>JBBBDQ010000932.1:2420000-3030000 GCA_037127315.1 Ascarosepion bandense
CAAGCGAAAGAGATGCTGTCATACAGACAGTTACTTTATTGATCATTTAAACTCATCAACTAAAAATGTGAAAGTATATGAGAAAAATGAAAGCATTATTAAGGGGAGAAAACACTAAAAACTTGGTAATAAGAAGACAGAATATAACGTTAGGCGTCACATGTACATTTTTGAAAATCAAATTGGAAGGGAAAGCAAAAGAACGGAATAGATTTCAACACATGTGTGAAAAGATACGTTCAACATAGTACTTACTGTCAGATTGATACGACGAATAGATGAAACCAGTGAGGGAGATTTAAAGGTATTAAACAAAGGATTACATCTGGATTTGAGAGATTAAATAATGAGAAAATATACGGAATATCTGTATTGATTAGAAGCATGGTCACTACAGAGACTTGCTTTAGCAACGATGTCATCAAATATATCCAGCCAACCAGTACTACGTTTGGTAAATTGAAAATCGATATTGAGAAAGAAAAAGGTATCAAACTAGTCTAAAAGTACAAGGTCTATCAATGTAGATCTGAATCTTGATGTATGGACTGAAGATTTGCAATACTGTACCGCAGGGATATTAGCGCATGATAATTTTGTAGCGCTCTCCTTTGCGTATTAGCTTTAAGGTCTATCTTGATGCAGTCAATATATCGGAATTTTCACACCTTCTTTTTTCTCACCTTCTGTTTTCCCGGCTTCCTTTTTAGCACTTTAGAATACAGAAGAATTTTCGACAATCGAGTGTCATCGAAACGATAGAGATGCCCAGTCCATCGTAGTTTCGCTGCAGGTAGCTGGGTTTCTACATTTCGTATGTTTGCTTTTGAAAGGACGTCACTTGTAGCAGCACTTTCTCTCGATTGGATATACATGATATATCGCAAAATAAAATAGTAGATACTTCTAATATGCAGCCTTTTGTGTTGATACATTTACCTTTATAGTACCGACAAACAGTTTAGTATATCAGTAGAAAAGCTGTAAATTATAATATTAGAAACAATAAATTTAGGACTAATAAATATTAAATTCCAAAGTAAATATAAAAATGTTCCATTAAATGATACCAGCGAATAAAACAAAATAGTTTTGACAAACATAATTTTATCTGAATTAACTGATCATACACGACTTCCCCACTGTTAGCGTTATTTCGGAAATATTTGGGAAATTTTATTACATTGTTTAGCTGAGAAATCCTCTGAGAGAGGGATGAAAAATACGACACAGAGATCCAAAGTCACATTGGCATGCCCAAAGAAGCATTCTAAAAGTTAATTGAGTACTGAGAGACGAGAAAATTTAATTGGAAAAAAAAGGTGCTGGATTGCTAAATGATATCTGTTCTTCAGAATCGCAGTGAATGATAGATGATAAGGTTACTGGGATCCGTAATGAGGAAGGTGAGTTTGAAGAATTAGATACTCACCGGACGAATAGCGGGAAAGAGAAACAGGGGAAAAGGCAGCGCTAGACATATTCGATGGGCAAAAGGATGGCCGAGCGGAAATTAGGAGAGATACTAAGAGGGAAACCATGATTACTTACTGCCCGAAAAGACGAGGTACATGAAGATGAGGATCAATCATTTGTAGGTTATTTAAACTGAAATACACTTCGAATTGTGTAGGTCGCCTTAAATATTCTGAGTTCTTAAACGGTCTTTCATATATGTAGTGACTGGCCTCGATAATACTTGACTTTGATAATTGAACAATACAGTCTCTACACGAAGTTTTTACAAGCATTACTTAACATTCCCAATCATCGTTCTTTACTCTAAAACAGTGTAACTTGCAAATATTTAAATTCTTATCTTTTTACTTTTTTTGTATATCATACATCTTAATCTTTACAGCCATTGTACTTCTTAGAAGCCAGCTGCATAGACTGAATTACCTCAGAGATGTCCTTGTATCTATCCCCAATTGAAACAACGTCAGTGGCTTCACCCAACGGGTAAACTGGTAGCAAACATGTCCTCGGACGCGGATTCGTGGAGAAAATCGCATGGCCGGCCTGTATATACAACAACCCAAAGGAAATAGATTTGCATACAACTTCTGAAGAATTTAGAGAGCTCGTTTTTAGGTCATTGCGTAAGCAAAAGCCCACTGGCTTTCGGTGACTCACAGATACCGGAGTTGAATTAAATATAATATGTTGTGTGAGATCTATTCTTGTAAATTGATTAGTTACTTATGGCGACAACAATATGGCACACTTAAAATGAATATAGAATCTACACAATCTGCAAGTTTTATCGCGCAAATCTGCAAAGAAATGTTACCGAGTTCACTTTTTTATTTATCTCTATATATAAAAGACAAGATGTTTGCGCGTGTGTATGTCTGTCTGTATGCCCTCTATACAAATCCACAATTTTTATCCGATTCTCACCAAATTTCACACAAATTTTTTAAGCTTTTATTCTGGTTATGGGCTACTTATTTTTTCCGATTCCACCCCGCCACGATATTGGAAATCGATACCCCGATATTTGGTCAGGTCTGATCAAGATCAGGATTTCATCCCTTTTATCTTGGTTCTTGCTGCAAAATTTGCTATCTTGGTAAAATCATAGAACGTAGTCTCAAAAATTACCAGATTTTGTCAGACGTCTCATTTTTCCCGATATCGGAAATGAATATCCACGATATTCTATCGAATCTCATCAAAAGCCGATATTCAGCCATCAATATGGCTCATTTTCTCCAATTTTCCCTCTATGTGTACGATAATTCTCCATGGACTTATTTAGGTTAGTTTATAGCTGAATTTCGTTTTTGACTCCTATATTTGAAATCAATACCCCGATACCATATCGGGTCTGATCGAAATCAGGTTTTCAGCCATTTTATTTTGGTCTTTACTTCGAGTTTGGCTCTAATTACATATAATTGTAATTCTTAATCTCAGCCATGATACCATTTACTCAGATGGCTTTTTAGCTTGCGAAATTCAGTTTGCGCCGGAAAACTTTTTGACATCAGTTCCGGAAGTCAAAATTTGTATTACATCCATTGATTTTTCTTTCAGTCTACGGTTTCGCTTTCTTGGAAACAACTATATATTTTTAATCTTTCGTGCAAACGTCCAAAGTGTCTGAGCTCCAGAACCATGGATTCGTTTTAAAGCTTTTATTATACCTGAACAACGCCGGGTTATATTGCTGGTTGATAATACAGCAGACATTGGACAAAAATAGTGAAACAAACGGAACGTCAAAAATACAACAAAATCGTCCTCAACACGCGGAAAACAAATACAAACAATACATTCAGTTAGAAATATCGTTTAATATGATGAAAGAAGTATATTCTAAACAGGTAGAGTAACTATCTGCCAACATAATCAAAATATATTCTGATCAGATTTTCGGAAACGTTTCATATATTAATATTGATTTCTGAAAATTACAAGCATTTCACTCATTTACTAACCGTTGAGTAAAACATATTTTAATTCACGGAATAGGGAACGGCTTTAATTTTCATAGATTTTTTTTTTATTTCAAGTTAAAGTTTTCAAAATATTTATCGAAATGTAATCAATTGTATTTAATTTAATATTTGAATTTTATTTGATCTTGAATAACTGTTTTAGATGAGACTGAAGACGTTCACTTTCTAGTGACAAAAGAGCAAATGTTTTAAGAGTTAGGGCTATTTTCATAACGAGAATTATTTTTTTTTGTTATCAAGAGTGTAAAAACACCACCAGCAAGAAGCATACTATAATATACGACGGACTTAAGATTAATTAGTGTTCAGATTGTGTTCTTTACGTTGTTTAGAAAAGCATCATTCTTTTCTAATTAGTAGAAGGTGAGGTTTTTTTATATATAACAACCCTGACTTAGATACTTTAAAATACGATGTTATAATTACTCGCATAAACTTTTCTTTCATAGCGTTATAAATGTATATGGCACTACATGTTGAGTCTGAGAAGATGAATGGAGGCACAACATTGTCATCAGAGTTATCACTGCAAACACTTTCGTAATTAGCATTAGACTCATCGAAATCTTTCCAAATCTTAGGCACTTCCCTCAGATTGACACCCAAACACTCAAAACTGTTTATATAATGGATAGTGGCGCAATGCCAAGCACTACGGAATGCCGTTTCCAGATTTTAGCCGCGTGAATTGCGTCTTTGTGCACTCTATTGTACATACGATGCCCAACGGTCCCAACTATTCGGTCCGGTTAAGAAATTAAAAGAAAACAAAGAAGAGCGTGTGCAAAATAATAAATATAAATTGATAATTCACCTTTTGCACCCAGTATATGAATTTATGTATATATAAATACTTATTAAATTATTAGCAGTGTTTCTTTGCAAAATCCAAGTAGATATCTACCAGTATTTACTTTTTATTTCTGTAACTTTTCATGACAACCTGATATTGTTTATCAATTTCTTTAAATATAACCTTTAAGTTTATTACACCTAATGTATCTTCCGAACTTTTTCTTCTCAAACCTTAAACACTAAACTAAACCTTATGCATCAATTTAAAATATTTTTTTAGATTTTATAAAATGTAGTATCGTCTGGGATTTTCTTAGAAGATAATATTCTTAAAAATTAATAACTGTCATCTACAGCTTCAAATTTGGCGATTAAAAATGGCGGTAACATTTAGAATTTGCAGTTTTTTTTATCCAAAAAAGATAAATGTTATCGAAATTTAAATTCTATTTCTGCATTTATAATGATTCTTTGGCAAACGCATTTACTCAATATTGCAGACGTAACACGTCCATAACTGTCAATCAAATCCGAAGACAAATTTCACTACTACAGTATGCAAGAGAATGCTTTCGAATTTATTATTTTAATTCTGAGATAATTAGAAGCCCTTATCGTATTTATTATTGATGATCACATTATTAATAACATTGGAATTTTGTATGATACTGGATAGCAGACACAGAAAGGAAATTACAATAAATCCACCCGAACGCATGAAAGAAAAGCAAGAAATTTGGCGAATCTATCCTGCACTTATACAAATCTACCATCCGCCCGTGTTTTAAATACTGTTGCCACATCTGGTCGGGTGCCCCTGCTGTTCTCCTCGGGGTCCTTGAAAAAATACAGCGAAGAAACTGTAATGTCATCGATACCGACTTGGCAGTTCGGCTGCAGTCACTCTCTCACCGGCGTGACGTGGTTTCCCTGTGTCTCTTTTATAAATACTTTCATGTCTTCTGCTCTGATGAACTTAAATCACTGGTGCCCCCTAGATGTGAGTTTGCACGAGATACTAGATTGGCAACTAGGTCCCACCCTTTTACAGTGAAACCAATGAAATGTAGCAATTTCTACTGCAACAGTATTCCCTTCCGCATGCTTGCTTCCCCGACGGTTATAACCTCGAGGAGTTTAAAAGTAAAATCAATAGATACCTCCTAACACACTAACCTACAAACATTCTCTCCAACTCCCCCCTATGTATATCATAACTCGATTATCGCCCTGTGTATACTCCTGCGCTATAGTGGCAGTGAAATTCCTTGCTTGGGGTGACATGATTAAAAAAAAGTTTCACCATTAGCGTTTTTTATTATGGTCTGAAATAACTAAGACATTTGGAGAACAAAAATTGACATATATCCCTTCATTGTTTTTAATATATGTTGACGCTTAAATAATCGACTCGGAAATGTTATGACTTGACACTTATTAATGTAAAAAAGAGGACTTTAGATTGAACTACGGATTCTAGGGAAACAACAATATATGAAGGATTTCGAGCAATCCTTATTGATATGCAGCTAGTGAGATGAGCAAGATTTTCTACAAGATATCCCCATTAGGCTGGTATTTAAAACTGCAATTTTCTAAAAAGTTAGGTGTGTTTACAGAAAGAAAAATTAAATATTTCGGAAAATATTTCTAAAACACACAGATATTCAAGCATTTTGCTAGTTTTTTATCAGATAAAGATATTTTTTCTGCGAATATCGGCATACAATGGTTGAAGCTAACATTGCACCATAAATATCTGCTCATATTAAGGGTCAAATAAGCAAGGGAACTGAGATTATTATTGTCTAAATCACACAAAAATGACACTAGCAGTGGCATATTATTTTAACAGACATATTTTGAAAGCTTCACAAAAATCTGAAAATACTCAGGAGTAAATTTATTTAATAAAATAACCATTCAACTACTGTCTCCAGACAACATCTAAATCTCTTGCGACT
The DNA here is from genome assembly GCA_037127315.1 of Ascarosepion bandense. Lineage (NCBI taxonomy): Eukaryota > Metazoa > Mollusca > Cephalopoda > Sepiida > Sepiidae > Ascarosepion > Ascarosepion bandense. The sequence continues at coordinate 2,426,227 of JBBBDQ010000932.1, forward strand.
CTTTAGGAATGTTTGCTTGATTAATTTAGAGCATACTGCTATAATCCTTGCTTTCAATTATTCTTTGGTATTAAAAGAGTTTTGTTGGTCTTCCTCACAACTGTTCTCCACAGATAATAATTGTAAGTGTTGCAGTATGTGGAGTTACTTGGCAAAATGTAAGGAGTGATAGGTTCGAAGAAATTACCTGACAGCCATGATGTTTTTTTTTTATTTGTGTAGTATGATGCAAAATATTGTTGACAGAAATGGGTTTTCCAGCAGCTACCATTCTTAACTAGATCACCATTATCTCCTTAAATCACATTCTAGTATAAACTGAGAAAATCACCAAAAATTACGGGAGGTCTTTTTATCAAAACAATCCGTGTGAGTTTTCCTAGATACGGTACCTTCATAATCGCCATTAGACTCATCCGACTCTTTTCGAATACTCTCTACTCTCCTCAGATCGACACCATTTTTAATGATCATACTGAAGCTTCAAGCGTAAATACCAAATATTAAGCATGCTGTTTTCTAATTTTTGAGGGAATAAATTTCGGACGATTGCACCTTTTCTCAAAGAGGGTCTCCACCTCGCCTATTATAAACTAGAGCCGACTAAATCAAAATCTAACAAGGCGCACCTACGAAATGAAAAATATAAATTGGCTACAATTAAACATCGCAACATGTATATAATATATTACAAAATATTCACGAATCCACTAGCTTACATATGGTGAGTTTACATTTGTCTCAGATACAGTCACATTCTCACCAGCGCTATGTGGTTTCCCTGTGTCTTTTCTATAAATACTTTCACGGCTTCTACTCAGATATAAGTAGCTCACTGGCACCCCCAATACATGAATATACTCGAGCCACAACATTAGCAACTAGGTCCCACTATTTACTGTGAAACCAATAAATTGTAAACGCAAATACTACTCCAGTAGCTTCTTCTCTCACACTTCCCGCCTGTAGAATTCACTTCTGTTTATTCGCTTTCCAGAGAGCTACAATCTTCAAGAATGCAGATGTAAAGTCAATAGTAATCCCCTATCTCACTAACTTGCATCCTCTCCCTCTCTCTCATTCTCATGCTATTTTCTTCGTCCACTCTACTCTCATCAGTATTCTCATCCTTCTCCTACCCTTTTCCGAAACACACTGTAACCTGTCACTCTGTTTCATAAGTTACCTCCAATGTAACACCCTGCTAAACAGTGGCAGTAAAATGCCTTGCTTGAGGCGACATGATTATATAAAAAACATATAGTCGTTCTAATATGAGTAAGAGAGATGAGTAATAGATAAGAACTTAAATTGCAACATGTTTCTAATTAAAGTTATTACAAAATTACAAACCAGTGTAAAAGTCTAAACCAGACGTCAGTTCATAGATATCCGTTTTATCAGTGGAAATACAACAAATGTCATCCATTTCAAACTGAGAAGCGTCAAAGCTTCATACCTTCAGATGTTTATTGACCACAAATTGATCATGACCTCCGAATCTGTCCTAATTTGTTCAACTAAAAACGTGTTATCTGTTTTATCAATACAATGATATATTCCACATAGCAAAGAAAAGTTACATTAGAATAAAACTTTCTTTCAAACTCACCCTAATATCTGCAAATCTTGGCAATGATATTACTTCTTTGAAATTGTTTTTGACTGTGACTACAGAATTACACAAAAGAAATCACCTCACTTAAGTACTACCAAGAGCTAAAATCAATATCACATGTTACTTGTAGAAGTCGTAATGACATGATCATGAAGATAACATGATACACCACTTTAACAATTTTAACAACGAAACTTCCATCAATTCGGTGAGGATTGATTATGAGATACTTGACATGGGAGAACTCAATTTTTCCTAAAAATTGTTTACAAAAAATGTTTTTTTTTAAATTTAAAACAAAATCCGTTTTACATGTTCGGTCAATGAATGCTGATTTGTTTCTTTGTAAGGAAAGGCCAAATATTACTATTACCATTCTAACCAGTTTTAGAACCAAAAATGGCTATGTTTCTATGTATATGATATTTCCTAGGTAGGACAATATATTTCCTAGATATTTCCTAGATATTTCCTAGGTAGGACAATATATTTCCTAGATATTTCCTAGGTAGGACAATATATTTCCTAGATATTTCCTAGGTAGGACAATATATTTCCTAGATATTTCCTAGATATTTCCTAGGTAGGACAATATATTTCCTAGATATTTCCTAGATATTTCCTAGGTAGGACAATATATTTCCTAGATATTTCCTAGATATTTCCTAGATATTTCCTAGGTAGGACAATATATTTCCTAGATATTTCCTAGATATTTCCTAGATATTTCCTAGGTAGGACAATATATTTCCTAGATATTTCCTAGATATTTCCTAGGTAGGACAATATATTTCCTAGATATTTCCTAGATATTTCCTAGATATTTCCTAGGTAGGACAATATATTTCCTAGATATTTCCTAGATATTTCCTAGGTAGGACAATATATTTCCTAGATATTTCCTAGATATTTCCTAGATATTTCCTAGGTAGGACAATATATTTCCTAGATATTTCCTAGATATTTCCTAGGTAGGACAATATATTTCCTAGATATTTCCTAGATATTTCCTAGGTAGGACAATATATTTCCTAGATATTTCCTAGATATTTCCTAGATATTTCCTAGATATTTCCTAGGTAGGACAATATATTTCCTAGATATTTCCTAGATATTTCCTAGATATTTCCTAGATATTTCCTAGGTAGGACAATATATTTCCTAGATATTTCCTAGATATTTCCTAGATATTTCCTAGGTAGAACAAGATATTTCCTAGATATTTCCTAGATATTTCCTAGGTAGGACAATATATTTCCTAGATATTTCCTAGATATTTCCTAGATATTTCCTAATAGGACAATATATTTCCTAGATATTTCCTAGATATTTCCTAGATATTTCCTAGGTAGGACAATATATTTCCTAGATATTTCCTAGATATTTCCTAGATATTTCCTAGGTAGGACAATATATTTCCTAGATATTTCCTAGATATTTCCTAGATATTTCCTAGGTAGGACAATATATTTCCTAGATATTTCCTAGATATTTCCTAGGTAGTAAAATATACGAAATTAAATAAGAAGTGCAAAATAATTTTTCCCATTCTTTTCTATATTCTAGTTCTCAGCATCATGCAACAGGATTAAAAACAAAGCAAAAAACAATTTCATCGTCATGCTATCATATTTGTCGCTTTTAGTGTAATCTCTGGATTAACGTTTTTTATGTTCTTTCATTTATTTTTTATTCATTTTATCTCAGTTTATTTTATGGGTTGAAGTAGTCGTAACATGTTTCTAGAAGAAACTAAAAAAATAGAGAGAAAGAGACAGATGGTTAACGATAGCCTGTTGCTTAAATCTTATAACCACATGCTGTTATGCTTTATTATAAAATCTGGTTACGTTTAAACCATCTTATTCTTGTGTCCCTTAGAGGTACTTTGCCTTTTTTTAAAAATTATATCAAAACTTAAAATTGTCAATGCATGAAGAATTATTCCATATCGAAACTGTTTATAACACCTCAACTTAGTTCGTCTTATCAGATTTCTTTACAGAAGTTTATCCTTTTTGGTCAGCGTATTCATTGGACAACATATGATCGATATATTAAAGAAATCAATTAAAATCTCGAATTTATTTCTGAAGATTGATATTTAGTATGAGATTCACACGTTTAATTTATAATTAAATTTTAAAAAATGTAAATTAAATTAAAAGATCATAGATGTGAAGCATATGAGACACGTTACAAAAATGCTACATTTATCTGAGAAAGCCATGTTCTTCTCGTGTTAACACTTTTGGATATGGATATACTTTATTTTAGGTGAACTGAATTTTTATCGTTATAATTTAAATGAAATAACTTAATTCTTTCCTGGAAGAGCCTTTAGACACCAGTAAGATTGTACGACCATATATCTATATTTTAATCGTTCCCTGATAGATTATAATAGAATTTCCATTCTTTCGTCAACATCTCAGTATTAATTTAGATCTATATGAGATTCATTCACAACACTTGCATGAATATCTTAAATTGCAACTGTTGTTTATGCACGATAGACATTTTCATGTAATACACCTGTATTAAATGAGTCAAATGTTATTCCTCCAACATATTTTGAAAAATGAACAAGTGGCACAAACTTCTTTACCGATATTTAGAGTAAAATAAATATTTACAGAGATTTACGTTATTTATTAGATTATTAGTTAAAAATCTCCAACATGCTTTTAGTTCGTTATTTCTTGAAATACATATAAAGAAATTATCGTCGAAGAAGAAATAATATTACCAGATAGAAAAAAATATGCAAAGCAACAAAAAAGGACTTAATTTGTAATTACGGTCTCCTTAAGTAGCCCATATTTACATATACATATTTTAAATCATCACTCTACTGCCACTATTGCGCAGGGGGGTACATAGGGGAAAGTGATGAGAAACAGGAGTTATTTATAGGAAATGTCAGGAGGAGGGTAAAGACGGATGAAGATACCAAGGATGTGGGTGGAGTAGATGGAAAAGGAGCCCGTGAGAATGGATGTTAGTTTGATAGGAGATGTCTATTGACCTTACATTTACATTCCTGGAGATTGTAGCTGTCGGTGAAGCAAGTATATTGAAGGGAATTCCACAGGTGAGAAGTGCGAGAAAAAGAGCTGTTAGAATAGAAAGTGCGGTTACATCTTACCGGTTTCACGCTAAACGGGTGAGATTTAGTAGCTAATCTTGTAGCTCGTGTAAACTCATACGTAGAGAGGCACCAGTGATCGAAGTTTATAGGAGCAGAAGCCGTGAAATTATTTATAGAAGAGGCACAAGGAAACCACGCTGGTGAGAGAGCGACTACAGCTGAGCTGCTAAGTCGGTATCGATCACATTGCAGATACTCCGTTGGATTTTATGAAGAACCCCGAAGTGAATAGCAGTGGCACCCGACCAGATGTGGCCACAATATTCAATACACGGGTGGATGGTTGATTTATATATGCGTAGGATGTACTCAGGCGGCAGAAACTTCCTGGATCTGCACAGTGAAGCTACCTTTTTAGCAGCGGATTTAGTAATTGATTCGATATAGTCATTCCACCTGAGGTCCGTTGAGAATGTGAGGTCAAGGAGGTGTAATGATTTTCTCTCAGGATTGCTAGCCTGTTCCATGCTAATGGGGGTTAGGAGCGTTTATCTATGATGGTTAATAGATAGCAGCTTCGTTTTGGAAGCATTAAAATTTACAAGCCATTTCTTTCGCCAGCCCATCACGGATTGGAGGTCCTTCTCAACTTCCTTGCGTAGAAAGCCAGCATGCCAGCCTTTGTCAAACGCTTTGGAAATATCTACGAGTCGAGCTTCGCCATTATTGTCGAGATCCTGGTATATATACTCGGTGATGGTCTTTAGTATATCAGCAGTCGACCTGGTGAAGCGGAAACCATACTGTTTGTCCGAGAAGAGACTGTGGGCTGTGAGATGCTGAACCATCTCGGCTTGGATAACACTTTGCCAAATATCGGTAGAATGCTGATAGGACCGTAATTAGCGGGGTCCCAGGGTTCTTCAGTATTTTTAAATATAGGATCTACAGAGGAAGACTTCCAAAACACAGGAAAGCAGGAAGCAGATAGGCAGTAGTTGAGGAGATCGGAGTGTTCATGGGCACATTTCTTCCAGGCTATTATTGGGATTCCGTCCCCTCCGCTCGCTTTATGTGGGTCAAGCTTTGAGATTATGCTAGAGACCAGCGAGTAAGTAATGCGGATATCATTCAGTTCTAGTCTCAGTTCTAGGTGAGAAGTCGTGTATAGATACCCCAGACGAATCCTGTCTTGATTTAGTGGAGAATCTGCGAGCAATTTTCATGAGTTATTTGATAAACGTGTAAGAAAAACCTGAACTGCACTAAGCAAAGCTACTTTGCCTGTTCATTCCATGATCGACATTAACATGAAAATGTATATTTTAAAATCCAATTTAAATCCTTGACAAGGTTCTAACACTGTTAATAGCATCTGTTTTATAAGCAAAGTTTTGAAATGGATAACGTTGTAAGATGAACCTAAATATTAGGTCTACATAGAAAAGAAGGTATGTAATTATATTTATATATTACTGATAAATGAAGATATTACTTGGTATAAAATTACGTGAATATATCTTCATAGTTTTTAAAAATGACTGTGATTCATAACGAGTGTTACGCATATGATGACAATAACGAAGAATTAAACTTTATAATGTTGAATGTTTAGAGTTTATATTTGAGTCAAACAAATTATATTCTATTTCAATGTGATATTCATCCTTTTATAATCTGGTGAATTTTATACAATGTTCTCCCAAAAATGATATCAAAGCGCCGTCTTATACACTTTTCTTTGTAATCATGAGGTATTCCTCGACATAAATACTTATTGATTTCAGCGACATACATGTGCATATCGATTTCATTCAATATGTGTGTGGGGGTGTTTCTTTTCCGTGTGTGCTAGTATATTTTGGTACAATGGGTAACCAAGATACTGTCATGGAATATAAGCAAACGAGGTTTATGTTCATCATGGCTTTCTTGCTGTCCACAGGTGTCAATAAATGTTGCTGTGCTTCGATAATTTGGTTAGAATCTTTCAACCTGTTGGTCAACAATATCATCAAAATTAAATATAATATAAACATCGCTGAAGTACTAGTTCCCAGACAAGTTTTCCTCTCATGTAGCTAAACAGATGATAGACAGATGGGGTTAAATCAAGAAAATAGAGAGGGTTATCAGTCAGTTAAGTACTATACGTGATACACGCTTTGCCGATCATGTCTCGAAAGAGACATGGCTGACTGGACAGAAAACGTATGCCGCAGTAAGTTGCCATTGCTTTCTACGGTAGATTGGTTGCCGACCAAGTCTTAGAACTCAGTCTGTACTATTATTTAACTCATAACTGGAAGGAAGAGATGGATTAATATCTTTCTCATGTGTAGGGTGAATGCAAGTAATCAAACTGAAATTCGAAATCGGATCTCCGATTTGTCATTCTGAGTCGGTATCCATTGCACCACAACGCTCATCCAGGGGGTTGTCAGGTAAATCTAAAACACAGTCATGCACAGTAGACATTGACACCAAGGATATGTATGCTGGAGCATTCTCCTGATGAAAAGAGTACTTTCCTCAGTTTTATAAGGGCAATTGGACCTGATAGACTTTTATAAGTACCGCAGGAATTTAGCATAGTATTTTCCATTATAGATGTGGTTCATTTGAATATAGTCAATAAAAACAATGCATTTACCCGACAAAAAGAAACTGAGTCCACTACAATCTTTGTAGGGGAAGCAACCTTAGCCAATTTTGGAGATGTGGTGGAGAGTTTTTTTTCTATATGGATTATCTCTATGTCTTCGGTTAACAGCAATAAACCCATGACTCAACCAGGGTTAGAAAACATGGTTGGATCAGATTGTGTATTTCGATCAAGTGTTAGAGGACCTGTGACCCACCGAGCTGTAACCTTTGCCCTCTCAAGTTCACTGAACTGAATATCCTTTACTCTGTCACGGGATATGCTAATATCTTTGGCCATTCGATATATTTTGAATCGCTTGTCTGTCATTACCATGTGGAGAACAATATCAATGTTTACTTGTCTGGTGGCACTTGTAAGAGATTCCGGTGATAAGAAACGTATCTTATCGCTTTAATTCACAAAGCAGCAGTTCTTGGGAATAGGAGTCCGGTGTAGAAATTAATTACTTCTGAAATACAAATAGGATGCACAAGATACACATATGTATTCGAGACATGGCGAGCCTCAGTTTGAAATGTCATGGGTTGGGACGTCTAATGGAATGTTCGTCAGAACACATGTCACGTGAGATGTTCGCGATGTTTTGACTGTGTCAAAAACTATGTTGCAGGGTAAAATGACTTATTGCCCAGACCCTGGGCGGAAGGTGTATTATTCTAATGTCTTCTGAATTTCCAGAAATTTGGAAACGGCATCCTGTACTGGTTGGCATTCGCATCAATGGTTCCAACATATACATTTCAGAGTATTTGGATGTCAGTCTAGAGAATGATTACTCAGGCGTTTGGAGTGATCAATAATGATAACGAAGTCATGTCTCCATTTATCTTGCTACAGGTCTCAGTCTCAACAAGTAGGCTGGCCAAAAGTGCCATGAGAAGGTAATGCTGACCTGGATCAAGACGATGACCGCGGGAAGAGTCTATGCCTAACAACATCACTGCACCATGCTACAAAATAACGAGAAGCCGGTCATTACTCTCAAACAAATCCTTCAGCCACATATACCTTTATATTTGACCATCTAACTCCCCCGATTGTTATTTGTGGAGCATAGGGTCAAGAGAGACCAATAAAATCGCTTGTAACCCCAAAGCTACAAGTATCACCGAAGTTTGTTTTCAGTTGTGAGCGCAGCAAATAGCGGTTTTATTGCATAATTTTTTTTCATTAGCATTTCAATATATTTTGTGTCTTTTTTGGTAAACATATCATTTGAAAAGCGATATCAGAGTTATTTTTATTCATGCCTAACTTAGACCAAAATTTCTCCATCCCACACTGCATAATCTAAGGAAAGACATATTAAGAGATGCTCGATCATACGACGTGCAAGCATGCACCATGTTGAATGAAATTAAGTAGTAAATCACCTAACTATATAAATAAATTAGGTAACAGATATTTCTGTTTTTGAGGAATAACGCCAGTAATGTCGAGTTCTTTAGCTTAGTGCGTTTTTTTGCATTTTTTCAAAGAATTTTTTTTTTACTTGAGGATAATTTTGTTTTAAAATTCCTCTTAAATTCCTTGGTCGTCTTCTTTGCTTGGCCATTGTCTAGTTGACTCCCATACCCCCCCCCCCCGCATACATTCACGTAGTATCCAAAAAGATAAAATAATTCTTCTATCACTGGTTGAGCACGTGTTGTTATTTTGGGTTGGGAACAACTTTACTAATAAGTAATGATTTTAATTTTTTGTTCTGCCTAATTTTAAAAGTTTTATAGTTATTTGAACGAGTGCGTTTTTCCTGAATTTTTTTCAAAGAAATTTTTTTTTACTGGAGGATAATTTTGTTTCAAAATTCCTCTTAAATTCCATGGTCGTCTTCTTTGCTCGGACATTATCTAGTTGTCTCCAATATCCACCCCGCATCACGTAGTATCCAAAAGATAAAATAATTCTTATAGATGAAATAATTCTTCTATCACTGGTTGAGCACGTGTTGTTTTTTTTGGTTGTTAACAACTTTACTAGTAAGTAATGATTTTGCTTTGATTTTATTTTATTTTTATTTTTTGTTGTGGCTAATTTTAAAAGTTTCATAGTTATTTGAACGAATGCATTTTTTTTTTGTATTTTTTTCAAAATTTTTTTTTTACTGGACTTTAACTAAGTTAAAACTTAGTTAACTCAACGCCCCTATTTTTATTTTATTTTATTTATTTATTTATTTATTTTATTTTTTTCAATTGGAGTAGATAGACTAAACTATCGCCCAGTTCACACTCCACCCACGTCTATTGTACAGGTGTAGAGGCTCATCCCTTGTTTCCTGTTCAGGATGTGGTTTCCGGCTTTCTCTTTTCCAATCTTTTCACTTTTCTTTTTTTTTCTCTTTTTCATTTTTTTCTCACTTGGAGTAGATAGACTAAACTATCGCTCGGTTCACACTCCACCCACGTCTATTGTACAGGAGCAGATGATCATCCCTTGTTCCCTGTTCAGGATGTGGTTTCCGGCTTTCTTTTTTCCATTCTTTTCACTCTCACGTAGCGCTCTGCTCATCAGTGGCGTTACCGCCTTGCTCGGGGTGATATGATTAAAAAAATATCCTCATAGGCGAATTTAGAGTCATTGTAGAATGTCTGTGTCCTTGTAGATAATAAACATGTTACCTGAATGGTAATGATTCTGTATTCAGCTTTGAATTGCGGCAAGAAAAATATTATGAAGCTAATACTGGAATGACGATATCGAATTGTCTACTATTTTTGTAAATCAGTCATTTGGCATCTAAACAGATCACCATCAACATCCATTTCAATGAGTGTCACGTGATATCATCAGTTAACGATGCGATATTTTTCCCAGATACGAGCGGGATTCGTTCATGTTTGGGGTGTAAATTATTAACTGGCAACTGAAGAATTCATGAGGTTATTGTTTACAATGATTCAAAACATTACTTCAGTTGCGGAAATGTTATACTTCAAGCAAAGCTAAAAGAACAAGCAATACAAAAACGAAGATTCATTGCAGTTCCACTCTTCATGAAGATATTTTCTAAATCAAATACGTATGTATAATTGGGCGTACATATGTACAATTTGCGACAGACATAACACCCATATAATGGGCACCATGTCGTGGTGTTATGGTTAGCAATCTTGTTTCGCTGGAATCATTACAATTGTTTAGTGAGTTCGATCCCCATTAGAGGGGGGACCATACATTCGGCCGTGTGACACATGTAAGATGCGTTTAGAAAATCACCATAACACCCATATAATTGTAAGACATCAACTAGTTGAATGAATTCACTCGCACCTCACGATTAACAGTTTAGTATGTGGAAAGTACTTCTACTCTACATTGAAACTAATATGTTAAGATTACGTGGAATGTATATGTATAAGATGTTCGTTGTAGTGTAATAGATCTGGGTTCGAATGGCTATGTGATACATACATAATTTAAGTTACACTTTTTACATTCTCTTACGCGCAAATAGTTTTGGAAATGGTATAAATCTGTCTCTTCTCCATTCATTTATAAATTGAATAGCTGGACAGATTCTATAGTTATGGTTTGCGAAAGGTCCACTGCAGAAAGAAATGGCTAACTACTGCGGAAAAATCTCCTGCCTAGTTAGTTATATCACGACAATGATAGGATTGCCAAAAACATTCATAACGTATGATTATTAACTTACTGATTTGGGGACATCCTTTTACTTCATCTTGAATATATTAAATTCAAACTTTATTTTTAATGGACACCAGCACTTGAAATAGACACCCTGTTTTTGTTTTTAACATCCGCGATTGAAATAGACATCCGGTTTTTATTTGCTCTCTACAATTTAAAAAAATATATTTACCTTCAGGGTTAGAAGCTGCGTCTGAATCTAGAGTAGAAAGAACCACAGCCGGTCTGCTTTTTACTACACTGCCACAGAATTCGTCATAGTAATGCAATCTTCTTTTTGTCAATTTAAGAAAATAAACATTTATTCATTCACATTTCTTTTCGAAATCACCGGAACGTTTACAAAATACATTTCAAGGAAATAATGGATCAATTTTTTAATCCGATAGGTACGCACACATACACAGCGGTAGCAGATTTAAGTGATTATCTTTCATCTTAGTTTCCGTATCTAGTTAATCGTAAATTATGTGTGCAGCAATAATTTGTTCATAAACTCAGAAATATAACCGATTTAAATCTATTCGGAGATGGATACTTCACTCAGAAATGTCTATACTGGTTTAGTTAATCTAACGTTATTATTGCTGTGTCACAACCATTATAAAATTTGCCGATCTTCAAAGAATCTTAATCAGTTTTAGTTTCCTTAATTATTATTAAGGCGACTTTAGCCGAGAGCTCTATACTTGGACACTTGGTTCCTAATTTACATCAAAGGCTTTCCTGATGTCATCACTACACGACTCAATATACATACAGATGACTCTGCTATTTACTTCAGTCTAAATTGTATGTCAGGTTTGATAAATTCTAATTGAATGCTGATTCATTTTAGTAGGAATCGGACATGTTGTTAACTTGCACCTTCAATACGAAAGTGCTCTCTTTAATCGTCTTAAGACCCCTCAATTCTGGCCTCCCAACAGCATGGCTGATGCACACCCAACCGTGAGTGAATCATTGCGCTTGTTCTTGCTATTTCTTCCACTGACACGAAGTGAAATGAACACATAGTTCAATTGATTGATAAGGAAGGGTGATTCAATGTAGTGATTCACTCCCAACCTGCCTGAATGTATCTGATGGCTTTATAATCAACCATAGTTCCATGCATTGAATTTTGATGTCACATCATATTGTGGTCTTTTTGCTATATATCAAGAGATTTTTTATAAAACTTAAAGTAGAATATGCAAGAATATTCATCTTGGCGTGGCACCACGACTACATTCATATCCTCACCAACATATCGTATGTTCCCTGTAAAATTTTTATAAACATTTTAAATGAGAATTGTTTTATAAACGTTCCTCGGATAAAATCGTATTTTCTATGCTAACATTTCCTCTTCCCTAAATTTTAGATTGTGTTACAATACTTCTTTCAAGTATCGTTTCATTTTCAAAAATGTAAATGATATTGCCCTTTTATTTCCCGATTTCATTAATAATAGCTTTTGCGTCTTTCTGGCGATATTTCCTTGCCTTTTATTTTAGTGGAATACAAGAATGAGCGGTTGTATTTTTCGTGCTAATAATTTTAAAGTAATGTATTAGTAAAGCGTTTAATTCTCAGTTAATGTTTATTCAACATTTGTAGAGAAAACAACCATAAATAAAAAAAATAAAAAAAATTGGTGAAGAAGACAATATGTAACGGCTAAATGTACAAAACACGGTATTTACATACCGTATAATTTATCTTTAACATATTTAGTCTATGCAGTTCTAGAATTGTCGTATTCACAACCTAAAAACATTTTCTGGCTTAAATAACCTGCAAAAGATTAATAAGATACAAAAATCAAATCGATCAAAATGATGTTAGCTTCCTAACAAAAGAAAACTGCTGGAATGTTCCTATTCCTTTTTAAAACAGTTGTTGATTTTTTTCAAAACTTCAATTCTATTCTCTATCATGGATTATAGAATTTCCATGCTTGACATTACTTATCAGATTTATTTTCAAAGTTAATTTGTATATACAAAGAAATGAACTCAATCTTATCAGTGTCAAATAATTCCTCAGCCTGTTTCCTGTCCCAGATAAAAGAGATGAGTATACCAGATGATGACCTTCATATCTATTGCGGACACGTGAATGATCTTTATAGAGTTATGTCTGACAGATTTCAAGGTCTTTTATCTCAACTTAAAATATCAGACTGGGTAATCAATCCAGTCCTAAATATCAACTACGAGGAAACAGAACTGAGGGAAAAAAACCTTATTTAATTCCAAAATGACATTCAAGCCTTAGTTTAAAAAAATCATAAAAAGCCGATAAACCCGTAAAAGGGTCATCTAAATTATAGATAATCTTAAACAAGGTTATAGATGGAACCGAATATATTTCCTTTTAGTATACATTCACTCACTATTTGACTATCTTTCTGTGCTGTTTATTTGGAAAAATCGACATCTGCTTTGATCTGCCTTTACAGATCAGGGAGAATAATTTTTTATTCTTGGATGATTCGTCTACTTTTCTCCCAATCTTTTCAATTTAAGATATACAGCATATTTAAGACATTTATCTTAAGGAAATCGGCTGGCTCATAAGCAATGAATATGGCAGCGAATGCTAGACAATCTCATCAAAGATAAAGCAAATAGTTGAAACAAAATAAATGTGGTTCTACAGAAGGTTGCTGAGCATACCATGAACCGAACATGTTTGAAAAGAACAGGTTTTAAAAAAGATGGAAACGAAAAGTAAATTTTATTTAACATCAGGAAAAGATAGCTGAAATTTCTGGGAAATGTAATGAAGAAAGAAGAATTTGATACTCACAAGAAATATAGATGGTAAAAGAGGAAGGAAAATCAACGACTATTAGATGAGCTTGGGCAAATAGATGGCAGGCAGGGTTTAATAGGGTTAACAAAAGAAAGAAAGGGCATAAAGCAATTTAAGGGGGAGGGAGATGTGATAGGCAATGATAGCATCCATCCTGAAGAGACACGACACATAGAGGAAAAAAGAAGAGAGAATATATATTAACAAAAATGATATTGTTATATTTTCGGGGACATTTCTAACGAATGATTTAAAGTATAGTGGAATTTACGTTTTTATCTGTTTATATTTTTCCATTTTTCCAGTCGGTCATAAAAAAGAAAGTGCGTTGTGGAGTACTAGATATTAGCAGAGAACTAGAAATCATATATCCGAGAACGACTCCCAGTCGAAATTGGTTCATTCCTTTTACACTAATAAACATAAGAAAAGGTATTGATAAGTGTTTTTCCTACCCATCTATGGCTGGAATAGCAGAACAGATTGGATTCTATAATCTTGGTTGGCAACCGGTTTTCTACAAAAATAATGGAAACCTACTGAAATAAATTTGTCTAGTCAATCATATCTCGATAGAAAAAAAAAAACGATTATCATAGCGTGTATTAGTTATGGCAATTAAATGACAGACTAAATAATAAGAGTACTTTAACTAATTTCGAAACACAAATTCATTGAGAGTAGTTTTTTTATTCAAAATTAAAAAACACCATTTTTTTTATTCTCAATTAATGTTATCTAAAACATATACACTTCTGTTAAAGTAATTGAAACAAACGCTTTAGTTTCTTTACTAACACCAAATGATAAGATTTTGACTCAGTAAAGTGAAAGGGTGTATCGATTCTTTCCCTCAGACTAGGTCATTTGCAGTAGTGTGCAGTAATGTGAATATATTTTAGGGGTATATGATAAAATTTCTTTGGCCTTGAAAAATATTTAATCTACTGTGATTACATAAGAATTTTATCACTCCCAGATACTATTATCTCGACTAAAGAGTAATTGCTTTATAGTTGTTTTCTGCGAAAATCGTTCACCTGCACAAACACAGTGACTAGCACTACAGAGAGACCGTGAATATTTTTTTTATCAGATTTTTAACTGTCAATCGAGTCATTAAGATGAAGAGATATGCTGGTTATAGCAGTTGAAATCGTAAGGTAAAATAGAGTCGAAAACGAAAAGAAAACGCAAAGAGATTACGGACATGTCATCAGAGAAAATCCGAAAGATCCTAGGAAGTAATTATTTGATTTGTTTCAGTTAATTTGCTCAAGGTTGATTTTTGTCTTCAAAAAAATTGTCAAATCCTTAGTATAGATTTGGCAGTAAGCATACACACTGGCTATGTCTGTGAACATCGTAACCGCATTATTCCCATCCTTTCTACTCAGTACCTGTATCTATATATATATGGGATGGTAAAACCTATTCTTGTGCGGAACAATCGGGCACACAAGTGAACATTCAAATATATATATATATATATATATATTTTAATAAGCGTTTCACCCCGAGCAAGGCATGTCACTGCCACTACTGCGCAGGGGGCTACATAGAGTGGAGAAAGGATGATTAAATATAGGAAATGTCAGAGGGTGGTTGATAGGCGGGTAAGGATACTGAGAATGACGGTTGGGTAGATGAGTGTTCTGAGAATAATTGGGAGTTAGTGTGATAGGAGGTGTCTATTGCCCCTACATTTAAACACCTGGAGATTGTAGCTGTCAGGAAAGCAGACTTGTGGAAGGGAGTTCCACAGGCGGGAAGCGCGAGAAAAGAAGTTGTTGGGGTAGAATTTACGGTTACATCTTATTTGTTTAACTGTAAAAGGGTGGGACCTAGTTGCTAATCTAGTATCTCGTATAAATTCGTGCTTAGGCGGCACCAGTGATCTAAGATCATCGGAGCAGAAGCTATGAAAGTACTTGTAGAAGAGACACAGGGAACCCACATCACGCCTTGAGAGAGTGGTTGCAGCCGGTCTGCCAAGTCAGTATTAACCATGTTACAGATCCTCCTTTGTATTTTGTCAAGAATCCCAAGGAGAGCATCAGGGGCACCCGACCAGATATGGCAGCAATATTCAATGCACGGGCGGATGGTAGATTTGTATATGTGAAGAATAGATTCAGACGGGAAAAACTTCCGGGCCCTGCACAGAGAACCGACTTTCATAGCAGCAGATTTGGCAATGGATTCGATATAGTCATTCCATTTGAGGTCCGCCGAGAGTGTAAGGCCAAGGAGGCGTAGTATTTTACTCTCTGGGAGGCTAGCCTGTCCCAATCTAATGGCAGGTAGATACGATTGCCTTATGGTGGTTAGTTGATAACAGATTCGTTTTAGAGGCATTGACATTTACCAGCCATTTCCTACCCCAGGCCATGACGGATTGGAGGTCATTTTCAAGTACGGCAGCGAGGTTCACTTTGTCGTCCACAGCTGGTTTTTGATCGATGCGAGAGTAGATTGTTGTGTCTTCGGCATACATGCCAACTTGGGATCTAATGGCGTCGGGGAGATCATTAATGTAGATCAGAAAATATATTTGTGAAATGAGAAAATACTTCGTTTTTAATAAGCTATTATGATCTTGTTTTAATATTATCTTGTTAATAAATATGAAATTTTCATTATCTTCAAACATTGCTTTCATGCACCTTTAAGTGACAGTCCTTGAGATTGCTTTAATAATTCTTTTAAATTTTCTCCTTCATATTAGGATTAAATACTCTTGTTTAATAATAATTGTACTTTTATTACGATTAAATAGGTTCATCTTATAATATCATTTAAATAATTAAATTATAAATAATAAAATATAAAATAATTTAAAATGCATCATATTGCAAACTATGCGTAGACTCTTACCCACAACACTATTAAAACCCATTATATTAGGTTGTTACAAAAATAATGCCCATTCAAAGTGTTGTATATTGAAACGCCATTTTAATTAATTGTTCACGATATATATGGTGAATTTTAGAATATATAATTATTCATTGGTGGTCTTTAATTATTTATTATAATTTATTAAATATATTTTCAAAAAGAAATATTCTTGAAGCATAGACCCCCTTAATTATGAACAAAAATATGATCCTTGTTTTTTTTTATTAAAACTGTGGCAATGTGTCTCCTAAATGCCTGCCAATATTAACTGAGTATAGGTAGATGAGCGTACAAAGGATTGGACTGTACCAATGTGATTCCTGAATTTCCAAATGCTGATGAGAGCCTTGAAGATGAAGAAGATATAGGAAGGTCTTGCAGTCTTGTAAACAAAAACTTGCAAGTAGTTGTTGAACACAACCCTCGTGAATATATCATAGAAATGTCTCAAACACTTGGAGGAATCACTGCAACAGTCTGACACCATTTATAGAGTATTAGCAAGGTGAAAATCTCGAAAAATGGGTTCCTCATTATTTCAATGAAAATAAATTGCTAATGCGTTTTGAATTCTGCCCAGTGCTCTCTTTGTGTAAGACCAATGAGAGTGTGATTAGTCCCAAAACATTTCCCAAAGCCAATGTTGCTTCAGCAAAAGATTGTTGTGACTCTATTTTATCTGTATTATTGTTATCCATTGCAGTTTTTTGGAATCCAATCAGAGAATTAATGCAAAACTTTAATGCAAAATTTTAATGCAATCACCTTGCTGAAATCGATGCATGATTGCAAAAATTGAGATCAGTTTTGGTAAATGAATGATGTCAAATTCTGCTCTAGCATAATGCGCAACTACATGTTCCAAAAATGTTGCATGTTGCATGTTGCATGTTGCAAAAACAAAAAAACTTGGGATACGTGAGTTTACCACATCATTCATATTCTCCTAATCTTTCACTTTCTGATTATTTCTTTTTAAGCACTTAAGCACATACTAAATAGTAACCCTTTTGATCTAAACTAGAGTTTGAATAAGGTCTCAAAGATTTCCTTGCATCAGTGTAATATAACGGTCTGGCCCACCCAAGAAAGGCTGATACAAGCCGTGTTGTTTCCGGTCGGTGAAAAGTAACGGATGTCACTTTGACCCTATTTCCGGCAGATGCGGAAATAACTCAGAGGCAAACAGACAGGTGACTCTGAGAATTACGTAGGCGTCGCGTGGGCGTCGCGTGATCAAGGCAAAGCCGGAAGAACCAAGTCCCGGTTTTGGAAGATATATAAAGACCGCGAAAACACGGATTCGCCAGTCAGAAGAAGTGAGAGCAGAAGTAGCAGCAGAACCACAGAACACGAAGGAAGGCAGTTCACAGCTGCCCCCAATAGCATGCTGCTATTGCGGGGTACGCATTCGTCAACCCGTCAACCCTTAGAGGCGCGCTCTCTCACTCTCTGTTCCCTAGGCTACACGGTTCATCGTCGTTAATAAAAATATATTATATATTTTTATATATATGCGTGTTTGTTATTTGTCGCTATATAACAACAGCTTATAACTATTTTTTATCAACCGGGAACAAACAAAATCGCCGACCGATGGCAGAGGTGCATATATACACAGCCCTCCTATTGTGCTTAATTTCAACATTACTACAGTTAATTCTTTAAGAATAAAATTAGGTTTCTGAAATCGGCGATAATTTTTAACAATCTGAAGGTAAAAGGTGAAATTCAAAAAGGGCTCATGCTATGTGATTCTAAGTGACAAAGTCATTTTTACATCTAGAAAACACTAGATATTTTCCGCTGTGCTGACGATGTTACATTTGTTACAGTTTAGCTATGCCTTTACAAATCTACATGTCTAGATTTTCTCACTTGGGTTACGAAATTGTCCCAAAATTCATAGATAAAATTTAATGAAAACATTTAAATACGTTGAAAGATTTTAAATCACAATTAGAGTTCTCTTTTGTTCTGACAGGTAAAACCTCCTCGGGGATGGGATTGGCAACTTGACAAGAACTGCTGGATATGAAAGAACAAGAAATACGTTGTTTTCTCGATGAATTAATTTTTTTTTAATCATTTCACCCCGAGCAAGGCGGAAAACGCCACTCATGTGCAGGGGGCTACATAAATGTAAAAAGATTAATTAGAAAAGAGTGAGGAGTACAAATTAGTTAGGAACAATAGAAAGCTGAGAAAGCAGGTGCGATGACAGATACATAGATGGAGCGAAAGCGAAGGTTATACAGGGGTGGAGAGAGAGCTAGATTTCAGTGGTTAGTAGATGAGTATTGACTTTGCATTTAAATTTCTGAAGGTTGTAGCCGTCAGGAAAGCAAGAATACGGGAGCGAGTTCCACAGGCGGGAAGTGCGAGAGAAGAAGGCAGCAGGAGTAGAATTGTCATCTGCATTTGGCTAACCTGACTGTGAATGGGTGGGACCCAGTTGCCAGTCTGGTTGCACGAGTAAACAGCTGTTGAGGAGGCCTCAGTGAATTAAGTTCGTCTGAGCAGAAGCCATGATAGTATTTATAGAACAGACAAAGGGAGGCCACATTTCGACGATGGGGAAGTGGCTGCATTCGAGTCGCCAGATCAGTAGCCATCACATTACAGACTCTCCTTTGGAGCCTGTCAAGAACACTGAGGAGAACGGCAGGGGCACCTGACCAAAAATAAAGCTACAGTGCTCTATGCACGGACGGATGGTTTGATTGTATATATGCAGGATGGATTCAGGTGGAAAAAACATCCTGGATCGACATAGTGACCCAACCTTCTTAGCAGTAGATTTTGCTATTGATTCAATATACAAGTTCCATTTGAGGTCTGAGGGCAGGGTAAGTCCGAGGAGGCGTAGTGTATTACTCTCCGGGAGAATCGCTTGGTCCATGCTTATGGGAGGCAGGAGAGGTTGCCTGTAATGGTTGACAGACAATAGCTTGGTCTTAGATGAATTGAAGTTGGCAAGCCACTTCTTGCCCCAGTTCACCACAAAGTGTAGATCCCGCTCAAGGTCAGCAGCGAGATTATGTCTGTCCGCCACGACAGTTTTCTTACTGGTGCGGGAGTATATTGTAGTGTCATCTGCGTAGATGCCTACTTGGGACTTGATCTCATCTGGGAGGTCGTTGATGAAAATAAGGAAGAGCGTCCGGTATATCTATTAAAAATTATTTATCAATGGAACTTTATCAGTGTGTGTATCTGTGTGTGTCTGTGTGTATCCGTTACATATAGACACCGAAACGGCTGACCCGATTTTCTTGAAAATTTACACAGTTGTACTATAAGCATCTGCGAGTGTTCTAGGTTTTGCATCGAGGTACCCCCGATAAATATCAAAAATCGATAAACGAAAAAATCGGGTTATAGAAGGAGTAGTCCGATTTTAATCAAATTTGATACACTCATAAACAAAGACATATAAATGATATTCAGAAGTTTCAAGGTTGCATTTCTTACAATAGTAAGAATATATATATAAGACAAGATGTTTGTGTGTGTGTTTGTTTATCTACCTGTATGTCTGTATTTTTTTCAGCACATTTATTTTGTTTTTCCTTTTGGTTTGGCTCTAAGTAGGTATAATTGTAGTTCTTAGTCTCAGCCATGATACCATTTACTTAGAGGAGTTATTTAATCTTCAAAATTCAATTTACGACGAAAAAAACACATCTGATATCGATACAAGGAAATCAAAATATGATTTACATCCATTCATTTTTTTTTTCAGTCTACGGTTTCGCTTGAACTGGAAACAACTATTGGTTTTTAGTCTTTCGTGTCAACGTCCAAAGAGTCTGAGCTCCAGGACCACGGATTAGTTTTAAAGCTTTCATTACATCCGAACAACGCCGGGCTATACTGCTAGTCAAACATAAAACATGAATGGAAAACGAACGAAGTATTTTGTCTATAGTCAAATACGTGAGATAATATGGAAGTTTAATTTTTAAAGCACGGAAAAATAAATGATCAATAGAAATATTTTTGTCTGTCGAAATGGGTGATTAGTCGACTCGTAAGAACTTTAACGTTCATTGACATAGTCACATCATGATCTATTAATTAGGGTGGGAATTTATTGTATGTAATCTACCATATGGCATCATACTTCAATGTTAGGCACAGTTAAGCTTTATAATTGTACGTAGATATTGAAAATACACAACGTTAACTAAACAAGTTTCTGTACCTAGTATTAGCTAGTTAGCTTATTAGATTCTATAGTTGTTTTTTTTTTACATTCAAACTATTATGGTTTCTTCAAGCTTTATATAAAAGGTTAAAATAATTTGTTAACCATATTGTGAGCGAATCTTAAGTGTTAGCAAAACAGATGCATGTGGGTTTCTCAAACAATAGAATCGGAATGAATATACAACATTTACGTTAAATATACGTACATTTTATTTGTCTTCCTGAGGAAACTAAATTGAAAGAGTAGAAAACAATGAAAGAAAGGTGTGTGGTCAAATATGTATTATTTTATAATAAGGTGTAATTTAGGAAAGAGTGTGAGATACTTAGTTTAGTTGAAATTTGTAGTAAAGTAAACTTATAAAATCTTTTGCTGTATACTATTCTGTATTGGGTACAGAAGAGAGTAACGAAACACGTAATTTGAAGCATGTATATTGTGGGTAATGAGAGGGAAATAGGAGAAAGTTTTATACTGTTCTACCATTATA
The DNA here is from genome assembly GCA_037127315.1 of Ascarosepion bandense. Taxonomy (NCBI): domain Eukaryota; kingdom Metazoa; phylum Mollusca; class Cephalopoda; order Sepiida; family Sepiidae; genus Ascarosepion; species Ascarosepion bandense. The sequence goes on from JBBBDQ010000932.1 coordinate 2,447,664, forward strand.
TACTGAATAATCAAGGTCTTTTTACGGAATTTAAAAAAAATATTTGGCAAACAAGTGGAGGTAACTTAAAATCACATAGCATTATCAATACATTTTTCAATCTTCTTTCATTTTAAAGTTGAACACTTCTAATACCATTAGCAATGCATTTATATGAAGTTATTTTCTAATTTCTTTATATTATAATTGCAACATGACAAACAACTAATCTGACTAAGAATAATATATAAACCAATAAGAAAGCCTTTATAAACCAACAGAGAATCATTAACAAATATAGTGATAAGGTTTTTGTGTAATTTTGTTTATTGTTTGGTTTAATTTTATAATTTCGATATCATTTTATATTCTTTTTTTTGTACTAAGTAAATAAATTAAATATCGTACGAAGTGTGGTTTTGAGGTTGTTTACACCTGTGGGCAAAATTGATTTTTCTGATTTTCAATATTTTCAACGAAAACAAATAGTTTCTTACGGGCTAAAAAAAGATTACACAAGTGAACGACACACTCAGGTAGATCACACACACACACACATACACACACACACACATAAACACAAACAAAACAAACATATATATATATATATATATGTATATCAGTTTGTTGTACGATTATATATTAAATTAACTTTTACATAGATACGATTAATAATATATTCAAATTTATATTACTTTATATGAATACGTGGAATTTCATATATATATATATATATATATATATAGCGAGAGAGAGAGAGAGAAGGGGAGAATTTATACAGATACATATACAGCGCTTGCAAATAATAGACATGTATTGATGTTATATTTCTGTATGTATTTGGTACTACTTAATACTAATTTAACTAAATTAAATTACATCGTGTGTACTTTTAAAAAATATACATTCAAAGATATATTACTTTATGTAATATACGAAATTCATATATATATATATAAATATACGTATACTTATATATAGATGCATATATATTTATGCATATATATAAAGATAAAATATATATTTATATATTTATAAATATATATTTAAATATATATATATATATACAGATATATATTTAAATACACACACACATATATATATACACAGATATATATTTGTATACACACATATATATATATATATATATATATATATATTTATATACACACAGATATATATCTATATGTATGTATGTATGTATCTGTCTATCTATCTAGCTATCTATCTATCTATCTATATATATATATATATATATATATATATATATATATTTATGTTCGTGCGTCTTAGTGTGGATAAATATTAGTGCCATATAATTCTTCATGAGATAGATGATAGATATTAGATTTTATTATCTGATTTCTCTCATGAAGTTAAAGTTTACAGTGAAATAAAAACATCATCATGGACAATAATTATATAAAATGCTTTAGCCCAAAACTTATGGTTATTAATACATCTTTTCGTTTATTTTATGAAAGCCCAGCGAGACAAAATTTATTCTTTTACTAAAAAGAACCTTAAAACATTCTCTAATTCTAATTCTCTAGATGTCAACAGGGACAATACTGTTCACCTGGCGTTTTAAAAACTGGGACGAAAGAAGAGTATTTCCAAAAAGCCAAAGAGAGAAAAAGTCTGATAGGTACTTACTGTAGATCTTAGAGAGAAAGGAAGCACATTTTTCAATGAGTATTACAGGTATATCATCAGGTCCACGTAATTTGTGGAGATCCAGTTTAGAGAAGACAGTAGAAATCAGACAGTTATAAAATTAATTTTATTCATATCGCTCATAGAGATTCGGTTCTAAGTAGGAAACATGCATATATAATACACATGAGTTAATAGGTGATTGAAAAGAGTTTACGAGTAACACATTCAGATGTTTATACTTCAAAATACTGTATAATAATATTGCAAGTAAAACATTGTAGCAAAATATTAGTGAGGAATACGATTTATCATATGGATTAATAATACATGATCGAATACCGTAGTTAGTACAGCAATGCATATTACCTATTTTCAACTAAATTTGAAACTCCTTTCCAATGATCTGCCATTCCTCTACACATATGTTTATAATACACATTCTTAGAATACGCATTTTTTCTTTTATGATTCAATTTCAACAATTACTTGGATTTATGTTTCATTTAATTAAGCTGTTTTTCGAATAGTTATAGATAGATTTGGCTTTATCATATCGCACATCACATCCATGTGTAAATATCTTTGTTGACTTTTTATTTCTTTAGCATATTTTTGTTTTTAATTAGTTTAATTTTCTTTCATGTCAACAACTGTGACCTTGTATATATGCATCATCCTATAAATACGGTTTACTATTTCACAATCCTCCCCACTTTCTTTTAGTATATTGACAAACCTGAAGAAAATATTTTCTCCAGCTTTTAAAGATTTTATAATGAATTCCATATCATGACAACATATTATTTTTCCTCCGAGTAGTAATTTCTCAAATACCGTTTTAGTTTTCTTGGCAAATATTAGTTCTCGTGATGTACTAGATACCGTATTAGGATTAGGGATCACTATATGCGTATTTAACGGGGAGCCGAGTTTGTATCTCAGCTGAATTATTTGCATTCACTTACGCGCCAATACCCTTGGGAAAGTTATTAATCCGTCTCTACTCTCCAGTTATTGGTTAAATAATAGGATTAGTTGGATTCTATAGCCTTAGCTGGCAACCTGTCTACCGAAGAAAGCAATGGCGAACCTGATAATCTTCTGCCCTCCCATCATCTATCGTTCGAGATAGGATCGCGCAAAGCGTGTATCACGTAACGCACTTAACTTACTGATATAAATTTATAAACACTGTTGGATCTTTATTCCTTCAGTTACCTCTACATTTGATTTATTAAAAGAACTTTTGAACGTATGAAGAACACGTCAAATTAACCAATTAATTTTTAGTAGTAACGTGAACTTGCTATATGCACAACAGCATACTATTTAAAGAAATTGAAAGTCACTCGATGTAAATTTCGTGGCATTGTCAGATATAATACCATTGAAACCGAATTGCTATATCTATGCATGAAGAAAAATACAGTATAATTAAAGTAAGTTTCAACACCTAAAGAGGTTTTACAATTTTGGAAAAACTGTCGTATCAATCAAGTAATAAGCAATATTCAAATGTAATGCTAAATCAGCATGCCACCTAGACTAATGTTTATCAGTATTATGATGATTTATAAGTGTTAGTTTTACAGCAAGAGCATAACATCTGCTTAAATTATCCGAATTTTGAATATTATTATCCAGATAGACCAATCAATGTACGTAAGTTTTTATAAAATATTTCATTTTTTGACATTCATTATTGTCCAATATAAAATTACTTTAAAAGTTCTTTCTGCTAAGAATCAGAAATTACTACTCTTTTGGCTTACAATTGTAATTCTTTATATGTATAAAATATTTATTATTTTAAGTAACACTGGGTTTATATTTTTTATTTCTGTTACACTGTTATGTTTAAAATTTAGTAATACTTTCTTTGATTGTATTTTAGTATCGTTAAAATCATGTGTTATAAAGCATATTATGCTACAAAAATCACAGTTTATCTCACTTTTAGAAATTAACAAAGCAATAGCATTCCTTGACATGCACCTTTCATTTGTAATTTACTTCAGTCAGTAAAGTACCAAACGCGATACATCCTTTGGCGATCATGCTTATAAAAGACATAATCGATTAAGAGAAAATATTTACCTGCAGTAGGTCACCATTCCTTTCTGTAGTAAAATAATTCTTAACCAAAACCATAGAACCCAACCCGTCCTGTTATTTATCCCATACTTAGAGGGAAGACAAGAATTAGTACCTTTCCTAAGGTTTTTGGTCATATGTGAGAGCAATAAACTCAAGCTGGATTCTATCTCGGCTCGCCCATTTCTCGTTCCACGATGATATCCACTGCCCCACAACGCACCTATCATCTAAGAGATTTCTATTGCATTAAGGCTCGTTGAGAAATCCGCACAGTCGCGAATTTAGTTGGATTTTTTTCTTACATATATATCGGGGGCAGCCCATTTGCTAAAATTCACTTTGGACAGTATACTGGCATTTTCCAAGTCGGTCTAATTCTTCGTTTATTTTTCTACTGATGCAAATGGAACATTTCTTTTTCTTTGGAAAACGGGTTGGATGTTTTCTTTCAGCTCGAATATAGATTTTGTCTTAATACATTTTTCTAGCCCCACCGAAAAAAATTCGGGAATTTTTTCTTTTAATTCGTCTTTCAGGTTTTGGGCATCCGTTGTCATACTTTCCACCTTTTGGCAAAAATTCTTGATTGGTCGGTCCCACGACTTAAATCGTTCCATCCAATCAGTTCTGAATAAATTCTCATAATTTTCATGGACAAAAACTTTTAGTTTCATTTAGTGTTACAGGTAACGTTACCTCACCTTCAAATTTGATTTTGACTTTTGTTAGTGCATGTCTTTTTCGTTGTTTTTTAATTCCTTCCAAGTGTGAAGATTAATAATAGAGAGATCTGAGCGAGAGTCTAGTTGCAGCCTAACTGTTTTGTTTAGAATGTTGGCTACGACGTATTTTCGGAAAATGCTGTCTACTTTTCCATCTCATTAAGTTTGTCTGACTCTGTTTCTGTTGTTCCTTCCTGTTGTTTATATAGTGCGCCCATTTTAGTCCAATTTTGCCACAATTATATGTCTTGTTTTGGTAGAACCAGTCTGTCACACAATGTTGTCCACCACAACGCCCGCATGGGCTTGTGTGTAATTTTTGTTTTTGAAAGGGTCGTTTACTTCTAGATTGTGAATGGTCATAATCTTTGCTTTCTCTAACTTTTTCCAGGGAAGTAATATTTTGGCTTGTACGTATTTCTCCTATGTTATGCTTGATTCCGCGATGTTTTAACACTGATTACTCGCTGGCAATCTTCAGCTAGTTTTTGCAGTGTGAGCAATACAGACTCAGTGCTTCTATTTTCTTCTCGAAGAAAGAGACAAAATAGCCTAACATCAACGCTGTAAAAACAGAAAATTATATTTTGCTTCCATTTTTTCTGTGTGGTCGAGGGAAGCGAAGAACAATCAAATGCTTTTGATTATAGCAACAGCTTCAATTTACGATCGGCTAAAACGATATTTATTTAGTTTTTTGGTGTTTTTCGAGAAACACCTAAGCGTTCAACATTATTTTTGTTTGTACGATCGCGTTTATATTAAGCATAACACCTCTTAACACTTGTTTCTGACAGAGTATAATCCGAATGACACTTGTCACGCAATTGCTTTGCTTGATCAGTATTGTTCCTATCAGGAAGAAATGCGTTATCAACAAACGAAATTCAGATTTCTTCATTCTTTTGAAGATTTGCAACGGTAGCTTCACTTAAATAACTGTAATTTGTATACTAGTAATCTGATTGGGCCCACATTTTGTCACCTGCCATTTAAAAGTTAGAACTTTAGAAACTTTATAGAGACTTGGCGATATCTATATTTCAAACCCGGGACTTGTTGAGTGGAGTTTCAATTAGCCGGGGATTCAAGGGATGCAGCTAAATTGCTATAAGTAGGCCAATAAAAACAATGAGTTGCTCTTGTGAAAGATAGCATCAAACATACTGATATTAGGCAGAATATATTCTCTGTAGGGTTAAATGAAAGCAATTATTTATTATTACAGACGTTTCTTAACCGAGTTACTCACTGATTGGAGAGGTTTTCAACATAAATTGCTAGTCTTGCGTTGTCAGATCTATTAGAGTTGCTACTGAGAAGAAGTACATAATAGTTTCATTATTATAAATATGTTTGAGAACTGATGACATCATTGCTGAAAACGAAAACTGCGTAGCACTCAATATTTGTGCGAAAGAATCTGGAAGAGTGTCCCTTTAACCCAACCCTCATATCATGTTTTTATTTACCATCAACTGGATGAAAAAGCGTTATGATAAAGAGAGATCAATAGTAGAATAAGAAATACAATAAATAAGGACTGAATTTGCATTTTTGTACTTTACAGCAGCATGTAACCGAAAAAATGTCCCACAAGAGAGAAGTACAAGAAAAGAAAACGTTAGGATTTAACTCACGACTAATTCTAGCGAAATCCACAGCAAATTGATGATAACTTGCCGGGAAACTGTCGGTTACATTCATAAAATCTATGTACCATAGATTATACCAATAATTCCAATAATTATTTTTTACAGAAAAGGCACAGGGGATTTACTTTATGTTATTGGGAAATTGACTAAACTTGAAACGCCATCGCAGGGTGTAATGAAAGCTTTAAAACTAATCCATGGTCCTGGAGCTCAGGCTCTTTGGACGTTGACACGAAAGTCTAAAAAGCAATCGTTGTTTCCAGTTAAAGTGAAACCGTAGACTAAAGGAAAACTGAATGGACGTAAGTCAAATTTTGATTTCATGGTATCGATATCAAATAATTTTTTGCCGTAAACTGAATTTTGAAGGCTAAATAAGAGTTAAACAGACAAACATTTTGCCTTTTACATATATATATATATATCTTATCGATTTTCTGCACTATTGTAAGAACTGCAACATTGAAACTTCTGAATATCGTTTCTTATGTTTTTGTCTATGAGTGTATCAAATTTGTTTAAAATCGGACCACTCCTTCTGTAACAATATTTTTTCGATTTTTGATATTTGTCGAGGGTACCTCGTCACAAACACTAGCTTGTAGTACAACTGTGTAGATTTTTCAAGGAAATCGGTTCAGCCGTTTTATAGTTTATAGGTAACGGACACAGAGAGAGAGAGAGAGAGAGAGAGAGAGACACACACACACACATACATACACACACAGAGACAAAGTTTCATGTATAAATAAGTTTAGATTATCTTTTGTGTTTTCTCAAGAATCACTAAATAAATATTACGAGCGCTGGACCATATGCATATAAATACATATAGAGCAAATATAAGAAAAGTTAAAACAGACGCGTTATTTCATGGTAATTCGGAAGTATTTGCCTATTTTAGGCGAGCCATCTTCAGCTTCCGTCTTTATTCAACGAAGGATTCTACATGAATGGGATTCACAAAAACTTAACCCGGCGAATAAAAAAATAAAAAATAAAATAAAAACATATAACATGATAAGAATATAACTGTCGCTCTCCTAAAAAAGAAAATAAGAACAATCCATCCGTTTGTCGGACCCACAGACATTCCTACAGAATCGTATGTAAAACTCGCATAGAACCCACACCAGATACCACGTCAAGACGCTAATTCATCGCCCCTAACCAAAGTTGATGCCGCCCGCCCAGCGGTCAGTGTCAAAGAAAGTTCGAGTGAACCGGGTGGGTCAGACGAGAAAGAATGAGTGAAAAAAGAAAAGAGAAGAAAGGAAAGAAAGGAAAGAGGGAGAAATAGAGCTTTACATCCTTAATTTAAAGGAAACTCATTATTCTCTTTACATTTATTTGTTTGAACTTGTATTCTTTTCCTTTTTAAAAATGTATTAATATTAAAATTTCTCGTCAAAAATATAGTGCTTAGTGTATATATATATATATATATATATATATATATATATATATATATGTGTATATATATATATATATATATATAAGCATTCTTATATACCCTCTATACGTAAAGACAGTGTACGCCCGTGTACACTTGTCTATCTACTTTTAACTCGCAAAAGAGGTGGTAAATTTTCCTTTCACACGTCTGTGCAAACGTTACACATATATACCCATATATACTGGTATACATCGTTCGTACCTTGATATTAACCTGCACGCAGATGGGTAGAATGATCAGTACATGAATGTATAATCAGTTCAAGAATGAACAACTGAATGCATCCAAGATTAACATAACCCACATATAATCCGCTGTGTGATGGAAAACATATACAAAATTAGGTCCACTCTTCTACATGAAATACACTTATACTTAGGTGCCCCGCTATACACACAATAAGTCATACAATAATATATATAAACATGCAGAAAATTATATATAAGCATGCAAAAATTAGGTGCACTCATATACATGGAAAATAAATCTAACCATACAATCAGGTGCACCATTATACACGTGACATATTTATATATTTTTATATATATTATAGTGAAATCATTTACAATTACATAGTTCGAGGTATTTATAACTTCGTACAGCGATAATATAAAGTCCTTTACTACTCAAATTGGCATGTCAACCCACTGTATGGTAGATCCTTATCCTCACTTCTTCGGTCTGTAAAGCCCTCCAACGAATGATCCACACAAATTTGAAAGAGCTGGCAAATGTGACGGAACGGGGTAATTCTAAGGTTTTATGTGTTACACAGTTTGAATTTATTTTATGGCGGCATTTGAAAATTATTTCATTTCTCTGATTTAATAATTGGCTAGATTCTCTGAATTTGATAATTTTAATCTTTTCGTCTCAGCATAAATTGCATCTGCTTCTAAAGCTATTGAGATTTTGAGATTTCCATATAATCTTCCATTCAATCTTAGGGGAAAGATTTCTGTCTTTTAATCCCCAGGAATGTTTAGATAGAGCGGTTGGATGTTTTAGGTGGGGTTTAGAAAATGTTTGATTGTGATCACAATCAATTACAATGTACATGCTTGAGTTAATTTGTGGGGTTACACATACATACGTATCCATGGAATTACAATAATTAGATTTAGAAGAATTAGAAATAACATATTACTCTGGATAACATCCATTGTGATCTATATATAGTTATAACACTTTTATGTTAAGTTGATCTTATTGGATTATCCTCGCCGTTTTCGGACTGGACATCTATAACTTTATATATATATATATATATATATATATATATATATGTGTGTGTGTGTGTGTGTGTGTGTGTTTTAATACTCACTAACAACCTTCCTTGTATTATATCTGAAATATATGAGAAATAAGACTGAATCTTTGAATATTTCTCTTATATTTCCATTTCAAACGTCCATATATACGTTCAATCTCCTTTTTAGATCATCTTCAGCGTTGCAAGAAATTGTAAATATATAACCAGAAAACTGTGTTGCTATATATTGCTGTATTTTCATGCTTTAAATGAAACAGTTGAACGTTATGCTTAGTCTTCTGTAAAAGATGAAAGTTTTCCACCATGAACATTTTTGTGTTTGGTGTTAGTTTATGGTCATGCACATATTACAGCATGATAAAACCGTTCTTTTGAAAGCCATGTTAGAAAAATTACGACACTATTCATAGATAATTCTTTTGAGTTACCGTTTTCGATGTTTAATATATATGTTGTCTCGAGGATCTCTAGTATTTAAATTTTCTTGCTGTAGGAGAGGTGTATTGCCTATCATTTTGTTGTAGATGTTTCAAAATATTAAGTATTCATGCCTAACAGAGAATTTGATTTGCTGCCTACATACACAGGCACACAGACACACATAACACGTACACACACACGCACACAATCTCTCTTTGATGGCGCTGCTAAAGAAAGAGTTGCCTGAAAATCCCAAGTGAAATCTGGAGTTGCAAAGTTTGAAGAGGGTTGCATCAGGACCATCAAAGAGAGGGGGCACAAAAGGAATGAATACAAAAGCTCCAACTACCCGCTTGGATCTGCCTCCTACATTCCCTGGCCCTGCTGCAACAGGCTCCTTCTCAGCCATCTCCGCACCCACCTAAGACCTTAGTAACTAGGAGTGATTGTCTCCTTTCCCTACGAAGGACGAGCATCTTTAATTTACTGCATCACAATCGCTGTTGTGTTTCGTTTCTACGTGTTATAACCTCATCATACAGTGAAGTATTTTACTTTTAGGAATTGATATATATTTAGAAATTTCAAAATTAAGAAACAACACAATTTTACAATATCCATTCAATTAAGCCACGTTGTGGAACTTTTAATGTTTGACAAGGTTAAGCAAAAGAAATTAAGTCAACGATGGAATAGGGAAATGAGTTAAGAGTGTAGAAGTGGAGGAGAGAATTAAGATACCGTGAAATGCTAGATTTTTTGTTATCAGTTTCTCAAATATGTGAGTGCATACAATTGTATTCTGAGATGCCGGTAATTGTATCTCATCTAGTTGTTCGACCGTTATGAATTAACTTTTTATAACTTTATATGATTTTTTTCTTTAAAGTGGTATTATAGTTACATTAAGAACAGAAAATATTGAAATATATTGCCTTTCAAACGTAAATAGACGACATATTACTCATGTCATTTACGGAATATTGGAGAGATTTAAGTAGATAACACGGTAATACTCACATTACACACAGTAAACGAATGCCCTCAGATATTGAAGGCTATCTAAATTATCTTTAAGAAACACACACTCAATGTTAACTGAAAAAAGTAATTATCGGGGAAAGGGAGAATCTCATATTAATACAAGTGGTAGAAGTTTGATTTTTGAAACTATTTACATTATAGCAGATAATATATTAACTGTAATTTAGTCTGCATATAAGATGATGATGGCAGATGAAAGTTAGTTCGTTGCGTCTTTTAACAGGTCTAAATCAGTAAATTTAATATTTTTTAATATTTACTTCAATTACAGAAAACATGGCTTAAGGTAAGATTTATTAAGGTGTTTAACATCTTCCATTCACGGTTAGGGTGTTTTTGATTTCTTTTAATTTCTTATAGTATCTAGAAAGTATTGCTCTGTTGCGCTACGCCTTATTATTAAAAGATAAAATATGCGGACACCAACGAGTGTTAGAGGGATACTTCATGCTTCCGATGTATTTTCTGTTAGATTTTCTATGTCAGAAATAGTACACTGGTAAACTATAGGATTCGTATGAAATTCAATTTTCACAGGAGTTATTACATTGCAGACGAGTAAAACTCAAGTACACTCCCTACAAATGACGCGTATATATACTATTTCTAATTTTGTAATAAACACATTAGGTTATTATCGAGCACATTATCAGAAAAAGTTATGTTTGTATGTATATAGCTCGAGTTATGTAATATTACATATATCAAAAAGTATCAACATTAATATTATCATTATCAATCTTATCAATTTTGTAGGTAACATACATGCACTCTCTGAAGATGGCTCATGTAAACCAAAAGCTCAGAACTAGCATAATGCTTGAGAAATTTTGCCTTTATGTTAACCCGAAATTAAAGCCAAAACGCTAAGTTTAGAACGGCTCAAGATTAAACAGATTAGACATTCATTATCTCTTAAATTTAACAGTTTATATATATATATATATATATATGTTTAAGGTTTGCTATATTTATAGGATAAAGTGCTCAATATCAGAGACAGAACGTATGTAAATATAAAAACGTAGACATTGAAGTCAAATCTCAAAGGCGACAGACTGTTTCATTCTAAGCGCAATCACCATTATGTGCCCTGATGTTTGCGCTTACCATGAAACAGTATGTCCCCCTGAGTGTTGACTTCAATGTTCACTCTTATATATATATATATATATATATATATATATATATGTGTGTGTGTGTGTGTGTGTGCGTGTGTGTTTGTGTGTACACATGTGTGTATTTGTGTGCGTGTTTTCTAAACATATAAGGTTATATAACAGACAATGAATGTAATTTATGTTTAATTAAAGATGAAAATTGTCCATCATTTGGATATATATTTTTATTACGCTTGTTCTAATTTTTCTGCTTAAATATGATCTATCTTCAGAGTGGTTACAAGCACGTTAGCATAAAGAAATCTCCCATCAACTATGACATTATCTTTTGATATAAAATATTGTTATGCGACGATATCGGTCACAGAATATCAGACGCATTTCGTACTGTTGTAATTTGTTTCTATAGCGTCCAACCAAACCAAAAAATGTTAACAACAGAATCATATGTCTAAATTCAATGTAATGTGTTGTGATTGAAATGTGATTTCATTGAGTGTGTGTTTCTTAAATTTAATGTAGATAGCCTTCGATATTTTACTGTCTGTATGCATGAGTATTACCGTGTTATCTATTTAGATATTTCTAATATTGCATAAATGACATGACTATATATATATATATATATATATATATATATATATATATATATATATATAATTTTATTTATGCCAAACTAAGCACGGTTTGCTAAAACTCTTTTCTGAAATGAAGTTTTCGATAAAATATTATATGGAAAACGATGACAGTTAAGATGTATTGAATATGCTAAAACAACAGAGCATTTTACAGGACCGAATACTTTTCTGTCAAAGAAAATACATAAATCTAATTAAATATGTTTCTTGTCATTTTATGTTGTGAATATTTACTTTTCTCATAATATAACAGGCATCGGTGTTATTTATTCTCATATTTATATTAGAATCCTTGTATTTTAAACAGTAACTTGAATCAACTTTAGCCATAATTTATCACGAAAATGTGCTACAGATTTCAAAAGATACTTGAGCACAAATTCATGACGTGATATTGCAGAGTTCTTTTGTGAGTTTCTAAGTAAAATTTTATATGATGTATTCTGCTTATAATAACATGGCCCATAAATAGTGAAGAAATAAATTAATAGTTACTTTGACAATGGAAAAATTTCGGACAGCTACTCTTTTCTCTCTTGAAATAAACTAAAAATCTAGGGAATTTTGGTTTTAATTTAAACGATATAGTTATTGTTTTCTGGATTTATCTTTTTTTGTCTTTCAATATGTCTAAATTTTGAAGTAGCAAAAAGTTATTGTCTACATTAAATTTACGATTTCATCGTTGGAAGACAATGTCTAAATTTAAAACATGACTCTCTGTATATTGTCAAAATATTTGGCTGTGTATATCCAAGTATAAACTCACACATATATATATTTAAAGTTTATGATTTTCGTAGTTTCACGGCCTAATATGATAAACTAATCCCTAAAGCAGCTCTTGTCATGCCATATGACTGTTCATTACTTTTATTGAAAATATTTTGGGTTCCTCGATATGGGTCAATGATTAGCAAATTAGTCTCGCTAGAACATATTATATCTAAGTAGTGAATTCAATCCTCACTGTACCACAAATATTCGGCCTTGTGCCACATCAAAGCCGCGCTTAAAAAATTAACTCAGAAAATATCTATCCTATATCACAACGGTATTGAGCGAACCCGTAGTTATTTTCTAGAAGACAACGCAAAATTTGAATGAATCAGTAACTAAACAAACTCGGGGCATTCAAATCTCTTGTTACGATATGTGATATCTCCCTCGTAGTATAACACTCAAAGATTTTGGATTATGTACGGAGGGAGTGTATGTAACAATTTCGTTCACAGAAATGAAACGCTGTAGTCTCTAACTATATCGATAATTTGATCAATACGAACATAGTGGACAAGAGAACAGAGTAAAATGAAGTCAGCTACGACTAGTACTGGGTTTGAATTCAGATGTCCTTTACTCCATTGATTGCTATAAAGCATTTTCTGCTTTAATATTTAATTCAACAATGGAGAGAGAATTATATATATATATATATATATATATATATATATATATATATATATATATATATATTTTAATTCAGATACTTCAATCCAAGGGAAAAAAGCAGGAAGGTGAATACCAAAAAACCCGATCCTAATTAATATTAAAAATTTTATTTTAATATTAAAAAATGATACAGGAAGAGAGCTCCATGTAATAAAATATTACAGAGCAAATATATATTAAAAAAGGATTAATTCAAAGATGTTGAATGGCCATTTCGACATGAAGATCCCCACGGGGGACAACACATCACCTCAGCAACAGAAAAATCCTTTCAGAAACTGGAGAAAAATTAGTCTACTTTTCCTTTTTAAATAGATTGCAAAGAAATTTAAAAAATTAAAAAATAAAATAAAATAAAAATAAAAATAAAGGGAAAGAAAAAGAAAAAGAAAACGAAACAGAAAAATAAAAAGATAGAATAAAATCAAATATTTGATTTTATTCTATCTTTTTCTTTTTCTTTATATATATATATATATATATATATATATATATATATATATATATGCGTGTGTGTGTGTGTGTGTGTTTGTGTGTGTGTTAAATGGGTAGGCACCCGTATTCCAACACACTTGCCTATAGAAGCGACTGGCTAATCTCCAGCAGTTGGCAACAATCTGAACAAAAGCAGGAAGCTCAAACTCGCAATCACGATGACTTGTTACTTCTAACTATCAGAAGCATTCCTCAAAGAAAGCAGTTAACCCAACTTCACTCACAGGGCAATAAGACAACCCGAGCTAGGTTTTTCAGTCGCTTTCCAAAGATGCCGCACGATAGGACCTCCTCCTACAGAACGATAACTTCAAGAAGTAACCTTCCTGACTAATCACCTAGGCGTCATGGTCAGAATGGAAACGTTTAAACCACCCGGTCAAGCACCCATATATATATTCAATACTGTAATGGTTGTTACAATGTTTTTAAATTCATAGTATCACTACACAAAAAAAATTATCATGTTTCGAAGCCAGCCCATTATGTTTTGGCTTCATCCTCAGGTGATTTTTTTAGAAATTAGAATTATTCATTTGAAAAAGACAGTTTATTTGTGTTGGATTTGTTATTTTTGGGTGTTAGAGGTGTTGGTCTGTATTTTGAGTTCCGTTGACATTTTTACCGGTCTTAGTGTTAAGTATTTGTTTTTTGCATGATAGGTACATGATAGCTTAATCTAGCTAGGGTTAAATAGGGATTTAGGTGTGTTGAATCTTTACAAATATTTCAATAGGTAAAAAATTTTTTCAGATATTCCAAGAAATTTTTAATCTAAAACAAACAGACTTTCTCTACGGACGTGCTGCATGTTGTGAACAAACACACCACGTGATGTAAACAAAAAATATTCGGACACTATCGTGAAGCACGTTTCTAATTCAAATTTAAAAATCACTTGTTTCTGATGAAGGACCGAGGACGGTCTGAAATATAAAATATAATAAAAATAAACAAATACTGTTAAAAAAAAGTACATTTTTAAATTCAAAACGTTTTTATTAATATTCTTTCCTATACATATTAAGACAGTATACGTGGATGATCACTATATATATATATATATATATATATATATATATATATATATATATATATATATTTAAATCTAAGATAAGAAAATATAAATTGTTTTATGCAAATACCCAAAGAAGCTATTGAATCCGACACTCATTTTCATGCTAAACGCTGTCGCAAGTCATACAAAAGAAAATTGAGTTTAGCATGAAACAAGCTGTCACTTCTAATTGTAGACATCATTGCCCACTTTGATATTTACATAAGCTTTATACCTGATATTGATTAAACTACACCTTAATATAGCATTCCATAAATTATCTATCTATCTATTTAAGTTATTCGACTTTGTTGCAAATTTTACGAATTTTTGACCGTTTTACACTCCTGCCTTTAAGAATTTCGAACCGAACACCTTTATTAACTATCGCTGGAGTATATACATCTCATTCGTGTGCGAAGCGGCTTTGGTTGTCATGAGATATCTCCCTCTAACCCGACTCTAAGTATTGAGATCATAAGCCATTGGGTCAAGTTATTTAAACTAGCTACCGTCTATATCCACTTGGCTATTTGTCCTTAAGGAAATCATATTTTACTAGAATTCATATACTGCAAATTTAATGTTAATGGTTTTCTCTGGTATTTTTTAGTGTTAATGCTTTTTAGTAGGATTTTATACCAGAGTTCATATTGCAATTTTCGATGTTAATGGCTTTCTCTAGTATATTTTATCATAGTTCATATTGCAATTTTTGACACTAATGATTTTCTCGGGCACTCAATATTGCTAGTTCCCATATTGTATTCATTTCTATGCTTAGTCAGCTTAGGAGTTTTTGTTTTTTTTGCCTAGCATATCTACTGATTCTTTACGTGACGTTCTCTATTATTTCAACTTCATCCTATTGTTGTGATGTTTCAGTACCCTTACTTTAAGGGTTTGGCATGTTTCTCATTTATACTTCTTTCAAAAGCTACACAAAATGGCGTTCACACATTCCTTAGTCATGTCCTCCCCTCCTGGGTGTTTTGCTCGGGAGTGGTACCTGTGATCTGTAGAACAACTTCTAAAGATCTTCCTGAAATTATATGGATAACAGATGATTTGTATTTTCTCCGATAACCCCTTTACATTGGGGAGACCGACCAAGGCTGTTTTCTGAGAGTTGTTATGCTCATACATCTTTTTTGTCCATGTTAGTTGAAGATGGTGTCATTTACCGTGGATAATTTTACGTTGTAGGGTACTGCGTATACTGACCATTTCCTCTTCGTATATATCTGGGTCGCTGATTATTACTTTTGCTCTATGTTGAATGCAGCGGACGATCCGTTTCTTTGCATTGTATGGACGGTGGAAAGCTGAAATATTGTCCGGTGAATGTTGACTTGCGGTATACAGATGTCTTGAATCCCACACTGTCCGAGATATTATCAAATTCAGAAATGTCAATTTGTTGTCACTCATTTATTCCATGGTAAACTCTATTGATGATCTTATTGAGTTAACATGCTCCAATAGCGTCTAGACCTGCTCGTTGTTTAGCCAGTGTATGAAAGTGCTATCAACGTATCTCTGTCATAGAGTTCGTATTACGGCTGTAGAGTTCTCTTTAATGTATTCTATATATATGTTAGCAAGTGATAATGGCGAATCCATTGCTAAGTCTTTGTCCTGTCTGATACCGATCCGAAGTATGTTGTTTGTGTACAGAAAGTCAAAATCTCCATAAAGATATCTAGTGGTTTCTGGGTACGTTCTCCTAGGGATATGGCTGAATACGGTTTGTTTAGGACTGCCGATAGTCACTCTACCGTATGTACATTGGTGAACAGATTTACCACTTCCGAGCTCACCATCTGGTTGCATTAGACACCGGCATTTTTGATAAGTCCCGCGAAGTTTCGACTATATGATGGTAAGTTTCCAATCAGTTGGTTAATTATATATAAAAAGAAGCGATTCAGAGGGCCGTACACTGAGCCCAGGCTGCTAATAATCGGCCTAAATGGAATATCGTTTTTATGAATCTTACGCAGAGCATACGTGTGAGCTAGCTTTTTGTAACATTGAGACAACTGCCTGTATGTCCGAGGCTGTAAGTCTTCCTTGTTCTTGATTAGGATCTGCGACAACTGTAGTGCTGTTTTCAACGTGAGGTCTTTCTTTACCTTGCTATAGTTACCAATTCTAATAAGGTGATCCAGTTTCTATGTGTATTCAGTTTTGTTCATTACCGCAGTTGCATTGCCTTTGTCAGCTGGTAGTACGACGATGTTGTCATTCTTCTGTAGGTTTCTGATTCCCACCCCCTCCTCTTTCGTGGCTGTTGTTTTGGGTGGTTTGGCTTTCTCCTATGTCTGTCTCCTTTTCTATTTTAGCTCATCCACCTGAGCCTGTAGGATGTTTAATGCTATTTCCTTGATATGAGCAATGATGTCCAAGTATGGTATACGCCTGATGGTTGTTGCAAAGTTGAGACTCATGTTTAGCATTGACACTTCAGAGGCACTCAGGTGATTATAACTGATATTGAGAACTGCATCCAAATGTGGGTGATGGTCATCATGTGTCATCTTCAGATCTTTAATTTTTTTTAGTTTCCGCAATTGGCGAAACTTGCTAGAATCTAATTTTTGCCTGAAGAATTTGTTCAACTCTTGACATACTCTTCATTCTGTCTTCTTCATCAGTGATCCTGATTTGAACCTCTGGGAGATATCAGAATGTAATTTTTGTTTTATCTATTAGTTATACTGGATACTTTCTCAGTCCATTTTTTCTGCGCCCAGTTGGGCTCTTCTTGAATTGACGGAAGGTCTCGCTGCCAAGGCTGCAGGATGAGTCTTAGTACTCTGCATCGGTGTAGAAATACCAGAAACAAGAGATCTAGCTTTTCACGGTGTCTTAACTCTCTCCTCGACCTCTACATATTTGTGACAGCTTCAAGTAGAATATTTATATTTGTTAACTTAAAAGCGTGTTAGAAGAATATAACTCATCACTAACAAAGAGTCTTTACGCAAATGAATAAGAATTATATACCCCAGTAATCGTAATAAATGATTCAGTTAGATATTCTAGCAACCTAAAGAAGACTGGAGTGTACAACGACCGAAATGTTGAACAAATTGCAACAAATATGAGAATAGTCCGAATTAATTTAATTGGAGTAGATAGACTAAACTATCGCGCGGTTCACACTCCACCCACGTCTATTGAACAGGTGAAGAGACTCACCCCTTGTTCCTTGTTTAGGATGTGGTTTCCGGCTTTCTCTTTTCCAATCTTTTCACTGTTTTCTTTTATTTTTTTTTTCAATTGGAGTAGATAGACTAAACTATCGCCCGGTTCACACTCCACCTACTTCTATTGAACAGGTGAAGAGGCTCATCCCTTGTTCCTTGTTTAGGATGTGGTTTCCGGCTTTTTTTTCCCAATCGTTTCATTCCTACGTAGCCCCCTGCACTTCAGTAGCGTTACCGCCTTGCTCGGGGTGATATGATTAAAAAAAATGTAGAGAGTGTAAATACTCCCTCATCTTTGAAACATAGACAAATACTATCTATCGTTTCCTCTCTCGCTTTCTTTCTCTCTCTCTCTCTCTCTCTCATATATATATATATATATATATATATATATATATATATATATATATATATATATATTTGTTTTTTAATTAGTAAATGATTTATCTCATGCAACCAATGTATTTACCATCTTTTTGTCTTAAGGCAATTTAAAAGAAACTGCTTTTATCGTATTTTAAGAACACACACGCAACGGGGATTTAATTATAATCAAAAACTAAGTAACTATAGATATATTACGTCTTAGATGAAATGCTATAAAATCTGCATCAAATATGTCATCTCTCTAAAATGTATACCAGGTATTGAATGTTTGGATGTGCGGCTGGTGTAAGTGATAATTGGAAATTACATCTCAATTAGTCGAGTTCCATTTCCATGCATGTTCGTTATATTCAAATACGGAGAAACAGTCTTGCAAAAGATATGTATTCACATCTTCCTCTCACTATGGGTTAGTTAGTTTAACGTATCAGAAAAATCATTATTATTGTCCGCATATTATTAACGTCTTAAATATTTTTGGATTTAAATAACCTTCAAAAGCCTACAAAACAGAGCAATTAATATAAAAGTAGCCTTGTTAAGAATACAACGTAAATATATATTGTAAATACATTGTCCAATCAATTACCAATAAGGAGATTCCAAATGTTTTCTATAAATGACCTTTTCACGTGTAACCAATGTCATCGGGCAGGAAAAACGATTAATCTATATCTCAAATAGAATTCACAAAAACGATTTAAACGCTAAACAGGCGGTAAAATATTTATCTTTCTTAAACATCTCCAGAAAGCAACCGAATCTTCATGCCATGTTCTAGCTTTATAAAATACCTATCAGAACAAAAATAAAGTATAACTGCTATATTGTATATGAGGCAAAACAATCCAGTTTTTCCTTCTTTAGACGAGTTCAAAAACGTCTACTAGGCCCTTTTACGTGATGATATATTCTTTCGAACATGAAAGTCTTTTTCAATAGACAAAACCACAGTGTTCAATGCAATATATAAACTGATTTATTAACAGGATATATATATATATATATATATATATACTATTAGATATATATATATTATCCCACGTCAGTGGCATAAATTAGAGTTGCATGCATATCACGTTCGTAATATGTACCTGATATTTGCGTAACGCATGAAATTCCCAGTCTTGCCACCTACGTAAGAAGAAATTATATATGTGGGTGTGTGTGTATGCATATATATATATATGTATGTGTGTGTGTATGTGTGAGTGTGTGTATGCCTATATATAACTCTGTGTGTGTGTGTGTGTGTGTGTGTGTGTGTGTGTGTGTGTGTGTGTGTGTTTCGGAATATGTGTATGTATTCCTGTGCGTCTGTCTCTTTAGTTTTGTATCTACGAATATTAATATGATATATGTTTGATGTTTTTGATCCATGTTAATACACAATTCAGAGAATTATATAAATATCTTTTTGCAACAAGTGTTGTTTAGATGTCACCCAATTTTATTATAAGCATAAAAGTTTCATATCTCTACATCTTTTTTATCGATGTGTTTTGGATATTAACAAATAAGAAGATATTTGTTTTAATTCGGAAATGCTTTTAAAAAAATAAAAAAACTTTGTGATATGCGACGTTATCACAGACTGGATGCAATAATAACATTGCTTTCCTCTTTACTGAATAGATGCCACGAAATTCAAAATAAAATATCAGTCAGTCAGTTACGTGCCATACGAGATACATGAATGGGTGATCATGTCTCGTAAGAGACATGACTGAGTGGGCAGAAGTTTTTCTTGCAATAGGTTACCATTACTTTTTTCAATAGACTGGTTAGTAATCAAGGCTATAGAACCCCATCTGTGCTACCATTTAATCTAGAGAAAAACGTATAAATACCTTACTCAAGGGAATTAGAATGAAATGAATGCAGCAAACTGGGCTGTCCAATTTCTCGTTCTGACCCAATATCCTTTGCAACACATATCACCTCCTCAGAAACATATATCGTACTTTAATTCATTCACTTTACTTCCACTTTCTATGATATTTTAGGACCTCAAACAGCTGGTGCAAACATTTTTAGGGAGTATTCACTCAATGTAATCGGTGTGTTCTGATATCAGAAATATTCTTCTTCTGTAGCTGCTGTAATATTGCAATCATAATTTTAATTTTAAGATTATTGAGAGAAAGAAGATTGTAGGGGACATTTTCCGATATTCTTGAATACATAGAAAAATCTGTCAATGAATTCCATACAGCTACGACAGAATTCATAATTGACAATTTAAAATCTGCGTATTTAGCAGTGCTATATAATTATTTAATTCTTCTAAATTTTGTTATTTAAAATTGCCAAATCAAAGATAGTTCAACCAACAGAGTTTCAGAAAAAAAGATCAACATCTTGTCGGGTACTCATGCTAAATATCTCAAGATTGTTGAATGATCCAAAGTTATGTTATATGTTCTGAGCAGATATCTCGGCTGCAGTGACTTTCCCAATGAAGCATCGTACATGACTGTATATATATATATATATATATATATATATATATTAATGTTTTGTAATTTACTTGAAGCATTGTGTATATTAGGTGTGTAGTTAAGACTTGAAAGCTGTCACAATGCGTTTAGTAAAATAAAGGAAGGTACATAATTTGTTGGTTATTTTCTATTTGTTATACAATAATATTTCGAGATTAACATCTCATCTTTAGCATGGTAGGAGTGATTGTGTCCGAGAGAGTCCGTGCTTTTCAACAAATGGTCCTACCTGGATGCTGCTGCTGTCATTGATTGTTGCGAGTGCTTGTGTGTGTGTGTGTGTGTGTGTTAGATCATGCATGTGTGTTAGTGGGTTTATGATATATATATATATATATGTGTGTGTGTGTGTGTGTGTCTGTGTTTGTGATTGATAGTCGGGGCCTTTCTTTGGTCTGATAATATCAGTGTGCTTTAATATATGATTTATCTAAGTAAGCCTGACCTGACCGTTAGTTTGACTTTTGCCAATGTTGAAGAATTGCTTGTTAAATTATTGTTGTTTTATCAATCTACTTTATCTCGTGTGTGCGTGTCCGTGGGTGTGTCATATGTGCGTGTTTATGTGCGTATACTTCTTTTTATTTTATTCTACTTTATTTTGTGTTTTTATATATATATATATATATATATATATATATATATATATATGTGTGTGTATATATATATATATTGTTTTATTTATTAATTTGTTCTTTTATTTTATTTTTTCCCTTTTGTGATCAATTTATGGTATCATGCATCCATGTTGCTGTTTATATATAGATAATTGTGTGTGTGTGTGTGTGTGTGTGTGTGTATGTGTTCCTGTATATAGTGTGTTAAAGGTACCTCCACTATTTTGCGTGAAAAAACGCATTGTGTAATGAAAAGGCCACAGACTTAATTAAATTATAGTTCTATCGTTGTTGTTACTATTAAGATAAAAGACTAAAGTATTTTTCATTGAATTATTTTTTAAATGTTATTTCTCTCTCTCTCTCTCTCTCTCTCTCTCTCTATATATATATATATATATATATATATATATAAACTTCCTGGAAGTAGTTCTAATGAGATTTTCACATTTTAACTATACCTCTTACATTATGCAGTGAACTGGATTTGCAAGTAATCCTTATGAGTTTCGTCAAGACATAGCTATGCGCAACCGTATTTCATATTCTAATAGATTCATCTCTCTTATGTGTACTATGTAAAATTATCGTCCACGTTGATTTTCTATCAACTAAGAATGTCTTATAAACGTAAATGCAATCTTCCGTCATTCTGTTAATCTTCTCTTATAGTGTTTTCTCTTTACTAAAGGTTTAAATTTATATTGAGTAACCCCTTTTGTCGTAGTGAATTCATAGCCTTGCTTGGGGAAAATCATTAAAAAAGAAACGCGCTGAGATAAAATTTATCTAGTTGTTCAGTATGCTGAAGCCCTAAGTCAAATGTGTTCACAAATAAGTGATTATAGTCGAGAAACGCTCACCGCAATAGTAAGAGCAGTTCAGATCATTCCTTCAGGAACAACTCTAATAGTTACTTAAGATTACAAAGTTTGCACTTCCCATTAGATTGTAACGATCTATCAAACAGATTGCTATGTGTAAGAACTCTATAGTACTTGGCTGTAGTCTGTACAATTCTGAATTATTCTATATAAAAAGAATACAGCACAAACGCTTTCATTTTAAAAAAATCCTCATTCTAGTATTACAATCCAAGGAAATTGACCATCAAGATTATTTTAAGTTTAAGCATCAATGAAAAGCATCTTATTGTGGGGCAGCCTTTAACAGTTGTATTATAGAATGATTACAAATTCTATTTCATTCAATTTAATAGTTTTTTTGTTCTTTAATTCATTATCTATCTATCTATCTATCTATCTATCTATCTATCTATCTATCTATCTATCTATCTTTCTATCTATGTCATTCAATTCATAACTACGAATTAGATTAAGTTTATCTATTCACGTTCTCTCTCTGATACGTTCTCTCTCTCAAGTTCTCTCATTTTCTCTAACTTTCTTTCTCTCTCGCTATCTATGTATATAACGCATTATATAATGTTAATTATCTTAACATTATTAAACTAATCAGAAAATTGGAAATGGACTGTATAATGCCCATATTATTCAACGGAACATGTTTGAATTAAAATGTACTGCCTCACTCGATTTTTCAGAAGAGTTATATCTTAATGTTACCCGTCTCTTTCAGGAGATCGCGGTGTTCGGCACATTTTAAATGCACGGATATCAATAATCACGTGTTGATTCTAACCTATGAGTGAAATCGGGTATACGCAACCATTTGAGAGTCATCGAGTCCGGGAATTTCAGCGTTCTGACTTTTTCCAGTCTATTGATCACGACGAATAAAACGCTTACTGGCAGAAAATGTAACCGTTCAGAAAAGCTGCAGTATAAACTACACGCAGATTTTCTGGGTGTTAAACCAATCTAAATGTGCCTAAGCAAGCGTCAGCAACTGTGATTGTTAGCAGACCTAGTAGAAAGCTATGGTCGGATACGGTAAGATACGGAATTTCACATAATGCTGTTGCCATTTATCAATATGATGCGAGTCCTGTAACTTGTAAGTGATCATGTCTTTCCACAGCTTTCGGTGATACGATATTTTCTGCAATCTTCATTCCAGATCATTTTCTCGATTTGTAGCATTTTACCTCCATTTGTTTGCACGATTTTTTCAAATATCCACAACGTCGCATTTTTCTACTTCTCATTGACTCATAATTATTGTCTCGTGCAACAATCTAGCATTATCTACCCATTATATCAGGTCAACCAGACTGGCAACAGAGTCCCACCAACTGAAAGTTAGATCTACCAAATGCTGTTCACGTCGGTAGAAGTCTCTTCCATATTGTTGCATATTCACGTCTACAACCTCCAACAATTTAAATGCAATGTCATTTGCCATCTCATATCAACTTGACCCCATTTTTTCTGTATGACCCTGTATATCTTTTCCTTTCTATCTACTTTCGCAACTGTCATCACACCTGTGTTCTCATCCATCTCTTACCTTTTCTATGGCACTCCCAGTGCATTCGTCATTCTCTTTACGCCTTCCTTCTCTTTGAACTTTTATTATACTGTAGCACCATACGCATGTAGCATTACCGCCTTGCTTGGGGTGAAACGATTTAAAAAATATCATCATTTAGAATGGATCCATGGAATTCTAAAGAAACAGAGCTCTCGTCATGCAATCCAAGTTCATACCGTTTCAAATTTGACACTAATCACCATAATTTGCTTGCATATGGGAGGGTAGGTATTGCATAGTAGTACACAAAGACAACCAGTCACATGTAATTAACTTTAAGTTAGTCCTCTTCTTCTTATTTTCTTCTTCTCCTGTGCTATGATGCTTCAAGATGTTGTCCTTTGTATTATTTAGTAAGTATATAAACCTGTTCTGCTATCCATTTATGCTATTTAGTAAGTATATAAACCTGTTCTGCTATCCATTTATGCTAATATGTTATTTATGATTTCACGCAGTTTTATTCTATCTTTGCTGCCTTTAATATGACTACGTGTGACAAATATTCCAAGACCTATTAATTTTGCTAAAAAGTAGACGAAAAGGAAATACTGTGCTGAATTATATTCTTAATTATTATACAGGTTGGTCTAAAGCTAGGGGAATAGTAAACGTTAACAGTCATTTCGAGATTATATATACTAATGTAATTACTACGTTGTCAATTAAATTTTATTGTTAATATGACCGAATAATTTCAAAGAAGCTTCATCGGTTAACACAATGTCATTTATATTTATTGGCTTTTATTCAGTTTCATTCAGCATCATCTCACTTAATTGCAGCTAACTGTCTGAATCTTCCTGCAATAAGCCACAAATTAGCCGTGGAAGATAAATTTTTATCCCATTAGTTTCCAGGATTCGAATAATAGAGATTCGTGAAATACTCAATTATAAAGAAGCTCTTCTAGTGGACATTATTGGAGTGTGAATAAATCTCTTAACCACAAGTTGTTTATGATTCTCCGTGCAGACTGTTTGGGGTCGACCAGTTTTTGGAGCATTAACAATAGAAACAGTGGCATCGAATATGTTACTAATTTTGGATATAGTTTGTTTCTTTAAGGTCTTAGAACTAAATGATTATATCAATTTTATTCTAACGTTTTCCACATTTTAGACTTCCAATACTCTTTTAACACCCATCTTTTCATCAGTATATAAATTATTTGCCATTAAGGTTTCTCTACATTTTCTGAAAAGAAAACAGATTAAATTTAAATGTATTTAGTTATAGTATTTAAAATGATATAGCACAAATATCACAGTAATAAAAAACTGCAGTGTAATAATAATATATATATATAAACCTATTTAATTTTTCTCATACTAAATTTGTACGACACTGTACATTGATTAGCTTTATTGCTTGACCATAAAGATGAGTTATCCAATGGGAAATAGGTGAAATTACTGAGCAGTAATTAAAAATCAAAGATAGTAAAATTAGACAAGTATAAACATATAAATATCTGGCCACTGTTTTAACAATGGGCGGAAGTGGGATACTGCGGCCAGAAAATGCATTGGAATTGAAAAAATTAATTTAAAATGCTAAAAGTATGAAAAGACAGAAAAACTTTTGTTAGAAAAAAGTAAACAATATTGAACTGTTACATAATATATGTTCGCCTAGTTGACAGTGAATTTAGGTGGTTTCTTCAAAGTAGAAAAAGTGACTTCAAGCAACAGATATGCGGTTATACATAATGATGCTGACAATAACTTGCACGAAACCTGTTAGAAATGAGGTCTTAAAATAAACGAAAACAAACAGGAAACTTATATTTAACATCATAAAAGACAGTTAAAATTTATGGGTCTTTTAATGGAGAAAGAAGACACAAAGAATCTGATAGCCACAGACCAGATTCAGAGAAAGAAGAATAGTTGAATGCAGTGAAAGTATAAATGATATGCTTGAGTAAATGAATGATAGAACAATGTTTAGAAAATATTGTAAAATGACAAAACTTATAAAGAGTTACAAATGACGGCAAGATGCAAAGGATCATGATCGCCTTTATACTGAAAGAAATATGACACATTAAAGAAATAATAATTTATCTTAAACTAGTTAAATAAAACTAGTCAAAGTGATCTTTCATAATTATATCATTAAATTTTCCAAATTATCGCCCTTAGTCAGTATCCTAACGTGGGTTCAAGAATTGCGGGTAGACAAATGAGTCTTGTGTAGTTATTTGGGCTGTGATAAAAACAAGAAAAAATAACCTTCACATATCCAAGAAACTGAAATTGAACTATTCTAAGTTGCCCATTAATCTTATATATTTTTAAGTGATAGAGATATACGCGGTGAAAGGTAGTGAAGTATGACAAATTTAAAACAGTGGATGAACGAAGTTAAATGATGTCAAGCATGGTGTAAATCAAGATGGAATACCACATGTTGTAAGCTTGTATATGCTCGTGTTGTAATAGGTAGTTTCTCAGAATAGTTAATAAAAAAACTAGTTCAAATTCTCAATGGGTTTGTTACGCCATAACCATCAACAATATTCACATCTTCAAATCTGACTTAAGATCAATATCTCCCAGCAAAGTAAACAATTCCGTACAAAATATTTAGATTTCGGCATTAAAAACTCATGAGATGTTGATATGCCACAAAATAAAAAAAATAATAGAATTGTCAATTATAATTATCGATGAGGAAAGAGTTAAAATTAAAATTTTAAATTTCGGTTTTGGTTATTCTATTGGCACAAAATAGTCAAAATAATTTAGGTACTTACTTCTTTTTTATCACTGGAGTTATGAAATATCTAACATTTGAACGGCATTACTTTTTTTAATAAATGTGGTATGATTTTTTAATGTATTGCGCTTTCCATACGTATCGACCTTAAGAATATAAGCTTATTATTGCTAAAGAAATTCGAAAACAATGAGAAGATATTGGTCAGATTTTGTCTATGTTTATGAGATCAAATATTCTAATTATTTACATTATTTACCTTGTTCGGACTGTTGACATCATCTTTGTTGCCATATTCACCTTTAGTAAATGCCTATATTTCTGAGATCAGATATTGTAATTATTTACATTATTTACATTGTTTGGACTGTTGTCCTCATCTTTGTTGCCATATTCACTTTTAGTATCTGTATATATTTCTGAGATGAGTTATCATAATTATTTACATTGATTACATTGTCTGAAATGCTGTCCTCATCTTTATTTGCCCATGCACGTTGTTCGCTCCGACCGTCCTTAAGTGTCTGGAATTTTTAACTGAAGCTTTTTATTTCGTTAATTTGACTACATCGTTATCATTCCATTAGTTCTGCCGCTTTGTGATGTCTCAGTTGTCTCTATTTAACTTTAACTTCTAAGATTTATTTCACCGCTGTTGTAGCAAAGTATTGATCTCCAAAGTCTAGGTCAAGTCTCTGGTTCAATCAAAGCTTTTAACCACTCATACGTCTTTGAGTAAAAGAAATAAAAAGTTAAGTCCAAAATTCTTATTTTTAGGCTCTCATATATGGGCAAAATATTAATCGATCATAACTGAGATGAAAACACTGTAAAAGTACAAAAATGCAATTATTAGCAATAGATTTAAATAATAACACAAAAATTAGCAAATCTCTTATAATAATTCAATTTCTGCATTAGATGTCTCTTAAGGAGATGATCTCTCTTTAAAAAAACAAACATTTTTTTTTTATTTTACAGCTCCCTGGGTATGATGAGGAACTACATCCGAGTTCCTAAGTATGATGATAAACTGAATCCGGCATCAAAGCCTATGATTGGGGTTTGAGAGGAGCGTTGACCCGAGTGTCTATTGCTGTTGTTCACATGTTCACATTGGCATGGGGTATTAGCACCTGATAGGTTCCCAATAATGGGCAAATAGTTAAACTGCAAACTGATCTCAATATACTATGAAAGCATAAAATATATTTCATACTAAAAATATCAGCAATACATATATAAAGAACATTATCACAACACACTTTAAACAATAGGAGCAATATAATTAAAAACATATTATCACAATAACATTGGTAAATAAAAGTCAGCAATACACATTAAAGACACCCGCAATACATTTATAAAATATTATCAGCAATACATATTTAAAAATACCAGCAGTTCGTTTTTGAGAAAAAATTACCAATACAAGATGCAAGATTCTCGACAAAATCTGAAATTTACAAAAATATTGTAGATCAATTTTCATTGACGTATTTTTGTAAATTTTTTTTTTTTGTAAATTTTTGTAAATTTTTTTTTTTTGTAAATTTATGTAAATTTTTTATTTTTATGTAAATTTTTGTAAATTTTTTTTTTTGTAAATTTTTGTAAATTTTTTTTTTTTGTAAATTTTTGTAAATTTTTTTTTGTTTTGTAAATTTTTGTAAATTTTTTTTTTTGTAAATTTTTGTAAATTTTTTTTTTTGTAAATTTTTGTAAATTTTTTTTTTGTAAATTTTTGTAAATTTTTTTTTTTTGTAAATTTTTGTAAATTTTTTTTTTTTGTAAATTTTTTTTTTTGTAAATTTTTGTAAATTTTTTTTTTTTGTAAATTTATGTAAATTTTTTTTTTTTGTAAATTTTTGTAAATTTTTTTTTTTTGTAAATTTTTGTAAATTTTTTTTTTTTGTAAATTTTTGTAAATTTTTTTTTTTGTAAATTTTTGTAAATTTTTTTTTTGTAAATTTTTGTAAATTTTTTTTTTTTGTAAATTTTTGTAAATTTTTTTTTTGTAAATTTTTGTAAATTTTTTTTTTTGTAAATTTTTGTAAATTTTTTTTTTTTTTGTAAATTTTTGTAAATTTTTTTTTTTGTAAATTTTTGTAATTTTTTTTTTTGTAAATTTTTGTAAATTTTTTTTTTTGTAAATTTTTGTAAATTTTTTTTTTTGTAAATTTTTGTGAATTTTTTTTTTGTAAATTTTTGTAAATTTTTTTTTTTTGTAAATTTTTGTAAATTTTTTTACAAGGAATACGTATTCTATTCATACTAATGTAATGTAAAAAAAACTTTCGACATTAAACAACCGACTGAGGTGTAGATATTATGTAAAAGAAAAAAAAACAAGCAAAAATGTTAATTGTACATATATTGAACTCAGAAACGATTAGAATTGCCTTGAATATCGGTGATGTAATTGTGGTCTCAGAAGATACTGCGAACCCTGACCAAGGGTTCTTGTTCATGTTACCACATGTACCCTCTATTGTCTTATTTTTTCATTGTTTGGCTACTAGTTGCTTTCCTATTCAAAAGCTCCACAGATATAGTAGATCAGGATATGTAGGCTTGCATAGTCGTGTGCTCGAATCGACAAGAACGTGCCAACTTCTGCCTATCTGAGCCATATGGCAGGGAGAAGAATCTTAAGTTAAAGCGTGTGGTTAACTCTCAGCCCAGTATAGTGAGAAATAGAAATACTATATAAGATAGACAGATAATAAAAAAACATTAATCGAAAATAAATTTAATTATCAAAGGTATATTCATTACGCCCATATCTAGTTTAAATCCAGTTTCCTGTAATTGGACAAATATATGTATCTGACTCTGATAATGTATTTAATAATTTTTTTTAATATACAACCCATCAGAGCGAATTGTTTTACAAAAATGAATAGAATATATGTATTTTGAAAGAAAAATGAGTGCGGGAAGGAAAATGAGAACATTTTGTTTTTGGGAGGCGTCCCATACACAATATTAAGTTTACTACGCGGATGTCATCGTTATAGTGCTGTATTTACAAACCAGATGCTAAAATATTTTGCATTGAAATGTGGGATAAAAATTTTCATATACAGTACATTATATTTAGAAGACGTATTTTAATTAGATGAACTGATTTGTTATATTTTTATATTATTTTCATCGGCAGTAACAATATCTTCGTCTTATAAAATGGGTACCTTCACTAAATCACTGAAAAAACAGACTAGTATGAATAAAAAGTTAATAAAAACAATGTTTTTCAATCAAAATATTTATGTCATCATTAAGAGAGAAAAAAATAATGAACATTTTTTACCAGCAATATATTTTTGGAAAAGAATATAGCCATCAACATATTTTCAAATAAAAAATATTGTCCTCGATATATTTTTGACAAAAAAATGTAGCCAGCAATATATGTTTGAAAAACAAATATATATATATATATATATATATATATATATATATAAACTTATTTTATAAATGGAACTTTGTCTGTGTGTGTATGTGTGTGTTAGTGTGTCTGTGTGTGTCCGTTACATATAGACTCCTAAACGACTGACCCGATTTTCTTGAAAATTAACACAGTTGTTAAACGTCTGCGAGTGTTTTTAGCTATGTTTTGTGTCGAGGTACCCCCGATAAATATCGAAATCGATAATCGAAAAAACCGGGTTATAGAAGAAGTGGTATGATTTTAATCAAATTTGATACACTCATAGACAAGATATAAGAAACGATATTCAGAAGTTTCAAGGCTGCAGTTCTTACAATAGAGCAGAAAAATAGATAATTATATATATATATATATATATATATATATATATATATATATATAACGCAAGATGTTTGTGTGTATGTCTGTTTATCTGACTGTATGTTCTTTATACAAATCCACAATTTTTATCCGATTCTCGCCAAATTTTAAGATTTGACTTACATCCATTCATTTTTCTTTGAGTCTACGGTTTCGCTTTAACTGGACACAACTATTGCTTTTTAGTCTTTCGTGCCATCGAAAAGTATCTTTTAAAATTTCATAGAACATTTTATCAGGAAAAAATAAGTATTTAAAGGTTAAAAATGTAACGCTCAATAAAATCATTTTGATGAAGTTATAAGAATAATTATATAACATTCGAAAAAATAGATGATCAAAAACAAATCACACAGTGGTAATGTACATTGAGGCTTTAAAATAAAATGTTATTTCATATTTAGACTTTTTCTTAACAAAGTCCTAATCTTTATTACAGCTAATGTATATATATATATATATATATATATATATATATATATATATATATGATTACTACAACTGTCTTACAAAAATGCATCAATGAAACCTGATCTACATACGAATTTCTTACAGAGAATAAATATCTTATTTTTACTAATCTATCGAAAATTTTCGATATTGCAGTAAAACAAAGGAAACAAACATTAGACAACAGCTTCCTTCTCGAGGGTTTGTCTTGGTTAGTATTACATCGTCGTTGATCAAATGAGGTTTATCTTTTTATTTAGGCGTGGACTTCAGTTTAGGTTACTGGAAGGCCAGCAATATTTTGCCATCACACCTGCAACCGATCAAAATTCTCTATAATAACCGATTTTTGGTTGATGTATTAATTGCTGAAATCCTCGGAAGCTCTATATATGCAATTACACGGATTTTTCTTTTCAGAGGCTCACAAATGAAGAAAAAAAACTTATTTTTTGCTTGTGTTGTAAGCGGTCGTTGTATACTAAGTAACCAAGCAATATAAAAAATAGCGAAAGAGAAAAATAAAGAACATTAGTGACTCAATATACTGAAATTGTTAAATTACAATGAACAATTTAACGAGCAAATAAAATAAATTAATTTTCGTTAATTTCATTATATTATTCCCTTAGGCTTCGAGCATTATTCTTTAATGCACGCGCTCGCACGCACACACGCACGCACGCGAGCGCGCGAGCGCGTGTGTTGGGATGTAAAATATAGAAAATTTTATATACATTCATATTACATGTATTCTCTTGCAACGATGTGTAATTCCTGTTAGAATTTTATTTTGCATTGAACGATGTAATGACGGCAATATTTTAAAGAAATTAAATATTGTTTTAAAAAGTCTGGAATAAACATTATTAGAATTAAACTATATATATATATATATATATATATATATATATATATATATATATATGTGTGTGTGTGTGTGTGTGTGTGTGTGTGTGTGTCCCATATTTACGATCGATTTACGGCACATTTTGAGATACGTAATGAGGAAGTAAAGCTTGTATAACCCGATGCTCGGGTAGAGAGGAAGAGAGATAAGGAAAAGCAAAGTATGACATACTAAATTGACTTGAGAAATTGGATGGTAAAAAAGGCTTTAGGAGAAATACCAAGAGAAAAATTGTTAAGAGTTGCAAGTTGTGGGGGATATCCTAAGTCATGATAGCCTACTTCCTGAAAGAAAAATCTACATAGAAGAAGAAGAAGAAGAAGAAGAAGAAGAAGAAGAAGAAGAAGAAGAAGAAGGAGGAGGAGGAGGAGGAGGAGAAGAAGAAGAAGAAGAAGAAGAAATGCCTTTATTTAAGCTTAATTAATTTGGGATGTGCGTTATGATGCAGTGGATATCGGCTCCGAAAGAAAAATCCTTGAGCCTAGTTCGATTTCCGTTTTAGTTAGTACATTCCCTAACGCGCAAATACCCTTAAACACTGTTAAACATCCGATTCTCCCTCAAGGTAGACGTTTAATAGCAGGACACGTTTGGTTTATAACCTTGGGTGGCAAATATTATACCTAGTCAGACATGTCTCTTCCAAGACATGATCAGCCAATTGCGTAGTACTCACGACACAGCATGGATTTAGATTTGCGTTAACAAATGGGACACCGAAAACTAGGCGTGCTTGAGATTAGTAAATTACACGTGACATCCAACAGAGAATCTCAGATGAGAACGATAGCGACTCAGCAGCTCGGCTGCAGTCGCTCTCTCACCGGCGTCACGTGACTTCCCCGTGCCTCTTCTACAAATTCTTTCACGACCTCTGCTCCAATAAAATTAGCTCACTGGTGCTCCCTAGGTATGAATTTACATGAGCTACTAGACTAGAAAATAGGTCCCACTTTTTTTTACAGTGAAACCGATAAAATGTAAACGCAATTTCTACGCTTTCTGCTGTTTTTCTCGCAGTTCCTGTGGCTGTGAGTGTGGAATATCGCAGAGGTAGAGAAGTTTAGACACAGAAAAATGTTGCTGTACAGAAGAGTATAATATGGGCTATGTACAATACCGACCATAATTATTAGGCCACCCCAGCTATTTTTAAGAAATGACGTAGTGCATAATATTTTAGTATTTATAGCAAAATCAAAACAGAATATTTTATTTTTTACTATTAATTTGCAAAATTTTACAAGGCAAGAAATGTAGAATTAACTCCTCCGAATTACCCTTAACTTTGTTCATTCTTTCGTTGATGAAACTGCAATATAGGTAATTATTAAATATTTATGAAATCATTTGAGGCACTTGGTATTAACAAAAGAACCATTCTATTTTCATTTACAGTTATTCACTTGGCAATAATTACTAAGGAAATAGTACGAAATAGATAATTTATTTAAAAAAAACCGGGGTAGCTTAATAATTATAGCCGCTAATGGTCGTAAGCAAAGAAGAAGTTTTATGAAGAATGGATACAACAAGGATAATTTTAGGCAGAATTAGAAGGAGACGGACGAAATTGTATGCCCAGTTTCTATGTGCACATAATAGGTATGAGGTTTAGGATAATATCATATCAGCAGCAAAAAAAATAAGATAGAAAATCAACTAGTAACCTCAATGACGAGTACAAGCATGTGTTAATAGATGGCAAATCGATGTTTGAGAGAGAGAAAGATAGAAAGTAAAAAGATAAATTTTGGAAAAAGCTACACGGTAAAAGAATTTTTGAAGAGCTAGTTAATCACAGAATGAATTCCGGGCCTAACTAATAAAACAACAACTTTTAGGCAAACTGCGACTTTATTAATCAACATAGCCTCTTTCTAGGTTGATACACTGATTCCAATGCTTCTCTAACAAGTCGATGCATTTTCTTATAGAACAATTTGTCTTGGGCCTCAGCATACGCCTTGGTTTCCGGTGTCACTTCTTTATTGTAGTCAAATCTTTAACGATGGAACATTCATTTTGAGGTTTGCAAACAGTCACTTGTTATTGGTGGCTAGATCTGGAATATAGGGTTGATGCAGAAGCAATTCGAAAAGCAAATCATCTAGTTTTGCCATGTGTCGATCGACTTGTGACATAGAGCATTGTCTTGGTGAAGGATAACTCATTTCTTTTTCATTTGTGCAAGTTTTTTGGCGATGTCTTCTTTCGAACGCATTTATAATGCTATATAATGTTAGCTATCGATGTTTCTTTCTTACTTACTGAAGAAAATACCTTGCGCATCATAAAATATGGAGACCAAATCCTTGCCTGCTGACATTAATTTTAAAATATTGTTGATTCCGTTAAGTGCCATACGTGATACACGGTTGGTCGATCCTGTCTCAAAGGAGACACGACTGACTGGGCAGATGATTATCACGCAGTAGGTTGCCATTAAATTCTGCGGTAGATTGGTTACCTACCAAGGCTATAGAACCTAATTTTTCCTGTTATTTAACCCATAACTGGAGGGAAGTTTTAGATTAATACCTTTACCAAGGGTATTTGCGCGTAAGTGAATGCAAGGAATTCAACTGGATTTTGAACTCGGCTCCTTGATTTCTCATTCCGAGTCGAGACCTACTGCACTACCGTTGTTGATTACTTAGCTCAAAATTATATTATTATGTTTTTCATGATGTACTCTATATTATCTATACAACTACATATACCTGAGTGTGTGTGTTTGTGTGTATAACTAAGAAATATATTGATACATATGAGACGACCATATTTTACCCTCTTTTCAAAAGAGTTTAACAGTCGAGAATTTATTAGAAGTGAAGTTTTCAACTTCTTAACACTGTTGCTTTCAAGTGAAAAAATAAATACGACATAAAAACCATCAGTTACAAAACATACTAAAACTGTTCAATGAAATTAAAAAAACACATGATGCCTTTCTTTTTTTGAGCAAAAAATTAAATAAAAAAAATAACAGATAAAAACAAAACCCCTTCTTTAAGAGAGCAACACGTTAACCTGGCATAGTATCTGGCTATTGACACTGATCAGTAATCCGTTTTCAGTAATGGAGACATTACTTTCATATTCTGTAGAGTAGGAGTAAGATGAAATTATTTGCAATTTCCAGCCTAAAACAATTTTATTGGCAGCTGCGATATGTGATTGTTACTAAGATTCTTATAGGTTTATTTTTTTTTTACTGTATAATAAGTCTTTGCAAGTTTTGATATAAAATTATTTATACAGATATGTAGTTAAAATTGACAAGTTTGAAACGCGGAGAACATATGTTGTGCACCGTGAAATATATGATTCATACTCTAATTTAAAAGATTAGCAGATATGAAAATTTTAATTTCCGATGCTTGGTGTTTATTTTTTAGGATGTGCAAAAAATAATTAATTGCGTGATCCTTTATTTAAGAGTACAAATAAAAGCGAATAAAAGATGCAATCTGTGGATGGCAACGGAAGAAACAACCAAACATACGCGTTACAAAATTGAAGATATTTAATTAAGGCGAAAATTCAAATATTTAGGATATACACTACCGGCCATAATTATTAGGCCATCCCAGTGTTTTAAAATTTATGTATTTAGGCTGAGTGCTTTGTTTGAAAATTATCATCCAACTCGACATTCTACTCGTCTGAAATATCTGCACCCGACTTTCCTTAGAACAGAAACTCAACTAAGAGATGTTTACATAACCCGCTTTATTGCATATAATATACATCAGGCCCTCGAGAAGTCCGGCAAAGCTCAAGCTGTTACATTGGATATCTACAAAACATTTGATAGAGTGTGTCATACTGACTTTCTGCGCAAGCTACAGGGTTATGGTAGCACGGGCAGCTTGCTTGATTTGATCTAATCTTTTTGATCAAAACACATAATGATGGTTATCTTGAACGGGCATAGCTCCACATCCTACCCCACAAATGTGGGTGTCCAGCAGCGATTTGTCGTAAACCCGACGCCTTTTCTGATTTTCATATAAACTCCTTGACGTGATCTCACCCCAAGTAGGCATCTACGATGATGATACTACATTTACTCCCGCCTCATTAAGAAATCTGGCGAGGCGGCTAAATATAACCTCGTTGCTCTTCTCGATAATGAGCTCTACTCTATGGTAAACTAGGGTAAGAAATGGATTGTAAACTGTCAACAACAAGCTATCACTCCTGCCCCGCAATCAGCATAGACCAAGCGATTCTCCCTGAATGCATTACACCGTGCCTTTTTGGTCTCACCCTCTCTTCCGACCTTAAGTAGAATTATTGCAGTGAATCAATAGCTAAATCGACTGCTAAGAAGTTTGGTTCGCTGTGCCGGAATTTTTTTCCCACCTTACAATTCAAAGTCCATTTTGCACACATACTAATCAACCATGCGACCGGGCATTGAATGCTGTTCTTATATCTGGTTTGTTGCCCTTGCCATTCAATTTCAGGGTTCTGTAACGACTCCAAAGGAGAATGTGTAACGTGATCGGTCCCGGCCTGTCAGCTTGACCCCAGCCTCATTCTCACCGGCGATATGTGGATTCACTCGTTCTATCCTACAAAAAATTTCATGGCTTTCGTTCCGGTGAGCTTAGCACATTGATGCCGCCTCCACCAAATATACTTGAGCAACCAAACTGGCAAGAAGTTCCCACCCTTTTACAGTTAAATCAACTAAATAGTCACCACTTCTACTCTAGCAACTACCTTTCTCGCCCTTCCTGTAGTGGAACTACCTTTCGTGGATATGCTCCTCTGAAGGCTACAACCTCCAAGAATTTAAATGCAATGTCAATTCCCATCTCTTTTTCTTCTTGACTCCAGTCTTTCTCTCGTTATTTCTGCAATCATTCCATGTATATTGATCTTTTCTTTTTTCAATCTACCCTCGAAATTGTTTTCATATTTTTATTCTAATCCATCTTATGCCCGTTCTCCGACACTCTCTGTAACTGGTTCGTCTTTCTTTTCTTTTCGCTTTCCTCCTGCTTAAACTTTTACTCTTGTCTCATGTAGCCTCCTGCGAACCAGTGGTGATATTGCCTTGGTTGGGTGAAACGATTAAAAAAATTGCTTCAATTTTATTTATATATGTAATTCGCTACATTGTCGACCACAGCCTCTAAACTGAAATATGTGCTATCGTTTCCATATTTAATTAAATCTGCATATTTATTAACAAAGATTTCAATGATTTTATTTTCAAATCATTGTTTCGATATATATAACCATTCATAAAACCATCTCGTTATCAATATAATGAAAAACTCCAAGTGTTAATTATGCTGATTTAAACAAATCTCTAAACGTAACGATATTTGGTAAGGCTTGTTTTGTAGTGTAGTCCATGTAATTGTCATGCTGATGGATAATATTTGTTTTTATTGTAAAATTCTGACATTTTAGACATAATGCTTCCTTTTCCTGATTAACTTGCTGATAATAAACGTCTTTAGTGATGAACCTACAATGTTTGAATAGTTTTAATGATCAAAATCATTCACATTTCACCCGACAGCATGAAATAATACAACATTCTACAATCATACATATTCTACTCGACAAAAAATCGTTTTGATCCCGCCAACAAAAGCAAGGCCTTATTAGTCGAAATCCTGATTCTTTTTTTTTTGTACTCGTTTCTCATTTAGTGATAAAACCACTTCACAATAAATATCGGAAACGCGCACAAATAACATTAGAAATGCTCCATAACCGGGAACATTGTCGGATGGAAGAATTGCTGGATTGATTAAATTCGTTGTAGCGTAAATTGTATTGTAGTAGTGATTTACTAAGGAGAGCTTAGGTATAGAACAAGGTCAGGATTAAAGATCATCCAGTGAGGAAAAAACAAACTAGCAAGTCGTAATTGATAGAGCACATCAACCATTTTAACAATTATAAAGTTTCAAAGCGTTTCATACCAATAAGAAGTTTGGAAGGACAAAAGATGCTATTATATTGCTATCAGAAAATGGTACGGTCAAAGAGGTGAAATACGGATCAGAAACACCAACGCCAAGCATGAACGATAACTAAAAATGTGTTCCTGAAATCAGGAGCAAAATCGTGAAATTTTCTGAAAATTTAGTGAATCATTGAGAAATGGAAAAAAATTATTAGAACCAAAGAAAAGAATACTGAACTGGTATGGAATAATACTTTTCATAACAGGGACGAAATTCTTGGCAATTTCCACATTGATAAATGAAAAAGTAGAAATAACAGAATTGTGGATTCAATAGAAATTTCTGATAATATCATAGAATGAATATGAGAGCAGTGTGAAGATTTTTGAAACTATTGAAACAGAAAATGATATTTCTCTTTAGAATTAGAAAGATAATGTAATTTATAGGGTACACAATGAGGAAAAAGAGCGTCGAAATCTTGCGCAAGCAGGAGATTGAAGTTAACGGAGATAGTGTAAAGTAATGAATGATTATTTTTGCGAGCTTGTGTTTCTTCTTATTAATTAATTAACTTTCTACGGTTTATCAACCTTTACAGGCTATTTGAGCCAAAAAAATATTTTTATATTGGAAAAATTTCGTTTTGTCATAATAATAATTCTAATAATTTACCCATAGCTGGTGGGGGGGATGTAAAATCATGACATTACCATTTATATTTGAACTTAAGAGTGTATAATGATCACA
Source organism: Ascarosepion bandense (assembly GCA_037127315.1). Lineage (NCBI taxonomy): Eukaryota > Metazoa > Mollusca > Cephalopoda > Sepiida > Sepiidae > Ascarosepion > Ascarosepion bandense. The sequence goes on from JBBBDQ010000932.1 coordinate 2,486,490, forward strand.
ACTGGGCTAGAAATTCTCTCTCCGATTAAAAGTTCCAGGACATTATCAATTACACTACCTGCATATTTCAGATTAAAATATCTAGTCTCCCCAAATGTCACCCATCTCGATACTGACAATGTACTGCGTTCCTTATCTTCGATGATTCATTCTTATTAGTCCGTAAGCTTATGATCTTCGGTAAATTGTTGGCAGAAGAGGGATTTCGCTGGATATAAAAAAGACAAAGGTTACCAGGAGACACAAACAATACGGTGCTGTGGAGAGCCTTAATCGCCCAGGTTTGGAACGGACAGAACACAAAAATTATGAACATTATTTCTAGTATTTTCTTAGTTAAGAAGAAAATTTATGTTTAAAACTATGCGTTAAAATTATACTTACATGAAAAAAATTATGAATAAATTCTCAACAGCCACTTAATATGAATTTAAAAAATATTTTAATTTAATTACTTATGTGTTTTCCTCATTAATCATTTTTTATTTATATTTTATTTTTATATTTCTTTATTAAATAAGGGAAAATCTTTACAATCAGTTTACCTCACACATTAGACACCTCAGTTAATATTCATCAAATTTACGTTTTATTTTGGTCATAGTATGGAGTGCTTACTCAATACTAATATGATAAAGATGTAAAACCACTGATGATTGTTTTGTTTTTTGTTGTTTGTTTTGTTTGTTTGTTGTTTTTTTTAAGAGGTGATTTCCTGTAGTGAATGCAACGAATTCGAATTAAATTTGTTGAATTTTCTTCCGCGTAAAATAGGCTTTAGAAACATATTTATCTGTCTCTTCCCTCCTGCTATGAGTCAAATAACAAAACACATTGGGTTCTATAAATTTGGGTGGCAACCAGTCTGTCGCAGAAATTAATAGCAAACAACTGTGGGAAAATGTTCTGCCCAGTCACTCATGCCTCTTTCGAAACATCATCACTCAAAACTTTATCACGTATGACACTTAACTGATTGACTGGGTTTCTGTAGAAATATAAAAAAAAATTTGGGCAATATTAGTAAGGCTTTCAATGAGTGCTTTGTTTGTTTTTCCTACAATTAAGAATAGCGTGATGATGAAGAAACACTCATAGAAAATTGGTTTAAAATTATTAAAACTTAACGGTATAAAATGGATTAACTCAAATGCATATGCTTCTCTGTATATTTGTTTCCTTTTGTATGGGTCAGTAGAGACGTACGCATATTAAAATGCCGTTCAATTCGAAATAAGTAACCTCATTATATATCTTATTATACTGAGACAGTATCGTTCAAATAGAGAAAACAAGAAGTAAATATAATTTACTCATATTCCTTGCCTACTTCATATACTTATGAGTAAATAAATGAATCATATTAGCCTTAATATAAATGAATTTTAAGAGATGCAACATTATTAATGCATTTGTTTAATTTTGTCAAAATAAAATCAGATTAATGACATTAATTTTTCAATTAGAGATAAATATATTCAATCATGTGTTAGATCATAAGTTCACAACATTTTATATATCACACTTGAGTGGAAATAAAGACAATTATTTTTTTCTTTTTTACTATAATGGCTTTAAGTTTCTATCTCTAGAATTAAAACTCTTGAAGATTTCAATCTTCAAATAAGTGCTTTCGACTATCAGAAAGCGTCGATCTCCATAGAGTTTTCACGAATTTGTCAGTGATAGTATATCATGTTTATCTAAGTAATTGAGTTATTATGTTTATTTTCATTGTTGTTATCACAAAGTTCGTGTCATTGTATCCCCTGGCCTTTATCAAGTACTTGTCGATTCTGATTAATTTAAGGTAATTTCAAACTAAAAAATGTCGGTCGAATTGTTCTTTTTCTACCGGGGATATTTGGAATTGTTTTCATCAACGACTGTTCAGTTTTCTTCACCATTTTGTAATGATTCCAAGTGCACACAACCCGCCCTAAATGTTTAAATCACGATTAATATCCCAACAAATTCAGGAACCAGCGAATTATTAAAGTAAGCCGTATATATCACTTTTTTAACGACTTTTTTATTATTCATAGATGTGGTGAAAAGATAAAGCAACAGAAGATTGGGATATGGAGAATAGATATGAGAATAACACGGACGAAACATGCAACTAAATAGTAAGTTTTGATAAAAGGAAACATGACAGAGTGGTTTCAAGCACAATGTGATTGACGGCTTGGAGAAAATTAATATGAAGAGGTCGTAATGAATTTCGAATAGACTGAACCAGCCAGTAAAGTACTGTAAAATTTTGGATGGCATAGAACAGACATGCAGCAATGACATAGCTAGAAAGCAGAGGAAACTCTGAAGGCCTACGAATGTCTACGTCCTGAAACTACAGTGCATATAGAAGAGATTAAAATTAACCTTGGTTAATAGGTTGTTTTGTTATCGGATAATCCATAATAATTTATTTAAAATGAGATACATTTTGAGTTGTATGAATAATCATTATTTTTCTTGTTATTATTACTAATGTTTGCTTATTTTTCTGTGTGATTATTACAAATATTTGTTTACATTTTTGTGCGCCAACTTCCTACGAAGCCAGGCGCAAACGAATAACAGCATCGAACAGTTTTATGAGCCATGTAACGAAATTCATTGTCGGAATCCTGATGAATAGCGTGCAAAGCAGAATCAGACGGGAAATAGAACAAAAACCGTGCCTTTTCGTTAAGGACAATGGAACAAGGAATGTGATATTTAGGCTTAGGAAGCTATCAGAAAAGTAAATACAAATGACAAATTACGTTTACATGCGTTTTGTTGTCTATGTCAAGGCGTTCGACAGAGTACACCAAAAAGAACTTATAAAAATACTCAGCAACCTCGACATATTTGGCAAATACCTCAGAGTAATCAAGAACCTCCTACTGGCAGCAAACCTCCTGCATACGGACAGGAACCGAATTCAGCAGATATATAAAGCTAGAAAGGCGCGTAAGACAAGGATTTTGCTTTCCATCGGATCTATTGAACTTGTACAGCAAGACTTTTCTCAGGACACTAGAGGTTATGCCAGGATTCGTCATTGGCGGTCACAATCTGAAGAACATAAGATACGCAGACGATATAGTACTGATAAACGACACGGAAAGAAAATTAAAGATCTCCTAAAAATGTACATGATGAAATTCGAAAGAAAGGACTAGAAATAATCTAGAAAAAAAACACGAGTATATGGTTACCAGCAAACAAAGGAGCCTAAAATGACAATTACAGTTTGGGGATACTAAAATCAAGCAGGTACAAAAAAGTCAGTACTTGGTAAGTTTTATAATATAAGACTGGAAGAGCGACACTGAGTTACGAAGGCAAATTCACAGGTCCAAAGACGCATTCCAGACGCTGAACAGAAGAATATTAAAAAAAAAGAAATATCGCTAGAAACAAAAAAGACAGTACTGGATTGCTATGTGATGTAAGTTCTTGAATATGGCAGTGACTACTGGACAATATAATCAAGGATGAAGATAAAAATTTGAACCAACAGAAATGAGGTTCTAAGAAGGATGTTGTGAATATCATGGATCGAATATGTGTGCAATGTTGGGATTTTAAAAAGGACGGACACATTATACATAACACATTTCATCCATTTCTTTTGCTTCTAATATGATTAGTCTGTCGACAATTTTAGTGATTTTTTTCATTATTTTTATTTCATATATGATTCTTCTAAATCTTTTATTTCTTTAGCTTCTCATTCTTTGTGTTCCCTCCTTGATTCTGTATTTTCTCGAACTCATCTCAGTTACCATTTATTTTTTAAGAATATCTGTATCTCCTTTCTTTTTTGTCTTTTACTTAAACATCATTGTATCAACATTCGTCTCCATTTCTCTCTCTTTCGTCTTTTCCGTTGGGTTTTCTATTTTCTCCATCTACCTATTAATTTACTTATTTTCTTTCTTTATTTACTCTTTCATTGCACAGAGTTTCCTAGTGTGAACCAGCTTTTAGCCAAGAAAAGTAATAAAGTACGTGTAACTTTCTAAGATGTGTGGCCTACAAGCTATGTAAATAAAAAACTCTCAGTTATCCCGGTGAATTTGTATTTTTTTTTATTTAAGTAGAAAAGTAGTGACATCTCACTTGTTAACAAAAATAAAACGCTAAATAAAGAAGAAAAATTTTAAGAAAAAATATCTGCCTGAATCTTTGTTCATAAAAAAAAGTGTTAGAACTTCGTGAATACAAGTAAAATGTTTAAAAAAAAAAAGCAACTACCTGATTTTTGCCCCAAGAATTTAAGAAGTATATTCCAAAGAAGCTTTGAATCCTGATTTAAGTAGAGTTAATTGCTAAAGACCAACTCCGGAATAATTTCAGACTTGATTAAGCTTTATTGTAATGTTGCCACTTCTTTTATATATTTTACAATATACTGGCATCATCATCATCATCATCATCATCAACATCATCATCAATATCACCATCATCATCAATTTAGAACTTAATAAATCGATAATTAGAAACAACTAACCGATTTCCATTACGTTTTGTGGTTTTGCGAACGGTTTACATTCAGCTGACTAGGTTCAACCATGTATCTTCGTTGCATGGCAATGGCTTCAATCCACTTATTTTTCTCCACTGGTTTTATTTTTTGCTATGTATGAATCTTTAGTTTTTTTTGGAATATCAACTCTGTCCTTATTGTCCAAATTTAATTTGTTGAGAAGCACTATATTTTTATTTTACACCACTCTAGAGCTGTTAATAGTTTTCTTCTTTTTACTGTGAAAATGTATTTCTCGTATTTTTAATATAAAAATATATTTCTATACATTCATTATTATTTTTATTTTATATGGGGGTTTACTATTTGTCCATAGATGGGACCCTAGCAGAAGATACCACCTCTGGTAAGGGTACACTTAGGAAAGATAGCAATTAAGTGGTATTTAACTCTCCTCAAAACCTCCCGATCAGAAGCCTTCATGACGGATGTAATTTATCCTCATTCACTAAAAAGTACACATTTGTCTTTTCATAATTTCTTATTGCACAGGACTGCATTTGAATGTTTGATTATTCTCATGACTTAGCATTCTAACAGACATCTTTCTGGTTTGATATCTTTTTGAAACAGCGTTATTTGCGATGCCGTCTGCGTATGACATTCCTAGGATTGTTTTGTGGCATTTCATTTCTAATGCTTGGAAACTTTGCTTTAACACAATTATTAATCTAAACTTGTTTATGAATGGAACTTTGTCTGTGTGTGAATGTGTCCGTGTGTGTGTCCGTTACCTATAGACTGCGAAACGGCTGAACCTATTTGCTTGAAAATTTACACAGTTGTACTATAACCGTCTGTGAGTGTTCTTAGCTAGGTGTTGTGTCGAGGTACCCCCGATAAATATCGATAATCGAACAAATCGCGTTATGGAATGAGTTGTGCGATTTTAATCAAATTTTATACACTCTTAGACAAAGACATAAGAAATGATATTCAGAAGTTTCAAGGTTGCAGTTCTTACAATAGTGCAGAAAATCAATCATATATATATATATATATATATATATATATATTATACTTACTTAGAGCGAAACCCGAAGGAAAAGCTAAAATAAAAGTGCTGAAAAAATACAGATATACAGGCAGATAAACAGACACACACACAAACATCTTGCCTTATATATATATATATATATATATATATATATATATAGGGCTCTAAGTAAGTATAATTTTAGTTCTTAGTCTCAGCCATGATACCATTTACTCAGAGGACATATTTAGCCTTCAGAATTTAGTTTACAACGAAAACACTTATTTGATATCGATGCCAGGAAATCAGAATTTGACTTACATACATTCATTTTTCTTTCAATTTACGGTTTCGCTTTAACTGGAAACAACTATTGTTTTTTAGTTTTTCGTGCCAACGACCAAAGAGTCTGAGCTCCAGGACCATGGATTAGTTTTAAAGCCTTCATTACACCCGAGCAACGCCGGGCTATACTGCTAGTATTAAATCATCAGCTGTACAAAATAATGTAAGCGAAAGCACATATAATTTTTTTCTTTGATTTCAAAAGGGAAGGTGAGCATAAATATTTCCACTGCATTGATTGTCTTTTTTTTTATCAGGCTCAAAGTGATTAACCCAACATTACACTTCGTTAGGAAATTTTTCAGGAAACCAGCTAGACCGGCTTCAAACAATATCATATTTTTCCGAGATGTGATCAGTCAAGTAAATAATCTCTCTCTAAGGGAATTTAAATATATAATTGGTTATTGTATTTATAATCGATTGAGTGTTTGACATCATTATATCGAAAACTGGATTAATCAGTGGAGCCGTTTGTTGGATCATCTTGATTCATCATCATGTATCTCAATTTCTTTGAGCAAAAGTATTATTTAGCGTAAAAAAAAACAAAAAAATAGATGTACTAATAACACTACGATGCCAAATGTTGTCTATTTAAATGGGAAGTGGCTACTTATTTTGAATGATTTTGTAAAAAGTTAGATGTCAGTTAAGCAGAAAAGAAAATCTGAATTTAAGTTTATACCACGCAAGAATGCAATTTAATTTTATCATTTCAAGTTTCATTTTTTATGTCTTTTAATGCAAATGTCATATGCATACATATTGATTATATCATATGCACTTTAAGACAGCGTATCCTGTCGTGAATGATGTATTATTTCATTTAGCATTTTACTTTGTATGACAATATCTTCTAGGAATTTAAGTCTTTTCACTGCAATGTGTATATATATATATATATATATATATATATATATATATATATATATATGTGTGTGTGTGTGTGTGTGTGTGTGTGTGTTACATTTTTGAAAATTGTAGTCATAAGAAATTGCATTTTTTTTGGTTAAACGCTTTTTTAAATATTTCCCATATGGAAATATTAACACGCTATATCAACACCATATTTCGAATTTAGGTAAAAACATAGCATTAGCAAAAATGTCACTTCATTGATATTTAAATCGATGCCAAAATGCAAAATAGTATATACTAAAAAAAGGCTTCAACGTAATTTAGATAAAATAAAGCTAAGCCCATTCCGTACACAATCAAAATAAATACAAATTTAATAAATAAATAACATGATCCATCATAAAACCTACAACTTAATTTTAAACAGGATGTGAAAGCAAATAAAAACAATCAACTGGCATCTATGACTCAACAATGAAATGCTTAAAGCACCGAATTTAATTATTATTAAGAATAATTGACATCATATAATCCCATAGATATATAAGCTGTTATCTATTAATTATCATACCGACCGTATTAATTAAAATCTACATTAAATATTTACTTTAGTTATGCACCACCCTTTATCGCAGAATGATATGTCACCTGTCTATACTCAGTTCAGTCTGTGCACCCATCGACCATCAATTATTAGTAGATAGATTAAAATACACGTAACCTAGTACAGCTAATCCAAAGAAATACTTAAAAGCTGTTATCATATAACTTAAACATCCCACTTCAAATATATATTTTTTACCACAGAAGATTGTATCTTGAAGCGCTTATGATTTAATTAACATGGCTACATATTAGGTGAATATTAAAATTTAAAAAAAACCGGAAAAACAGAATAAAAGAAAATAAGATAAAAAATAAAATAAAAATACAATAATTTCTTGCCTGGAATTGTTGCCACCTTACTTCAGTTTTTTTTTTCAACGTACAATGACAATATAACTGTTAAAAAAATTCAAAATATTTAGAAGTGACTTCCCCAGAAAATGGACAACATTATGATTATAGTGTTATCAAGTACACACTAAAAAGGTTTTAGCGCGAAATATTATTTATGCTGACAAAGGAAATCAAGATATGTGAAGATGGCCGATGGCTTACCCGTCCTGAAACGTCACCGCTGATATTTCTTGTTTTCCATATGATTATGATTGACAGTCAGTCGACTAAGAATCAAATATACAATGCTATTAACATATCCCATAACTAAGAGATGATTTACCAAAGTGAGAACATCACAGGAAAACTTGACATTGTGTGAAGCGGATCCAGTTCTTTACATTTCCTAATGAAGCATAATTTTGGATTCATCACTTTGAGAGAGAGACACATAGACAACACGCGCTCACCTGCTCCAAAAAAAGATTAAGTTCGACTCCTCTCCAATAATTACATAGATTATTGCCTCTTTTTTGTGGAATGATGCAAACGTACCAAAAGCTATCAGAATCACAGAAAAACTGACAAATCTTTTTAATAAGAACAATGATCCAGAACACAATATCTGGGGTTCAATTGTTGATGTAAGTCAGACTTATCCTTTTAGATGTTTTAAAGTAAATGTTCAATGTTCTCAAAGTTTAAAATGTCCTGTTTTTGGATGCACTGGAATACAACTACTTGCATAAATTGTAGATGGGAATTATCAGATTTTTGAGTAGTTAGTTTTTTTTTCATGGTCAATGTATCTACAAAATGTGAGCGTCCAAGACTCTCCGCAAATGTGTGTCTTATTTAGATAATTAGTTCATAAGTAGGAATCTATGAAGATGACAACACAATTTACACCAGTCTCAAAACGAAATCTGACAAAACTGACAAAGTAAACCTGGCTGCTGCTAAAAAAAAACAAGATTCAATCCGTATAGGAATGAGGTAAGCAGTTGCTCGTAAATTTTAATATTTCCAAAACCAAGCTTCTCTCACTCAACTACCATAGAGACAGATTCGTAACTTCCATATTTATGGACAATACTAGTTTACAGAATGTAACACATTGCGCATATTTGGCTTCATTTTCTCAACCAATCTAATATGGAGTAACTACATTGATTTACGGGATGTGCGTTGTGGTACAGTGGATATCGGCTCGGAGCGAGAAGCCGGGGAGTCGAGTTCGAATTCCAGTTGAATACATTGTATTCACTTACGCGCAATTGCCCTTGGGAGAGGTATTAATCCGTCTCTTCCTTCCAGTTATGGGTTAAATAGCAGGACAGATTGGGTTCTATAGCCTTGGTCGGCAACCAGTCTACCGCAGAAAGCAATGGCAACCTACTGCGGGATAATCTTTCTGCCCAGTCAGTCATGTCTCTTTCGAGACATGATCGCCCAAGCGTGTATCACGTATGGCACGTAACTGACTGACATTGATTCAATAGCTACATATTCTGCTAGGAAATTTGGGTCACTCTTGTGGACAAGGATTTTTTTTTTTCAGAAGAATCCATCTTGCATATTTATAAATCTTCCATTGGTCCATGCATTGAATCGTGTTAGCATAACAGGTCATCTGGTTTTAATATTCATCTCGGGGTTTTTGACAATACCGAAAGAAGGATAAGCAACGTAATCGCCTTGATATACCAGCTTCACCTCGGTCAATGTCTCACCGACGGGATGTGGCTTCCCGCTGTCATTTTTCAAGTATTATTATGGCTTCCCTGGTGAACTTATTTCCCTGGATCTTCGACCTCATGAAATTACTTGTGCTACTAAATTAGTAACTAGGTTCCCCTCTTATAGAGTCAAAGTTTTAAAATTTAACCGCACGTTTTTCTCTATTATTTATTTCACTCCCATTTCCCTCCAATGGAAATCAGTTCCACTTAATTGCTTTTCCGAAAAATAAAATCTCCAAAATATTAAATTCAATGCCAATTACAATCTTCTTATTCTTATCGTTTCTTCTACATTCCTGGGAACGCGTTTTCTCGTTCTTTTCTTTACTTTTCTCTAGTCATCGCCTGCGTAGCAGTAGCAGTATTGCCTTGCGTATGCTAAAACGAATTCAAAAATAAAAATTAGGATGTTTCATTTTTCTATCTCTAATGATCACTGTTCAACCAAAGATAATGGTTACTCTCTGTTTTCCTGTCAGTTTTGCTTTCATCATTATAGGTCTATAAATTTCACAAATCTGATAATTATTCTAATTTTGCTTTTTATTTTTCGTTGGTCTATACACAAATTTAAAAATCTACCATTTATAAATCTACCAAGCAACGTTTCATTAAATACCGCTGTCACATCTCTTTCGGTGCCCCTGCTATTCATGTCGGGCTCATCAACAAAATCCAGAGAAGGATCTGCAATGTGTTCGATCCCGACCTAGTAGCAAGACTCCAGTTATTTTCTCATCGACCAGATGTGGCTTCCCTCTGTCTTTTCTTCAACTACTTTCACAGCTTCTGCTCCGACGATATTAGCTTCCTCGTAAACCTTTCTTTATGATTTTAATCTGTCTACTAGACTGGCAATTAGGTTCCATCTTTTTATATTAAAACCAATCAAATATAACCACAATTTCTACTCTAACAGTTTCTTTTCTAGCACTTCTCGACTGTAGAACTCCCACCGGTATACATTTCCCTGATAGCAAAATGCCAGCAAGAGTTTAAATGCAAGGTCAGTTGGCATCTCTAATCTTCTTCAGTCTATTCCTTTCTTCGAAACCAATTGTATCTTGTATTTCAGCTTTTCCAATTTACTCTCATGCAGCTCTCTTTACACCAGTGTTTAGTCTATTCTTACCCATTTGATGATACCACCTGCCACCTAACCATTTTTAATCTTCACTCGCATCTTATGTAACCCCCTGCCCACGACTGGCAGTACAGCCTTGCTTGGGTGAGGCAATTATAAAAAAAAAAACAAGTACTCATTTCCTTGCTTCAATCGGGAAACAAATACACATTCAGTATTCGTTAGAAAGAAATGAAAATGTATCAACAGTTTAATTTTTATGTGAGCTGATTTCCTTCAAGTTAGTGACGGTCTTTTTTTCTTCTTTTATGTTCCATGACTTTTAAAGAAGCCGGCGATCATGTTTTTCGCCATCTCTTTCCCTGGTGGCTCTTAGCACGATTTATCCTGTTACACCAGGCAACCCTCAGTTCGTCATCCACCTGATCAGGTCCTTCAAATATGGCATCCGCTACTTTCCTCTGTCTCTTTTTCCCTATATCTGGCCTGTTAGTAACAGGTTCTCCAAGCTCTCCTTTCTCATTGCATGGCTCAAGAACTTTAGTTGTCTTTTCCTGATGCTCAGTATTAATTTCCTTTTCGTCTACATCCTTTTCAAAATCTCGTCATTGTTCACATGCTCAGTCTATGTTATCCGCAGCATTCTTGTGAAGAACCACATTTCAGCTGCTTCAAGATTTTCCTTCATCTTCCAAGATATTGTTCAAGACTCACTGCCATATTGAAAAACCGGTGTTACATAGCAATCCAGTACTATCCTCTTTGTTTCTAGTGAAATAGTCCAGTTTCTTAATACTTTACTCAACTTCTGGAATGCTTCGTTCGCCATGCCATTTCGCCTTCGGATCTCAGTGTCACTATTTCTGTCTTCTGTTAGAACACTTCCTAGGTATTTAAATTTTTGTACCCGCTTTAATTTAGAGTCCCTCATCTGTAATTGGCATTTTCGGCTGTCCTTTTTGCTGATGACCATGCATTCGGTTTTCTAGCAGTTTATTTTTAGTCCTTTTATTTAACTCTCTTCCGATACCTTCTGTATGAGGTCTTGTAGTTTTATTTATGTGTCTGCTATCAGCATTGTATCATCTGCGTACCTTATATTGTTTAAATTATCGCCTCTGATGACGAATCCTGGCATAACTTCTAAGGTTCTCAGAATAGTCTCGCACTAGAAGTTGAATAAATCCGGTAAAAAGACGTATCCTTGTGTTAAGCCCCTTTCAGTGTTAGTATAATTGCTAAATTCGTTGTCTGTCCGTATACAGATTACGTACGATCAGTTTTCTAAAACGTACTATCCTTTGTAGCTTTTAGTAATATGTGTATTTTTTCTATCCATCGTATCCTTACTCTACCATTTATGTACCTTAGGTATCTCGAGTCAGTTTTTATACCTAAATTTAAATTAAAGTTTTATAAATAAATACATTATGTTAATGCTTTAAAATTAGCTTTAATTGAAAGCCAACGAATTTAATGTAGTAATTAAAGTAAGCAAAATACGCTGGTGTATTTTAAACCGAAATTATCTTGATCGGAATCAAAATCTTCTAAATTTAAAAAAGTTTGTAAAATTTCAAGTTTTCGGTCATTTTTCATCGATTGTCATCAGAGGCCAAGTATCGGTTTTAAAAAATCTTAAAAAAATAAAATACACAAATTACTTTAAGTTGACTTGAAAAAGGAATTACTTGCTTACTGATTGAGATGTTTCAAAAAACATTTGCGAATTACGGCAGCCTTGTTATCCCAGCTGTCATCACCTTATCAGCAGCCGACAATGGATGATTAACAGTATCCGGCCAAAATATGGGAGACGAATTTGTTATAATTTGTATTCATACAAATCGTTTTTTCGTTAAATATGTTAAAACTAAAAATTTAACTCAGTTTTCAGCAACTATCCAATATTTTATGGAAATTTAGTTAGTTTAGCTTATTAAAATAATACAAAACTTCCTTTAAAACATTTTACAATTTAATAACTGAATGAAAATAACGGCAGAGCTAACACAATAATTTAAGAAATGTTATGGCCTTTATTATTTTTTTTTATTTTTAGTGTCTAAATTTTATATTATTTTTAAGGACCTCCAGAAATTGTGATTTTCAGATTTTTTTTTTAACAAAATTAGAAAATTAGGGATTTTCCTAATTTTAAGTTGCTTTAAATATTTAAGAAATGACTTGCAAAACAGGAAGTTGAACTTTATAAACATCTTGAAGAGAATTGAATCAGAATCAAAGTGCGGTTTCTGTCGTTTTTCCTGTAAGGCGAATCTAAAACATTTGTTAACTTTTAAAATAAATACAACCCCTATGGAAACTTGTTATGACCCCTATGGAACATCGTACTTAAATGACCATTTATATACACACAAACATCTTTTTGAAATTATTTTGAAAATATATTTGTTAAACATTTTTTTATTAAACTTTTCAATTTTTGATAGGTAATATAATCATCAAAACTAAAAACAAGTGTGACAATTCTTTCAAAGATTTTTTAGAATATCTTTTCTTCATTCTCTAATGTCCTTAATTATTATTATTTATTCCAGCAATTACAAGCTTATCAAATTAAATTGTTTCACAGATTTTTGCATTTTCATTTTAATATTCACAGCAGATTTTCGGATAGTCCCCAAAAATTTAAAATGAAAAATAGATGATTTATAATCCCCAATAAGTTCTGAGTTTAAATAATAAAAAATAATTTGCACCCAATAAAATTAATTAAAATTTAATGGATTTACGTGGAGTGAGGATACAGAGTTATTTTTTTCATCAAGATTTTAAAAACAAATAATTCTAAAAGACTTTCATTCATTTGTGAATGAGTAATAAAAGTTTAAAATCCGAAAATTATTTAGTTTTTGCGAGAATTTCTACATTAATATATTTGTCACCAAAAAATGTGAGTTACGTAAAAATTACGTGATCGATTTTAAACATTCGTAACATTTTCTGCAACGCTAACTCAAATAAAAACAAAATTTTCTGCCATAATTTCAAACATGTTAAAAGAGATTAAATTTTTTTTAAAAATATATAAAAATTACTTCGATCATTTTTTCTTAATAATATTATAAATATTTTGATAGAAAATTTAGTTTTATGACGTTCTGGACGTTTTTAATTGATACTATGCTGGTTTTATTTTCGATTTAATGAAAATTCCTAAATTACACTCTCGTGTTAAATAGTTTATACACTGCTTCCTTCTGTTTCTCTAGTCTTCTTTATATCCTAAAAATGTAGAATTTTTCTTGAGTTCCCATATCAGTATTTACAGTAGTCTTTCAACTGCTGCTTTCTGTATTTAGGTCTATGCTACATTTGTATTTCCATTTTTTCATAAACTTCAATTATTCATATACGCCGTTCACGTAATTCGAAGCATTATTTTATAGATCTTCATGACTTTTGTCTCAAGTATTTAAAATTTAAATTTAAATTTTCTGTCCGTTCAGTACACCTTCATATATCATCATATTGTTTTCGCTTGAGAATATTATGATTAAAAACAAACAGAATGCATGGTCATCAGCAAAAAGAAGACTCAAAAATGTCAAGTACATGTTGAAGAAACCAAAATAAAGAAGAAATTTAAATACCTGGGAAATATTTCGACAAACGATGAAATGTACGCCATTACTATCCGAATAAACATTGGCTTGGTCAAAAGCACAATACAAAATCTAATAAGAATACCGAGAGACAGATAGATCTCATTAAAACTAATAAAAAGCAATAGACTGTTATGTGATGTCTGTCATTTTCTATCGCAGAGAATATTGAATCGATTCAAGGATGAAGGAGAGGCTAAGAGCAACAAAAATGTAAATCCACAGATGAAAGCTGAGTATACGTTTGGCCAAACACGTGAGCAATGACAAGGTGTTTGAGAGGTTGCAAAAAAGAAGAAAACTTATGATTAGCATAATAAAGAGACAGCTGTGATTTATGGGAAATTAATGAGTAAGGAAGGATTCATGTCTTTTTTGAGAGATGACCTTCCAAAGCGTTACTCATGTATGTCATTTAACTAACTGATATTAAGTCACGTGCAAATACGCTTGTGAAATGTATGAATCCATCTATTTTCCCCCAGCTATGAATTAGTAAGAATTGTATCACTAATTAATAATAATGACTAAGTACAATATGCTAAAAATCTAAAAATCCTTTCAGACTGTAAATAAACGGCAAATGGGTGAATAAGTATAAAATACAAATTCATCAACAATTAATATAACAATCACTGTTGGTTCCATGTGACCCAGAATAATTATATTACCCAGCAAGAATGATGTTTTTGCAAGACTTTATTGCAATTCAATGTCGCAAATCGGGTCTGTTATATTCTGCAATAATATGTATGAAAAATATATAAGTTGTGGATTTTGTGCTTCCGGTTTTGAAATCATTGATATCGTTCTTATAAACTGACTGGCAACCTGGACTAGAGAGGCCAAACTGTATTACTACCTAATCTATCTATGATGTGGTGAGGCTATTTGCACGCGATTGATTTTTATTCCTTACGATCCTTTTGTGTGCGGTTGGAAACCGAAACATTTTTATATTCATTTCACCCCTAAGACAGAAATGCCACTGTTGCGCAGGAGGTACAGTGAAAGAATAAATAGGTACAGGGAATGTCGAAGAAAACATATGCGATGGATGGGAAGAAAAGAAACTATAGAAAATAGGAGGCGGTCATATATATCAAAAGGGTGGGAACTTGATGCCAATCTAGAAGCACGAGTAAATACATTTGTTCGAAGCACCAGTGAAAAAACTCATCAAAATAGTTGCTCTAAAACTGCTTGTGGAAAAGACAAAGACAAGCCACATGACGTTGGTGATGAAGTAATTAAAACAAGCCGCCAAGTCAAGATTGATTATAGTGCCGGTGTATTTTTTTCTTTTTTTTGGTATTACGGTTTGTAAAAATAATTATGCATATTAAATTTTAGATAATAACAAGGTTTGTTTTTTGTTTGTTTTTCTTTTCAAAATTCAAATATTGTTATTTAACCCACAGTTGTGAAATGTGTTGTGTTCGTTCTTTTTTACAAGGGTATTTGCGAATAAGTGTATCTAACGAACACGATCGGATTTTGAATGCTAACTTTCAATTTTTTATCGGAACCCTATTTCATTATCCAGCCCACATTACCCCTTCATCTGTGAGGAAATTTTCAGCCATTGCTATAAAGGAAGAACACATATAATTAAGTAGAAACAGTATATTTAATTAATAATTTTCTTTCTTTATTTAATTTTTTTCTGTATGTTTCTCTTCTTTGTCATATTTTTTTACCCAGTTTTAGGCTATGCTTTACTATAGCTTTTTTCTGTCCACTTGTAAATGCACACAATTAGTCCGAGGCAAATATATGCGTTTGTCAGAGGTGTTCATTTACATAAACAGTTTCATCACATGTTATACAGGCGTACTAACGTTCAGCTCTCTTCGGCAATGTACATCTGCTGTTGACATGAAAACATTGTCGATTTGTTCTTATATTAAATGCCCATAAAAGCTACACAGACTCCGTTGAAAGCATTAGAATGATTTACAGACTGGCGTATCGATTGAAATGGTTTGTCCGGTAATTGTCTTCGTTGAGTGTTTGAACAAATGGATGTCAAAAAGCGATGGAAATAATTGTGTCTGAAAGTAGTTCGTCAGCGATAATAAGTTAGAATCCGTCATCTGTGTAGAACAAAGCGGGAAGGAAACGACTGAAATGATTTTTAGACTAACCATTGTTTGAAACGGGAAAGTATTTTTTTGTTATTCAGGAAAGAGCTTTTTTTTATCAGGAGGTAGCTGAAACATGAAACTGAAATGCATGCAGTGGTAATTAAATGTGTCAAATATATCTATCTCCATTCGTATCTATCTACCTATCTATCTACACACAAATACGCACACACACATATATATTCTTAAACAGCAAATAAAAACATATATATATTTGAAATGAATTCTTTGAACATTATTTTTTATCGATACTCGTAGATATTCTGTTTTTTAATTAAACAGTATTATATATTTATATCTACCGACCTGATTATTTACGATAAATTGTTATTACGAAAATGTGTACTATTCGGCAGGATTCGAACCTGCGACCACTATTTACATAGGGGAAGCTACCATTTGATCAGGTAATATCTTAGACATTTCGACCACGAATAGCTTCCAGTCTGAACAAGGTTTTAATCAAACCTATATAAGGCTATTCGTGGCCGAGAGGCCTGAGACGTTACCAGATCAAGTGGTAGCTTCCCCTGTGTAAATAGGGGTCGCAGGTTCGATTCCTGCTGAATAGCACACAGGACGGTAGATATAAATCTATAATACTGTTTAATTAAAAAACAGAATATATACTTAAATACGAGTATCGATAAAAAATAATGTTCAAACAAATTCATTTCAAATTGGGAGTTGTTTATAACCAAGTTTCTTTAAAATTCGTTAATTTTCGTTATATATATATATATATATATATATATATATATATATATATGATGTGCTGTTTACGTTTCTTATGTTTACGTTGACATATCCAATCTATCCCCCCCACACACACACACACATATATATATATATATATATATATATATATATCAGATTAAATAAATTGCAAACATTGTGTCTGCTTACGTCAAAAAACTTGTTCATATTCACCAATAATCTTTTGCGTATTATAACTGAAAGATATCAAAAAAATACCTGAAAACTTGTGTTACTAATTATTACTTCAAATTTTCTTCTTGCTTCAAATAAAACGGTTGACAAATTACATAACGTTCATAATTTTTCATTAGCACAACTCTCATTCCTGAAGATGATCATGGAAGGACATTGAAAGTGCTTAGGAACATTGAGAAAATGAATGATAATAACATATGTCAACATTACAGCTCATTTCTGACATCTTTCCATTATAATATGCGAAAGATTCGCGGTGAGTATGAACGGAGTTTGTTTGAAATATGCAAACAAAATGTGGATGTGTGCAATTTGTTTAATCTGACATGTCTTAAAGTTTTTGTCATCATTTTATGCTTGTTAGTATGAAGTTTTTCTTGTTTCCTGATGTTATATATTTTAGTGTACTTCAAATAATTTATTGAAATATATATATATATATATATATATATATATATTTACATACGAAAACAACATTGCTTATAAAAATATCAATTCTCACTCTAGCGGACACAAATAAAAATTTATAAATACCCATGTAAAAGAAATATAGAAAAAAATTCATGCATACAAATAAAAAATGTTTTTGCTCACAAGTTATAATTTGAATATTATAATATAGTCAGGTGCAGATGATATCAGCTTAGAACGAGAAATCGGAAAACTGAGTTCGAATCTCAGTTTAATTTGTTGCATTCACATACGCGGAATTACCCTGGGGAAAGGTATGAATCCCTCGATTCTTCCTGTAGTTACAGGTTAAATATCAGGACATATTAGGTCTTATAGCCTTTGCTGGCAACCAGTCTACTGCAGAAAAAATGACAACATATTGCGGAACATCTCTTGCCCAATCAGCCATTAATTTTTTGATATTATGATATAATATTTTTTCTTTTTCATCTAAGCATAAATTACATCTTTACGTTACATTTCATCCCGTTACCAGCTCTAAAAATCAGTTTCCGGGTTAAACGCAACAATCGGGTCATGAGGGTTACGTTAAAACATGTAACAAACTTGCAGACTGCGTTTAAGCATGAAATGGTTGTAATAATTAGGCGTTGATTTCAGTGAACATTTTCATCATTTGCGCATCAATACTTCAATATTTTAATAATCAAATCCACGTTAATTTTTGGTAATCGAAATATTGATCCATGTGTTGGTGAAGGCGTTTTTTGGAAACAGTGTAAATGATATCGATCAAATTATGTATTCGAGAGCTTTAGTAAAAACAAAGAAATTACGTTTTTGTCTATTGGTAATGAAATACCAATATTTGCTTTTACAGACGGTGTTCTGTCTTTTGCCAGTTTAGAGTAGATTAAATAAAGAAATATTCTTTTCACCATAGTTCAATTTTTTCTTGTGTAATTTTTCCTTTTCAATTTTTTTCAATAGTTTCTAGCAGATAAGAATTGATGTTGAATTTAAAATTTAATTTTCAGTTTTAAAGTAAAACGTTGCATAACCTTGTATTTATACACTCATCCCTGTTGCTGTCGGAATTAAGTTGTTGTCATCCCTGTTGTCTGTCTATCTCTCTATCTCTGTCTCTCTCTCACTGTATCCTTTTCTGTGTTTATATATACATATATATGAGATTGTGTGTATGTGTGTGCTTGCGTGCGTGTCTCTTTTTTAATTCACTATTATTTACTTTTGACTTACCAAAAATGTTGGAACAGTTTTATCTTTGAAAATTTTAATCTATTTTGTCTAATAGTATCGAAATACTATTCTTTGGTTTAGCAGACGGTGTTCTGTCCTTTGTATTTTTACATTAAGCATATATTAATATTTACAGACATTGATCGCCCTTCTCTTTTCTTACCCGTTCAGGTTATTTTTTCACGGGATGTTAGCAACTCAGTACGAGAAAAATTAAGCCTGATTACGGAGTCGACAGCCAGCTTACTAATATTGGGATCTCAGTAAAACACCGTGGAGAAGGCAATGAGAAACTACTCCACTTTCTTTCCACATATATTTATTTTCCCATTGCAACCAGGGAAGTCGTATCCTTTTCTCCGAAAGGCATGTATATACAAGGAAGAAGCACAGTATTTTTGTTGGAACGCCGGCGACTAAACAAGCCAATATAGTGCACAGACTTGTAAGTAGAGTTGAAATTGAGCCTGCTGTAGACAAATACGAAACTACAAGAAGTACGTAAGAATTCCGAATGAGTCAACGGCCAGTTAACTAGAATATGTCTCTCGATAAATCACCGTGAAGAAGTCAACAATCATTCCCGAGTGCAATAAAGACTTTACAAAATATACATGTAAAAACCAACGGCGTGAAGTGAGTTAATTCCAAACTACTCGCCTGTAAGTTTCGACATGAGCAGCAGGTTACAGTTAACCGTCATCGAACGACTGTTTCTACCACCGGTTAAAGGGGACACATTTTTGATTAATTTGTTTTTCACCAGAAATAGAACGACATGAGTAAAAGATGTCTCTGGACCTATAAACTTCGACTGTGCAGAACAAAGACATTTTTACATTAGGAGCATGGAACATGAGGACGTTAAACAACTGTGGTCAACTTGAGAATATCAAGCAGAAAATGAGAAGTTTTTAACATCAAATTTTTTGGGATATACGAAAATATATCGCCACACAATAGAGACATCAGCAGCAATATCCACAGGATCATATATGCCGGAGGTAAACTAACTAAAAGAAAGTACACTTGATACTGGACGAAGACATGAGGAAATGCGTTCTGCTATACTTCCAGTTTTCCCAAAGTGTTTTCCTGGTCAAAATGAAAGAGGACCCTTTAACATAACAATTATAGTAGTTTATACACCAACAACGCAAAGCACTGAGAAATAAATAAACTCTTTCTACTCAGATCTTGACAATGTCAAAACTCAGTGTAAGACCCAATAAATTTAAATCATCATGGGAGAATTAAATGCCAAAGTAGGCAATAGAAGGAAGCAGAGACCACTGGCAACTTTGGATGAGGAATTAGCAACGACCGATGGGTTCAGTAGTGTAAGGAGAATGACCAGGGAAAACAACACCTGGTTTCAAGAAAGAACAACATATTTATGGACATGGAGAAGCCCAGGTGGCGAAACGCAAAACATATCGATTATATAAACATAAATAAAAGATTCGGCAACGCATTCTTTCAATAAAAAACCTATACAAGTGCAAATGAAGCACAATTTGTCCGGGAATAAGACAAGAACTCTGCGGTTTTGTCAAGGATACTTGAAGAAGGAATGCGATATTTAGGCTTAGGATGCTAGGATAAAGAGCGAGACAAATTAAATGGATATTTACCGGTGTTTTGTAGAATCTGACAAGACAGAGTACGTCACAGATAACTGATAAAATTGCTTAGCAACCTCGACATACTGGCAAAGATATTATAGTAATCAAGAAATTTTACTGACTGCAAACCGCCTGCATACGGATTGGAAAAGATTTCTGCAGATATAAAATGATAGAAAGGGGTGTAGTAAAATGTTGCGTATTTTAACCGGATGTTTTTAACTTGTACAGCGAAACTATGCTGAGAACCCTAGCAGATATGCGCGGATTCGTTATACGAAGATGATGCAGTTCTGATAGCCAACACGGAAAGAAAACTACAAGAGCCTCTAAAAAGGTAGATGAAGAAGATAAAAATATAGGACTACAAGAAAACCGCATGTATAGTCATCAGCCAACAGAGGAGCCGAAAATGCCAATTACAGATTGTGATATTAAATTAAGCAAATAAAAATGTTAAGTACTTGGGAAGTGTTCTAATGGAAGACAGAAAGTGCGACACTAAAATGAAAAGGTAAATTGGTTTGATTAAGGACGCATTCTAAAAGCTGACCACCATATTCAAAACAGGAAAAATTTCTAGAAAAAACAAGACAGTAATGAATTGTTATGTGATATCTGTTCTTCAATATGGCAGTGAATGCTGGAAAAAGATAAGGGAAAAGTTTGAAAACACTCATATTTATTTTTGCAGAAGAATGTTACGGATATCATGGTTCGATCATGTGGGCAATGATGAGGTTTAAGAAAGATGGAAAAGAAAAGAGAAATTTCTACTGAACATCAGGTAGAGATATATAGATCCTGGGTCATGCAATGAGTAAGGAAGTCTTAGAAAATCTGATACTCACATATCAGATAGAGAGAAAGAGAAATAAGGAAACCAGCGTTTACATATTTGAAGGACCTGAACAGGTGAATGGCAGAGCGGCTTTGGATGCGGTAAGAGGAAAATGGTGCTAAAATGACCAGGTTAATGGAGACGTGGAAAACCCTAATCACCTACGTCCTGAATGAACGTAGCAGATAAAAGAGCGGTTCCGCAGTGTTCTTCCATCATTACAACTGACTTCGTTGTAAAAACAACCAATTATATGCATACGGTTAAACTCACACACACCCATGCTAACTCACACACACCAATAGACACAAACTTACGCCTACACACTCGCTTACATGCAACATAAAAACATAAACACACACACAAATACATGCACCCCCAAATATATATATATATATATATATATATATATATATATATATATATTCTAAACATATACTGTTAAATATAAGAAAAAATGAATGGCTATTATGTTTTATCATGAGCAGTTCTAAACGTCGAATTTTGGCTTAAGTTTTAGTTGAAAATAAAAACAAAATTCTCCAAAATTTGGATAATGTTTTATTAAGTTAGATCTAAACTTTCGGCTCACATGAGCCATCTTCAGAGAGGTCACCAAGACGGTAACACAATAACATCCACCATCACCGACGATTTTATTTTGTATTGACATAAAACTCCGCTAGGCAACGACCATATTTACCAAAAATAACAAACGCAGTTCGCAAATTTGCAATGAGGTTCTATGACGTCACACCGCGTGATAGCGCGAAATGACAACAGAACCATATATTCAAATGCAATGTAATATGTTATGGCCAACTATGGCTAAATACGACGTTTAGAACGGCTCATAATTAAAGATAATAGACATTCATTGTCTCTTATAATTAACAGTATATGTTTAGAAAATTATTTGCTGCCTAGATACACTATATATATATATATATATATATATATATATATATATATATATATGATGACGTTTGTCTTAACTTAACAGAGCAGTGTCATGCAGATTTCAAAGTTTAATAAAGGCATGATTATGATGCACTCAACACTCATGTACTGACTAATCTACTGACAAGGGAGGACATCTCAATGGTGCTTTCATGAAAATTTGAAAACAGTATGACTCTTCTCAGTTAAGTGACAAATTCTGCACATTAATCCTATTAAAGCTTGTCTCGATATCGATATCGAACATTATTACGTTTGACAAACAGCTTTCCAAAATAACATTTTTATCAGTAAACCAGAAAAAATAATAATCTTGAAATAAAAAATTATCACAACTCAAAACACACTCCCACAAGCGCATACACACAGACATATACGCTCTCACACCTCGATTGAACAATATGGAGGAATGGTAGACTTTGAAAAAAAAACTGTAGTTACTGACGCAGCTACGCGTCGTTCATTCAGTAATGAATTTGAAAACACTCGGCTACTGGCGTGTGTTTACATTGTATATAACACGCTGAAGTTCGCATTCCTCTACCGAATACCCATAGCACAGTGGTATAATCGCCGAGTGATGTCATTTCGTTCGGGTTTCAAGCAGATAGTGAAGTGAGTCCCTAAAATAACATTAGAATAATACAATTGACTACCCGGAAATCATTACTAAAATCTATGTATAAATAACGGAGCAAAACAGAACGCATACGACAGTCACCTGAGTGTTGACAGCAACGCACATTTTAAATTTACATAAACGATATCCCTTATATTAATGAACAAATATAGCGCATATTAAAATATAATTCATCATATGAACACGCACAAACACACACAGACAAACACACAGAGAGACACACAATGACACACACGCACATCGACACATATTGTATATTTATTATTATTATTATTATTATTATTAAAAGTCTTTTAAGATTGTTCTTTAGCATATTAACTATCATTTTCTTAAATATTTTTAATTATTTTTTTTAAAATTAGTATACCTTTATTTATAATATAATATTACAAGTAGTTTGAACGGATGTGCGTTGTGGTACAGTGGATACCGGCTCGGAACGAGAAACCGGGCAGCCGAGTTCGATTTCCAGTTAAATCCATTGTATTCACTTATGCGCAAATGGTATTAATCCGTCTCTTCCTTCCATTTATGGGTTAAATAGCAGGATAGAGTGGGTTCTATAACCTTGGTCGGCAACCAGTCTACCGCAGAAAGCAATGGCAACCTACTGCAGGATAATCTTCCTACCCAGTCAGTCATGTCTCTTGCGAGGCATGACCGCCCAAGCGTGTATCACGTATGGCACTTAACTGACTGACAAGTAGATTTATTTTAATTTGTATTGAAAGGCATGATTTACTATTTACTTTTATAACGTAGATAAATCCCATTATCTTTAAAACTAAATTAAAAGTGAAATTTCCATGTCATATTTATTCTAAGAAAACAGATGAATTGCAATAGACGCTGGTGTCGATCTAAGACGTTAATTTTAACTTCCTTTCTCCTTATACTTTTCGTTCTTCTTTCTTTTTCTTTTTCTTTTCTCTTTTTATTCCGTTTATGATTGCCTACATTTTTTCATTTTTGTTTTTTTTAATAGGCGAGGAAATGTTTTTTGTAGATTACCGTCACAAATATCTATTCTCGATATGAGTACGTGAGTGTCTGTAATTTTTTTCTGGATGATTTTGAATATTAACTTTTCTATCATTTGGGTCTGTGAAAACCTTATTACCCATGACATTGTAGTATATCTAAAATTATATATATATATATATATATATATATATATATATATATATGAATTAAATGTACATTTCGAGACGGAAATTTCTATGTTTCGATATAGATTTCCGTCATAAAGCAAGGTTGGATGTCTGTTGTGAAAGTTATTTATATTTTCACAACCCAAAAAATAGAAATTTCAGTTTCGCAATTTACATTTAATTCATAATTATACGATTATATTAAGCTTTACAATATTTATGGTATTGAGCACTGTTTATATAAAAAAAATTTAAAAAGTAAATGGTAGGGAACTCAACATCGTAAAACCTTGAAACTTATTTACCTATATATATATGGTTAAATGAAATAAAGACAAGAGGAAAACTGTATTTTAAATTGCCTACGCGTTTTGTCCTGTGATAGACTTTATCAAGGTCAAAAGATGAAGTAAGCTTTATTCTAAATAATGTATCTATAGACAAAAAGTTTTGGCAACCACAAGAACGCTCACAAATCATTTCAAAAGATTAACAGAAAATTTTAGTTTTTGCATTCCTTCATATGTAGTGCAATCCTCGTTCACGATAATTTCTTTTAGTACAAATATAGTCGATCTTGCACTGATCTGATACTTCAATTCGTTTCACCTGTAGCATATTACTTTCTGACACTTTCTGAGGTTCTCTAACGCTAGGATATGTCTATGTTTATAAGATGAAAAAGTTAACATTCAGACATAACAGCCACAGTGATTGTCTCTGTCTCCGATATCCTTGTGTGAAAGCGAACATTAATCGTCAGTTTATGCCTATATGCATATTTTAATATGAAATAATATATTTTATTCAAGTATGATTTTCTAATGGGACATCACCTGCATTCATTCTTACAGCTTTTCTAGTAAATGATTCTTCCACTCACATTCGTTAGTTTCATATCTTCGCTCAATTCAAGTAGTCTTCTTGGAATGTCACATATTTATATTGATGTTACTTTCACATTCAAAAAGCCTTTGCAAAATCTTCATTCAAGAAGGTCGTCAGCCATCGCATTCACTTCGATTTAATCTCATATAAATTGGAAATCTCTTCCCTATGAACGAAAATTCCAACCTGGATCAATATCAAAAACTATTTGAAGCAGAATCTTGAATGTACAAAGATTACAGTAATGGATGATGCAATGTTTTTTTCTTCTTTCATTTTCTATTGCGTATAGATACATTCAGACTATTCAAGTGTTGCAAGGTCAGGCATGTATTCTAGGTTTGAAACTTAATATTCACACACAAGTTGTCCGCATTAATGATATTTTTTCTTTCTCCACAGATGCAAATAACATTTGTTCAACAACACAACCTCTGTTAATAGAATAAAGTTAATCAATGGTGCTGTAAAATATATCTAGTTTAGGGATAGTCAAATTATGTTTTTGATATAGAATGGTTCTCTGGTTGGAATTGCGTTTTTTTTATTTCAGTAGGATCACTATATTTAAGGGATTAACATGTAGTCTACAATAATTTTTAGGAAAAAAATTCATTTTATGGAATTTTACATGTAATGTAACATACCAGCAAATTTAATGGTACACATTTTATTTGAAAGAATGTATGGAGAATTTTTAGTGTGGCCTATAATGACTGATTTTAACAGAAAAAAAACTATATCTTCTAAAATTTAAAAACATATTAGCATCCTGTTGAAAATATAAAAAGACTTGACTTAGAAATGGGAGTCATATGATCAGTGTCTGTAGCTTTACAACAATAAATATTGTTTTAAAATGAAAACAATTCGTAAATTACTCTTCTGTTAACTTGAGTGTACTTGTTTAATTTTCAAAATGTGCACATTGGAATTTTGGAGGGTGTTTGGAAACAAAGATTTTATTCGCATAGGCACAATTTACCAACCTCACACTAAAATTTCAGAGAGCTCTTCCCCAAAATATTGGGAAATGAAGGAATATGGCCTAAACATAAAGATAAATTAGAAATTAATAGGTTTAGAACACATAATATTCTATGTGATAAATACAATCTTTGTGTAGTGAAAAAAGGGATATTAAAGTATCATAATGAAGATCTATTTCTTAAATAACGTAATGAATTAATTAACAAGTGTAGGCATAGTATTAGATTTAAACTTCCTTACAATAGTTTTAACAATTCCCTTCATTTTAATTAAATCGTTAAAGTTTGCTATTTTTTATACTGGTTAGAATTTAAACTTAGAGACGTGATACTTTTACGTTTATTCATACCGGCTATATTTGACATCTCAGGCAATCTGTTTCCTTCCAATCCTAATGAAATGGTGCTACTATTCTCTTCCTCTCCACTTTTTGGTCTTTTTCTAACCACCTGCCTAATCTTTTCTTTACATTACTAACCTTTATTTCTGCTACGCTAAAGTTTATTCATTCTACGTCTGACTATTTTTATATAACGCGGGTTGTAATAACATGTTGAAATAGTTATTGTCTAAATGTAAAATTTAAACTTGCGTATAAAATAAATGGATACCTGGTCTGTAAATTAAATTTACATCGAGTTTTCTGTTAAATCACGTCATGTGGATGACTTAGTATCAATCAGTCAATCATTATTATCGCAAACATTCTTAAAATCTCACACATCTTCTGGCCGTAAATAAAAAGGTTGAGAAGCTGTAAAAAAAATCACACACATATATACACACTTAAATACTCAAACACATTGACTATTATTCCTTAAGCAATAAACAATGAAGTTTTCGACTAGAAAATTCTCCAAGTTATCGTGCACAAGTAAAAGTTAATGCTTTCAGGACAGCAACATTGTTGTCCTTAGTTGATCAACACGCTTTCTGGACTCCAACCTTTTTATTAAAATTCATTTGAAAACCTATGAAATGCACAAAATGCAGTAGATTATAGTATTTTATACATAGAGGTAAAAACATTCCAACGAATAATTTAAGTCTTGAAAGATTACTTTGCAAACCAAGACATTCACAAAAACTTCAACTGACATCATCATGGAAATATTTATAAAATCGTACTAAATAAAATTTTGACACGGAGGATGTCAAGCTGTTCTTTTAAAGACGTGCAATAATGCTGATAATCCTCGTTCAATAGTGGAAGCTTTTTAGATTTGTTCCCAAATTTATTTCAGACATTTTCTTGAACATATCTGTCGATTATGCTACTCTTTTCAGCTTTTGCTACTTTTCAGAACCTCTTTACAAATTTTCCAACAAAAACTAAACAGAGTATCATAAAGCGGTTTGCTACACGTCAGCATCGATTGCAGTTGAATTTTGCCTATTTTGTTTGTCGTTAATCACTAATGCCATTATCTCCTTTCACATGATCTATTTAGCTTGTAAGTGTAGGTTCATTTCTAATTTTAATTTTTCATTCAGACTTTCTCTCTGTTCAGTTGTTGGGGACGTCAAAGCAAAAAATATATTCTTTATGGGAACAGAACAGACAAAGCAAGAAAACTTGAAAGAAGAATACTCAATATATTCTTGTAGAATTTAATAAAGGCATTGTGCTCGAAAATATTTCTAGAAGCTTAATTACGTTCAGGATTCTTATTTTTTTTTTATTTTTTTATTTTTTGCAAAATACACATTTAGATTAACTACATAGTATTTTCTTCGGCAGTGCTACATATAGCTTTAACAATCAGAATTTTTTTCGTCATATAGCCTGGTTTCTAAGTAAGAGAGAAATGTTCTAAACAATTTTCTTTACAGATAAAGAACGTAATTAAAAAGAACTCATATCTGGCAGAAGCTATAAAAGTATTTGAAGGATATATCTTTATCTCTAGCGGAAATGTACATTAAATTCTTTGTATCATGTACTATCAAGAGGTAAGTGTTCATAGCCTACCACATCACCCTAATCCTTTCCGCTCTTCATTTCTTGCTATTCCAATTAATTTCCTCCTCACCATTTATTTGCTCAAGTATATCCAGTATGACACGTGTTATTTTCCCTTGTCTCTCTTTCTTTCGTCCGTCCTGTGAGTGTCATGTTTTCCAAGCTCTCCTTTCTTCTTACATGTCACAAATCTTTATGTGTCTTTTCCTGATGTTACGTGTCAATTTCTTTTTTGTGTCCATATATATAAACACCTCATAATTTATTGCGTGTTTCATACAGAGTATCCTCACTATGCTTTTGTACAACCACATTTCGGTTGCTTTAAATATTTATTTCGTTTTTTATGAGATTGTTGACATTTCTGCCATATTGAAGGAGAGATATTAAGTAACCATCCAGTACTATCTTCCGTATAACAGCAAAATTTTATTGAATCTTATTACTCTATTCCGTTTTATATTGCATCCTTGGCCATGCCAATACGCCTCTGGATCTGCTTATTGCTCTTTCTGTCCTGTGTTAGAACACTTTCAAGGAATGTAAATTTCTGTAACAGTTTAATTCTGTTATCACAAATCGTAATTGGCCATTTCGTCTCGTTTATGTTTTTACTTATTACCAGGCATTCAGTTTTCATTTAATTTATCCGAAGTTCTTTCTTTTCTCTTTCTATAACTGTTTCCTGTAGAAGATCTATTAGCATTGTATCATCTGAATATCTTATATTGTTTAGATTGTTGCAACCAATGAGGAATCATGGCAGGAATTCTATAGTTCTCAGAACTGTTTTGCCGTATAGGTTGAATGAACCTGGTGAGAATACATATCCTATTTTTACAGCCCATTCTACTTTTGTGTATCTGCTGAACACGTTTCCTGTAAATATGCGATCCCGTAAATTTTATTGATTATTTTAAGATCTTTCTCGAATAGGTCAAGATTTACCGTATCAGTTTTTTTGTGTCGAATGCCTTTGCCTAGTCGATTAAACACAGGTACACATATTTCAGCATGTCTATTTTCATTTCGAATACATTCCTTTTCCAAGTGTCCTTGACGAAACTCACTGTTCTTGTACTATTTATGGACTGATTTTGTTGTGCTCTCTGTTTATCTAAATTCGGATTATGAGTTTTGTTACGTAACTCATTAAGTTGACCGTTCGGTTCAGTTTACATTTATTTACATTGGCTTCTTTGGTAGTGCTATGAAAATCGATCTTGAAATTCGATTGGCTTAGGTCTTCTGGAATTTTGCTACTTTGTCGATTTTATTTATAATTTCTACGATTTCATCTATGTCGAGGTTGTCTAAGCCTGCAAGCATCACTCTTACAATTCTGTCTGGTCCACCCGTATTGTTTCTATTCAGTAAAGCCAATACAGCTCCCACTTCGAATTTGAATATTTCTGGTCCGTCGCTCACTACTTCTCTCTATTGTCGGTTGATCTCTCTCTCACTTGTAATGGAAGAGGTCTCTTGCATCATGTTCAGGATCTCATCTGTGATCGGCTCATTTTTCTTCTGCATCTGTTTTCCCTTGAGACAATGTCGTTAGCCGATGACATTAAGTCTTCTTTTAGTGCTTCCCATTTTGAACTTTTGTTTACAATTTGTCCTTTGCATATTTTTGCAAGCTATTCTAGTCCTTTTTCTTGTCTTGGTGCTGTCCTACGCGTCTTCTTCTCTACAATTAACCCCTTAGTTCGTATATAACTAGGAGGCGGTTGCTTTCATAATCGGCACCTAGATAAGTTTTGCAAGGAACAACTTTACTGAATCTCATTTTAATGATATTTATCAATTTCTATTTTTGCATCAACTCCCATATTTTCCATGTCTATAGTCGTGTTGGGTTTTCTTGAAAGCAGATGTTACATATTACCTGGTCATTCGTTGTGCACCACTGGACCGATTTTTTCTCCTCGATTATTGTGGTTTCCTAAATCTTCCTACCTAATTTGGTATTCAGGTCTCACATGATAATTTTAATTTCTTTCGATTTAATCTGACCTTTGATGCTATCCAGTGTGATATAGAAAGATCTCATTTCCAACGTAGTTATTTGTGTTGTCGGTGCATACTCTACTGTAACGTCAGTGTTGAAGGGCCTTACTTTCCTTTCAGATAACTAGTAGTACGATAAAATGCCATTTTGCATGTATTTACTCAGTACCATGCTGACACCTTTTTCGTTATTTTTGCCGCCTGTGTGTATTATTCTGTGGTTGACACTAACAAAATCTCAGTTTTTTGGCCATCCAGTTACAAAAACTTTCAGAATACTGATATTCAATTTCGTCATCTCTTTTTAGACATTCTCTAGCTGTTCCTTATTTTTTTAGGTTCCTGATATTCCATGTCGCAAGAGTGATTTTGCGTTTTGTAGAAACTTTCACAGGATAATGTTTTGGTGACACCATTTTCTCATGTCGTTTCTTCCCTGGCAAAAGATCAGCTGTGGATATTAGTGTCCCCTTTATGCCGATGGTGCTAACTGACACTTGATAACGGTTAGGCGAAACCAGTATCCATTTTTAATCCTTACTACGTGAATAATTCGTTTGTTAAGATTTAATCCTCGTCACGTCGTTAGATTTTATATATTTATTTGAAATACCATAATATTCTTGGGAAGAAAAATAGAGCTGTTTCTCGTTAACTTCACCACTAGGATTTATTGAGCCACGGCGTCTAGGTTGTTGGTTGTTGGTTCCTTAGGTTTTTTTTCTGCCCTTTCTGTGGGTCTCATTTTTCGTTCTATTACGTTGCTAACATCCTTTTCACTCACAACTACTACGAGTTGGGTAACCGTTTTTGACGTCGACAGTTATTTTGTTGTGGCATCACATATGTATAAGAAAATAATTCAACCTTGCATAACAAACTGTGTTTTCAAGAATGGATAATAACATTAATCTCTCTTGCTGTAGTGGATGAGGAATTTGAGAGACATTGCGAGGAAGATGATGTAGTGATTAACTTACAATTGAGTATAAATCCGAACAGCTACTTTTACACAAAGATTCACGCTTCCATGTTTTAATTTGTACAGACTAACTGAAACTTATCTTAAAACCGTTTCGCATTTTTCAGTTTGTATTCTAAAATATGGGTTGCGAAAATTGTATTTATAGCCAATATATATTTCTTTTTTAACAATAGGAGAGAACACACAAAGAAACAGGCCGAATATATAGAGAAAAAGGGGAAAGACAGCTTACTAAAAAAGTATCATCAACAGAAGTTCAGAGCATTTTGTTTTAAATAAACAACCTTTGGCCTTTGGTTTAAAAAATATGTGATATTTTAATATTCAAGACATGCTGAAAAGATACGATATTTTTCGGAAACTTTGAATATAATATAATTTTTTGTTGCGATGTGCACCCAGGTTTTTAGGCAAATATTTTTTGTCACAAATATGAATTAACTTACTTTTCTCATCAAACCATTTGCTGTAAACACATGCCATCCGCTACAAAACAATATTACCATTAACATTCTTGACATTTGTGACAGTCTTTAGCGTTAAGATTCATTGCTAAAAACACGCCACCCCTGTAAGTAGCACCCATCTAATTTTCTCTAACAAAAATATTGTCAAAAACTAGAATATTTATCAAAATATCATATAGTAAATGTTAGACAGTTTTTAACCATTTCATAGCAAGTAAAGCAGTAATGCCACTAAGATGGAAGTGTATTCTGGGAATAAAATGAATCAGGAGACTATTGAAGAGAAAGGACAATAAAAAACAAGTTCATGTACACGGATGTTATTTATTGACAGTAGATTTAAGTTTATAAAGATTGCATTATCATAGAATCGACAGATTGAAAGGACGAAAAAATAAATTATTAGAATATAATTTATGATTATATCCTGAGTGGTAAATTTCATTTCCGTCGATTCGATCCTGGCCAACTCATCGCGCTGACAACACAATTCCAAAACAATTTACTCAGCGTGAATACAACACAAAGCTGGTACTGAATTCACAGCTTCAGGCCGGTGTTGAATCTCATAGTGCGTACATCTCTTTGATCGTCTTTCAGCCATAGAGATTTTTATCTTAGTGATTCATTAATTACAAGAGCTTATTTGGTTGACTGGTGTTTAGTTTTTAAAATCGGATAAAATACCATGCTGAGACAACAAATAGAAGACTTCACGCAGAGTTGTGGATAAAACACTCTACAAAATGGAGCTTCATTAAATGCCTGCAAATAATGCAAATAAACAGTGATTCATTTTTCGGCCAAGAGCTACTAGACTAGCAAAAAGATCTCACCATTTTACAGTGAAAACAAACAACTTTTTTCTCGCAGCTCTCTCTTATAGAAATCCCTTTTGTCTACTTGTCTTCAACTTGTCCTGACAGTTACATTCTTCAAGTGTTTAAATGCAAAGTTAACCTCAATCTTTACTCCCATTTGTATACCGGTACCACTTACATTATTCATCTACCTGTACACTTTACTCATACGCATCTCTCTTCACACAAGTGTTGCCAACATTATTTTGCCTATTGTCCAACACCTACTGTGATTTCTTTTCTTTTCTCTTCAATCTCCTATTATTTAAACACTTGTGCACTAGGGGAAGTACAGCCTTGCTTGGGGTGAGATGATTATAACAATACATACTGGAGTTTATCTAGCATACCCTAACTTAAAGAAGTCTATAAAGACAGATGAAAGCATTCTGCAGATTTTTTTTTTGTATTTTCACATCGATCGCCGAGTGAATATTAGATAGGAATTTCATATTTTTTTCTACAAATTTTTACATTGAAACTCCGGTCACGGATGTCAGTTATGATGATGAGTCACGGTTGATGCTGTAGAATACAGCACCAAATATGACGACGCTCTCAGGTCGCTAGTCGTGATGGTCTCGTCACAGTAGCTGGTCGTCGAGTAGTCTCTTACAACGAATTGTGAATTTTGATCTCAGGAAAGACACGTTGAAAACCCGGTAGCCGTTTCTCTATTAATTCAAACCAGACGGGACACATGCGTACACTAGTTTTTATAAATAAAACACGGCACCAAAAAAAATAAATAAATAATTTTGAAGACGCCTGAGTAAGTTGAGGAAAGGTCTTTATATATTTTAAAAAATAATTAGCAACAGCAGCAGAATATTGAGAGGTCGAATTTAATTTTCACAACGGAGCTAAAGTTTTCGTTTAGAATAATCAGAGCATTCAATTTTTCAAATTTAGAAAAAAACTTTTCAGGGCTCTTTACCGAAGCTTTAAGTAATTGGCCGAAGTAGGGTGCTGGGTGACGACGGTGGTAGTAAATTCGTCTTGTCGATTTTGGTCGGAAGCTCCTACTTTCAGCTCGTCTAACTCTTCCTCGGCTCATTCTGTTTCTATACATCTTCAACCAGGACTATATCAGAGGAGCATTGTTCGACTTTATCTCTTTTAAATCGGTCGGACGTTTCTTTACATCTTCAGCCAGAAGATCTATGAGAAGCGACCAGTCTTCTTGGTCATGGATCCCGGTTGGGAACACTCCTTCCTCAGTCGTTACATCTCTGCTGTAACTGAACTGAACTGATGAAAATATTTGGCTCGCCGGGGCCTCGATTTTTATGCTTGTCCCACATTCTCTTGGGATGTGCAGGATAAACCCTGGGTTTCTATGCAAATCAAATCTTTGACCATTGAGATTACTTTCATCTCCACATTTCAAGATGGGAGTTTCATTCAACCAATGAGGTAACAATATTTCCTCTGACATAATTTCTCTTCATTTTCTTCTTTTTGATTCAACTGATTACGACAGGAAATCTAGCCTTTAGCTTGGAAATTTTAACTCCAGTGAGATTTATAATTCGTTTTTATAGGTAAAACTTTACTCTTC
Organism: Ascarosepion bandense; assembly: GCA_037127315.1. Taxonomy (NCBI): domain Eukaryota; kingdom Metazoa; phylum Mollusca; class Cephalopoda; order Sepiida; family Sepiidae; genus Ascarosepion; species Ascarosepion bandense. Next base: position 2,520,322 of record JBBBDQ010000932.1, read on the forward strand.
TTAACCTTCTCAAAAAATGTTGAAAATCTTTTTTGACTACCCCTTTTTTCACTTTCACCGCCACAAAGCCTAAAGTTTCTGATATACTTTTGAATAAACAATGCAAAACTATATATTTACTTTCTATTCTCTTCAATTTCCAACTAGAGTTTTTTTAGATTTTACAAATTTTGCAAAAATATTATGTTAAACGCGACTCATATCGTAACTGACAACAAACTGCAAAATCAACACTAATAATAACTTATTTCGCTCTGCTGTATTAAACTTAGGGTTACAATTGTTTTCTTCATGCAATTTTTCAAGGCAATCTTAAACAATGCAATTACGTTTTACATAACTATCTTAAACAGGGAAATTTCGAGTTTACAATTACAAGATAATCTTTAATAAATTACTATTCATTGGTTTTTAAATATTCGACAAATAAATTCATAGATTGTATATCGTTGAATTGTCCTCGCACTGAGTAGGCTGGTGGTAAGTCGTCCTGGAGTGAGTTGTCAGAGAGATTATTTGGCCGGTATTGAATCGGTGGCTTTGAGTTGGCATCGTTGAGTTTTCCTGAACTCGATTAAATCTATTTCAAAATAAAACAATGAAATCTAGATTTCAATACCGTATTGGGATACAAGTGATAAAGATGAGTATTTCCCCAAAACTACCTTAAACTGCCCAAAAATCAGGTCAGAAGAAAATTATTTCATGATGTTGGGGAAGTGGTTGAATTTAAAATGCAAGTTCAAAAATGATAACAATGAAGAATACACTTGGGATTTTGACAAGAATTTAAAAATTCATAGTCAACCGACCAGATGACAGATAACTTCAGCGAATAGTTGATTTAAATATGTGTAAGATTCATTACGATGAGATAAATAACCTCGAACAACATAGTGTGTCAACATTTTCAGTGGAAGAATTAGTAATAGGCTCAATAGCTTTGTGAGATTGTTAGTATTTATAGGTTTTCTAGTAGATAAGCTGTGAGGCTTATCTCAAAGAATTTATTCTGTGTGTGTCTCAAGACATTATTTAACCATATTCATTAAACTGGTTTCATTATACCTGCATATAATCTAGAGAATTTCTTTTATCTCTTAGTATTTATCTTACAACCAATGTTGCCTTGGTGTTATTTCCACGACATTTCAGTCTCTTAAAGATGTGGAGATTGAATTATTGGAAATGTCCATTTAATCTTTTTGGATATATACACTATTGGCCCTACATATTAGGAAAACCCAAGATTTTTAACAGATGTGATGTACTTTCTTTTGTATTTATTGCTAATTGTATAATAATAAAAGAAAATAGAATGGTCCTTTTGTAATTATTATTTGCAAAATTTTACAAGGCAATGAAGCAAAGATGAACTCGCCCGGATCACCCTAAATTTTCTACATTCTTTCATTGATGAAACTGCAATATAGATGAATATTATATATTTATAAATTCATTTGATACACACGTTATAGTGCAGTATTAATGAATGAATCATTTTATTTTCATTTACAATTATTCACTTTGCAATAAATACTAAAAAATAGTATGAAATACATAACTTTTTTAAAACATTGGGGTAGCCTAAGAATTACACCCGGTACTGTATCTGAAGCAATTTCACTTTCTGTAGACCACCCATGAGCTTTAATATGAAGCTCTTAATCTTAGCAATTGCGACTGATGTTCTTCAGACGAAAACAAACAAAGACTGCAAATGTTACTTAGTATTAATCTTCTTGTATGTACTGCATCGCTTCTAGACATAGGCGATGATGGCTTTCCATAATTACCTATCGTTTCTAACTCTTAATATTTTTGGGTCTGTTCGTCATCTTTTCTAAATCCTGTTCTTTTTATCTATGTACGCAACCTCTTTACCTAGTATGCGGTTTTTTTTCTTCTCTACCTCTTGAATCCAATTTTTCAAGACATTTTCCTCATTAACTCTCTTTTCTGAATTTTACTGTTATTGAAACTTTTGTTTCTATTTTCTCAAATATCTTGCTTTTGTCTCTTCGATAGAACTCTCAACATCATTATGTAGGAAAGAAATTATTTGTTCAAGTGTTTGTTTCATCTGTGAAAAAAATTTCTAACTCTCACTGCCATAGAGAAGGTTTGAAAAAACTAACATTTCAATAGTTTTTACATGTTTCTAAATATTTTTCCTGTTTATTAATACATTGCCTAGCTTTTGGTTGCATATTATGCTATCGTAATGCTCGTTCCGATTCTAATGGTACAATTATCATCCAATGTTAAAGCACTACTCAGATATTTAAATTGTTGTACTCATTTCATTTTGGTATCAGAATGTGGAATCTGCATGCTGAGCTGTCTTCTTTGGTAACAAGCATGCATTGTATTCTTACAATTGATATTAATTCATTCTTCTCATTTACTTTCTCTAACTTCTGAAAGTGTGCTTATTGTAATTTTTTCTGTAATTAAAGAATGTAAATTCATGATATTTTATTTGTGGATTAATCTTGTTTAAACTCTATTACATTGAACATAAAAATACTTTAATATAAAATAGAAAACTGAAAACTTTTCTTTTTTTTTCGTTTATGAATTTATTATAATGGTATCAAACTTTTCAACATGCCATCTATGAGTATATTACAAATAATATTTCTAGAAGAATATCTTTTTATTCATTGTGTATTTTCTCTCTGTGTCCTTTCGTGTTTATATGCTTACATGTCAACCATCCATTAATGGGATTATTATAAAAATCACAGATTTTGTACAGTTATGAAAAATATCGTGTTATATTTTTATATCTAATAGAATAACGGTTACCTGATGGAGAATTGGATAATGTTATTTTCAGACAGCACCGCCGATTATAACGAAATGATGATACCTTGTACAAGTAAAATGAATGTCTCAAGTTTTCGCACTCATTAAACTGAAATATTGAATGTAATGACACGATACATGTCCGTGATGTTCATTTTAGAAATATAATTTAGTTTGAAATGAGAATGGAGCATACATTATTTTTTCTTGTGTTTTTTCTGAAAATAGTTTAAAAAAGTGTTTAAAATGTTAGTATATAAAGAGCGTACTAACAGTCTCTATACAGTCAGAGGACATGTCATATAATAAATAGATTCAGTCAATATACAACATATTTGTGCACGAAAGCGCATAAAAAGTAATTATACCTAAGTGGTGGTCAGAGCCGGTCAGTGGTTATGCATGTTGTACATGTGTCTAAGAGTCTAATTGCTCTGAGATGGAACATATGCAATTATTTGGTTTAATTATAAAATAAAATAAACTTTTGGTGGATGAAATGACAAATCCTAATATGATTCGATAAGCCATCTTGTTTACTAAGACAATATATGCCCAGCTATAACAAAAGACACTGAATCTGTATCTGCCATTTTCCTATTCCTTTCCAAAGAAATGCGGGTATGAGAATTCATTTTATATTTCAGATTCAGCCATGCATTAGTTAATTCAAGAAAACAGGCATGTTCAAATTCGATTAAACAATCATCGGGGAGACTACTATATCACAACCAAATCCACTACTATGGTGTTAGACCCCCCCAATATTGGAAACAAATTAATGGGTTCTTGAATATTCACATATAATTAAGGCCAATGTATATATATATATATATATATATATATGAATTTGTCTAAAATAGACAAACTCCATATATATATATGTATATGCCAAATATGGATGAATTCAAGTATTAATATATCAAAAATCTATAAGTAATGATGATCTCAAATATGGATATCTGAAATATGAGTTCATCCCAAGCATGTATGTCATATATGAATGCAGAAATTTTTTGACAGCTATGGTATGTTGTTTCTGCTTGTGTAACAGATTAAAGAATCTTGCTACAAAACATAGGATAATCCAGCCGCCACCCTCTTGACCCTAAAAACTTTACCTCTTCGAAGCACATTGTGCATGTTTCCCCGTTGAGTCTGAGACCGGCCTTGTAAGAACATTTATGGATGCATAAAGAAGCCATCACAATCGTTCCATCTAAACCTTTCCATGTTCACATTTCATAATCATATATTCCAAATCCTCTGAAATATCTTACGTTTGATGCACAAATAATCGTATTGGATCTACTGACGTGAATGATAGTTGAACAATGTTGACTTTTTCCAAATATGTGGTAAAGTGGCTTTCGTCAAAATGTTCTTTTTCTCACTGAAAGTGTCCAAATGACCTAACTATCCTGTACAACATACAAATTCAAATTGCGCAGCAAACGCGGAAAATCACAATATCATGACGACAATTAAGCTATTGTGGTTATACACCCACATAAAACACACACACACACACACACACATACACACACACACACGCACACACACATATATATATATATATATATAGAGAGAGAGAGAGAGAGAGAGCGGGGGAAAGAGAGAGATAATGTGAGTAAGATAGATAGATAGAATTCAAAACATTTAACACTTTGTACGCAGTGACAATTGAATATCTGATTCGAAAATATTTTACTTTTCATCACTTGTAGACCGTATTTCCTCTGGATTTTGAAGGAATATTATCATTTGTCTCGCATGATGTCTGAAAATATCTAAATTTTATATTATGGAATAGATGATTAAACAAGAGAGTGTTCTGAGTATGATAAGCAGGGTCATGAATTACACACGCACAGACACACTTTTGTCTTAAGTGAACATTTATCAAATAAATGCAGTAACAGTTGTAACTGTGCCAATACACACACATCTCCGACCAATGACATGTGTTCCTCTCAGTCTGGAAATGTATGTGGGTATACCATGCAAATATTTCAACCGGACTTGCAGTCAGTTTATGATATGTTAATATAATAATTTTAGCTGATCATGCAGTCAGTTTATGAACTGAATGATATCACTTTCCTAGTTATATCGTTATGCTTAAGGATAATTAACGTCACTAATATTTTTCACTGAGATTCGAAGACATATTGGCATGCCCAATAATGCATTCCAAAAGCTGAGTAGAGTATTGACTAATAGGAAAATTTTGGTAGAAAAAATAGAGGATACTAGATTGTTATCTCATGTCTGTCTTTCATTAAGGCATCGAATGCTGTACAATGTCATCAAACAGGAAGCAACGATTTTAACAATGCGAAATCTCGTTCTACCGAAGGATGCTGAAGATACGATAGACTGATTATTAGAACAAAAATGAGGATTCGGAAAGGTTGCACACAAAAAGGAAACATATTTAACATCAGAAAAACATAGCTGAGGTTTCGAGGATTATAATGAGGGAAAAGATCATGCAAAATCTTATAATCACGGGACGGATAGGTGGAATGAGATATATGTTAAATATTCCGTGATATATTGGACGGTATTCTGCAGAAGGATAACGGAGCAATGTTGAGCTTAATAACAGAAGAAGGTATGTTACGTACTGCTAGTTCTAAGGAGATATGGAAGACCATAATCACCTACATCCTGAAGAGACACCTCACGCAGAATATTACCGTTTTCACTATCCAGGAAAAATACACTTTATAGATTTTTGCCAATGAGCTGCACTTAATTAGAAATGTGTGTACTTATCATCCTAATGCTTGTAACTTCAAATCCAAAGACTATATTGTCATGCCCATTTCTATAATCATTCTAAATCTAGTATTGTAGTTGCTAAGATTTATCAGTTATAGAGAGCGTATATACTATATGGTTACGCTTAATATTTGTTACTAATGTTACAATCACTGATGAACTACCCTTCTGCGATATCACAACAATTTACCAGTAATCATTTTCAGCAAGCACACTCTTAATAAATTTATCTTACTCCTGCAAATTCCATTGAACACGAGTAGTGAATCCTGCCTTTTTTCTTGTTTCAGATGAGCTTCACGGTTTCTTCTCTTTTCTCAGATCTTAATAGTGATGCTTCTATGAATTTTTTGCGAGATGTTTGAATGATGACAACGGCTCTTTATTCTGAGGGTACCAGGTGGGCTCTTTTCTGGTTGCTTCAGATTGATAGCTATGATCTCGAACTCTTGTGTAGCGTCTTGAGATTAATAGTTGTATAATAGAGATATTCTTTTAGTGCTATGCCTTGTAAGTGCCTCCAGTAGAAAAACCTGAGGCCACATCATGCTACAGTCCTCCAACGCAAATTGCATTTTCCCTTTCCCGATATCTCAATTCCTAAATACATTATTCTCTTTAGGAAAGAGGCAAATGTCCACATGAATGGCCTGGTGTCTTATGTCAACAAACATCTCCCTCTTACTGGAAAGATCTCTTATGAATCTATTGACCATTTATACATGTGTCTGCGCCTATCTCTGCAAAAATCAGTTCGCTATCACAAATTTCTATCCCACTCTTCGTCCTCCTTTGACTGCTGCAGTTTAGCTAGTATATCAGACAATATACACGAGGGGATTTCCTTTCACTCTTAATGTATTTGTCTTCCGTAACTTCAATGATCATCATGCCAAGTGGCTAGAATCTCTCTCACCGATATTAATGTAGTCTAATCATTGAACCACTCAGTCAATCAGTTTTTCACAACAGTTGTTGATTTACTCACGCATTTCCTCAGTAATCAGAATCGACACTCTTCCGTTCTAGATCTCGTCCTTAATTATACCCCAGATTCTCGCAATGCTATACAACTCTGCACCCTTGGCAACTCTTTTCTTGCTGTGTTGTGAATAAATAACATTTTCTACATCTCATTTATCGAGAAACCGCCTACCAGCAAAATATATTACTTCTATCAACGAGTGGACTGGGGCTATTGCCGTGATTTCTGTGGCGATGTCCCTTGGAACAAACTTTTATTTTCCTTGTACAAGTCTACGCCTCTGCATTCTTTTCCTGAAAAGCCGGTATTGCTGCTTTCCTCTATACTTGAATATTTAAAATTGAACCTCGTTCATCTTTTTGTCCTTGTTGTTTACTCGGATGCCATCACCCACAGAAATTACTTTTTTTTCCGTTTTACAGGGATGGCACGTCCGATCACATTAGGCGCTTTTTTATCGTTGCTCGTATTAAATGTAAGCCTATGCTAAGTGATTCTAAGCTGTTGTTTACTGATAGAATTATGCAACGTACAGCTCTTGCAAGTTTGGTTCAAAAGTAAACTAGCAACTATGTACCTGTTTGGAGAGCAGCAGAAAATCCTCAGTCAGTGTTTTATTCAATATATTCGAGATCCTCACAGCCACAGCAGAAATTGTCAAAAATCTTGCTCCCATATTCTCATCCAACTCTAAAATTGAATCGTCTTGAGTACCCACAATCAATTTCCAGCCAAGAATTGAGGCTCTGTCGAGTAACATATATATATATATATATATATATATATATATATATATATATATATAATTCAATCACTGGTTTTGATTTCATTTATTAGTTTGTCTCTCATAATTCATGCGGAATTTATAGAATTCCTCTGATCATCCTAAAAATGAAGCTCCTGAAAACCATTTCCACAAAATTATTAACATACACTCTAACAAATTATCAGGCCCTGTTTGTATGTCTGCTGTCTGTTTGTCTCTTTCTCTGTCTCTCTTTATATATATATATATATATATATATATATATATATATATATATATAAATTATCACTATACTCGTTTAAAAAAAATCTCTCCGAGTATATACCCGGAAGGAAAAAATGGATGTTAAAAATGAAAGAGCTAAAAAACACGAGACGAGTAATCTATAACAAAAAAGCACTCAATACTTAAGCAGAGCAGACAAAATATATAACCTAAAGTGCCAACAAACCTACCTAAGTTCCACCTAACCGGATCATCAGGGAAGGCATATATATATATATATATATATATATATATATATATATATATATATATATATAAAGATAGAAAAGATGTGGGTGGAGAATTAATGTGGATAAGTTTTTTCACATAATTGGGCAGTGTTGTTTCAGATATGCGTACTACGAAGTTTTATGAAGGCATTATTTTGATGTTGCCACATTTCAGTATTATTGTGTATTCTGCAGTACAGATTTTATTTATCATTATTAAAGTGCCAGATGCAACATTTAAAAGAGTTAGGTAACTTTAGGCATTTTGCCCGAGTGTACGCACCCGGGTTTCTGCATTATACCTGACCACGTGACACGTCTCATCATATCTCGTTAGATTTCGGAAGTTACGAATGAGGTTGTTATTTTCAATCTCTGCTTTCTGGTAGAGGACGACCCGGTACGAGCTCTCTCTGCTGAGTGAGTCTCAGCAGAGTAATATATTCAATGTACCTGATGACGAGTTTACGGGGGAAGGGTAAATTTTGACCATTATCCAAGTGTACACACTCATGTTACCCACTTTTAACACGAAGGTGAATTAAATCTCTCCTCAGTGGGGAGAGTTCGGTTCAATATCCAGATGTCAGTGATTAGAAAACGAGGACGATTGGGTTAAGTCTCTGTCTACGGATGCAGACACGGCTAAGAAAATATACATGGATTGTGTCTTCGGGCAGAGCTCTGCTCAGCATTAATTCTATAAATAGAATTGATATAGACCAACTTATAACAAACAACATGCTTAATAAAGATAGGATTCCCTATCAGCAAACCAGTGAAAAATCTTCAATTTTGGTACTAAACGCCACTAAAATTCAATAGTACAAGCCCACACACACACTCATAAACACACGCCCGCGCACACAAAACACACACACACACACACACACACACACACATATATATATATATATATATATACTCCCGATCAAAAATTTAAGACCAGTAAAGATCTTAAAAAAAGAATTTTATTTTTACGGATAGATTTTAAATTCCTCCCACTTAAGGTTACCAATACTACAATCTAAAAAGTTATGGAAACAAAGAGCTACATTCCAAACATTTTATTCAGAAATTTACATTTTTATAAAATGAGGCACAGATGCTGATTGCTGTCCAGTAACCATCAGACTACACTTACGACAAAAAGGCATGGTAAATAAAAAGCGTAAACAAATTCCACGGCTCCTTCCACGTAACAAGGTGTACCGCTTAAAGTTTGGTCGTGAATAACAAACATGGGACTTTGAGAAATGGAAGAAAATCCTGTTTTCTGATGAGAAAAAATTCAGTCTAGATGGCCCTGATGGCTTCCAACGATATTGATATAACAAAAACATGCTTTCTGAAATTTCTCCTCACGTCATAGTGGTGAAGGGTCCCTAATGCTATGGGGTGCCTTTTCTTACAGAGTGACGATGGAGCTCCTGACGGTGCAGGGTCGTCAGACAGAGACTGGTTATGTTAGCATGCTACAACAAGCATCTTTGATGACGGAGGGCCATCGTTTGTGTGGGGATGGCTGGTTATTCCAACAAGATAATGCCGCAATCCACGCTGCAAGACGGACCTTGACCTTTCTACAAGAAAATGGGGTCCATCTCTTAGGACATCCTGCATGCTCACCGGACTTGAACCCAATTGAAAATGTTTGGGGATGGATGATAAGAGATGTTTATCGAAATGGCAAACGATATTCGATAAAAAATGAAATTCCTGAAGTCATCTTCAGAAGCTGGAGCAACATCCCCCGCACGTTAATTGAAATGCTTATTTTCTAGCATGCCCGACAGAATTTGTGAAGTGGAGGTAGACTTCATTATTAAATTTGGTTGTTGAATGTTTTCATAAACTTTTTTACAATTTCGTAGAATTTTTGTCTCTGGTCTTATAATTTTGATCATTTGTAAATCGCCTCATTTTATAAAAATGTAAATTTCTAAATAAAATGTTTGGAATGTAGATTTTTGTTTCCGTAACCATTTAGATTGTAGTATTGGCAACCTTAAGTGAGAGAAGTTTAAAATATATCCGTAAAAAATATATCCGTAGTTTTTTTATGATAAGCATCTTTATTATTTTTTCTACAGTGGTTCTACTGATAAAATGTGATTTGGCATTCAAGATCTTACTGTAAAATGCTCGGTATCAGAATGGAGAGAGAGAGAGAGAGAGAGAGAGAGAGAGAGCGCTGATAAGCACAAAAAATTTGTTGCATTACCTGACAAACTCATGCCGACTTAGAAATTTCGTGTGAACACTGTTATGACACTCGTCAGGGCTTGTTTGTAATCCATTCATATATATATATATATATATATATATATATATATATATATATATATATATATACTTTGTATTCTTTATGGCGTAGAATACGTCCATATCACGAAATGTTTTCATACTGATGAAATTAATCACCATAACATGCACTAATACTTTCCGGTAACGCTGATTCTAACAAGCGGCAGACATCTTCGTGTCATTCGTAAATACTTTCTAATAGTTATCAGTTTAATCTTAAATTAGTTTTCTCCGCTTGGTCTATTATACCGTTTGCAAATTATAAGCCTTTGGGATGCAAGTATATTTAATTTATTCTCTCTTTGCTATGCGTATCCTAATTAAATATATCGAATCTTCTTGTGGTTAATGGCGACTCAGCATCGATTAAGCTAGACAAAAACACGAGCAGTATTGGTCCGTCGACAGATTTCATTCTTTTACTATTCTGATATCAATATACGTGTTTAGGATTGTCAGTTAGATTTTGTTAAATGCGATGACACAAAATTATGTACTTACAACCTTTTTAGAAAACTTCCGTCCTTTAAATATACATAAGACAACTGTAGAAACTCTTTTTTATTATCGCTGTAATTAAAAAACTCTGACAAAACTTTTTAGGGATACTATTTATAATTACAGCTAAACAAGTTGAAGGTCTTTTTTTAAGGATAATATTTATAATTACAGCTAAAGCAGTTGAAGGTCTGGATAATTTAGCAATCACAATAAACACATAAAAATCATAAACACATGGAATCAAAAATCCTAACAAGTAAAAGGTTATTTGGAAATTTTTGAGAATAATAACTGAAAGGACCTCGTACACAGAAAACAGAGAAATTTTGGAGTTGAAAAAAGTATTCCATAACAATAATACGACTATGATGAAAAAAAACTGGGCAAAATATTACATTTCACAGAATTTAATCTTTAGTTTAATTTGCAAGATAATGCTAGTTCCCTATTTAGAAAAAGATCTCATCAGCAGTGATTTCGACAAATCGTAGGCCTGTGCAATGTTATATGGAGACTGTGAGCTGCCCATAGTACATATCTGTCTTTATCGCCGTAAAAACTAAGGTAAAAAATATTATAGCTCATTAAGTTTGTGGCTAGATTGTCTACAAGCGTTGCCAGAAACTTATCAGTGTAAAACAAATATCTTCTAACTTCTACACCGGGTATTATATATGTATTTATTTCCCTAGCCTTTTATTCTTGGATATGAGCATTCGACTTGAGAAGTTTAAAAGAGATGATAACGACGCAAGTTCTTATTCCACCATCGTTCCTTCTCAGACATGGACCTTGGAGACTTTAAAAAGGGAAACATTTTATGCACAGAGGAATCCCCTGCCATCACCCTCGGATATAAAACATGTGTAAACACACACACACACACACACACACACACAACACACACACGCACACACACACACACACACACACAAACATATATATATATATATATATATATATATAAATCATTTTCACAACCATCATCTAATATTGCCTGATGAAGAGAATCTCGAATCATCAAAATTTCCATGTCGCAATGTCTAATTAATTCATAATTATATATATATATTTATTAATATATATTGGGCAGCATTCTTTCTCTTAAATTTTGTTCATGTAAAACAACCAAAAAGGTAAGTTTTTTTTTCTTTTCATTTCTTAATGTTTTATTGAGATTCTCTCTAATATTCTTACATGTTTCCTTTTTGCTGGGTGTAAGGAACATAAAAAGGTTTCATAATTTTGGACTCTCTAAGCGCTTTCTGTGATTTTTACTGCCTGTTTTCTAGGGCGTGTTTTTCCGATGTTTTTCATTTATCTTCATGTTTTTACTGTAATGTTGGGTTTTCGCTTTTGAATAGGGCGTTCTTTAATGCTATCACGTGACACGTCTGATATCTTATCTCGATTTTTACTGTTAAATGAAAAACACAGACATGATTGAGTTGTACTCTGCTAGAAGACTGGGAATTTACTCCAAATCTCCCCAAAGTTTTGAGATATGATACAAATTCAGGTTTTAATGCGAAACCAAAGCACATATAATTGGGAAATGTTCAAAATTTACCCAGTAAACTCTATCTTGTTATCCACCATTTTACATGGAATATTTTTTCGGTCAATTCCATTCCGTACACTAAGTCCTGACTGAGCTGAACCCTGACCCAGAATAAAAATTTGCCCATATTGTGCGTAATAGTGCTCTAAATCTGTCTATTTTTTCTAGCTGAGTCCCTGTCCGTAGACTGAGGTACTCCCGTCTTGATTTCTGACCGAGAGCTCCACTGACAGTTTAGTGTCCGAACGGAAGTTTGGTTATTTACTTTGAGTCCCCGTTCCCACTGAATAGGGGAAACATTGGCATAGGTAAAAAATATTCCCAGACCACCGCATACGTGGGATCGAGAACAAAGCCTGTCTTTCCTTCTCAGTCGTTCTTCCCTACGTAATATATGACTCTAACCAAAGACTAAAAGCTGTTCTGTCCTACGCTCAGCTGAGTCGGTAGACCGATCTCTAACGGAAACTCTTTCCTAGCGAAGACCCAAATCTTACTTGACAGTATTGCTTTCACACTGAAAACTCTGTGATTTCTTTATTGAAAGCGACTTGTCAAGTTCATTTGTCTTATCGTGATGTCTCATTTACTCCACTAAAAATCTACTGTTTTAGAAGGCGAGAGATAATATTTGTTAATTTGATTTAGTCATATCACAGTTGTGTCAATAAGTGAGAAGTCAGATATTTTCATACATATTTCTTATCCTTGCTTTTTTAATAAAGACCGTTGTGTATTACTTTGCGTATATATATATATATTAAATCAAACACATATAATTTTTCATTTCTTCCCATATATAGTTTCTTATATTTAAATGTAAACCATATTCGCAAGTATATAATCTAACATTGAATGAGGACAAGACAGAAATCTCGAAATATAGAAATTTCCACGTTGCAATGTTTTTAAGTAAATATCAAAGTTAACTATATATATATATATATATATATATATATATATATATGTTTCCTTCATGTCACATTCTTCAAAAAGAAACAATAGCGAGACAGTATCAAATAAAATTCGTTCTCTTCATTACCAATTATTAAATTTTACTACCAGTTGTAAAATACCTTTCTGCGTGAATGCTTTTAGAAATGATTCATTATCTTATATATTTGCAATTATTTTGTTGTTGATTAGTATAGAATATATATATATATATATATATATATCTTTCCTGAAATTTTTGACAGCATGGTTCAATTCGTTTTGTATAATTATTGGATATCTTCTATATTATGTCACAGCTAGTTTGCTGCCAATATACATCTTATTTTTAATAATATATTTTCCAAATATATTTAACTTAAGAGGTATAGCAGCTCCTTGCAATGTTGTTTTGCAACCCTTTTTACATAAGCTATAAAAATACAGGTGCATGTTCTTCTCCATTTGTATTCGTCTTTGAAATAACACTTTCCTTGTTCCAAACATTTTAACAAATCTGCCTTGTTCTTTTCTTACGGATCAAATTTTGGTCATCCAAAAACCAAACAGGAAAGAACACGGGAGTTTGGCAACTTTAGACGATTTCTGCATTGATAAAATTACAGAGATAACTAAGATATTCAATATTGGTGTTATGCTTTTTTTAAAATCTGTCACCTACGTCGCCATCTTTTTCTCCCCCACTTTGCTACACAAGCTTCCAATAATTATTTCAATTTATTGCGAATTTTCATAGGAATCCTGAATTATTGCTGCCAGTTTATATATAAATATTTGATAAGCTAAAATGATTTTTAATTCCATATTTTTTACATGAATGATAGTAATAAATAACACATTTCTTCATATATTGCTTTAATGTAAGTCCTATTTGTCTGTCAATCTTTTCTTTGATTCCACATATGGCCCCATGTTTGTCATTGAATAAAACTTCCATTGTTTGCCTTCCTAGTTTTCAGATAGTTGAATAATATAAATATTTAACCTATTTTCCCTCGCTTTTCTTACGGTCAACATTGAGTTTTTCTATAATATTCCTTTTCTATTCAGGACATAGGCAATCATGGCTTTTCACCTCTCACTATCCTTGGTCGCTCTTAGCACGCTTTCTTCTCTTACACCACGTGAACCCCGTTATGCTATCCACCTGCTCAGGCCCTTCAATTATGTTATCCGCTGCTTTTCCCTGTCTCTTTTCCCCTCTACGTGGCTTGTTAGTATCATGTTCTCCAAGCCCTCTTTTCTGATTTCATGTCTCTTTTCTGTCTTTTCCTGATGCTCAATATTAATTTCCTTTTCGTTTTGATCCATTCCTAAAACTCATCACTGCTCACATGCCCGATCCATGAAATACGCAGCTCTCTCTCTGTAGAACTACATTTCAGATACATCAAGTTTTTCCTTCATCTTTGATGATATTGTCCAGCATTCACTGACATATTGAAGAAATGACATCAAATAGCAATTCAGTACTCTTTTCTGTTTTTCCAGCAACATTTTCCTGTCTCTTGATATTCTTAACACTTTACTCAGCTTCTGGGACGCGTCTTTTGCCATTCCAATTCTCCTTCGGATCTATGTGTTGCACTTTCCGTCCTTTGTTAAAACACTTCTCAGATATTTAAACTTTTATACCTGTTTTATTTTAGTATCCCCAACATGTATTTGTGCATTTTCAGCTGTTCTTTTTGCTGATGACTATGCATTCTGTCTTCTTGCATTTTATTTGTAATCCTTTCTTGTCACTCTCGTCAGCTACCTTCTGTTGAATATCGTGTAGTTTCCTTTCCATATCTGCTATCAGCACTGTATCATCTGCGTACCTTATGTTGTTCAAATTGTGGCCTCAGATTAAGTATCCTGGAATAACATCTAGGTTTCTCAGAATAGTCTCGCTGTACAAGTTAATGATATGTAATTCGATGAGGCTAGAACTATTTTTTCATTTGATGAAACATTCGCTAGATGGCGGTCCGATGTCACCTCCCACTTGTTGGTTTCTTACTAGGCACGGGTTAAATTTTAAGAATTCTGACACCTACACACCGTTGTTGTTTATACTTTTGTTAAGAGTCGCTGTGGAAATCGACATGGAATAAGGAATCGAGGAGCCGAGTTCGAATTCCTGTTAAATTCTTTGCATTCACTTGCGCGCAAATACCCTTTGGAAAGGTATTAATCCATCTTTTTCCCCAGTTATAGGTTAAATAACAGGACATATTTAGTTCTATAGCCTTGGCAGGTAACCATTCTACCGTAGAAAACAATGACACGCTACTGCGAGATAACCTTCTGTCTAGTCAGTCATGTCTCTTTCGAAACGTGATCACACAAGCGTGTATCACGTATGGTACTCGACCAACTGCCAGAGCGAGGTTTGCCGTATAACCTGTAAACCAAGTTTGATGATCGTCATGAAATATAACGACAGAAACGAATAAAAATTCAAATATTATTTTATTCATTTTATTTTTTCATTGTCTACAGGTGTTGTCAGATGAAGCTCAAACATACGAGGCACTGACGGCTGGAATTGTCATCCTTGCGTTCTCTTTGAGACTTCTCGCTAGTCTGCACTGTCGACTAGGGAAAACCCGGTCTTATATATAAATCCAGGCTCTGTCGAGCTTAATCGAATTACGTAATCCACAGGCAGGCATAATTGCCTAGTGATGCTTTTGGCCAGTTGCATTTTAACGTAATCACATTATTATTTATTTCATAGTTCAATTATTTTTCAAATTTGACACTTTAACGCGTGATTATTTGTCATTGCTTCTGGCACCAAAAAATATTGTTGTCGGCTTAATAAAATATAATTCTTTCCTTTCCTCATTGATTATAATTTTTGCCTTCAATTGTTTTTTTACATATTTTTGTTTTTGACTAAATGGTTTAATTGAATTATATTCCGCGTGTCACAAAGCACATTCCACCGTTTTATATTTTCTGTCCTTGAAATCGGCGATGATACAATACCATTTTTTGCATACCAGTTTCGACTGAATCATCGTGTATTTGCTATTTCCCCTTTGACAGGAATATATACTTTTTATGTTCAATTATATAATGTTGGTCCTCAAGGTATATAACACAAGGATATAAACAAAAACCGTTAAGGAACTATTTAATTTAACTATATGATGTAACAGTCACCGTAAGTTTTCATGTTGTGAAGAATATCCTTATTTCAACTCATGTTGAAAGCTTTCGAAATGTCCAAAAGGACAGCCCCAGATTTACCGTTGTAACATTGAGTTTGATAGACTGTTTTTGTAATTATCATCAAAAGCTGACCTAGAAAAACGAAAATGATATTGCTTGTATGAAAGGAGGCTCTGCTTCTGAGCTGCTCAACAAAATCTGTGCAGATTAGAATATTTCGAGTGGGAATGAAACAATCTATCTTAATGTCGAAATTTTAAAAATGATGTCAGTCCAATGGGTGTCTCGATAAACGTCAGGAGTGAATCTAAATCAGCACGCTGGCAACAGAAACTGATGTTATGAACAGGAGATAACTATATAAAAGATGATTGGAACGAAATAACAATAGGTGCTGTTGAGTTATCCGATTTTCCAAAAAGATAGGTGAGGAAGGGGTACAAAATAAATCAGGTTACAAATCCTGATACCCGGATTTCTGGGGAAATTCACTGAAGTGATTATTTAATAAAAAAAATAGATGTCTGAATAATGAAAACAAAGAATAGAAATTGAGTTCGTTTTTGCAGAGTCTAGAAAAATTTTGCCTACGTAAATGGAGTACTCGGATGTTCATTCTGGTGTAGTGGTTGTGGCTCGGATGGAGAAATTTGGAAACTTCGTTCGAATTCTAGTTTAATTCTTTGCACTCACTTACGCGCAAATACCCTTGCGAAATGTATTAATCTGTCTCTTCCCTCCAGTTATGGTTAGATGACAGGATAGAATGGATCCTATAGCTTTGGCTGGCATCCAGTCTACTGCAGAAAGTCAGGTCAAACTACTGCAAGATAACGTTCTACCCAATCAGTCTAGTCACGTTCAAGACATGATCGCCCAAGTTTGTATCACGTATGACACTTAAATGACTGACTAAGATGCAGTATTATCAGAGAATTAAAGTATTTTGTGCAATACATTATGAGTTATTAAAAATCGGATATAGAATAAATATAGATATTGTTTTGAATTTCAAGGATAATTAAAATATCAAAATTGTTTTCATATCTTCTTTCATTGAATGAATTCTAACATATTCAGCGCTAGTGTTTTCCCGATGGCAGGCATTGGATGAGTTAGTAAACAAAAATTCGATTCTTAACATGTGTCCGCGTGGAATACTCTCATTAGAAATTTATTTTGTCAAACTCGAACTCCCTATAGACGAGTTAGAAAATAATGTTTGATCATCATTCTGCGATTATGTTTGACGAATATATCTGTATCACGACGTATTCTAAAGATTTATTCAGAATCAAATAGATAATCATTCCTCAATTATGAATTAATTCATAGAAAATAATTTCTATGAAATTATAGATGCGATTTCGAAGATCACAATAAAATAATATGACATCTATTTCATATAAACTAACATGACGATAAATACTTACCAACAAGCAAAATGAGGGAAAAGAAATATATCAACCGATGAAGCTCAAAGGTTAACCAAAAATAACTGAAAATTAAATTACCCTTATTTTTATTCTATTAGTACATTTAAACCGACATCATAACAGCAGAGCTTACGGCGTAACACGTTGAATACACATGTTCTCGCTAGATCACCGAAATTAAGCAACGTTGAGTCTGATCAGTACTTGATGGATGACCGCTTGGGAATACCAGGCGCTGTAAGAGTTTAGTGACGGGTCTGCGTTGTGGTGCAGTGTGTGTCGGCTAGGAAAGTGAAATCGGTGAGCCGAGTTCGAATACCAGTTGAATACAATGCATTCACTTAAGCACTGGTACTCTTGGGAAAGGTATTAATCCGTCCCTTCCCTCCAGTAATGGGTTAAATAACAAGTGTAGGAACTTGGGGACCCTAACATAAAGACAAAAATCCCAATGAATCTTGATACTCGAAAAGAAAAAGTATTATTAGACACAAAACCTATATAACAACAACAACAAAAATTATTGAAATAAATTGTTATTACCAGCAATAAATAAATAAATAATAAAATTTAGTTGGCATTAATGACACGCCGTGGTTGGTATACCAATAAAAACCAACCAACCAACCAACCAACCAACCAACCAACCAACCAACCAACCAAAAATAATAACAGCGAAGATATACGCATAAAAGCTAAATGCAGAACAGATTCCATTAACAGAGTAAAAAAAAAGCTATATATATAAAAGGCAATCTGTGAGTCTGTGTGTGACTGTTCCCTGTGCACGCCTACATTTTTTAAGCTACGCCATTCAAACTTTCTTGGGGCACATATATACAGGGAAACCAGGTCGACACAAACGTTTTGAGTTTAAGTTCAGCAATTTTCCCTTTCACACTTTCTGGCCAATGGACACGATTTTTTACATTTGCTCTGTAAAACATTTAAGATGTAAGTTGGTTGCTAGATTACGTCACAGAAATCAAATCTCACGTGTCAAACGCGACTAAAATATTTCATAAAAAAACAAAACAGAGCCTTTATATTTAATTTTTATTCCGACGTTTTAAAAATTAATTTGGTCAACAAAAAATGTGAATATTTCTCTGCAAATGTTTTCTATTGATTTCCACCCAACCTCCTTAAAAGGAGACAAAATCATAACCGACACTAAAACTACACTTTATACTCCTTTTGCATGCTACAGCAACATGCATTCAATGCCTTTCTTCTTAATGCTGAAAATGGTTACTAACAGCCTCAGCACTCCTTTCCAACTTTCAACAAATGATTTCCATCAACTCCTCTCATTG
The DNA here is from genome assembly GCA_037127315.1 of Ascarosepion bandense. Taxonomy (NCBI): domain Eukaryota; kingdom Metazoa; phylum Mollusca; class Cephalopoda; order Sepiida; family Sepiidae; genus Ascarosepion; species Ascarosepion bandense. The sequence continues at coordinate 2,539,405 of JBBBDQ010000932.1, forward strand.
GCATCTTCTACAAAGAAAATGTTCTGTGTTGCACGGACAACGCCGGACTATGATGCTAGTATTCAATAAAAAAGAAAACAAATCATAAATTCTTACTTATCTCGTCTAAAGCTAATCACTTATGAATCATATATAGATTAGTCCAAAATTAGCAAAGTCATACAAAGTCGAACTGTATTATTTCCAGATATTTCAAACGCATTCATCCGTTGCTTGCTTAAAAAAACACATCTTCGCCCTTACCGTGACCACAGGATAATAGGTCGCACGATATAATCTCCATCGTAGAAAGGCATATTCAAAATCGATGAGTTGTCATTTCTTTAACCCGAGGAGATAAAAAGTTCCATTAGACTCACTAACTCTGGTACTTACGTGTTTTATAAAATGGTGAAAGAGAGTTGGGTTTCGTGGCGGGGAAAATGACAAAACCGAGCAGACTCACCAAATCAATGTATGTATGAGAGTTTCTTGTCTCGTGAATAAAAGATGTATTCATAAGATTTGTGCACATTATGCAGTATAGCAAAAGAAGAAAATACTAATAACATTGGCACGCATTTTTTTAATACATTTCTTCTCATTTGCTATTTTACCCAAGATGTTCTGCGTTTAAAAACAGCAATAAATGCAAATATAACTGTAGAAAATACTGCAAATATTCACATCCATATATATATATATATATATATATATATATATATATATATATATATATGTATGTGTGTGTGTGTCTGTGTGTGTGTGGGTGTGGGTGTGTGTGTTTATGTGTGCGTGTGGATACATGTTACTTTGCATTATTGTGTTTTTCTCTAATATACACATCGGCATAATTTACAAATATATTCAATCAACACATTCATGCAAGCAGAGACACACAGACAGACATAACGCACACACACACACACGCGCACACACACACACATATATATATATATATATATATATATATATATATATATATATATATATAATTCCCCAAAAGAAGGCATGTAGGTAAAATAATAAAAGTACAGATTCAATTAATATTAATTTTATTAATATTAAAAATGATCCAGGTGAAGGGCTCAATGTTAATAGAATTATCTATTTACAGTGCCAAATATGTATATTATATCAAATAAAATTCTAACTTTTACATGCATGATATAGCTGTTTAAGAAATAAAAATCTGGCTTTTTCGGCAACGATTAAAAACAAAAAAAAATCATTCAAATATTGTACACAAACTTACATACCTGAAGCAGCCAAAAACATATCCATACAAAGGACGTTTACATAAATACTGCTGGGAAAAATTCAGAAAAAGAAAAAAAATATTTCAAAGTTCTGTCTACCCGACATAAAAACAGAGGGGTAGAGAAAGGGATTCAACACTCGATATTAGAAGAAGACTTTTAGATTACGTCTGTCTTAAAGAACCAAAATTCAACATTGAACCGTATCACATGAACAGAAGTTGTGAAACTGGGAAGAAAAGTAAAAGCAAAATGAGGTACGTTTTAATGAAAAAATAAGACATGAAAAAATCTTTGTATTCATTTTGACAAATGCCGGTTTCAGATGGTGAAACAAAGGGAAAGTTATAAAAAAAGAATAAGAAAAGAAAACAGGAGAAAAGTAGAGAAAAAAAAACAGAATATTATATATTTAACATTGTTAAAAATTCCTCCAAATGAATTTTGTTTAAAGTAATGATAATATAGCTTAAATATTGTCGTTTTAAAATGTACTAATACCAATAAAGATAAGGGTAATATTATAGTAAGGCTCAACTGATATGTTGGCAAAAAATACATTTAACTATGAGTATACATACACACCTCCACACCCATTCACCCATACATATACAAATTTATGTCTTTAAACACACACACATACACACACATATATATATATAAACATGTACATATATAAATACATACGCATATACACTTATACATATTTAAGCAAATACACACACGTATATATATATATATATATATATATATATATATAATTTTAAGAAAATTAACTGATTAAGGAGAATTGTTATTGGAATTTATAATCATATATAAACATATATAAATTATTTTTTCAATTAGATGTGTATAAATTCTCAATTTATATCAATAAAATAACGTGAAATAAAGAGATATATGAAAAATTTAGAAAAGGAAAGTTTGCAAGGACTAGAAAAACAAAATTAGAAATTAAGATTTATCGCAATCTAAAATAAATAAAGGGGATCGAAATATATGAGGGTTAGAAAGTTGGTCTATAGGACATTATATGTAATATTATAGCAAAGAAAGAATCAAAGAAGCCATCTATAACACGGAGATTTGTATTGGATCATGAACATGAGTGCTAAAAATTAAAATTATTTAAGATAGATTATAAAATTTAACATTAAAAATTAAATATAAAAACAGTAAACAAATTTTAAACTTGAAAATTTATAATTCAATTATTTTTTTTTGATAACGGCATTTGCTTATGAATTCTTTCCGTAAATTAATAAGTAGTTTTGAATATGATAATTAATTGATGTGGATTCTTGTTTAGAAAACCACACAATATAATAATAACAAAAACAGATATGAGAGGAAAAATGTAAGTATATTGAATAAAAGATATACAACATGTACACGGTTAGTAGATTCAGAAAAACCTGTTAGTAGGAGTCAAATATATACAAGAAGTATGTATGGGCAATAGTCTATGTTCTTGCTGACTAAAGAGCGGCGGTTCAACTGCTCTGACAAACACCAACTCTAACAACTATATTTAGTTGTCCCTCCCAGTAAGGGCAACATGTGACGCATGGTCAGTTTATGACTGGGATTTCCGGGCTATATGGCCCGGCCAAAAAATGTCTATCTATTTTTGCCCAGTCGTGCTTCTACCCTTCGGCGAAACCACAACTGGGTTATTGCTCTCTGCTCGGAAGCAGATAGCGCCCTCTACCCGAAGGCCAGAGAGCTGACAGTATTATAGTTGCAGAGTCTCAACAACTCTAACAACTATATTTAGTTGTCCCTCCCAGTAAGGGCAACATATGACACATGGTCAGTTTTGACTGGGATTTCCGGGCTATATGGCTCGGCCAAAAAATGTCTGACTATTTTTACCCTAGTCGTGGTTCTACCCTTCGGCGGAACCACGACTGGGTTATTGCTCTCTGCTCGGAAGCAGAGAGCTGACAGTGTTATAGTTGAAGAGTCACAGCAATTCTAACAACAACCCGTCCTGTGTAGGAAGGATTATTTGTATACTATGGAAAAGTCCACAGAGTGTGTGGGAAGGGGTGACTCCCCATCACCCCTCACCATAGCTTCTAATTAGGAATGGTTAATATTTTTTTCGTTTTGGATCTTTAATCAAATGCTCTGTGAAATTTTTCTTCCTGTTCGTTCTAAATTTCCATGTTAGCTTTTGAATTCTGGATGTCAAATTTCCTCCATAGAATCTTCACTTTCTAAAGGTGAGGAGCTTGGTTCTTCACCACTTTTTTTGGATTTGACTCACGTGCCTTTTATGCGTTTTTTTTTTCTTTTGATAACATACATTACGCTTCCAATTCTGCTTATAATTATTCCTGGCTTCCCAATACGCCACATTGTTATTAAAATCTTGAAATATACTTTTTTTACCGGGCTTGAACGATTTTTCACTATTGTAGGTATATTCTGATTATTGCTTTTGCCTGGTAATAATTTCTCGAAAACCGATCGGATTTTTAGCACGAACATGACCTTGGCCGGTGACAATCCTGATGGTGTATTCTGCTTTGGAGTAATACGGTAGGCTTGTAGGAATTGCTGTAATGCTTTTTCTTATAGTGTATCTATTGCTTTTTTAACGCTCTCCTAAGCGTATCTACAATTCTTTCGGCAAGCCCAGTTGATCGTGGGTAATAGTAAGCTGTTTTTATATGTCTTATTAGCTACATTTCAATTTTTTAAAAATCACCTAACGTGAATTGTGTAGGCTTATCTGTAACTAAAACGTCAACGACGCCGAACCTCGTAAACAGTTCATGCAAACAGTTTATAGTATTGTCGATTGTTGGGTGTTTATATCTAAAAGAAACTCCGGTAATTTACTAGGGCTGTCTACTACTATAAAATACTATTAGCCATTTAGAGGTCCTGTGTAGTCTGAGTGTATTATGGACCACGGTTTGTCAACCTTTAGCCATGATTTTTTGTATAATCGGTGGCGATTTTCCTGTCGCTGCACGAACCTTACACTTTTCCACCGTCTATACGATATCATTACCCATTTTTGGCCAGTACACATAGCTTCTCATTAGTGCTTTCATGCGATGTTTCATGTGATGTCCAACATGAAAACCTTTTAAGATTCTAATTTGAAGTTACTTTGGTATCACGACCCTTTCATTATTCAATAGTACATTATCACAAATTGAGAAATTATCTGCCAATTTTGTGTCTGTGTTTCTTCATATTTTTTTATTTGTCGTATTAATAAATTCATCCGCTTCTGCGTTTCTTCTTATGTCTATCAATGTAACCGATAGTTCTGTAACCGTGTTGCTTAGTACTTTGCTGAATTCATCCTCATCTCTCAGCTCAGCTATCACTAAGTCTTCATTAGGAATCAGCCTCGATAGTCTGTGGGCATGCCGTATTTTTTTCGATGGTAAATATTCTAGTTTAAATTTGTAGTTTATTAGTATTGTGCCCAACCTCAAATGTCTATTTGCAGTATATAAAGCTATTCCTTTCTTGGATCCATATATCTTAGGAAGCGGTTGATGGTCAGTTTGTAGTGTAAATTCTCTACTGCATATATATCTATGAAATGAATCGATAATAATTTCTAGAGCTTCTTTTTTATTTATGAATAGTATTTCGCGGCCGATAGTGATGCTCTCGATGTACCGGATTTGTAGTACCATCCTACTTTTTGTGTAAAATGCATGCTCCCACACCGTGAGAGTTTGCATCACTTGCTACAATAATCTTGGGTCGAAATGTTTCAAGGTTAAATCTGATGTCAATTTATTTATAATTTCATTAAACGCATTTTTGCACTTCTCCGACCAATTCCGCTGCATATCATTCTTAAGTAATTCGTTGAGGGGTGCCCTCAATTTATGGACACTATCGATAAATTCTCTGTAGTAATTAGCAAGTCCGAGGAAGGTTTGCAATTCTGCGAGATTTTTAGGCTCAGGCATGATTTTGATTGCTGAAGCTCTCTCTGGGTCAGGTTTCCTGCCATTCTCATTTATAATATGGCCTAAATATTTTATTTCTTTCAAGAATAAATCACATTTCTTCTCTTTACCTTTTAACCCTAAATCCTGTTGTCTTAAAATTTTTCTTGACGTGTGTCGCATGGTCCTCTAAATTATCGCTTTTAACTAAAAGCGATAATTTAAAGGACCATGGATAATTTAATCATGCCCCGTCAACATACTATCCATCGTCTGCTGAAAAATCGCAAGCGCTACTTTCATCTCGAATGGTAGCCTGTTGTATTTGTATAGACATTTGTGCGTATTTATGCACAGTTATTTGGAAACTTTCTTCCGTAATTGTAATCTGCAAGTATGCTTTGCTTAGGTCAATATTTGAGAAAATCTTTCCACCATCAAGTTTAGTGAGTATTTCTTCTGTGCTAGGCGACGGATAGTGATGGTCTTTAATTGCATTATTCAGTCCCGTGGAAAAATCTACATTAACGCGGATTTCTGCCGATTTTTCCTTAATATAAACAACCGGTGCCGCCCATTCATTGAAGTCAGTATTCGGAATAATCCCAGTTTGCCCTAACATCTTCCATTCTTTGTCTATGTTTCAATTGTGGCGAACAGTACATTTCTTTTTTTCCTAAATACATGCTGAGTATTTTGTTTAAGCTCGATTTTCGTTTCACATTTATTGCAACGTCCTAACCCATTTCAAAATACTTCTGGGAATTCTTTGTGCAATTCCCCCTTTAGTTTTGTGGCTTCCGAAAACTCACAGTCAATTCTTTTATAAAACGAACTAATAGGTAAATCCCATACATTGAATTTCTGCATCCAGTCCGTTCCTACAAGGTTGTCAGAATTTCTCATCACATAGATTTTTAATTTTTTTATTTCTTTGGAATTTTACGTTCACTATAATTTCGTCTCCGAAATTTATCTTTTTCCCCGTTACGAATTTAGCATATTTTTTTTTGTCGGTCTATTTAAATTCCGCCATGTTTGTAAGTTTATAATCGTCTAATCAGATCCCGAATCCAGTTGAAATATAATATTTTATTCTGAATGTCCATTTCAATGTATTTTCTGATATTTTCTTTATTTTCATCCTCTACTCTAGTAGACCTTAAACTGCTACGTTGATTTTTATTTCTGCATACTGTAGCTTTGTGGCCCATCTTACCACATGCTCGGCAATATTTGTATTTAAAAAAACAAACCTTAAACCAATGCCATCCACCACATCTATAACATGCAGAAAGGGAAGCTTGTTTTTACTGGAATCTTGTCAACCGTAGTGCTGTATTTTTTCTCTTTGGCATTATAATTTTCTTTTATCTGTGGGGAGGGTAGAAAACGTAAATTTCTTTTTACCTTTCGAATGTTCGCTACTCGTGACTCTTCAATGTCCTTGCTATCTTTCTTTCTGCTGAGGCATTTCTGGCAATCTTCTAGCAATATTTGTAATTTGATACATTGCTCATTTTGTAGTTTGATCTGCATGCGTTTCCTCATTTTACTGCCTTTAGCAGTAACTAGTCCCTGGATAAATATGAGACACGTGAAATAGTCTGGGGTAAGTTCCGGCAATTTAAAATGTTTATCGACGATAGCTGCAAAAGTAGAATAGTCCTCCTTTTTCGTCTTTGCTGAGATTAAGGCATATTCACTTTTTATGGATCAACGAGATGTTTGGGCTAAACAGCTGTGAAGCTAGTCACTGCCTCATCGAATGTTAGATCTTTCGTTTTCTTAGGGACAATTTTAGTCTACAAACATGGTGTATTAGTGTGTGCCTAATGTCCTGACTAGATGTCTTAATTTTTTCTTCTCACTACAGTGCTGACAGTGGTTGTTAAATATATCCTCGTAATCGCCTGTAATAGTCTCCGAATTTTTTTATCTTCCTCAACAGAGTATTTAAAAATTTCAATCGCGTTCCACACTGTAACTTGTGAAAATGTCTCCTCCATTTCCGTGTTCCTATCCAGGGTTGTGTTTGTTAATTTAAATAATAGTTCTTGTAGTTTCCTTCCTCGTTTGCCTTTTGCATTTCACTTTGTCTTTTCATCAATTTGCTTTTGCATCTCTATTTGTCAATTTTGTATTTCTGTCAGTTTTTGTTAGACTTTTGCATTTCTATTTGTCTCATATCTAATAGTGTTATTCTTCAGTTCTTTTTATAATATCAAGTATTCCCTTTTGAAAATCTTCCATTTTTTTTTCTTTTCGGTATTAGTGTCGACAACTTGTTTGTGATCGACTTGTTTGAATCAGTTTGTAGCACACTTTGTTAAAGTGATTGGTTGGGTGGAGAAAAGAGAATTCGTTACCATTTTGTTGTGCGATTTCTGCGCGAATCTGTTTCGCCAATTTGATGTTGTTGACACCCATTATGTGATTTTCGAAGTTCTCGACGCTAAGTTTTTTTTCCTTGGTGTTATGCGTAAGCTCTTTCTTTTTTGTAGCCAAATTGCTCTTTACGACTGATGTGACAACGTCTTTTTTCCTCCCTGTGCACTTGTTAGAATACTCGTCGCCAAATTGTGATTTGACGACTGACTTGAGAACGTAATTTTTCCTCCGCGTGAACTTGTACGAATGGTTTGTCGCCAAATTGCTGTTTGGCAAGAATGTATTTTTCCTCTGCGTGAACTTCTTCGAATCTTCGTCGCCAAATTGTTGTGGATTTTGTTTAGAAAATTACACAATATAACGATAACAAAAACGGTTATGAGAGGAAAAATGTAAGTATATTGAATAAAAGATGTATAACCTGTACACGGTTAGTAGTTTCAGAAAAACAAATATATACAAGAAGTAAGACTGAGTAATAGTCTATATTTTTGCTAACCAACGACCGGCGGTTCAACTGCTCTGACAAACACCAACTCTAACAACAACCCGTTCTGTGTAAGAAGAATTTTTGTATACAATAGAAGAGTTCTCGGAGTGTGTGAAAAGGGGAGACTCCCCAACATTTATTATTTTGTTTTTTCAGTGAAACATAGATTACATCAATCAAAAAGTTTTTTGTATGCTGAGTCTATCATTTATCAAATAACTATGGGTTTTAGTTGTTCTTCCTTTGTTTTCATTTATCCTCGAACAGCAATATGTTTGATGAAAATAAGAAAATTACAAGAATATATTGGTATATAATAAACAAATTATTAACCCTCAATAATCTAATATTAAAAAGAAATGTAAGAGAGGAGCAATATGATTTAACCCCAACCATTCTGTAATATCTAACATTAATATAGGGAAATAATTCCTTAAACTTGTAAATAAACATTTCAATAGTCACAATCCATCACACAGAATCTTTACTAGAAATACTTTTAAAGCTATCCCTGCACTCCACTTATCGACAATATTATCGGGTCACATAAAAATCATATTTTAAAAAGTTTAAATAATACCAACACAAAAACAGATATTTTAAATTCTTTTATTTGTAGATCCATGAAAAACTGTTCAGTGTAAGACAAGTGTAGATCTACCGACGTAATTAACCGAGCCCAAAACTCCCTAAATCACAACTAAATAAAATACCAAACTCATATCTGTATCTTCGCTGGGAAATTTAAACAACGTTACTATCCTAATAAACTCGACTATATTCTGTAAAAAGCGGTTTAATTTCTATTTTTGTCTTCAGAAATTGAATTAAATCAACTTTACAGTGTTAGCTGCTTGTGGTAAGTCAACCGGGATTCAGTCCATTTTTCAGTCTGTTTTTGTGAAATTTCTTGGAAATTATTTTTATTTATTATTGTTTTTTTTTTCGTCTTTTGGTCGTCTTTGATTTTTTTTTCGTCACTTAATTTGTGTAAATAATTTTGCTATTCAAGGGTATTTTTGACTAATGTTAAATAGCATCACGGTTCAATTATTTCCATTAGTTTTGTCTTGTAGAAGATTTAAATTTCTGTCTTCGAGAGATTGAATTCTTAACGGTTTGGCAAACGAACGCAAGCAACATAACTCGACTATATTCTGTAAAAAGCGGTTTAATTTCTATTTTTGTCTTCAGAAATTGAATTAAATCAACTTTAAAGTGTTAGCTGCTTGTGGTAAGTCAACCGGGATTCAGTCCATTTTTCAGTCTGTTTTTGTGAAATTTCTTGGAAATTATTTTTATTTATTATTGTTTTTTTTTTTTCGTCTTTTGGTCGTCTTTGATTTTTTTTTTTTTTTCGTCACTTAATTTGTGTAAATAATTTTGCTATTCAGGTGTATTTTTGACTTTTACTAAGTTAAAACTTTGTAAACATCAGTCACTTTTTCTTTGTTTTTTTTTTGTTTTTTTTGTTTTCTTCTTTTTTTTAATTGGAGTAGATAGTTTCTACTATCGCCCGGTCTCACACTCCACCCCCTTCTTTTGAATGAGTTTAGAGGTGATCACCTTGTTTCTTGTTTAGGAAGGGGTTCCCGGTTCATCCCCTTTCTCTGGTCTTGGTGTTAGTTCAGCTGGAAGCTCTTTGCATTTAGGTAGTATGGTGGCAACGTCTTTACATTCTGAGGGTACCGGGTTGGCAGTTTCCTGGTTGCTGCTTCCGACTGGTAGTTAGGAGCCCGAACTCTTGCGTAGCGTCTTGAGAGGCTGCTCTGATCAACAGTTGAATAATACCGGGGCTCTTGTAGTGCCATATCGCGCATGGACGGGCGTCCCTGCATGAACGTTCGGTGGGCAACCCCGAGGCCACATTATGTTGTAGGCCGCGCCAGTTTCCATCCTTCACAAGTTGCAAATGATTGACCGACTGATTCTATTCTAAGACCACTCCTTAACTGAATTACTATGGAAAAAAGCAAACATAATAACAAAACTAAACCAGCTCATTTGAAAACGCCTAAACCTGTCTGCATCTCTTTCACTAACATACGCGGCATCCACACCAACTTCCCCAGCGTAGATTCTTTCCTCCATAATAACTCACCTGATATATTAGCCCTATGTGAAACTAATCTTAACCCTTTTATCCCCTCATCTGAGTTCTGCGTTCCTGGCTATCTTCCCCTCTTCAGGAAGGACTCCAATGTTCATATGCATGGGCTTGGTGTCTATGTCAGCGAACACCTTCCTTTAGCTAGGGTGGCATCTTTAGAATCCCCAGATCATTCTTTCATGTGCTTCCGCCTCTCACTTCTCAGCTCGATTAGCTATCTCTTCTTTCTCTACCGCTCTCCTTCCTCCCCTGACTGTTCGTTACTTGACATCATTTCTGACAATATTGACAAAGCCATTTCTACCCATCCCTCTGCCCATGTATTCGTGTTTGGTGATTTTAACGCCCACCACACCAAGTGGCTGAAGAACGCTGTCACTGACCCTGCTGGTGTCCACACCATGAACTTTTCAATCACCCAATCCCTTACGCAAGTAGTGGACTTCCCCACGCGTTTCTCCGACAACCCTAACGGAAGGGACTCACTTCTAGACCTCTGCTTCACTTCCATCCCAGACTCTTGCACTACCAGACAACTCTGCCCACTTGGAAACTCTGACCACACTGTAGTGTCCGTCAATATTTCACTCCACTCCCGCCCGACCCATGAAACCCAGACAAGTAGAATATCCTACTGCTATCAAAGAGCAGACTGGGATTCGTTCCGAGACACTCCTCTGTGACATTCCTTGGAACAACGTCTTCAGTCTTCCCATCGAAGAATGTGCCTCCGAGGTCTCCTCCTGGGTTAAGGCTGGCATCGATGCCTTCATCCCTGCTAGGAAATTCCAGCTTAAATCTCATTCGTCTCCATGGTTCTCACCCGCTTGTTCGGCTGCCATTGCCCACCGGAATCATTTCTTCCGACTCTATCGTAACTATGCGTCGGAACAAAACAGGCGCCTTTTCACTTCAGCTCGTAATAAGTGTAAAAGGATACTTAACGAAGCTAAGATGTTGTTTGCTGCCAGAATGAAGCAACGCATAGCATGCTCTAAATTCGGCTCTAAAGACTACTGGCGACTCTGTAAAAGAGTACTTAACAAGAGCAAGTCCACAATACCCCCGCTAATCAGCAAATTTGAGGTCCTCACCTCCCCAGCAGATAAGGCTGAATGTTTTGCCCGCAGATTCTCGAACAATTCGAGTCTGGACTCATCTGGAGTTTTTACACCCGACTTCTCACCTAGAACCGAGGCACAACTGAATGATGTCCACATTACACCTTCGCTTGTGTCTAAGATAATCTTAAAACTTGACCCTCATAAAGCGAGCGGTGGTGACGGAATCCCAACCATAGTCTTAAAGAAATGTGCCCCTGAACTCTCCTCTATCCTTTCTAAGCTCTACAACCTCTGCCTATCTGCTTCCTGCTTTCCTGCCTGTTGGAAATCTTCCTCTATAGTTCCTATATTTAAAAACACTGGAGAACCATCTGACCCTGCAAATTACCGCCCTATCAGCCTTCTTCCGATCTTTGGCAAAGTGTTCGAAGCCATTATCAACGCCGAGGTGGTTCAGCATCTCACAGCACATAGGCTCCTCTCGGACAAGCAATATGGTTTCCGCTTCACCAGGTCTACTTCTGATATGCTAACGACCATCACCGAGTACATATACCAGGCACTCGACAGGAATGGCGAAGCTCGAACCGTTGCATTGGATATATCTAAGGCGTTCGACAGAGTTTGGCATGCTGGCCTTCTATGTAAACTGCGGAGCTATGGTATAACTGGACATTTGTTTGAACTAATCCAGTCATTCCTCTCTAACCGCACAATGAAAGTGGTATTAAACGGACATGCCTCTCAGAACTACCATACAAACGCAGGTGTCCCCCAAGGCTCCATCTTAGGTCCTACACTCTTCCTGATATATATTAATGATCTCCCTGATTCCATAAGAACCCAAATAGGTTTGTACGCCGATGACACCACAGTTTACTCTCGCCTCCAACAAAAATCTGGTGTAGGTGTCAAAGCTAAACTCGCAGCCGAGATTGAAAAAGACCTCCAATCCATATTGGACTGGGGTAAGAAATGGCTAGTAAATTTTAATACTTCTAAAACGAAGCTACTGTCAATTAACCATCATCGACAATCTCACCTACCTCCCATTAGCATGGACCAGGCTTGTCTCCCAGAGAGCAAAACACTACGCCTCCTTGGTCTCACACTTTCAGCGGACCTCAAATGGAATGACTATATCGAATCCATTGCTAAATCCGCTGCTATGAAAGTCGGTTCTCTGTGTAGGGCCCGGAAGTTTTTTCCGTCTAAATCTATCCTGCACATTTACAAATCTACCATCCGCCCGTGCATTGAATACTGCTGCCATATTTGGTCGGGTGCCCCTGCTGTTCTCCTTGGGCTTCTCGATAAGGTTCAGAGGAGGGTCTGTAATGTGATAGATACCGACTTGGCAGACCGCCTGCAGTCTCTCTCCCACCGGCGAGACGTGGCTTCCCTGTGTCTCTTCTATAAATACTTTCACGGCTTCTGCTCCGATGAACTTAGATCACTGGTGCCCCCTAAATACGAATTTGCACGAGATACTAGATTAGCAACTAGATCCCACCCTTTTACAGTGAAACCGATAAAATGCAGCCGTAACTTCTACTCCAACATTTTCTTTCCTCGCACTTCCCGACTGTGGAATTCCCTTCCAAACGATTGCTTCCCCGACGGCTACAATCTCCAGGAGTTTAAATGTAAGGTCAATACACACCTCCTAACACACTAACCTGCTCCCATTCTATCAAGCACTCTTCCCATCTACCCGACCCTCATCCTCGCTATCCTTACTCATCTGTCACCTTTCTCCTGACATTCCCTATGTCTATCCACTCCTTCTCTTTACCTTCCCCTATGTAGCCCCATGCGCAATAGTGACAGTGGAATGCCTTGCTTGGGGTGAGATGATTAAAAAAAAAAAAAAAAAAACCGCCCATTAACATGAATCAGGTTTCTCCTCGGGCTAACTCTCACACCTGATCTCAAGTGGAATAACTATATAGAAGTCATAGCTAAATCCGCTGCTAAGAAAGTTGGTTTTCTGTGTAGGGTCAGGAACTTTTCCCGTACCAAACAATCCTACACATATACAAGTCTACCATCCGTGCATTGAGTATTGCTGCCATATCTGGTCCGATGCTCCTGTGGAATTCTCTTCCGCATACTTGCTTTGCTGACAGTTACAATCTCCAAGAATTTAAATGTAAAGTCAATAGTCATCTCCTGTCACACTTACTTACATCCTCTCTCTCATGCTTTTCTACATCCACCCCACTCTCATCAGTAATCTCTTCCCTCTCCTACTCTCTTCTTGACACCTCTCACTCCTCATAACATTCCTCCTCGTCCACCTCACTCTCATCAGTATTCTCTTCTCTCTTTTAATCTCTTCCTGACACCCCCTGCAACCTCTCACTCTTCATAACATTCCCCTCTAAGCCCTGCATAACAGTAGTAGTGAAATGCCTTGCTGGGGGCGACACGATAAAAAAAAGCAATTTTTCTAACCCTAATCTAAAATTTCGAACATTTCTTTCCCGAAGAATTAATGCATCCAAATAAATATAGTTGCTCTTTAGTTTGAACCAAATGTTCAGGTTGATGCAATTACCAATGCGCACAAACGGAAGGAGGGGTACTGATATTTGAATTTTTTATTTAATATCTTTGGATATAACATCTAATCCAATAATTTTTCTAATAATTTCTAATAATATTTCGTTTTCTTTTTTTTAGGTTTCCTTTATACTTTTTCACTTTCTCGGGCTTCCTTTTCTTACGATTGTACTTGATATATATATATATAAACTTTTTGCTATATATTAATAACTATCGGAACTAATTAATCCAGTTCATTTGAACAATTTTCAATGTTATTTTTGATAGAGCAGCGAAAGTCTTACGCCGTCTCGTCTGTTAAATAGAGGTATAGGGTTGAAAATAACTCGTCGCTGACAAGTGCGTAGTTTTCCGTGTAATCACCTAAACCCTTATAGTAAACAGAAGTATCATTGAATTTTAAAACATAATCATTTAATTAAATGTATTATTGAGTAGCAATATTTGGACTATGAGATAATGAAATAGAACTACCTTAAGAATAGAATATTATTTATTTAAAAAGATAACTTGTGCCGCCTAGATTCGAATTTGCCCGAGATACTAGATTAGCAACTAGATCCCACCCTTTTACAGTGAAACCGATAAAATGCAAACGCAACTTCTACTCCGACAGCTTCTTTTCTCGCACTTCCCGACTGTGGAATTTTCTTCCACATAACTGCTTCCCCGACGGCTAGAATCTCCAGGAGTTTAAATGTAAAGTCAATAGACACCTTCAATTCTTTCAAACACTCTTCCTACCCAGCCAACTATCTATCACCCCCACTTCTGACATTTACTATATCTAACCACCCTTCCTATTTACCCTCCCCCTATGTAGCCGCAAGCGCAATAGTGGCAGTGGAATGCCTTGCTTGGGGTGAAATGACAAAAAAAAAATGAAAAAAATAACGGATATTACATAATGCAAACCAGGATATATATATGGAGGCGGGGTCAAAATCAAAAAATGGCGTTCCAATGCATAGGCTTGCTAGGGCTATATTTTGTTTGAATTTGTAGACCGATGGAAGTTACATTTACTGTTTTCACATAGTATTTCTCACTTAATTGCTAAGTTTACTGAAATAGCATAAACACACTAAAATTGTGTATTACTAAGCTTTGCATAGATATGTTACAAAACCGAAACTATAGAGCACCCAGTGAGTAACAAAATCATTAATCAATTACTAAGAATTTTGGATTGGCCGTGTAAGCGCTAAAATATGGCTTGTAGTAAGAATAAATTCTCTTTAACACATTTTATTTTGAAGGCACTGAGTATATCATTATTAAAATCTCATATTCTTTCACTCTGATGTTAGTGATTGATTTTTGTGTTCATTGAAACAAAAACCTGCATAAATAACTAGGAAGGCAGTGGAGATGTCTACACTTTCGTATGTTTAAAATCAGTTTCAGTAAAATGGAAAAAGAAACTTGGATGAATTACTCGAATTGTTAGCGTTTTTGTGTATTATTCTACAATTATTTACTTTTTTTATAATCATATCACCCCGAGCAAGGCGGTAACGCCACTGATGTGAAGGGGGCTACGTAAGAGTGAAAAGATTGGAAAAAAGAAAGCCGGAAACCACATCCTGAACAGGGGACAATGGATGAGCCTCTACACCTCTACAATAGAAGTGGGTGGAGCGTGAACCAAGCGATAGTTTAGTCTATCTACTCCAATTGAGAAAAAAAAAATGAAAAAGAAAAAAAAAAAGAAAAGAGAAAAGATTGGAAAAGAGAAAGCGGGAAACCTCATTCTGAACAGGAAACAAGGGATGAGCCTCTACTTCTGTACAATAGACGAGGGTGGACTTTAAAAAAAGAATTTCATTTCAAGTTTTACATATTTTTTCACCATGACATTATATTATAATATCATCACATTTGTAAAACTAAGAAAAATGATATTGATTATTTTTGACATGGGGGATTTAAATTCATTATAAAAGAATAACTTTAATAAATTTGCCATATTGGAAAATACAAATGTAATTTCCAATATGATTATCTACTCGTTTGTGTGAGTATTTGTCATTTTTCCTTTAAGAGTGCGATATCGTATTAAGCTTGAAAACTTTTTTTTATATTAATTAAATAAAGTAGATTACATGTAAAGAGTTTTTCAAAAATTCTAAAAAACTACTTTAAAATTTTCCAGCAAAATTCGTAAAAATGTATTAGCAAGGATTATGCTTTATATATATACTTTGAATATCTAAAGGCATCACGTGATAATTTGAACAGAATAAAATCTTTCGCATATTTAAACAAAGGGAACACTCTCCGTTAAAATAAATATATGATTTAATTGAACATTTTTTGATCGATATTGGTATTTCTTTAGATATTCTGTTTTTAATTAAAAGTAGTATATATCTATATCTACCGGCCTAATTTATTAATTTTGTTTTACAAAAATGTGTGTCAATTAGGCGAAAAACATTTGTGACTGTATGTATCAAATTTCTTTTTTGTTTATGATGACCAAGGTATAGTCTATAAATAAATAAGTAAATTAAGTAATGGCCACCCGGTTGAAATATTTGTGAAATTGGCGTTTTTCAAATAAGCAAGTGTAGAAATGGATATACAGATAATAAATAAATGAATCACATGTTGACCACCAAGGTGAAGTGATTGTGGTGCGGAGTTTTCACATTATCACGTTAAATTTATCTTGGAGGTGTATATATATATAGGGATTGTATGCATGTATGTTGATGTAAGGTAATTTAAATTTTTTAAAGATATATATATATATATATATTTTCGAAATGCATGTATATATATATATATATATATATATATATATATATATATTCGAAATGCATAAATATATATATCTATCTATCTATATATATATATATATATATATATATATATATATATATATATATATGCACTTGTATAGGAAACTTTCTTTGAAACATTTTTTATATATGGCTGTCAAGACATGATCTTTGAATTTTTTAATTTTTTTTTCGGCATCATATCATTTATTTTAACTAATAGAATAAAACAATTTTTCATAACTGTTGTCCCAAACGTTTTCGGTAACTTTACCGATCCTTTTCAAGCGGGTGATATATCAGCAGTTGTTGTTTCATCCTTATGTTTTGACTGTAAAATATTAATTTATCGTTTGTTGTATTTGAAAAAGAAGCGTACATTCCAAGTTTTTACGCGCCGTGAGACACACAATATAGCGTGAGCATCTTTCTATTTAAAAATTACTTTGAATACTCCTTTCTCACTATAGAATAATTTAAACTTTATTTATATATATATATATATAGAGAGAGAGAGAGAGAGACAGAGAGAGAGGGGGAGGGAGAGTGAGAGAGAGAGAGAGGAGAGAGACATCTTTTACGAATAAATAAAATTCGTTTTATGTCCCTCTTGATATTCAAGCTGCGTCTCTGTCCGCAGACAGAGATAGAATTGAGACGCCTTCTGCTCGATCACAGAGGCGCAACGAGATGACAAAAGGCTGACGTAAAGTCAGGCATAAAATCTTTTTATGGCACCTTTTCTGCCCGTTTGTCACGAGGCCTTGCTATATTTAATGTTGAATACACAGTGTGTTGATACAGGTTATATCTTTTAGTGCGATTATAAAATTTGCACATAAAAAATCGAATACTCCGATATATAATTTTATTAAAATTAGACTCTAACAATATTGATAAATTAAGAAGAATATTATAAAAGAAATCAAAGTTTCATTTTATTCGATCATGAAAGGAAAATTTCTCTTACTTTCTAGCTATTTCACTCTGGAGAGTGATGTTTCTCGGTTAAATAATTCAATTATAAAAACATTTAAAAATATATGTTATGACAATTGATATATCGTTGATATAAATCAACAATAAATCGTAAGTCTTTTAAATGTGCAATTATATTAAATCAAGAAAATAGGAGAATAAAATAAGTAGAAACGAGAAAGGAAGACGATATTAATCAAAAATCATCATTGTTCGTACTGTTGTTCTCATATGTACTGACGTATTCACGCGGATTAGGACGTTTTATTCATAAAACGTTTTCAGATGATTGAAATTTTAAATCGAAATATTTATTTCTATCACTCAATGCCAAGTGCATAAAACCCTTAGTTAGATCCAGTAATTGCCATAAAGGATTGTGAGTTCAATACCTGGCTGCAGCAGTGATGTGCAAAAACTGCAGTTGGATTAAAGTCATCATGTAACAAGAACACACATCATCGAATTAAACGGTTCGTTTCGAAATTTCAGTTTCCTAAAGTAGGTCGTAACGTACAATGGTCAAAACGCCGTGAATATAGCAATACAAATGAAAATAATAATATTGTAATAATTGCCACAAATGCTATATAGGAGAAACTTCAAGCAATCTAAATATAATCTTATATGAACACAAAAAAGACATTACACAAATAAACACAGCAAATGATTTGATTGGTCACCGTAATGGAACTGACAACTATTTGTCATATTTGATGGCAATCTGTCTAATAGAAAAAGCAATAGACTACTACGAAAATATATAGAATGCCGTAATTACAAGGTTAACTACAGTAAATGTGAGCCCGGACACATACACTTACAACATATCACCATTCTTCACAGATTTTTACTTACAGAAGGGTGGGAAATCTAAAATCAAAAGTAATCAAAAAGAATTGTAAAGATTATAATGAAATCGACAAAATAAAAGAAAATATAAAATTGCAAATATCCAGCATCCATTATTCGTGTGCATTTGTAGTCGCAACAATATAGCACACTTATTCATATAATATCCTACGAGAAGAAATGTGTCGTAAGAAAACTTTATCAATTTTCTCAAATATTTTCCCTATATATATAAAAATCAATCTATGAGTCTGTGTGTGATTGTAATCTATATATTTTTTGAGCTACGCCATTCAAACTTTCTAGGGACAAATATCAACACATACTTTTTGATCTTAAGTTCAGCAATTTTCCTTTTCGCACTTTATGCCAATGGAGCCGATTGTTTACATTTGCACCGTAAAACATCTAAGATCTAAGATGGTTGCTATATTACGTCACAGAAAGCAAATCACACGTGTCAATAGGCCTTTATATTTAATTGTTATTCCGACGTTTTAAAAATTCATTTGGTCAACAAAAAAATGAGAATATTTTTCCCGTAATTTTGAAAACAAAAACAAAATATGTAAAAAAAATGTCAATGGTTAATTTAATTATTTAAGTCTTTTATTTTTTCAGATGTAATATTTCATACTTCAGAAAATTAAATTCAAAATAATTAAAGTCTTTTTTTTGGCTAAATATTTCATGCAGGAAATCTGTAAATCTGTAATTTGTGCGGCATTAATGTAACTTTTTCATCTAAAATTAAATGTCAACATTTTGAAATATTCTTCGAAAATTTCTGAAATTCATTTCGTCAACAAAAAATGTAAATATTTTACGCCGTACTTTTGAAACAATAAAAAAATATTTCCTGATTTTTTTTTTCATTGGGAGTGATTTTCAATATTCACAAGCTTTTCATTATCTTACTAAAAGCCTGCCATTATTTAAAACTAGGTCACACAATTAAAAAAAAAGCAATTTAAGTAGATTTTACTGTAGTACGCACACCGAACCCCTTAACCTTCCTAACATCATCTGGCATAAATAATAACCACCTCGTCAAGATAAAACCACGTGCAATAAAATCCTAGCCCATGTCTTTAAAAATGTCATCACTGGTAGCATTTTTCTTACCATACCTTTGTGGTCAAAAACAAGGACGGCGCACCAAAAAGCTCGGACGTAGTGGAAAGCACACCACGTGGTCAAAAATACGAATTTTCTACCAATCAGCGCTCGACATAAGAAATACACATTTTGGTCTTCTCGGAACCTCACCTCCAAGATAAAAGGGAAGCAGAAACTTTCAACGCCAGAAGGAAGAGCAGCCAGCTCAAACCACAGAGGGGCACGCGGACAGGTTGGAGCACACACACACACAGAATTCAGCAGTTCACACAACAGGCAGTATCACGTATCCGTGAACATTCTTTCACCCTCTCTTTCTCTCATCTCGCTCGCAACACATCATCATTCCTTTCCCTCTCACATTTCCAGTTCCTTTCTTACTTCCTTTTTACAGATTTACGGAGAACCACATTCTTGTACAAAAAATATTTTTTTTTATTTTTTTAAGAAAATAAACAAAAGTTTATTTTACTTTATTTCCGGGTTTATTACATGAACCAAGTTACGCCGAGTCGACTCGTAAATATAATTCCCTCAAGCAGTACTGCGCAAAATTATTAGGACAAGAACTAATTAATCGTTTATGAGGAATATTGACAGAAAATAAACAATTTAACTAAAATAATTTTATTTGATTTACTCATCAAATACTTTAACAAGAAAAAATATTTATTACAAATAAATTAACTGTTTGCTATAATAGCCTTTTGCGTTGATCACAGCCTTTATTTTATCAGGCATTGACATCACAAGCTTCTTCAATATATCTAACGGTATATCCTGCCAAGTAACTTGTATTTGTTCCCAAAGTGTGTCTTGCAAAAGAACCATTAGATTTATCATTTTTTCATCCAAAATATCCCATAGATTTTCAATAGGATTGAGATCAGGTCTTTGTGTGGCTAATTCAAATTCCGAGTCCTACCTTCCTCTTTCTTTTTGATTAAATAATTCTTACAACGGTTTTGATTTTTACTCTGTATTTTAATTTCGGTGATTTTTTTTTAGGAAAATCACCCCTGGTCTAACACTTTTCCAAACTACTAGTAGTTTGCAAAAGTGTTAGGATACAGATGTGATTTTAAACTTTAGTTTGATGTCTCATAAAAGATAGAATATTTCTGGTCCTAATAATTTTGCACAGTACTGTATATGTAAGAAGTGGTTAACAGTAACGGAAGTATATTCCACTGGTAAACATATACCTTTAACATTTACTCAGTACAAAAATAATGCAGAGATATATAGATTTCATTCCTATTATGAAATAAACTTATTATTATTATTATTTTTATTATGTCATATTTCAGTATGCTATAACTATAATATGTGTATTGTATATATATATATATATATATATATATATAGAGAGAGAGAGAGAGAGTGATAGATAGATAGATACTTATACATATTATGCAAATATTTATATATGTACATTTATTATGAATTGCTTCAAATGACAAGAAATTCGAAGTCATACTTAATCTTTATTTATATCATAATAGTGTTTCTTTGTAATATATTGCAGGTGCAAAAATAAATTGTACGAGTAATAAATGGAATCTGCATTCCTCCCGTCATCCTGAAATATTATATACCCTATGCAGAAACGTCTGTCATTGAAACAGATGTTCAAAAAGTAATTATATATTTGAAAATACTTATCTATTAATAATAATTCTTACAAGAAATGTATATCAGAAGAAATCGTTTAGCAGGAATCTTTATTTAAAATTCGAGACTCGCACCAAATTTCAGAACCAGCTTCTCGAACCACCTCGGAATTGTTTTCAATAGGAAATATAACTTTTTTCTATTTTCTTATCAAGTTCTTCCAATGTTTTGATTTGGTATAGTTGACTTGCTTTTTAACGAAGATGCAATAAATAAATCACAGGGTGTTCAATAAGGATTCGTGTCTGGCTATATTTATAGGAAATTGCTCAATTTTATGTTTTAAAAGTACGCAGATATAAAAGTATGCCCATATAATAACGAACATAGGGTTTCGCCCTCAATAAAAAAGTATATAAAATAGTTTTTGTTTTATATCTGAAGGATAACACATTTAAAACAGCAAATCAACAAGATAAATCTTTCACCAAGTTATGATTTTATTCTATGGTTATAATGTTGTAATCGTTTTTTCAATGTTATTTATTCTCATGACAAATCTATATTATTTTAATAGTATAAAAATAATGAAACTAGGCATATAATAGACTGCGCCATAAGTAAATTATCACGTCATAACAAATTTATACCACAACCTTAACCAGAAAACTCGAGTCATGTTCATAAAATGCCTCGTCGGATCGTTACAGTCATACAGATATGATGCATGAGGCGAAACATTTTCAATAATAACTAAAAAATTTGTTTTATAAAATGAAAACTTTCTAAGATTTATTATTAAAATTCATATCAAGCGAACTAAGCCCGTGGGTTTTTCTTTAAGCATTGTGGACTGGCGTTACCGAATCACAAAAAAAAACTACCAAATAGCAGAAACAGTTAAGACTTTCAACAGTAACAAAACTAAAATTGATAGCATATGTATCTCGAAAAGAAAGAATTATATAAGAATGAAATCTATATATCTATGCACTGTTTTTGTACTGAGTAAATTTCAAAGGTATATGTCTAACAGTGGAATATAATTCCATTACTGTTAACCACTTCTTACATATACAAAATTATTAGAACAATAAATATTATGTCTTTTATGAGATATAAAATCACTCCTATCCTAACACTTTTGCACACTACCGGTAATTTGCAAAAGTATTAGGCCAAGGGTAATTTTCCTAAAGAACTCACTGAAATTCAAATACAGATTAAAAAGCCAAACCGTCGTAAGAATTATTTAAACAAAAAGGAAGAGGAAGGAAGGCTTCGGAATTTGAATTAGTGCACACAAAGACCTGATCCCAATCCCATTGAACATCTATGACATATTTTGGATAAAAAAAATTGATAAATTCAATGTTACTTTGCAAGACACACTTTGGGAACAAATACAAGATGCTTGGCAGGAGATACCGTTAGATACATTGAAAAAGTTTGTGATGTCAATGTCTGGCAGAATAAAAGCTGTGATCAAAGCAAAAGGGTATTATTTTAAACATTTAATTTATTTTGTAACAAGTATTTTTTTATTTAAAATTCGAGACTCGCAACAAATTTCACAACCAGCTTCTCGATCCTCCTCGAAATTGTTTTAAATAGGAAATATAACTCTTTCTATTTGCTTATCACGTTCTTCTAAGGTTTTGATTTGGTATAGTTGACTTGCTTTTTAACGATAATGCAATAAAATAATCATATGTTGATTTTGCACAACAGTTTAAACAAAACGTCAGGAAAATGTTGTGATTAAATCTGCTGGTTTTGATATATATTTTTATGAACAACTCTTTCTTAAAAAGATTTAATAGAATACACCTGGCATTAGTATTCCCTGTAGGATTAATGAATGCGAAATGTTTCTTTATATGGAAACTACGAACATTACCATTGCAATCTTTGGTAGAATTCTTAACACTTAACATACACTCAGCATTAGCAAGAAAAGCGGTAGATAGATTGGGGCACACCCGTCACGTGCAAGATGAGGTATTTTCCATAAAAACGTTTTCCCACAAACGAAACGTTGCAGGTTTTTCGCTCTGCAATCAATATTTCCGTAGCAATTGTTCTGATGTGCTTTAATTCTACCAGTCTTCACTGTTCAATAAACTAACAATGACAGATTGAAACGGATCACCTTCATTCCTTGTACATTGCATTAGAAGGAATATAGTTCCATTCGGACATCTTCTCAAGAACTACTACGTCGTGGAACAGACTTAACGCTTATCGATTATTTCACGATGGAAGACTTCAATTCAAAAATTAGCATTGTCTCTCTCTACATAACCTCATAATAAACATGCATGATTTGCTCTTCTTTCGCTCATAAGCCATCATTCTGTAACCCTGTATGTTGAATCGGTTTTATGTGAAAAATAGTCAAAACTCATTTCATGTTTTTGATTGATTACTTTTCTACGGTTACTAACATTTTGGCAGTTTAATTGAAACCAGAAAATATTTCAGATTGTAAATATATTTGTGAGAAAATAAAGCTTAAGTGTTAAATGTTCTGCAAATTTGCGTTTTAGTGAAGTGGATATCTTCTTGGAACGAGAAATAAGAGATCCGATTTCAAATTCCTATTGAATTCATTGCATTAATCAACCTTTGAGAAAAGTTTTAATCCTTAGCTTCTCTCGCCTGCTATGGGCTAAATAGCACGACATATTTGGTTCTATAGATTTAGTTGGCAACCATTCTACCACAGAAAGTGATGGAAACTAACTTCGGAAATGTTCTCTGCCCAATTAGTTATGTCACTTTTGAGACATGATCGCCCAAGCCTGTATCAAGTATGACACTTAACTAAAACAGATGAGCGCGTAAATGAATATAATGCTTCTAAGTGGAACTGGAACTCTCAGTAACAATCATGAGCAATTTTTCATTACATCAGCTGAACATCGAATTTAACAGTAAATGTTACTCCTAATCGGTCACCCATCTAAATACTGATCGGGCTCGAAGTTGCCTAAATTCTGTGATCATACGTGAACCTCTTTTTGAATGTGATCTGTCCGTATATTTATATGCTTTTCTTAAGTTTAGTCTTGACAAGTGAATAAGCTGCACTGTTTTCATTTCCCGTAGCGATAAACGCTCAAACAAATATTAGGAACGTTGCTCTGATTAAAATAACAGAAGAATGAAAGGAAGCACACAAGAACGAATACTGGACAGAAAACAGAATGAAAATCAACATCATGATAGAAAGATTGCTGCGATCAATAAAAGCCAGAGGGCTTGGTCAGAAAGCAGCAGGAAGTTTTAGAATTTGGAAAAACAAAAACACTGCCTATACCGTTAGTTTATTTGATGTGTATAGTCCAAGCTGTACGTAGATGAACATGATGGGTCCCCCACAGATATAGTATTACACATCAAATATTTTGCTGTCAGAAACGCACGTATACGCAAAATTGACTATGCGACCAACGCTTTCATTACACCAGCCAGGTTCTACAAATCAATGCCCTGGACAATTTTAGGTAAAGAAACAGAGAAGTCAATACTTAAATAGATGAAGTTGAACAGTTCCATAGGAGAATCTAAAGGAAATATTTCCCGATTTTGAATCAGCTTCAATGCTAAACCTCATGATTTGTGCCAAGACAAGAAGAAATAGGAAAACAGTATCAAAATGTAACATATTTTTTATGCTTAACCTTTACAAGACACAAAACAAAAACAACATTTCATACTTTTGATGTCGGTCGTTGTTTGACCAGCAGCTGAAGTATATATATATTTTTTTTGGTTTGAAATTTGGCAAAACGATATGCTGAAATGTTTTTTTGATATTTACTATACAAAGCATCATAAAGCGGTGGGGTTCCCTGACTAAAGGCCACTTTCAGGACAGAAGATTCCACCCGATGGAATCAACGGCAACGCTGTCAATAGCCAATGCAAATCTTAAGTTTGAGTTATTTTTTGCAGTTTGACATAAACTGGGATCGGTTCCGACTCATCGACTTCTTTACGACCTTCTTTTCATAAATATTTCTTCGACTTTCAATAGATATACAGGGTCTGATGGAGGAATTGTCTAAATTATTTCAAAATTAAAATAACATCGACATCTCATTTTAAAAATATATATTTACCAAAACTGCCCAAAAATATCTTCAAATACTAAAGATCATATATATTTATAAAAATTGGAATTTGCTTCAACCACGACCGTTGAATGACATTGGAATTTCCGGACAATCTCCTTGCTTAATCATGTGAATGTTGCAATAATACTTTTCCTATATGATACTGCTTTTTTATTACAAGTTTTGTTGCTCGCACGTCTCGCTCTCTCTCTACTGTGCCCCATATAATAATCAAGGGGGTACAGTCCAGAGTTAGTTGGTCAGATAAGGAGTTTCATAAATTGTCTGAGAGCTATGACTGAGTACTCCTGCTTGTGTAGGAAGATACCGAGTCGTGTTTTCAGATAAAAGGTCTTCCAGTTACCACCCTCATGATCCAGGAGATCATCGCCTCTTCAAGGCCCTTGATGTAGCCCTACCTTTTGAGGCCCGGCGAGAAGAATTGAAGCATAATGTATGATAATTTTCAGAGAGATTTTTCTGAGCTGCCCTATCTTTTAAATCACTATTGGCTTCTCAAAGTTTTTCCATTCCTCTGCACTGTCCTTACATTGACAAACAAAACCCTCTAAAATGTTCGTTTTGTAGCTTCCGGCGAAAATGGTAAGCAGACCAGTATGCCGTTGCTACATTTTTGGCGGTGCTCAACTAACACTATTATATTGTGCACTTGGCAATATAAAAAATAAATAAAACCAAAGTGCATGAAGGATATTAAAAGTATAAAATGGCGATTATTTGCCCTTTTTCGTCTTCATGTGCCGTGTCCCTTCAGAATGTAGGCAATCATGGAGTTCCACTTGGCTCTGTCTTTTGTCGGTCTTAGTAATTTTTCTCTTGGTATCTCTTCCATGTTCCGCTTCGTCAACCATTTGCTCAGACCTAACAAGAATGTCTCGCGCTGCTTTCCCCTGTATCTTCTTCCATTTATCCGACCTGTGAGTATCAAGTTTTACAGGCCCTCATTCCTCATTACGTGTTCCAGAAATCTCATTTTTCTCCTGCTGATATTTATCATCAGTTTTCTTCTCGTTTGCATCCTTTCCAACTCCTCATCTTTGCATACGTGCTGTCTCTATGATATTCTCAGCAACCTTCTGTAAAACAACATTTCTACTATCTCAAACCTTTCTTTCGTCTTTGATGAGATCGTCCAGCATTCACTTTCATACAGAAGGACAGATATCACGTAGCAATCCAGCACTCTTTTCTTTGTTTCTAATGAGATTTTCCTGCCTTTCTGTACTCTAGCTAGTTGCTAAAATGCGTCTTTGGCCATGCCAATGTAATTTGGATCTCCGTGTATCATTTTTCATCCTCTGTCAAAATACTTACCAAGTATTTGAATTTTATACTTGTTTAATTCTGTAGAAGATCCTGTATTTTTCTTTCCGTGTCGGCAGACAGAAAGTAAAGGGAAATTAGGAAGACAGTAAATCGCAATTGATAGTGCATTTAAATTTTGGCAGATTAAATTTGGCGAGAAAGTATACTGTTGGAATTGAGAAAAAAATGTTAGCATAGAACTTACTACTTCTTTTAGTCATCTCTAGATTACCAAGTTCTTATCTAAACAGTTAGCAAAAAAGAATTTATCACAAAGACACACAAATGCAACCATAACGCGGTGGGTAAGTGACTGTAGCCAACCGACAAATCCGGACTAATAATATAATTTATTCTTGATTGCATCTTATCGAGGAACTCATATAAATACTAGGAACACTGGATCATATGAAACAACAATTTTCTAAGCATGGACAAATGGCAGGCATATCAATATATAAGATAATTTCCGTAGAGGAAAAAGCCCCGTGTTAAGAGTGAATCGAATTTCAATGCTGCTAACCTAGAAATCGATTGAATATAGTCGTCCCAATTCATGTCAACTGAAAACCTGTCATTGTTTTGGAGGTAAGCAACAGCTATGCCAAAGAAGGCCATAAGAGATTTCTCAGAAGTTAAGCGAGGTCTAGTTTTCGAAACGTTAAAAGTGGCAAGCCAATATCTGCCGAAGTTAATGATGGTCTTGATGACATTTGGGACATTAGCTCCAATTTTGAACTTGTCGAACTGATCAAATTTAGTGTCGATGCTGTTATAACTGGTTGTTTCTTTGGCATAATGCTTATCTGAGATCTGATGTCATCAAGAAGGAAAAAGAAAAGTAGGACTAAGGATAGCGTATTTGGGACCATCCATATAAAAAAGAAAGTATGTTGGATGGTTGTCCAACGAGGATAACATCCATTTTACGTTCATTAATCTTTCATTTATCTTCTCTTTTACACTTCATTATCAGTATATCAACAGTTGACCTGGACACACACACACACACACACACACACACACACACACACACACACATATATATATATATATATATATATTCAGAAAAATTAAGGCAGACACATTGTTTCTTGGTGAATCGGAAGTTTGGCCTATTTCAGGCAAACCATCATGAGCTTCCATCTTTATTTTACAAAGTATTAACGTGTCTGCCTTAATTTTCTTATATTTGCTCCTATATGTATTTATATGCATATATGTTTAGAGCTCGCTTAGAGAGTTATCCTACCAATGTATGTACAGGATACTTCTTTGGATTCTTCTGTACACACACTGCATGCTGACACATATATATATATATATATATATATATATATCTTCCAACAAAACACTTTTTGTATATCTCTTAACCTGGGGTTTCCAGGGATTCTTTCAAAAACATTTTTGTTCAATATTTCATCATTCCAAGTGCACATATTATCACTGGTAAGATAATTGTTTAGAATTTCCACATTTTTTCCATTTTAATTTCCAGGTTTTTATATTTTGATCTTTTTTCTAATTCCTTGTTTGCTATGTTACAGTCCTTTACAATGTTACAATATGTTATTATTATTATTATTATTATTATTATTATTATTATTGTTGTTGTTGTTGTTGTTGTTGTTGTCACTGTTGTTATATAATCTTTTAAATTTATATAATTATTCATTGTTTTTACATATTTATGTGTAAATCAACTTTACTACATAATAAAATTTGTTTCTCAATGTGACATGAATGCAAAACAATAGACAAAACCATAATTTTTATTTGTTTTTTATTTCTGAAAACTTTGTTCGTATGCGTTCAATAAAATAACAAATTAGACTATTGATTTTTCATCGGCAAAACACGTCAACTTTTTTTTCAGTTCATCTTGTTCTTTCTTCGCATGTAAACCTTCCAAGCGGAACTGAATTTTGTGAACACTGTGTGCACGAATAGGGTAGGAATTCTTCTTTTAATATTAGATTATTGGTAAAGAATCAATAATTTTGCGGAATAATTTATGCGAATATATCGATCTTGGCTGATAAGAAAATACAAAATGTTATTTTAGTTTTATTTTACTTTCCATTTATATGGTCATAAAATATCGGTGGCCATCACTAAACACAACGGTGCAATTACTAGTAGACTAAGTTTTTAATATATACAAAAATGTTTACTTACAAGCACAGTTTGCATTTTAGGGAGAACATTATTTCAAATATTTGCGATCTTAAGACCATTTTGAATGCACAATGGAAAATGCCATTTCCAAACATCAGTCTCTGGTAAGAACCCTGGAAGAAATAAATACGCATCATATAACGGAGAAAATAATTATAATAATATTCATAATAATAATAATAATTCAGTCAGTTAAATGATACACGCTCAGGCGATTATGTCTCGAAACAGACATGACTGACTAGGCAGAAGATTAACGACGCAGTTGGTGGCTTTTAATCTATGCTGTAGACTGGTTGCCAGATAAGGCTATAAAATCCTATCTATCCTGTTATTTAACCCATAACTGGAAGGATGAGACGGATGAATACCTTTTCGAAGGTTATTTGTGCGTAACTGAATGCAAGATATTCAACTGGAATTCAAATTCTGCTCTCCGATTTCTGGTTTCAAGCCGATATCATATGCACCACAACGCATATCCAATAATAATAATAATAATAATAATAATCATAATAATAACAAATAAAGTATTCAATCATTTTTTTAATCCAGCGATTGACAAAGATGACAGTGAGTTGAAAAGCCTCCTCAAAATATTCAATATATTTCAGCGATCACTTTTGTATAAAAAAATTTAATCTTCAAAAATAACATTCACGCGTGGAAGAATTACTGAAATCTGGTAAATGAACCCCGGATTTCTCACAAAATTGATGCAACTGGTTCAAGAAGATACATGTACACACATTGGAATCGGTGATAGAAATGAAATACAGAATAACCAAATAAAGGATAAAATGAGGGAAGAATACGACAGACACGTGCGTATTGAGTAATATACTGAACTGAATTCACAAACCAAAATATGAACCACAAACATTTTGTCTGTTCTTTCTTCTCTAATTCCTACATTTTTAAGTAATTCCTTGTTATTTGGTTTATTTTAAATATCTTAGGATACAGTACGCAATAATATTTCCAGTAACGTTATCCTTAAATAATCAATAACTAGTAGCCGTATACTACAGGTATAGGATACGTTCATAAAGATTTATCATTTTCTTACTTATTCTTATATGAAGGTTGCCCTCTTTACGCGCAGATAGATGATAATTAAACAACCTATTGCATTTTCTTATTTTAATTGATATACTTTTAGCTATCTCATATTTTATTTATAAAAACTAAAATAAAATAAAGATGGCTAGATCATCTCTTCTCAAGTAATAGGATACTGCTTGATTAAACTAAAAATAATAGGTACTTTATACCAAGAAGTAAAATGCCTACTGTTAAATAATTTATGCTGCGACCTAATATTCGTGCACAAATTCTTGCGTTCACATTTATTATTAGAAAGAGTCTTCGAAGACCCTAATCCACCCTTTATTATTTGTGCCCTGGGATTATCGTATTATGCAATTTTCAACAATCTATTACCCGATTGAAGGAATGTTCGCACATTCTGTCTCATGCATACCGTTGTGTTCAGATAAAATTCCACACTTTCTCAACTGCATATTGCATATTATCTTCTTTCCATGGAAATGTGTTTAGCTTTTTAAATAGAGAAATAGCGAAAGCAGACATTACACCGCCCGATTACGTCTGGTAGTGGAGAGAGACAACTTAAAAAGCGCCATAGAAGTCTATTTATGACAGTCGGGAAGGCCCATAGACTTTTCTTTTCATGTCTAAAGGAAAATGTAAATACTCTACAACAGATAATGACGTCTATGCTATTTTCGAATCGCTTAGAAAAAGAAGGAATTATTCGATCAGGCAACACATTAAATTAATTGCTGAACAAAAAGATATCGCATTCATGAAAATAGAAAAAATAAAAAAAAGACATAAGTTTGCCAGGTAGAGGAGGGAATACCCATGTAACTTGTTTAACGTAACACACCACTCAGGTAAAAAAAAAAATAACAGCTTTAGACAGCCCCACTTGTGTTGGCAGTCCGGCTGTTAGCAAAGAAGAATTTAAAAGATTGCTTAAAAAGATTTGCCAGACATTTGTTACACGGGTGGTCTACAGGTCAAAACTCAGAAAACTTCCTAACACGATAGAGGATGTGAAAGAGATTAGCAAATCATGTAAAATCTATGCTAAACAGAAGCAATGTTATAAAAGCCAAGCAACACTACACAAAAATCGAAATGGACAAAAATGGTCACCTTTACGCAGAAACGTTACAACAAATAGATAGTGACAACAGCTTACAAATATTCGCGGTTTCCTTTCGCAGTAACCTGCCAGATGTATCAGTGACAGTATTCATACAAGAACTTTTAGAGCCGTTGCTGTCTTCGGAATAGCCGGGTTTATTCATTCAGACAGAGGGTCTAGATTTATGTAAGAACACGTATGGCAATTCCTACAAGAGCGAGGATAGCCTTAAATTTAACATTATATAAACCTTTAGGCTATTTCTGTATTTTTTTGTTCATCTTTTTTCCTTTTTTACCTTTTTTTCCTTTTTTTCCTCTTCTTTTTCTTCATCATTAATTGTTTGCGCCCGGTGCTTATTTACTCTTTGACAATGTGTTTGAAGCACCTGGAGTTTTTAGATGGGTCCGTTAGGTTTTTCTTTTGGTGCCGAAATGCTGGGAAGAATGTTGATTTTGAACTTTCCGTAAAATATAAATGTTGAAAGAGTAATTTGGCTTACTGTAGCAGTTGTTCATTTTAGTACCAACGGGCGTTACGTTTTTCATTGCTATGATTGTTGAGAAGATGGGTAGGTGCGTTGGCCTGGAGAAGATGTCTTTGTGTATATATATGTGTCTTGAATATATACGTGTCGGTTACTAGTTAATCTGGGGAACTTCAGGTTCGCCAGTTTATCTGGTGTAACGTTGGGGAATACCAATTTATTTGTGGAAATGCCTTTGTGTCCATATCACGTCGGGGTCACCACTTTATTGTGGAATCTTCTCTTATTCTTTTTCTAGTTGTAGTAGGATTCCGTAGCAGGTTAACGGAATTTGGCCTTGTGGGAAGATTGCCCACTATAATTTATAAAATGATTATGAATTCAAAAAAGGCAATTAGAGTATAAAATAACATATATATATATATATATATATATATATATATATAGCAATTTGTGTTTTACAAATAAAATAATACTTGAAATAAAAGTTCAAAGGAAGTTAGAGAGTTCATGGCTAAATAATAAGCTGAAAGAGATAAAAGAATGTTCATTTAGGAGGTGCCGTTTGTAAGGTCAGTAGGTCAGCAAGTTGTATGTGGAATGTCTTTGAAAATGTCGACTAGAGACCAGGGAAAGGAAATAGTAGCCTCTCGACTTAGATCAAGGCGATTAGTTAGATTCTTTTCCTCAAGTCCTGACTGTATGTCTGGGTGCCTTTTGTCTCGGCTTTTTATATTTGCCTTCTGGATCAAAACGCAGGTCGTTTCGAATTTCATCCTTGTATTTTATTCTGGGATTCCCGTTGGCTGGCAAATAAAATTCTCGAAGGCTCGCGAAATGGTAATTTGATATTTGATTAATTTTTATTTTTCAACCGGAACATCTGCGCGAACTCGGATGCGCACGACGATTTTTATTCATTTGCCTTTTAGTTGTGAGAGAGCACACATCCGGTTCATCGCTTTTGTTTGGTCGGTATAACAACAAGGTAATGACCAGTACGTGAGGGATACTAGTATAATCCAGAAAACTGTTGAATTAGCAACTGCTGATAAACAGGTACATGTAGAGAAGTGGCAACATTTATTATCAGACGCTTTGCCTGCAAATAGAACGTCGATAATCACAGCTACTAACGCAACAGGTCATGAACGATTCTTTCCGTTTCCAGTATGTTTAACGGGAGCTAAATTGTTCGCACAGGAAACAGGAAATAACGTTACTAAAAAGACACACGCAGCTAAATGAGAAAGAGTCAATAGTGGATCAAATAGAGCTACTAGATACAAGCACCAAGTATGCGCTTAGATGTTAACGGGGTGGTCAGAAAAACTTTGTTAACAAGAGAGGATTAATCGGGACCAAAAGGCGGAAGTGAAGGCTTGCTAGAGCAGAGTTAGATGGATTTTGAAGAGACAGACTGAAACGTGATTTCCTTCTGATAATTACGAAAAACACGTATGATCTGATCCCTCGTGAGGCGACTAACGGATTTCTCAGAATAGAGCAAACAAAATACTTCAGAGAACGAGCAAGTCACTGGGCTAATTCGAAAATGCAGTATGATTAAATCCAGTTCGAGCGAGAACAAGGAAGGTTCTTATCATGATTCTGACAATACCCCACAGCTAGCAGAAAATAATAAATACCTGTTATGTTCAAGAGACTCTTTCCTTTAAAGAAAGGCGGAGAAGTGTTGCATGATCCATTTTCCCCTATTAATGGATCTGTCATTCATATATAAATATATTCACAAAAACTGTTTGTATTCGGAGAATATTACTGGTTATATATAAGCCAATAGAAATTGTCTCTAAAAATTCTACTACATATACTACCATTATGGTTTTCGAAAGTAGAGCGAAAAATAAATGTTGCTGTTAACGCAGTCATAACACAATGTTTGTATATTCTTAGCTAAGCTTACATGGATACAAATAATTACATTGAAATAGACTTATTCTTTGAACAGGAAATTTATCATGAAACTGTCCGTAATATATGAGGTCACTCAGTTAAGTGCCATCCGTGATACAAGCTTGGGCAATCATGTCTCGAATAAGTCATGACTGACTGGGAAGAAGATTATACCGCAGTAGGTTACTATTGCTTTCTGCGGTAGACTGGTTGCCTGCCAAAACTATAGAACCCAATCTGTCTTGTTATTTGACCCAAACCTGGAGGGAAGAGACGGATTATACCTTGCCTAAGGATATTTGTCCGTAAGTGAATGCATTGAATTCAAATGGAATTCGAACTCGGTTCCCCGATTTCTAGTTCCGAGTCGATATCTAATGAACCACAACGCATTTATTATAAGTTTATTTGATTCTTTTGATGTGCGTTATTGATTATCGCACCAAGGCTGTGGTTAGCCTACCTAAAACATAACTCAGAATTTAAGGTTTCTTTTTACAAATGTACTATTACATGACAGACAATTATTGAGGAATTATTCTGAGAAGTGTTTGAAGATCGGCAGAAATGTACGGTATATATATATATATATATATATATACATATATATATATATATATATATATATATATATATATATATTCAAGTTCATACGGTGTCGATAATTTTAAAAAAATCGAACTATCTCTGTAAGTCATGAAACAGAAAGGATGCTACAATGGTAACATAAATTACAGTCGAAAAATAAACTTTTCGAAGTTATAACATTTTAATCGAGGAATAAATTTTATATGTACATCATAAAATATTTAAGGAGAAATAACCGCAGATTAAGATTCTCTTCGAACAAATAAAAATATAATGATGTAAATTCAGTTTGTTAGCAGTAATAAAGAAGCTAATAATATTTTATTCTATTTTTATGTAAGAAGATAAGATTCATAGTGACGTATTTTGTTCTGTGAATTTTTGTCCTCAGTTGTAAGTTTATCACATTACTTTAATGCTAGAGGGAAACACAAGTAATATAAAATAAATTAAGCCAACAACGGCATCTGATTCTTTGAATATATATACATCATTATGTAAAAGAATAGAAAATTCTAATTAGTTGAATTAGTTTTCTTCTATTTCTTTCAATAAATAATGTTCATAAAATTAAATTTATTTGATTTTGAAGAAATACAATTTATTTTATCAATTTTGAGGCTACTGAGAATTTCAAATCAATTATTAAAACGTAAAGTTAAAGAAAGCAATGTATAGATATTATTTTAATCTGAAATGTATTTTTGTATAGTATTCTCTTTTTTCTTGTTCTTTGAGGACAAATATATAATTAACCAAATATAATATTGTTCATTGTCAAATTCCATCAGCAAGGGAGAATTTTAAAAAATCAGCTCATCGCCTACTGCACAATTTATTTAAAGCTTAATACCAGCTTTAATTTAATTTCTTATCTTCCATCTGGCACCATTGACTTTACAAAAATTATCAAAACATTAGTGTTCTGTTGAATATGAAGTAAATTGCAGCGAATACCAGACGCTCTGTTCTTAATTGGCAGCCAAACTATAGAAAAACATCAAATTTCAAAACTCTGAAAAAGTAATTGTCTAATACTACATTATCCTTGCCAAGATGTCATGCAGTTCATAGATAATAAGCGAAAAAATAAAAAATAGATGAATATTTTTTGAGCTACGATAGCCCACGTCCTAAAGCCTTAAGAAAACTATATTAGTGGTGTATAAGAATTGTTTTTTTTATAATGATCCCCTACGGGGAAAAAGATATTTGTTCGATAATTTATGTCACTATTTTTTGTATTAATTTAACTTCACGCAAAGCGGTACCGCCACTAATGTGTAGGGGATTACATAAGAGAGTTAAAGCTTTAGGCAAGAGAAGACTGAAAAATAAAAAGAACCAGCTACAGTGGGTGAAAGACAATGGGCAAGAGAAGTATGTGAACACAGGGCTGAAGGCATTTGCGAAGCTAGAGAGAAAGGAAATAAACAAGATACACAGCGTAACGTGGAAAGGACTGAAATAAAATGGTTAAGAGATGGAAAGTGACTTTGCATTTAAATTCTTGGAAGTTGTAGCAGTCAGGAAAGCATGTACATGGAAGGGAGTTCCACAGGCGGGAAGCTCGAGAAAAGGAGCTGCCGGAGTAAAATTGTCGCCTACATTTGGTTGATCTAACTGTAAAAGGGTGAGATCTTGTTGCCAGTCTGGTTGCCCGAGTAAATTCTTGTGGAGGAGGCACCAGTGACCTAAGTTCGTCATAGCAGAAGCCATAAAAATATTGATAGAAGATACAAAGAGAAGCCACAACCCGCTGAGGAGAAAGTGGTTGGAATTGTGCTGCCAGGTCGGGGCAATAACATTAGGGATTCTCCTTTGGAGCCTGCCGAGAACACTGAGACGAGCAGCAAGGGCGCCTAACCAGATATGACAACAATATTGCATGAAAGGTTGGATGGTCAATTTGTATATGTGCAAAATGAAAGCAATACACCCCACACCCCACACACGTATACGCGTACAAAATACAGACACACACATAGATAGAGAGATCCTCTTCTTGTAGGAGATCACTACTCAGCACTATTTCCTATCCTTTGTAGCTTTTGACATGTTATCTCTTTGTATTTTTCCCAGACGCTAATCTACCATCCATTTGCTCAAGCACATCAAGTATGTTTCCTGTCTCTCTTTCTCTCTATCTATCCTTTGGATATTAGATTCTACATATTCGCCTTTCAAAGTGTCCTAAAACTTTAGCTGCCTCTGCTTAATGTTAAGCAAAGGTTTATTTTTCGATTTCATTTTTCCAAAAACCTTGTTGCTTGTTCCATGTAATGTCTATATCCTCAGCATCTTTCTGTAGAATAAAATGTATGTTGTTTTGAATATTTATTTAAACTTTGATGAAATTGTCTTGCATTTGCTGTCATATATGAGAAAAGATATCACATAACAGTCCAATACTCTTTTCATTGTTTCTAACGAAAAAAGAAAGCAAGAAAGAAAGAAAGAAAGAAAGACAGAATGATCTCAATATTATAATGTAGAAGTTTTTGAAATCTAGCTTACTATATTGACCTACGAGCGAAAATTAGCTTCGCACATTCATTACTCTGTTTACGAAAATAAATCAAATGATGTGTTCAGGTAGGTGTATAGTATTTTATCAACGAAAACTATCATGAGTGAACGGTCACGTTAGAAATCCCAAGATAACTACATAATTTTGATTGTCATTATTTTATGTTATATGGATTACATTGTTTGTCATTATTTCTATTTTAAAAATACCCTGTAAAAATGTATCCCGTACATTCTTTCTTTCTTTATATAAAGATGAATCAAAATTATTCGAAGAATGTCTCCCTAAAAAGTAATTTAGATGTTTGTTTGCATTTAAACCCATTAAAATTTAAACGATGTCCACAGCCATCAAACTTAGGTGATCGTGTAAGCTTGCTTAGTTGCAGAGAATATATCATTATTCGATAAAGTAAGATAAAGTAAATAATATATATATATATATATATATATATATATATATATATATATATATATATATATGAGTGCGTCTGTGTGTGAGAGAAAGGTAGAGTGCATTAGTCCCTCTTTGATAAATTTTCTGTTAACGACACCTGACACGATACAGCGATCAAAATTGTTTACTTTTGTGAAAATAAAATGTGTAAAAGTGCCCGAACGTTCGGACAGGAAAGAGAAAATATTAGAATGCAAATATTAATCAAGAAAAGGTTTAAGGAAACAAACCCAAAATAACAAATATATATACAAGATACTTTCATATGAAACAGTTAACCATGAAAAATAGATGGACACCAATACTGGCATTCATATTTTCTTACATAAAAACCAGTTCTACAGATAATAAAATAAAACAAAAAATGAATATGTGAACTTCAAACGAATTCTATTGTTAGTTGACGCCCATTAAAATTCAAGCAGTGAAGGTTTCCTACAATGAAAATGTCTTTACCTACTCTTATACTGGCAGTTGAATACAATATGAAAAGGTTTGCTTTCCTTTGTCTAGATACACTGGTGCCTAATTCTGTAGTCTGCACAAATAAATCAGAGTTTAGTACGCCTCGAATAATGTTCTGAAAGACGACAACTTGTATTGGGTGTTCTAAAAGATCTCAACCAAATAATAGCAAAATTATTGCAGTGTAAATAAGAGTAGAATAGCTGCTGTTTTTATTTTCTTTCAGAAAACTAGTTTCTACAAAGTGAACAGCTTTATTCACATAATAGACAATAAGCGAAAAGAAAACCTGTACAATATTCTATACAATTTCTAAGATTCAAGAATGAAACTCTTAACCGAAGATTTTTTGGCAGAACTTTTATTTCAATATAAATATTTGAGATGAAATACAAAACATATGATGAGAAAATATATGAAAAAATGAAAACAATTTTTCATGCGTTTCGTCATTCAGGATACATTGGAAACCATTATTTTAATTGTCACACATTTTCGTCCACACACACACACGCGCACACACACACACACACACACACACACACACACACACACACATATATATATATTATTATTATTATTATTATTTTTATTAAGTAAATCATCGAGCTTTATATTCGACCTAAACAGAATACAGAAAGCACTGGACGGCCGTTTCGTCCTCTTTTTAGGACTCTTCAGCAGTGCACACTGTTGAAGAGTCTCAAATATAGGACGAAACGGCCGTCCACTTCTTTCTGCATTCTGTTTAGTGCGAATATAAAGCTCGATGATTTACTTAATAATTGTTCAAATCCTCCTACTACTTCTTGAATTATATATATATATATATATATATATATATATATATATATATATATAAATTGATTGTCTCACGGTATGAATCAGTTATGATACAATTAGTATAGTTGTTAAAGAAATTGAACACAGCATAGATTGTTGTGTAGTATTGCAGAACACATGACGATGGTTCCAAAAACAAACATTATCGTAAACGTAAGAGTCATTTTCTATACCTTGTTTTATCTGAATACTCATACGGGTGTTATAATTGTCTTTCAAATTGATCAGAAATCCTTAACCAGTTAGTGGTAATCAATAGTTAACACAGATCAATTAATAAATATTGATTCAAGGGAATGAATTCTGTGGATTTCGAAGAAAATCTGATATCATAGATAGGTGCTTCATAATCACAAAGATATTTTTTTATTTTTCATAATACTCATCGCAAGCTAGGCAATACTGGCACTAGTGCACTGGGGGTTGTAATTAGAGGATAAGGAAGAGAGAAAAGAAAAAAGGACCGTTGATATTGTAGAAAGGCTAAAACAGTTAGGGAGGATTCAGGGAGATGATGTTGCATTTAAAATTTTAAAGATCGTTGCTATCCGGGAAGCAAACATAGGGAAGGGAATTCATCAGGCTGGAAGTGCGTTAAAAAAAAGCAAGCAACATAAACCACATAACTTGAAGGCCTTCGACAGCAAAAAGAAAAAAATGATAAAGCATCTGTATACAGAAGAGCAAATGATGACGACTTCAGGACGTTGAGTTTACACGGAAACATACAAATATTTATTAACGAATCAACTATCAATGCCTGAACTTGTAATCGAAGTAGATTGAAATGTCCAAGTTCCTGTAAATGTGGTTTATGAAAAATATTTAATGAATTTCAACCGAAATGAACGCTAATATTTTTTTATAATTAGTGCTTTATAATTTCTTCTCAGTAAAAGATTATCTTATTGTTTTTTTTTATGTGCCGTGTCTCTTCAGGACGTAGGGGATCGTCAACTTCCACTTCTCCATATCATTTGAAGCTCTTAAAAAATGTCTCCAAAATTTTGTCGACATGTTCAAGCTCATCAAAAATGTCTCGCGTATCTTTCCCCTTTCTCGCCTTCCTTCTATCCGTCCTGTTAGTATTCGGTTCTCAAAACCCTCATTATATCTCCCAGAAACCTCATCGTTTTTTTCCTGATGCTAAATATAAATTTTGTTTAGTTTGCTTCAATCCTAAACCTTGTTATTTCCCATGTTCAGTCAATGCTATCATCAGCATCCTTCTGTGGAACAATATTTGTATTATTTCTATACTCACTTTCAACATTGAGGACATTGTATCAACATTAATAATGACATCTACTATTAGTGGTAAAATGACCTTCATAAAAACAATCTTACACTATCCAATTTTTCACCTATCGTCATTTCGAACTTGTATTCCCATAAAACAAATTATAAGTTAGAATCGCATTTTGATCTGATATTTTAATTAAAATTTGCTTGCATGAATTAGAAAAAACATTTAATATACAATAGAATTGAAAATCATTCAGTCTTGAATATCTCTTTTTCTATCGGATAGTTGTCATTTTGAAACCATTCCCAAGGGATATTTGCAAGTGATACACGCAATACATAGAAATATCTCAGAAATGATTTTTAACCTAGTTCCAAACAGTGGGGACCTTTTAAATTTAATCTATTCTTGCATATTTTTAATAATTTATTTTTACTTTTTGAGTATTAGTTTTGATAGTTTTAATAGTTGAATGTTATATTATTTCAGTATTTAGCAAGTTTATCCTGGCATTGTTTTGCAGAATTAACTTATATCTGTTAGTACACAATTATGTTAAATCAACAACAGTTTTGCTATATTGTCTCGGCTTTTATATTTTTTTTTACTCTAAATTGTAGTATAAAAAAAGATGAATGAGGATGATTTGGGGGAATAAAAAGTGCAGTGCGATGCTCGCTCGCCGGTAGGCCACCTGTTATTCTTTCTTTCTTTCGTCGCCTCAAGGAAATGGATTCCGGGTTTTCTTTTCTAGGCCCGTTACACAGGGCAGTTGTGAAACAGACACCAACTAAACCGCTTCTCCTTCCTCTTTGTCAGTCTGATTCTTCATTCGCTACTTCGACACACACAATCCACCGAGAAAATCCTCACTTTGAATAGCACTGGACGAGATAGGCACGCATAAATGGTGTCCTCAATAGCGGCCATCTTTCTATTTTGTTATTACCTTACAGGCAAGACATATTCGCGCTCGCTTTCAGTTCCGAAGTAAGTCATGTGTTTCTGTGAATCACGCTGACAGAAACTGTCAGAGGAAACAGTTATCCTCTCTGTAGTGAAAATTCCAAAATAATAAAACAGATTAAACAAGAGAGTTTACGAATATTGCTTACTCGTAGACATATTATAACGAATACAACTCTTTTCTTACGTTACGTCGATCATAACCCGGGTTTAGCACATTATACCGAACAACAAACACCATTTTTGACATGACATTCAAGAACACGAAGATCTCGACCTCTGTTCTGATGTTATTTGAGGTGTTGCATTTATCATGCGACTTAAAAACCTCTTCATAATATTAATTTTGATTAAATGTTTTCGGCAATTCTGGCACTTCACCATGGACGGGAGTCTCCAACCTGAAATGTATTTGCAATTCCAGTGCATTTTCAGACTTTGAGATAAAGTCTTTTCATGGCTTATTCTGGAAGACTTGATTATTTCGAAATTATTAAATTTTAAAAAAAAGATAATTACCTGAGTTATCATTTGTTAAAATGTTTATAAAAAAATCTATACATTTAGAAAGACGCAGTTTTGGAAGATACTATATGTAATAATTATATAAATATAAGTTCTATAATTACTTTCACCCTGCGTATGTATATTAGCTGGCATTCTTGCATATTTTTAAAATTAATTATTGTTCAGGAAAATACTGAGAGATGATTGAAGTAAAACTCTAAAATATAACAAAATCACTTTCTTTGTTAACAGTGACTGCAAGGCCAATACTTGATTTCTGATTATTTATTTATCCCTCCCCCAACTGAAAACAAATTAACATACCACAAAAGTAAAATAAAATTGCTCCAACGAATTGTAGCGTCTGAGATTCTTGTTTCAAAAAATAAATTACAATGTTTTTTTAAAAGATTTCTTGGTATTTAAAGAATATAAATGATGATATAAAATAATGATATCTTATTTAGAAAAAGTAGAAGAAAGAACACTAACAAATATAATTACAAATCTCACAGAAAATGAATTAGAAGAAAAAGTTGACATGTACTCGTAACTCCCTTTGAAACGCTCGGTCGAAGTAAAATAAAATAATTGTAATTCTTGACTAAAAATGAATAAATTTCGGATTTAAAATAGTTTTATTTTAAAATATATAATTTGAGTAGTGCAGTAATAACTACCGGCTATTTTGTAATCGCTAAATAATGTTGTTTTGAACATTAACTTTTCCAGATATGTT
Source organism: Ascarosepion bandense (assembly GCA_037127315.1). Taxonomy (NCBI): domain Eukaryota; kingdom Metazoa; phylum Mollusca; class Cephalopoda; order Sepiida; family Sepiidae; genus Ascarosepion; species Ascarosepion bandense. The sequence continues at coordinate 2,581,089 of JBBBDQ010000932.1, forward strand.
AGCATTGTCCGCAACAATACTTTTCTGAGACCTAAGCCGTTCCTTATTTTCATCAGTAAATTCCTGATGCCATCATATCTCATCTCGATATGTTGATGAAAACTATTTACTCCTGCTTTAATAGTAAGTTAGATTAGTTTGATATGGTCATATTGTCCTATTAGCAAAAAATGATAAATAAACCGTTGTTAATTGATGCAAGCCATAACTTATTAATTTTAACTCCCTCGAAACAATTTTGCTTTAATATAATAGTTTGAGAATAGATTTTATATTACATCTTCGGAGCTGATACTACCTTCCAGGAGAGTGACTCCTTGAAACTTATCAGGCAGACAACTGTAGGCTGATGTAAAATTGAATGATGATATTTTATCAGCTGCGAGATTTGCATCTAAGAACGTTGGTTAACTCTCGGGTCAAAAAATATTTTCGCGATAATCTATCATAAACATTTAAAAACCTACCATTTGTCCATGCATTTAATATTGTTGTCACATCTGGTCTGGAGTTGCTTTTATGTATGTAGTTTTTATTTATAACAAACAATAATTGCAATATTATTGATTCCTGAACTTACATCACAGCTTAAAGCCACTCTATCGTAGTTTTTTGTAATATTTTAATACATTTTTCCATTAAATTTTTTTTTCATGAGCATTCCTCTTTGATATATAGAGGTTAGGATCCTGCGCTTTTACCGTGGAGGTCGTGTTTCCATACCCCGATTGGAAAACACATATTTCGCAATGTGTCTTGTGTTGCAGTGGATATTAGCTCGGAACGAGTAATCAGTGTGCTTAATTCAAATTCTTTACAGTTCAAATCATTACAGTCATTTATACGCAAATACCATTAGTAAAGGCATTAATCCATAATTCTTCCTCCAGCTATAGGTTCAATAGCAAGATATATTACGTTCTGTAGCCGTGTTGGCGACAAGTTTACCGTAAACTTACTGCGAGGAAATTTTCTACGCAGTCAGTAATGCCCATTTCGAGACATGGTCAGTCTAATGTTTGCATATTTTGTATTAATCCTCTCGAAAGCGCATGCAAGTAGACAGTGTTCCTATTCGAAAAAAAAAGTTATTTGCTCAAATGTTTGTATTAACTAAGCTATAATCTAAAGAATATATATATATATATATATATATATATATATATATATGTGTGTGTGTGTGTGTGTGTGTGTGTGTGTGTGTGTGTGTGTGTGTGTGTAAGCTTATTATTTTTCTCTACTTCATCATGCTTATATATAAGATTATGAAGCTATGGGCTACCGAGCGCCCATAGCTGAGCGGAAGAATCACCGACTGACGCCAGTTTGGTCGGGTTCCGATCCTGGGTTTAAAAGCTATCGGAGTCTAGCCGTACCGATGAGCTATGATACAGCGAAACAGATCTGTCTGCGGATGGCTATATATATAAACAGAAACTGGCATGTAGGTATAATTACAAATAGGAAGCTATCAATATTAAAATGTTAAAAATCATTCAGGCCAGAAGTCTCGGTGAAAATAATATTACCGATGTACAGAGTCAAATATGTATATTTTCAAATAAAACTTTGGAAATCATGAGTCGCATGATAATTTTTGCTGGGAATCATCGCTACGCCAGCGGCCAGATTTAACGTGGAAAACTGAAGAGGGAATTCATACACCTGAAATTCTCTGAAAATGAAATTAATACACCGTAATTTCACTCTAGGATGTGCGGTGTGGTACAGTGGATATCGGCTCGGAACGAGAAACAGGGGAGCCGAGTTTGAATTAGAGCATTAAAAAGAAGGATAAGCCGAGTTTCATGCAGTTCGACATTTTGGATTTCTACCCATTCATATCAAAACGTATATTCTTGGATAATTTGTACTTTGCAAAGAACTGTTACAATTACTGATGAAGAATCTAAAATTATATTGGCCTCTGGGACATCATATTTATTCAATAATGATTTAATGTGGATAAAAAATCCACCAAGAATAAATTTTATGTCCGCAAGGGTGCATTTAATACCATCCAAAGCTAAGATTTGGTAAGAATTTACATCCTAAGCCCCTTCGTATGATAGTTGACTCAAAACAAATTCGGTGGATACAGTGATGGCGGACTCATTATTATTCCTAACAGTAACAATACACTATCATCTCGGGTAGGAAAGAAAATAATCTGGGCCTTTAAATTGCCTGGATGTAAGATAGAATTTTCCTTCAAGTTAAAAATAGTCAACTTCTTACATATTAATTTAATTTTTTAAACGAAACATTTAAACCCTACCACAAAAGTAATGAGGCCGCAACCTACACAACTATTTAGTCCACCTATCCCCAACAAATAATTAAAAAGATCTCTGCCACCGTATATGATAGAATGAAAAGTTATTGTCTAATAGGAAAATCTTCAATCAAAATGAGACCCCTTGCAATATTACCCTAAAAATCTGGTTTTAAATAGGAATTAAACTCCATAGAACCCACAAGAAAACTGGAACAGATAAACTTAAAATTAAAAAGAAGAGTAATATGTTTCAACCCCGCTTTCTGACAACCCCTCTTATATATAAATATCGAGAAACACTTTCTGAAATTGGTCGAAAAATCCTGTTGAATTACTTGCATTCACTTACGAAGAAATACACTTAGAAATAGTATTAATCCGTATCTTACAGTTACAGTTAGGGATTAAATAACATGACAGATTGGGTTCTATAGCATTGGCAATCTACAGAGGAATAATCTTCTGCCCAGTTAGTTATGTCACTTTCGAGACATGATTTTCACATCGTCCGTATTTAGTTTATCTCTAAAGAAGTTTTATGAGTGATAATTCTCGATTAAAGATGTTTTTCTTATTCGTTCTTAAATTATTCTATTCATGCATATATCAGGTCGGTGTAAAAAGTTTTTGCCGGTATGCAATAGGGGCATTTCAAATTATTGTATTTTATTTTATGCATATTGTTATTACTTAAACATATCACGATTATTATTTTATAATATTTTCTTGCAGATTATTTAAACATAATTCATATTTTCTGAAATATTCTCACCCATGTTATTTCCATCTAAATAACATATTAGGCATGCTCTACTCTATGAGTTTCACAGAGGTTCCAATGCAAATGCAGCAGCGCAATCTATTCAGGATGTTTATGGAATTGATGCAGTGAAAGCAAGAATTTGTAGGTGGTGGTTTTCCCGTTTTCAGAAAGGAAATTCCAGCTTCAAAGATGACGTTAGAGGTGGTCGCTAATAATCTTGTTGAATGCCGATGTTACTCAAAGCCCTACGGTAACCTCAAGAGAACTTGCACACCAAATTAATGTATCCCATACAACTGCAGCACGCCAACTGAAAAGAATGAGGAAGATATCAGTGTTCGGAAAATGGGTCCCGCACGAACTGTCTCCAAAGAACCTGCGACAACGTGTTTCTTGTTGCGACTCTTTGCTTTCACGACAACTTCAACACCATTTTGGGGTAATCTTCCCACACGTGTGAGAAATGCCACGTTGCGCCATCCGGCATATTCTCCTGACCTAGCTTTTTCAGATTATCCCCTATTTCGAGGATTACAAAACCATTTCGATTGCCTTATGTTAACATCACGACAGGAGACTGAACATGACTTGGATTTGTATTCCACATGAAAACTTAAAGAATTTTACAAGCGAGGCATTTATAAGCTCGTTGACAAATGGAAACAAATTATAGAGAGCAAAGGTCGTTTTTGTTATGATTTTCAAAAACACATTTTTTATTTTCAAAATAAAATTTTAAATCGGCAAAAAATTTGCTATCCACCCGCCTATACATATACATTTATACACACTTACCCTTACTCGAAATGAGATGAGAAAACATAAGAAATTATTGCTGAAAAGAGAACAAATATTTCAGAGAAAGTTGAATAGTGAATTTGGAAAGATTTTGTAAGAAAAATTCTAATTTTATAGAAAAACATTAATATAGGCATAACAAAATTTAACAGAAAAGCTAAGGTGGAAATATATATATATATATATATATATATATATATATATATATATATATATATATATATATATATTTATATATATGTTGATATCATGTCCGTAAATGGCAACGATAATCCAAAATAATCTACTTATCAAATATTAAGTGTTATATTTGTATAGAGGGCTCTATGCATTTTATCCACAGCAATACTATATTTATAAAAGAAAAATCAAAACATTATATAGATGGATTATGAATTACAGTTCATTTCTATAAGCTAAATTAGCTTATTCCATCAACCCACACATTATTCATTTTATTCGTTTAAAATGAAATGAAATTAAATTACATGAACTAGAAGATTGATTCAGCCTTATCACGGTTGGGTTTTATAAATCTGGCGAGAAGAGGTTTATCATCCTGGATAGTAACCATAAAATCATTACGCACCCACTCGCAGGCACAGGAATGCGTATATGCATGTAACTCTACATGTTAACACTAACACGTAAACTTACACATATACATATATCCATATTTCCATATACGTACACACAAATGCGTATGTGCGTACACTTCCATATACATGAAAACACATCCTTTCAGCTTCACATATAAATACTGTATTTGCACACACACACACACACACACACACACACACACACACACACACATATATATATATATATATATGTCTGTGCGTGAGTGTACATACAAATGTGTCTATGAGTAAACCTATTCCTATATATATGCATACATCTATGCATGTTAGCATATATCTATTGGTGTTAGCACACTCACATATTTATAGAGACCGGACGTATATGCGTATAAATAATGATAACACATATGAAAGCATGTATACTAACAAACCTCATCATTTGCCTATTTTTCTGAGATGGGTTATTACTTGCACTTTGTTGATTGAGGAAGAGTTTCATTGGTCAGATACGTGTCATGTGTGATAAAGCAATAGATGAACTTTAAATGTAGAAGAAAAAATATGTGTCTGTTGACGTGGAATAAAACATTACATGTTTATTACGAATGTAAATATACTTAAATGAAAATAATGTGTGTTTAACGAACTTCAACTATAGACAAATTAAGTATGTGTATATTTTGGTAAATAACAGTGACGAAATACATTTCCGTTCAAAATACATATACACACGTGTCCATCGATGGAACGAATTTTTTTTTCCAAATAAAAAGAGAGAATCTGATATAAATGTATGTGTTGAAATAAATCATGTGTAAATGTGTGCGTTTATGAGTGAGTAAATTTCATATGTGAAATAAAGTTTACACGTGTCATGCGATGGAATGATTTTCTATTCAAAATATTGTGAGAGAATCATGTATGATTGTGTATGAAAGAATCATGTACGAATAGGTAAGTATATGAATCTGGAATCGTAAAAATAGTAATGTATTTCCGTTTAAAATCTAAGTGAAAATAATGTATACAGTTATTAAGCAAGCTTTTTAAAATAAAAATATTTTTTTAAAATTATTATATTAACAACTATCATATTTCAATGAAATAATAAGATATTAATATCTATGAAGCAAAATTTTTAGAACAATATAATGAAGTAATATTATATAAATAACAAACATGAATATAAAATGCCATATTAAATCATTACAAAATAACAATTAATCAATGTAAATTATATAACTTCATAAATAATAATAAATAATAAAACAAAGTTAAAATATTAATATAAAGCATAAAATATGATAATAATAAAATCTAATAATACTAATAAGAAGAAGAATGATAATAAAGAAGTATAAAATTTATTACAATAGTAAGAAAAATATTGCTAATAATCGGGAAATACGAAAAATACTGAGAAAAACCTTAATTATATATTCTACTTCATATAAAAATACTATTGTATTGTTAAAAATACAAAGACGTGTCTTTAACATATTTAATAATATCTATTGCTATTTCTCATTCATGAATTATTTATTTGTAAGAAAACATTTCGAATTAATGCAATATTTATGGTTGATAATAATGCTATTAATGTTTTCAAAGTAATTCCTCTTTAAACAATTATATTCTTTTTTAATTAAACTGGAATGTGATAAATCAATGTTGCGTCCTAAGTTATCTTGATGTAATACCAGAAAGTTGGAACGTAAATCACTTTTATTTTCGTAGTTCCGCTTTTCTTGATTTCGTGATGTTTCCCCTATATATATATATATATATTTGAACTGTAGATATTTTATTTTTTTAAATCCCGACTATCAAATAGATGTTTGTAACTTTTTTAATATCACAATATTATCAATACTTTTGGAGGTGGTGGTAACGATTCTAATGTTTGAAATAATTAATTTGTTTCAGAGATTATATGAAAAGTCGTTAGATAGTAGTATTATGAAATTTGTGTTATTTTATGGGAAATTTGTTATTTTGGCTTTGTGTATTTTATAAGCATGTTTGTTGGCGTTAATGATGAAATAGTGTGAGTACAAGAGAAGATTAAATGTTGTTCACTATATCTCTCTTATTCAGATAATTAATTAGGTTTGCATATTTTGCGGTCTTTAAGTAATTTAATGATAGCTCTAGCTAATTTATAGAGAGCATCATATATCAGATATCTAATCCGTAATTTTGGTCATGAGTTTGTGTAAGACATATTGTGTGGGTATAGTGCGGTGATATGCTAGTAGTTTCGACAAAGACATCTTTTCATTTTTTAATAGTAGTTTGTTTTAAACTTTGTATTTAAGATTATATAGTTTGTTTAGTTTCTTATAATTATGTGTTGTTATTATTTAAAATGGATCCTAATTTTTCAGTGTTGAATTCTGTGTCCATTGTAACTATATATGATTCTTTTATATACATTCATATATTATACGCTAACTACATTGAGAATAATAAATCGTACCATCACTATTTCACATATTAACTGACTCATAAACACACACATTCGCGCATGATTCTTCTCAACACATTTAACCATAACTGATTATCTCATTTTTAATTTAATGGAAAATTCGTTTCACATATTTCGGCTGTTTTACACATTTGTATCATCATCTCTCTGACTTACCATCCCTCTCTTCCATACCATGGGCAACAACGTCTAGATACCTACCTTATAACATAATCTACTCTATATTTCAAATCCCCCAACCACTGTCCTTTCTTATTTCCTTTCTTTTCCTTCATTCCAAATGAACTTTCATAAAGTATTCTTTAATTTTCCATAAAGTCTTTTAACGCCGAAAAGCGTGTATTTCTCGTGTACTTATATATATATATATATATATATATATATATATATATATATATATATATATATATATAAACCCTCTATATATGTAAGACCCATAGATGGCATCTTCATTTTAGCTAAGAATATCGATCAAATTACACAACTTAAAAACAATATTTGAAAGTTACTGCATCCTAAAATTTACATTAGAACGTAATATTAATAACAAAATCCCATTCCTTGATATATTCATTGATTCTAGCACTCAAAGATTTACTACTTCTCTATAAAGAAACTGACTAGCATAAATTCGTGTCTTCTTAATCATAATAGTGAATGCCTCGAACGATATAAGTTAGCTGTTATAAAAATCTTAATTCAATGCACACAAATGATATCTTCTTCCAAATCCATAATTTTTAAAGAATTACACAGCATTAAGCAAACACTTGTCAATAATGAATTTCCTAACTCTGTTATTGATCAACAAATTAAAATGTATCACAAAAAACTTAACAATAGCTCTAACAATATTGATAATATTAATAACAATGGTGTACATCAAAATAAACATACCCCCATAAAATATTGCAACTAAATACATAATAATTGCAGACAAGATGAATAGACTCTCAAAAACTTAATACGTATAACTGTTAAACCAATATATAATATTAATCAAATTAAGCTTATCATATATTATAAAAAAGTCAAAACAATTGACCTCATAGTTTCTAATAACCCTACAAGCACTCAACTAATTCCTCTACAGAAAACCAATGTAGAGTATCAATTTACATGCCCGTTCAGAGATTCTATCTCTGGTACTAATAATAAACCCACTAGATATATTGGCTTTACTACAGCCACGCTCTCCCGTAGACGTACTTCTCACCTTTCTGATCAGAGTACAATTAAACAAAATTTCTCAGATAAACATAGTCATGTAGGTAATATCAGAAAATTTTAGTCACAAATACAATAATCTTTACTCATACACACAGTAAAAGAAAAGATATTATAGGCCATGCACATTAAATCCAAATAAACCACACTTAATGAAATCACGTTTAAATCTGGTCATAATACATTGCATTTCATTTAAATATAGGGTTCTTTTATAATTTCGAGCTCTCACGAGATGTTACGTCATAAAAAGCATTACAAATTTACGAACTGTGTTTGCAGTTTTTGGTAACTGTTATTGTTGCTCAGCACAAGATAATATCGTCGCTGATGGCGAATATTTTTATGTTAACTTCTTTGCAATCTCTCTGAAGATGGCTCATGTGAGCCGAAAGCTGAGAACCAAATTAATAAAAAATTATCCAAATGTTAGAGACTTTTGTCCTTATTTTCACCTGAAGTTCAAAGTAAATATGATATTTAAATCGGCTCATGATTAATCATAATAGACATTCATTGTCTCTTATATTTAACAATATATGTTTAGAAAATTATCTGCTGCCTCGAAACACTAAATATATATATATATTTATATATATATATATGTGTGTGTGTGTGTGTGTGTGTGTGTGTGTGTGTGTGCGCGCGTGCGTGCAGGTTTTATTAAATTCACATACCTCATATTATGACGATACTAATTTCAGGAAATTTTTCGTGTAATCTTATTTTGATTTTCTTCTCATGTCTTAGTTTCTATAACGATTGTTTGAATACTTTATTTTTCGAGTGCTTTTAGCTATACATTTAGCCATTATCAATTTTACGAGCAACTAAATATGCACAGTGTTTTTGTATGTCTGTAGAGTAGGGTGTATTTTTTATTCTGAACATGGTAAGCACATTGTTGCCATGTTCATATTTAATATTATTAACTGTTAGACTTTTTTATTAAAATTCTTTTACAATTCATGCCATTTTTTAACATGATGATGAATATTTGTATTAACAAGAATGTCATATATATATATATATATATATATATATATATATATGTGTGTGTGTGTGTGTGTGTGTGTGTGTGTGTGTGTGTGTGTGTGTGTGTGTGTGTGTGTGTCAGATTAAATATATTGCAAAATTTACGCCTGCTGATTTTTAATAAAATCCGTTCATATAGTTTGGAACATGCATTTTTTTTTTATCCACTACAAATATACATCTTGTTTCGACATTGAAAGTAGAATGTCTCGTCAGGTGATGTGGAAAGAAATGGAAAGAATATTTTGTTATATTTAGCGAGTTGTGTGTGGGATGTTGGTGAAGGGTTAGCGACAAGGTAATAAGTCTTGTAAATTGTCCGTTAGAATTTTGAAAAGAGGAATGGGTAGGGAATATAGTTGATTAACGAAAGTGTCGGGTATTTTTTAGACATATTTAACATTAGTAGTGAATAAAAAAATGTACATGTTCTAAACTATAATTTATAATGAATATTCACAGTTCTATATTATATATCGAGCACTGTTTTTAATTAATATTTTGGACATTGTAAATCTTTCTTCGTTCCTTATTTACTAGTATATATATATATATATATATATATATATATATATATATATATATATATATATATGTGTCTTTCTATTAACTTTTCAAGTTTTACTAATTATACCTGAAATGATATTCTTTTACCAATCAGTGCTAAATTATCCGTCTGATTTCATGTGTCTAAGAAAGCACAATGAGGTTTTCATCTCAGTACAGTGAGAAACTGTCCACCTTCTCTGCAATTAAACCGTTTCTCATACTTGGCCCATCGTCCATCAAGTTAATCAATATTTTCGAATCGCCAAATTCCTTGCGGGCCTTCAAATAAGCTTTGGCGATTAATTTACAGCCTCTTAACCCGTACCATCACTGATTTATGAGTGCGTTAATAACACTAACATTGATTTCTCATGCAAAAAAAAGCAAGACAGATACGTGTCTATGCCCAAAGACACATTTCTTATCTAAAGGTCGAAAGACACCTACTTAGCCGCTTGAGACCCGTTCTTAATCTATTTTCACGAAATATATTTCAAATTGTGGTCTCTCTTGAGAAATTTGTTGTAAAAGGGAGCTGTAATATTTCCTTGATTAGCTTCCAAAAAAGAAATTAAGCGGTGAGTAAGAGAGAGCGGGAAGATAAAAGAAAAATGGCAAAGTTTAATTTAATTTCCTGAAAATCACCAACGAAATGTAGCTTGGTTTATGAGGCAAAGTGTCTAGAATTACCAGCTTTTTGAGCTATTAACAAATCGATGATGGCATCATCATCAGGGCTAGAGGAGATGGTTATTTCTTAAAGGCAACCATGTTTTACGTTCAATCAAAATTACAATGTTAATTTCAAAGTAGTAATTAAAGGGCACAGTCACCCGAAAATAATGTCAGATTGTTCATACTAAGTAGATTTCATCAGATTCTTATTAATATTATTATGTACTAGAAGATCCAAAAAATATGAAACAAAGCAGAATACGTATTTTAACAGACAGTAAGCAAAACCAAATGGAGGAAAATACATCTAATCACCTTAAACTATATCCACTATAGCGATGGCTAGTATAGTTTTAAAAAATTATAAATATGAGATTTTGCTCAAATTATACATACATACAAACAAAATATTGCCAATCACATGAAGACATCAGATGATAGAAACCTAGGTCGCGTAATAACTCGTTTACAAATTAATCTATTCAAAATGTATACAATATAATTTTGAAGACATTTTAATACGACTGTGTACACGTCTAATTTTATTATGACCATAAGTTAAGTAATTATATATATATATATATATATATATATATATATATATATATTCTAAACATATATAAATGTTAAATATAAGACACAATGAATGTCTATTATGTTTAATCATGAGCCGTTCTAAACGTCGTATTTTAGCTTTAATTTCATTTGAAAATAAAGACAAAAATGCTCCAACATTTAGAAAATTTTTTTATTAATTTGGTTGTAAGCTTTGGGCTCACATGAGCCAATCTTCAGAGAGGCTATTAAGACGGTAACACAATAACATCTACCATCACCGACGATTTTATTTTGTGTTGAAATAAAACCCCGTTAGGCAATGGCAATAGTTACCAAAAAGAACAAACGCAGTTCGCAAATTTGCAATGCGGTTCTATGACGTCACACCGAGTGATAGCGCGAAATGACAACAGAACCATGTATTCAAATGCAATGTAATGTGTCATGACCAGAATTGAACGTGATTTTATTAAGTGTGAGTTGCTTGGATTTAATGTACATGGCCACCAATATCTGAATGTTCTGTGTATATGAGTAAGGATTATTGTATTGTTGACTAAAATCTGTCTGATATTACCCACATGTTTATGTTTTTCTGAGAAATGTTGTTTAATTGTACTATGATCAGAAAGGTGACATGTAAGTCTACGGGAGAATGTGGTTGTAGTAAAACCAATATTGGTTCTGTTGTCATTTTGCGCTATAATGCGGTGTGACGTCATAGAACGCATTACAAATTTGCGAACTGTGTTTGTTATTTTTGGTAACTATTGTCTTTGCCTAGCGGAGTTTTATGTCTACACAAAATAAAATCGTCGCTGATAGTGGATGTTATTGGGTTACATTCTTAAAAATATCTGAAGATAACTCATGTGAGCCGAATGCTCAGAACCAAATTAATAAAAAATTATCCAAATGTTGGAGAATTTTGTCTTTATTTTCAACTGATATTAAAGCCCAAATACGACTTTTAGAACGTCTCATGAATAAACAAAATAGACATTCATTGTCTTTTATATTTAACAGTGTATGTTTAGAAAATTATTTGCTGCCTCGATACACTATATATATATATATATTGACATAATATATATATATATATATATATATTGACATAATTTATATATATATATATATATATATAAATTATGTCAATATATTCCGAAGTTACATGTCATCGAATTGCCAGTCTAGCAAAAACGTTTTCTCATTCAACGAAATTAATTACTTCATATATTTGTCTTTGTAATGCTATTCACATCATGCTTTCCAAATTAATAAATTTTCATATTAATGACATTAATATTATAGGATGGTGTTTTATGATTTTAACAATTTGTTCATACTTGTTTGATTTAATGCATACATACATACATATATATATAATATATATATATATATATATATATATTATTACATTGAGATGAAAATATGTATGTAATAATTCATCATCGCATGAATTATAAATAAAGCATATTATATATATATATATATATATATATATAAAAACTGATGAGCTGTGATACAGCAAAACAGGCTTTTATGTGGATGCCTAATATATATATATATATATATATATATATATATATATATATATATATAATATGCTTTATTTATATGAGCTGTATATATATATATATACATGTGTGTGTGTGTGTGTGTGTGTGTGTGTGTGTGTGTGTATTCTGCACATATCGTATTTGAGTGCTGATTTCTTTCTTTACGCGGATCTTTTCTGTTGCAAACATTTCTCAGAAATCTTTGCGTAGTTTTGTATACAGGTAGCAAATATAAACATGAATGTCTCTCACGATTTATTTTTAAAAATGTGATTCAAGTGCGTTGCATTTATCTTTGCCTGGTAGCACCATTTTATTTAATTATCAATTAAGTACTGACTTTCAAAATTAATTAGTTCCAGAAAAATAGACGTCTAACGCACACTGCTTCAGACTAAAATGTGATAATTTTCTCATTTTTAATATTTTTCCAGCAGTACAATACTAATGAGCCATTCAGTTTTGAAAGTTACAGAATAATATTGTGACTGAATGAACGAACTAAAAAGTGCATTTTATGTAGGATAAATAACACTTGATACTAAATTTGAATAAGTTAAGATGATATTTATCAGGACAATATCTTATCTAGAGTCTATGCCACTAAGTAAGCTTTCTGATGAAGAATAATTCTGAGTCGACATGCTTCGTTACCAATGAGACCCATACCCTATAGAGATATATTTAATCATGTAGAATGTGGTATGAGATATTGTCTCTTCTGAAGTAGTGAACTGGTTGAACTAAGGAAAGTGGTTTGTCTTACCCATTTGTGCCCATGGTGCTTTTTAGGAAGAGAAAGTTATTTTATCATATTTCATCAATCCCTCTCCTTTCCAGATATGTATTTGTTTAGTAATAAAGGATGAGCTGCCTTTTAAATATAGTTCCTTCTGTCTGATGTATATCGGCCACACTGATGTCTCAGTTTTCCGTATAGTTTGAAAATAGTGTGTAGGATGATACACTCAGTTTCATCCTTTTTTCATGCAAAATCTTTTTGGTTAAGTCATACTTAGCTCACTCATATTTTTGTATAATATACATGAATGCTTTACCTGTTCTTTAAAGCCAGAAAAATGTGAGAAAGTAATTTTGGACAAATATATCATGCTCTATATGTTTAGTCCTAAAATAACGATAAAACTAAATATGTATTGATTTCTTAAAAATGCAATTAATTTTTTCTTGTATGTTTAGTACTAAATAAATTTGTACTAAAAATATTTTAGTAACAAAATTCAACAGAAATATTTGGGCGGTAATGTGTTAAAATATACCATATCAATATTAATAGAATAATTACTAATATTTAATCCCTGGAAAACGGAGTTTTATATAATCCATCGCAAAATAGGCGTCGAAAACCATTTTAGAATCTCTCATTCGTTGACAATCTTGAAATGTCAAGCTAACTTTATTAAAGAAAAACGGAAGTAGACTATTTTTTCAAGTGCTCATGTTAAGTAAGAAGGCGTTCCAAAAAAAAAAAAACGTATATTTTTATCATTTCACGTCAAGGAAAGCGGAACCGTCATGTGCTTCAGTCAGTCAGTTATGTGCCATACACTCTTGGGCGATAATATCTCTAAAGCGACATGACTCACTAGGCAGAAGATTATCTCGCCCTTACATTCCCTGGTAGGCTGGCTGCCAGGCTATAGAACACAATCTGTTATGTTATTTTACCCATAACTGGAAGGAAAAAACGGATTAATAGCTTTCCCATGCGTATTTGGACGTAAATGAATGCAACTAATTCAACTGGAATTTTTACTGAGCCCCCCCGATGTCTCGTTCCGAACCGAAACCTACTGCATTACAGCGCACATAATGAAATTACAGTAAGAGAAACGATTGTGTACAAGGGGTATTGAGAAAGGATTTTCATGAAGAGAGAACAGCAAATGATACTGAATTTAAAGATTTGGACATTGTCATTATCGGAAAAGCAAGAAAACAGAACGGTGTTCCACAGCTGGGAAGTGTGAGAAAAGAACCTTTTATAGTTGAAGTAGCGTTTACATGTAGCCATTTCAAAGTTAAGTGGTACCTGGACGCCAATCTGGTAACACGCTTAAATTTATGTGGTCGGGGCACCAGGAAAAAATTCATCAGAGAAGTTTTTATAAAAAAAATGCAAAATGACAGAGAAAAGCCACATCGCAACAGTGAGAGAGTGATGAATGTCGAGGTAACATGTTAAGATCGATTACATTGCAGATTCTGCTGTGGGCTTTGTAAAGACCATCGAGAGGAATAGCAGGAGCAGTCGACTAGAGATAGTAATAGTTTTCAATGCACAGACCAATGGAAGATTTATAAATGTGAAAAATCGATTCTGACGAGCAAAACTTTCTAGTACAAGAAAGTTCTAACAAGCATTGATTCAGTGCAGAAAGAATGAAACATTCTGTTTAACTTTCCAGCCCTGCTGTACTTAACCACTGAGTGGTATAGAGCTTGTTTACATAAGCTTGTTTGTTAGGGACAGAGTATTGACTCTCAGAATGTATGTATCATTATTTTCATACTAACCCTTACATTTTGTTTTCCGTCTCCTTCGCTGACAATAAATGATTATAAATTTCATCTTGTTCCAGTCCCCTAAACTTTGTGACAAATTCTAGATCTATTTCCGGAATGTTGCTGTTGAACAGTTATCTAATCCTAAATCTATATTGATGTCAACACTGAAAGGTATTCTATGGTTAAGAATATCCTTCAACGCTATGTCGTCTTTGTCAAAGAGTTTTATATAATTAATATAAGTATCTTATTAAACACTTTCTTTTTTATCTTGTTCACATCGTTATTTTTGTTTCGTTCAGGCAGAAGTGGAATTGAGGACAAACAAAATAGAAGGGTTGGTATGAATTCTCCTTAAAGATTGTTCGACAGACATTCAAACAATATGCAATTTGCAGTATCTTTTGTGCGATTTAATATATATAATGTAGTTTTCCAGCATTTCATGTTACTTTTAATAATTTTAATATCACCGAGAGGATTTTGTAGATTTCCAAAGCCTCAAGGATCCAAAACAATATAGCCCTATTTAAAGGCTTTATTCTATCTTTATCCTTATTAGTACTGATATTGTTTTTGTTCTTGTTTTATTATTGACATTGTTTCTATTGGAGGTTGTGGTGGTGATGTTTTCGTTGTTGTTGATGGTATTAATGTTATTACATCCTATCTCGTACGATTGTTTAAAATCTTAAGATATATGACAGAAAAAGTGTGTTATTATTCATATGTCAATTTAGAAATAACATAGATGGTATCGACACAGCAAGTGAAATGGGTACGCTGATTTAAAGCCTCGTATTTTGTGTTTACTTTCGCACTAACACCCTCGAAAATGATACTAATCTATTACATCTACGCTAATATTTAACCATTTTTTAAAATTTACACTATGGCTTAAATATGATTGCTGTCTGTTTCATGCTAAACTCAATCATCAGGCCTGATACATTTTATCAAGTGTGATACGGTAGCCTTTGGGTGTTGACGCCAATGTCCACTTTTATATTTACATATGTTCTTTCTCTGATTTCCAGCAATTTCAAAAGTATATATATATATATATATATATATATATATATATATATATATATATATATATATATATGTATGTTGTTTATTCCGGTTGAGGAACCGCACAAAATAATAAACAACAAAAACAGATATGGCGATAGAAAAGTAGGTTATATTGAACGTAATATACAAACTTGCACGCGGGTTAGTCATTTCAGGAATACTTTTAGTAGAAATGAATATATAGAAGTCTTGATGTGAGGTCGTTGGAAATAGTATGCGCCGGTAATTTATTCTAGCTGAGTGGAGATCAGAGCTAGTCTGGTCCTGGGTAACTTCGGTATCTGTCGGAAGTCTTCGATAATTGTAACGTTTTACCCTCCGCTGTAACTACAACTGAGATTCAGTGTTCTGCCTATGGCAGGATTACATGTACACTCAGTTGAATCCATTATCATATACAACAAGTGGAGATCCCACAACAATATATATAATATCGGTAGATTCTTTTCAGAATGTAAATTTTTTAACAAAAATGGAATATTATTACTTCAGCCTCTCTTATAAGTTCAAACATAGCGGCACGCAACAGCTAAATTCTTAATTATTTGTTGTTATAGTGATAAACAAGAGAAAAAAGAAACTTCTGCTAAAATAAATTTCTCTCAAATAAAAGTCCACGAATAATATGTGAATTTAAAGGAAAACCGTGGTATATTCTATCGGTAAGGACATTTCCCTGATAAGTTTTCTTCACCAGAACAGTTACTTCCGATATGATACTTTTCTGATCACTAAACTCTTATCCCATTCACTTATAAGTTAAACCATTATCAATCCTACATCATTTTTCATAAGGCTTTTTTCGTACTCTTAACTTTGATAACTAATAAAATTAGCAAATCGTTTGTTCAAAATCTATTTCCCCCTTCTTGAATCTTTAAAAATAGCAATTCGGTAACCATCTATTCATCTAGTAGTTTGTACGTCGTGTAGTGGGTGAACGATACTAATACGAAAAAGTACCTCGACGTAACGAGAATCCAGAGGCAGTTGTAAAAGAGGGAAATTTGTTAGGGATTGTCGGCGAACTTGGAAGAGCGTGGATGTCAGGTGGAGAGAGACCAAAATTTGGGGGCGCGTAAAGATTATCCTGTCGATCACATTCTTAGAAGAAAACTAAAATAGAGTGATAAAGAATTGAGAAGACTTGTCGACAATTAATATAATTGTGAACCCCCAAATACTACTGCTGTGAATAGCAAGTATGTCGAATAATAATAATAATAATAATAATAATAATAATAATAATAATAATGTGTTAATGATAATTACTGTCTGATGGCTAGAAATTCCAAACGATAGCAATAAGGAACTTCACATAAATCTTTGCAAAATTTAATTAAATTCCGTTTCCTCCACTCTCACAGTCTCTCTCTCCTGACGTCCCTATTTTTTGCTGAGAATGTTTATTCCATATGTTAACCAGTATTAATAAATGCCTTTGGAATAATTAATGTGATTGTTATAGCTACGAACAATTATTATCTGTTTTAAACTGTTTTTCTTTCACATGCCAGTCTCAACTGCTCATCATTGCTTGAAGTAAATTAAAGTTTTCTTTTTTTATTATATTTTTCCTTTTTTATTTGTCTACCTTCTACTTTTACTTCTTTCTGTTTATACGTGTGAAAAGATTTTCATAATTATAGAGAGAAGCATGTAGAATAGATGGGTTATAAGGTTGGAAAATAAAATCGAGAAGACAAGTTATAATTCTGCTCATTTAAAATTCGTTCATTTCGCGCTAATACGTGGATGTGAAAGTGGGTAAATAGTGGCTTCAACTGCGCATTCTAACAATGTCTGTAAGGTTCACTTACCCGCAAACATCCATAGGAAACTTACGAATCTATTTTGTCCTCAAAAGGAATGGATTACAAAGTAAAGCTTTTATCTGAAAAAATAATTATATTCTGAAGCAATTGTCAATGTAATATATGCTTGTAAACCAATACTAATATTTGCCGTTAACTATCGCGCCAAATATTGATTACCACCCCTCCAAAAATGTAATCTTATGAATCTGTTTTTTTTTGTTTTTTTTTTTTGTCTGTAACAGGATAACAAGCAAATAGATTTCATTGTGTTCACATGCATGCTAACACACGCCGGCGCTTATAACCTTAATCTGACAGGATGCCAACGATAAAAATACGCCCTGAAATAATTGGTAACAGTAAAAATACCCGGATTCTAAATAACAAATAGTCTTTGGGCGAAAAATTAAAAAACGTTTGCAAATTCGAAATGAAAATCTATTTGAACTGGAAAATAAGCTCAATATATTAAAAACAAACAGCTTAATCTTCATCATTAACTGAGAAAACGCCTGCAAGAAAAAATATTAAGACTGTGATGTGTTGTTACACTGAATTTTATTATTCTCCACAGTGAAATGGACATAGAAATCTAAAGATGCCTACCGGGATTTATTAGTGACTACCATTATCTTAAGACATGCGGATCATACTCTGTTGTTGCTCTGTTGATGCTGTGTTGATGACAGATACAAAAAAGAAAACCTGAAAAAAGCAAGAACTATTAACAAAAGTATAAAAGAAGACATACCGTAAAAGAAAACACGCACACATAAATACAATTATGCAGATTTATAATCGTCAGTAAAAGAACCAATCAAAGATATGATCGTGAGTTTGGAGACATTTGCTTCAAGTAGATATTTATCTATAATTGTAATGTAATAACAGATACCATAAACGTAAATGTATTTCCGAATAGTAAGAAGACTCCCATAAACTAAGCAAAGGGTTAAAACACAAATATATGGGTGGTTTATTAATCGTAACATTAATATGACACAAATCAGAAAGCATAGGAGAGCCAATGATGACAAAATATTAATATATATATATATATATATATATATATATATATATATATATATATCATACCAATTTATATATAGGATACTGGTTTGGATTCTTCTATATCTACTCCGTATGTTTATATATATATATATATATATATATATATATATATATATATATTCTTTTTCATTGTTGTGGTCGATGTGAGTTAATTTCAAAATGTAAACTTTGTAACAATATTTGAATTTTATTAGCGATGTCTCTCTTATAATTTTAAACATAGCGGCACGCAAATTATAGTAGATTAAAGACAGTAGTTATTGCAATAAATGAATCCATAAGCATTGCTTGTTGTAATGATAAGCAAATCGAAGAAAAACTTACAATAAAAGTAATTTCTTTTTTCATAAAACTCTACAAATATTATATGAATTTAAATGAAATGAAAAGAATTCAAAGATGACTATCTGGATTTATTAGTGACTGCCATATCTTAATACATGCGGATCATGATCTGTTGTTGCTCTGTTGATGACAGATACAAAAAAAGAAAAATCTGAAAGCAGCAAAAACTATTAACAAATGTATAAAAGGAAACATACCGCAAAACGAAAAGAAAACACTCACCTATAAATACAATTAAGCAGGGTTATAATCGTCACTAAAAGATACAACGAAAGGTATAGTCGTGATTACTTTGCTAAAAGCAAATATTTCACTATAATTGTAGTGTAATAATGGATACCATAAATGTAAATGTATTTCCATATAGTAAGACGACTCCGAGAAACTAATGAAAGAGTTAAAACACAAATATATGGGGGAGGTTGTAAGCGTATCATTAATATGACACAAATCATAAAGCATGGAGCAGCCAATAATAACACAACTTCCTAATGAGTCGTAATTATTCTATCGAGATATTCTTGCTAACAATTACACTATATCGATGTTCCCAGTATACAAATATATGATTCGAATGTAAAGAAAGGACTCTGATTTTCTATGCCATATCTATATGATTGCATCACAGTGAGTGTTGAAGAATTTTTTTTTTGAGTAACAGAGAAAGACAACGCAAAGCAGATGTGCATATACAAACGAATCCTGAGCATTTCTTGGACAAAACAAGAGGAAATATTAATAGACAGACGAAACCAATAAGACGCTAATAATTAAAATAAAGAAGAGACGGTTAGGATTTTAAAGGAAAATTATTAGAATGTACGGAATAGAAAATTTATGAGACATAGAGGATAGTGAAGTTACGCAGTGTAGATGAGGAAAATGTGAATCACTTATCTAATTTGCTTGTGGGAATAGATGGAAAAGACGTGAGTTAATGATTATTACTGTCTGATGGCTAGAAATTCCAAACGATAGCAATAAAGAAGCTCACATAGATCTTTGCAAAATTTAATTAAATTCCGTTTCCTCCTCTCACTGTCTCTCTCTCCTGACGTCCCTATTTTTTGCTGAGGGTGTTTATTCTATATGTTAACCAGTATTAATAAATGCCTTTGGAATAATTAATGTGATAAATACGAACTATTATTATCTGTTTTAAACGTATATTTTTTCACATGCCATTCTCAAACGCTGATCATTGCTTGAAGTAATTTAAAGTTTGCTTTTTTTATTACATTTTTATTTATTTTTTATTTGCCTACCTTCTACTTTTACTTGTGAAAATATTTTCATAATTATAGAAAGATGCATGTAGAATAGAATAGTTATCCAATTGGAAAATAAAATCGAGAAGACATGTTCTAATTCTGCTAATTTAAAATTCGTTCATTTCGCGCTAATACGTGGATGTAAATGTTACGCAGTATAGATGAGGAAAATGTGAATCACTTATCTAATTTTCTTGTGGGAATAGATGGTCTAGTAGGGAAAAAGAATGTGCCAATTAGTCGAACATTTCTTAGAGCTACAAAATACAGGAAATGTGAATATTTAAAATCGCCATATCCCTGAAGATAATGGTGAACACACTCACGCTCACTTGCTTAAGTGTGTGAGATTTAACGTGCTTGTTTTGCATACGCGTGTTTCTAGCTCACTGATTTTCTGAGATAAGTGATAATTATTAACCTTATAAACACAAGTAATATTCTACTCACGTTTATAATTTTACAACGTTTTCATGGTTGCGTTATTCGGTTTCGTTATGTGTTTTTCGATTCTGGTAAACTTTCTCTCTCCTGTTTTTAATAAGTTTTACTCTGTTCACGCGAGTAAAGCCACTAAGATATGAGGTTATTGGACGTGTAAAAATTGAATCAGAAACATTATTAATGAATCGGGATCGAAATGAGTAATCATGAGATTTTCAGAATGAAATTGTCTGGAAAGCATCGAGCCGGAAAAGAAATTCCACAAGAGATGAGTGCGATAAAAATAAACTGTTAGCATAGAACATAAGGCTGTATTTACCAACCTTCCCACGCAAGGCTAGATGTGACACAATGCCTATTTATTGTGAGTCTTCCCGGTCATATAGCCAGGCCAAAAGATGTATGTCTATTTTTCCCCAGTCGTGATTCTACCCTTCGGCGGAACCACGACTGGGTTACTGCTCGGAAGCAGAGAGCGCTCTCTACCCGAAGGCAGAAAGCTTACAGTGTCGTAGAGTCGTCAGTCGGGTGACGTCAGTCTAGTCAGTCAGTCAGTTAAGTGCCATACATGATACACGCTTGGGTGATCATGTCTCGAAAGAGACAAGACTAACAGGGAAGACGATCGTCACACAGTAGGTTGCTATTGGTTGCCAACTTTTTTACTTATTTATTAGTAAAATAGTTAAAACTAAAATAATTAAAAAGCGTTTAGCAATTAGCTTCTAACACATTCAATAAATAATAACTTAACAGCACCTCCTCGATAAAAAGTTTCCTCTCTTTTTTCCCCACTTCTCAACCTCTTATTTCACACTCTTCTTTAATGTATAAAACAGTATTTCCCTCTACCGACTCCATTTCGTCAATTTAATTTTCACTTACTCGTCCGTCTTGATTTATTTTTCTTCTGCGATTCCAAAGTCCACTCTTTATTTGCTGTCTTCGAGAATTTAGCGGCGTACAGGAAAACGACAATTATCAACAGGGAAAAAAGGAATCAGTCATCTCGTGTTTGCGATCCTTATTAAGTTTACAGACTTTTACATTGCATCAATTCCTGCAGACATTTAATCTGCACCCCGCTCCCCGTTTTCATTGTCATCCTGTCAAAAGGTCTCAACACTGGTAGATAATGATGCTTAATGGAGAAGATATTTCACTCAGGTCTGAGCTCATTATTTTAATGGAGTCGACGAGACGATTTGAAATCCCAACTTTTATCGTTTATATCATTTCAGACATATTCAAGAAAGTCGGGAATCCATTTATCCCACTCTTGCTTAGCCATATATATAACTTCCGTTTTTTTTCACTATGATTCCATCAAATATTAAAATACAATTATATTTTATTTATTTATTCTCAGTGACTACATTTTCAATTTTCAGATAGCTTTTCGGTAAATTTTGAGGAAAATTATGCAGGTTTTGATATGTAAAAGCTTTCGAGGAAGAACATAACTTGGTTTTCCTTCGCTAATGTTTCCCCCAGTGAAACGTTTTAGAAGTGATAGAAAAATGTTCAAATTTGCGGAAGCAAGTTTAAATCAATATGTCTGCTATGTGCAGAATACAGCCATCGAGTCAAAAATGTTTTTCCCTGCGTTAATCATATTATATGTGAACTTTTGTCCTTGTTTTTTATTTCCGAGACAAAACATTATCGACATATTAACACTTTTGTTCATTAAGCCTTTCATTGAGTTTCAAGAACTCTAAATTAGCAATACCCTGACAATCAAACAAAACTTAAAATCATTAGTTTTCTACAAAGTAGCTCGGCGTTTGTGGTCTTCTGTGGATATTTATTCTAATCAATTTACTATTTTCTGCTTGGATCATTGTTGTACTTAATATCATTTTTAATTATCTGTTTTGATATATTTAAATTTAGATTAAAGATATATACGTCATTAGAATATTGGTATTATTTCTTAAAACAGACATTGTAAATGAATCCGCTTTATATAATAATATAGAATTCGTTGGAAATCATTCATGTAAGTACGATTCAGAGATGATTCTAGTATTTTAATCAAGAACAAAACTGTGAAAATCGAAAACATCTTTAGAGAAACATAATCACGAACGTCCGTCCTCATTGCCATATCACGTTGAAACAGTGGTTCCCATAAGATAGATTAAATTTCGTCACTAACTTGATGGCTATCCGTTTAGATATAACAGGAGCTGAAAGCTTGGATGAGCGGATGGTGTAATATATAATGACTCGGAAACTTTTATCATAGATCTATATTTCCAATTTCCGCTGGTTTCGTTAGATTCAATCACCTGCATGTTACCTTGGAACTTTTAAGAAACCATATATCCTTTTTTTCACCAATTGATTAATTAATAAGAATTGTATCAATAATTAGTATTATCATTCATCAAATTATATTCTTCGTCTGTAGGTTCATTATTGTTCATGTTTGGAGGATTAAAAGTGTTGATTATTATTATTATGTCATTTTTCATCATATTTCGATTTCTGCTTTGTTCTCACTACCAACCAAGTCTGCGGGGAGACCTAAGGCAGGTAGTGGCGTGTTGTTATGGCTCCATTTCATGTTTTTCTATCTACCCTATCATCCCCAGCATTACATAGATAAAGTTTTCCTTAGTGTGTGGGCTGTACTTAATAAGACAATTTTTTGTATGTCCCTTAAGCTGGGGTTTCCAGGGATTCTTTCAATGTGTTGTTTTGTTCCATTTTTTATCATTCCAAGTGCACCTACTATCACTAGCACAACTCTTGTTTTCAATTTCCACATTTTTTTCTATTTCAATTTCCAGGTCTCTATATTTTGACAGTTTTTCAAATTGCTTGATTGCTATGTTACAATCCGCTGGACAAGCCATATCAATTAATAGACAAGTTTTCTCCTTCTGGTTTTTAACAATAATGTCTGGCCTGTTTGCTTCAATTTTTCTGTCTGTGTAGATGCTGTAATCCCATAGAATGGTTACATCTTCTATTTCTGTAACCGGTGCTGGGTGATGTTCATACCAGTGTTTGCCTACAGCTTTTCCATAATGTTTGCATATTGCCCAATGTAAATATTGCCCAACTCTTTCGTGGCGATTTTTATATTCATTTGGGGCAAGCACAGAACAGCCTGAGATTAGGTGGTCTATTTTTTCTTGGTGTTTATCACAAAACCTGCATTTTGGATCCATATTATTATGCATAATATTTGCCTGAAAATTTCTCGTGAAAAGACTTTGGTCTTGTGCTGCAAGAATAAAGCCTTCAGTTTCGGACTTTAATCCAGATGCACGTAACCATCGATGAGTATTAACTTTGTCAACATTGGATTTATTGGCACGTACTGGATATTGGCCATGCAGAGGTTTGTCTTGCCAGCGCTGTTTCATCTGTTCAAGAGCTTTATCTTTGGCTTTCATTTTCATATTCTTTGCCGCAGTAGTCGGCTCTTGGCTTCCGTTCTGCTTTTCTACAGAATCTACTAACTGTAAATCTTGTTTGAATTTACTGCCTTCTTTTATTATTGAATATTTTTTCTTTCTTTCTTCATGTTGCCTTACTAATTGTATCATCCAATCCTTTGTTGTTTCTATGTATGTTAGTAAGCCAATAGTTGTTGTCTTGTATGACAATTCCAGCTGAATAAGACCTCTTCCACCTTCTTTACGGGGTATGTATAGACGGTCTACATCAGCCTTTGGATGATGCATCTTATGCTTAGAAAGAAGCTTTCTTGTTTTAGCATCCATTCGCCTGATGTCGTTTAGAGTCCAATTTAAGATGTTAAAGCTATATTGGACAACTGGGATTGCAAGGCTATTAATGGCCATAACTCAGTTCTGTGAATTTAATTAAAGTTTTTAATATCATTCGTAGCCTTCTATAGTACTCTTTACGCACTATTTCTTTCATTTTTTATGGTGAATGTTTTCGCTTTCATTTACACCTAGGTATTTATAAGCTTCTTCTGGTTTCAATTCCTTTAATTGTTACAGAAGGGTCTAAGCTAATTGAGGATGTTTCTTGTATAGATCCACGAAAAACTGTAGCTTTAACACATTTATTCAAATTAAATTTCATTTCAATGTCTTCGCTGAAGCATTTGACAGTTTGCAGAAGACCTTCCAGCTCATTATCATTCTTAGCATATATTTTTAAGTCATCCATGTAAAATAGATGGCTTATTTTCTTTTGGCTTATTTTATAACCACATTCTGTCTTATTAAGTTGACTGGTTAGTGCTATTAATGATATGCAGAATAGTAAGGGAGATAAAGAATCACCTTGAAATATACCTCTTTTGATGTTTATTTCATCAGACTTATAGGTTCCATTTATATGATTGAGGTAAAGGGTTGTTTTCTTTATAGACATGCACTGTTTGATGAAATTGATGATGACGGGCAATATCTTGTATATATTTAAAGTCTTTAAAATCCATGAATGTGGCCCACTATCGAATGCCTTTCGATAATCTATCGAGGCAGTACTAAGATTTTTCTTTGTACTGTAGCAGTTTTCCAGGATCATTTTGTTAATTATCAATTGGTCTTTGCAACTATAACAGCCACGTTTGCACCCTTTTTGTTGAAGCGGTATCATGTCATTTCTTTCTAAGAATAATTATGTCTGTTTTGTTAAAATAGATGTTAATAGTTTATATGTTGTCGGAAGACGTGTAATTGGTCTGTAGTTTTTCGGGTTGTTTGTGTCACCATTCTTGGGTAGAAGAAATGTAATTCCTTTGGTCATCCATGCAGGGATTTTAGTGGGATCGTCAACCATTTCTTGAAGTTCTTTGGCTAGTTTTTTATGTGCTGCATTTAAATAATATATCCAAAAGTTAGGTATTTTATCTATACCTGGGAATTTCCAATTGTGTGCTTTTTTTAATGCAAATTTAACATCATCTTCTGTAATTCCAGACCATGTCTGTTCTGGGTTTTTTTCATTCGTTCTATCTCTTGCGCAATCCAATGTACTTCCTTGCTATGTTCTTTTATTATCGTTTATTATTATTATTATTATTATTATTATTATTATTATTATTATTATTATTATTACATAAAGTCAATATAACATAGAGTCAATAATGACATCATGATATTTTTCACTGAAGAGGTTTATGTTCATATATATATAAAAGAAATTAGCCTGATGACAAACACGTTTTACATAGAAAAAGCACTTCTTAATTTGTGAGCTGTAATTGTAAAAAATATTAATAGTTATTCACGAGTGAATCAGTATCTTTTGTAATCAAATACAAATCAAATCTGTAAATCTATATTATTTTATTTTCTCTGATTTCTAAATTATATCATTTTATTTTTGGTTTCAAACCAGACAATTAAGTTAATAAATGACTTCGTGGCATTTTTTACTAAGCTTTAAAAAATAAAAAAAATAAGATTGTACACAGTTTACATAGATAAAATCTATTTTGTTTGTGAACCGTAATTGTGAGTACAAATTTTGCATTTTAATAAGGCTTGCATTAAAGGCGTCTTTACAATGAGTTTATCGGAACTTTTTCCAATCAAACCAAGGACCCCAAATACAAGTAAAAGTTTTGATGTCCTGAAATGGCTCAATTCTGTGATTTCGATTTCAAGATCTTTGTACTTTGAATGTTAAAGAACTTCAAAAATACATTACAGACAGCAAGGAAATGTCAATAAGAAAGCATTGTCTTTTTTTTGCCTTTGTTTTTTTTTTTAACTCTGATCACTATATTTAGACCATTATCACTGATGTTTCTGTCTGTATTTATTGTTAAAGTCGTTATTTAAAACCGGGTTTGGTTGGTGTTTATAAGACTTTTTGTAGTTTTCTTCCTGTAAAAGTTGCATATTATTCAATGCATTTATAATGCATACCGGGTTTTATTATCAATGCGTATCAAGACATCGCAGTCTGATACAAGATGATCAATTGTTTCTAGATATTTATTTGCAATTTGGACGAAAATAATTTTTCATTAAGTGTGCTTGGGAAATTCTAGTTTAGATGGATTGGTTCTGTACGGTAAGAATAAAACATTCAGTTGATAGTATTTAATGTAATCTTCATCTAATGTCGATTTCTCCTATGGTCACACTACCTACCAAGTCGGAGGAAGACCTGAGGTAGGTAGTAGAGTGTTGCTATGGCTATATTTTATTTGTTTTTCTAATTCCCATAACTAACGTTCAAGAATAAAGATTTTTTTTAGTGCGACTGCTGTATTTATCAAATAATTTTTTGTATATATCCTCAGCTGAGATTTCCAAGGGTCTTTCAATGTGTTGTTTGTCCATTTTTATTATCATTCCAAAAACAGCTACTACAACTGTTAATGATCTTGTTTTAAATTCCCTCATTTTTCTATTTCAATGTTTTTTTATTTTTTGATAGATTTTAAAATTTCTTTGGCTGCTTTAAGACAATCAGCTCTCAATTAGTAAGCAAGCTATATTTTCCTTTTAAATCTTTGAAAATAAGATCCAGTAAATTTTCTTCAATTTTCCTTTCTGTCTAGATAGTGTAATATTAGAGAATCTCTATTTCCGCAAACGGTGATGTGCGATATTCATACTAGTATTTATTTACATATTTTTCAAAATATTTACACATTGTCCAGAGTAACTATTGCCCCACACTATTGTGACAGTTTTGGTATGAATTTGGAGCAAGTGCAGAACGTTCTGAGATTAAATTTTATATTTGTCCATGGTATTTTTCACAGATCCTGCATTTCGAATTTAAGTTATTATGTATGATATTTGTCTGAATGTTTCAAGCAAAAAGAATCTGGTTTTGCGCTACAAAAATAAAGTCTTCCGTTTCAGAGTTTATTCGAAAAGCTCGTGACCATCAATGAGAATTACGTTGATAAACAACGGGTTTATTAGCACGTTCTACATATTAACCATGCACATGTTTGTTTTACCAGCCTTGTTTCATGTGTAGAAATGATTTATCCTTGAGATTTTCTTCAAAGTTTTGCTGCAACAGTTGTTTTAGGTGTTCTTGTTGGTTTTCTACAGTATGTACTAAATGTAAATATTATTTTATTTATTGCTTTCTTTCATTAATAAACACTTTTTCTTTCTGTTTCATGTTGCTTGACTAATTGTATCATCCAGATTTCTGTTGTTTTCATATATATTAGTAAGGCATTAGATGTTGTTTTGTATGAGAATTCTTGATGAATAAGTACTATTCGATATTCTTTACCGGGTATATATAGACATCTTTCATCAATCTCATTATTATTATTATTATTATTATTTTGTCATTTTTCATCATATTTCGATTTCTGCTTTGGTCTCACTACCAACCAAGTCTGCGGGGAGACCTAAGGCAGGTAGTGGCGTGTTGTTATGGCTCCATTTCATGTTTGTCTATCTTCCCTATCATCCCCAGCATTACATAGATAAAGTTTTCCTTAGTGTGTGGGCTGTATTTAATAAGACAATTTTTTGTATATCTCTTAAGCTGGGATTTCCAGGGATTCTTTCAATGTGTTGTTTTGTTCCATTTTTTATCATTCCAAGTGCACTTACTATCACTGGCACAACTCTTGTTTTCAATTTCCACATTTTTTCTATTTCAATTTCCAGGTCTTTATATTTTGACAGTTTTTCAAATTCTTTGATTGCTATGTTACAATCCGCTGGACAAGCCATATCAATTAATAGACAAGTTTTGTCCTTCTGGTTTTTAACAATAATGTCTGGTCTGTTTGCTTCAATTTTTCTGTCTGTGTAGATGCTGTAATCCCATAGAATGGTTACATCTTCTATTTCTGTAACCGGTGCTGGGTGATATTCATACCAGTGTTTGTTTACAGCTTTTCCATAATGTTTGCACATTGCCCAATGTAAATATTGCCAATTCTATCGTGGCGATTTTTATATTCATTTGGGGCAAGCACAGAACAGCCTGAGATTAGGTGGTCTATTGTTTCTTGGTGTTTATCACAAAACCTGCATTTTGGATCCATATTATTATGCATAATATTTGCCTGAAAGTTTCTAGTGAAAAGACTTTGGTCTTGTGCTGCAAGTATAAATCCTTCAGTTTCAGACTTTAATCTAGATGCACGTAACCATCGATGAGTATTAACTTTGTCAACATTGGATTTATTGGAACGTACTGGATATTGGCCATGCAGAGGTTTGTCTTGCCAGCGCAGTTTCATCTTTTCAAGAGCTTTATCTTTGGCTTTCATTTTCATATTTTTTGCCGCAATAGTTGGTTCTTGGCTTCTGTTTTGCTTTTCTACAGAATCTACTAACTGCAAATCTTGTTTGTATTTACTGCCTTCTTTTATTATTGAATATTTTTTCTTTCCTTTCTTCATGTTGCCTTACTAATTGTATCATCCAATCCTTTGTTGTTTCTATGTATGTTAGTAAGTCAATAGTTGTTGTCTTGTATGACAGTTCCAGCTGAATAAGACCCCTTCCACCTTCTTTACGGGATATGTATAGACGGTCTACATCAGCCTTTGGATGATGCATCTTATGCTTAGAAAGAAGCTTTCTTGTTTTAGCATCCATTCGCCTGATGTCGTTTAGAGTCCAGTTTAAGATGTTGAAGCTATATTGGACAACTGGGATTGCAAGGCTATTAATGGCCATAACTCTGTTCTGTGAATTTAATTCAGTTTTTAATATCATTCGTAGCCTTCTATAGTACTCTTTACGCACTATTTCTTTCATTTTTTTATGGTGAATGTTTTCGCTCTCATTTACACCTAGGTATTTATAGGCTTCTTCTGGTTTCAATTCTTTTGGCTTCCTGTATATTGTTCTTATTTTCCGTCAAATAATTATCTTCGATGTGTTCTGAACTCGTTTTATTTTTGTCTTTTAACTGACTCAGATTCAGATCACATCTTTCCAGCACTTTTAAACTTACATCATTATCTTCGCAGTGATTTGCGTGTTTCACGGTTTCTACATTATGAACCTGTGATTTGTTTGATGTTATTACTTTTTATTTCTGGTTCCGGTTCTTTTTCATATTTTGTTGATTCGACTCTTCTTGTTACAATTCTTTTAATTTCATGAATTTGAGCCTCTGTCAGTCGGTTATTACGAATAATATACCTAAGTACATTGGCCAATTTATTTTCGTCTATATACTTTCTATTTGCTTGACCAACTTTTTCACGCCAAATGTCATATTTTTGGCGAGTCATGTTTTTTTGAGGTTTGAGTAACGCTTCATGAAATGCAGTCATAACGACTTTGTACTCCTCACGAGACCATTTTATTTTTTCTTTCTTTAAATATACGGTTGTAGATCTAGCTGGTGAATTTTCAGGACCAACATTAGGATAATCCTGGTTGTGGGGACCTGAAGATACATTCTTTGTGTAGGAGTCTGTTCCTATGGCAGATTTTTCGACCTCAGGTAGGTTCCCTCCTGAAGGACGGGCTCTCTCTTTATCCACTGGAAGAGCCATACTGGATTTTTATTTCTATTTGTATTTTTCATGTTTTTCCCACGAGTGACGCACGGGTCCAAAAGTCCACCCAAAGTTGCCCGGCACGTTGGGTATTATTATTATTATTATTATTATTATTATTATTATTATTATTATTATGTCATTTTTCATCATATTTCGATTTCTGCTATGGTCGAACTAACAACCAAGTCTGCTGAGAGACATAAGGCAGGTTCTGACGTGTTGTTATGGCCTCATTTCATGTTTTTTCTATCTTCCCTATCATACCTAGCGTTACATAGATAAAGTTTTCCTTAGTGTGTGGGCTGTATTTAATAAGACAATTTTTTATATATCTCTTAAGCTGGGGTTTCCAGGGATTCTTTCAATGTGTTGTTTTGTTCCATTTTTTATCATTCCAAGTACACCTACTATCACTGGCACAACTCTTGTTTTCAATTTTAACATTTTTTCTATTTCAATTTCAAGGTCTTTATATTTTGACAGTTTTTCAAATTCCTTGGTTGCTATGTTACAATCAGCTGGACAAGCCATATCAATTAATAGACAAGTTTTCTCTTTCTGGTTTTTGACAATAATGTCTGGCCTGTTTGCTTCAATTTTTCTGTCTGTGTAGATGGTGTAATCCCATAGAATGGGGACATCTTCTATTTCTGTAACCGGTGCTCGCTGATGATCATACCAGTGTTTGTTTACAGCTTTTCCATAATGTTTGCACATTGCCCAATGTAAATATTGCCCAACTCTATCATGGCGATTTTATATTCATTTGGGGCAAGCACAGAACAGCCTGAGATTAGTTGGTCTATTGTTTCTTGGTGTTTATCACAAAATCTGCATTTTGGCTCCATATTATTATGCATAATATTTGCCTGAATGTTTCTAGTGAAAAGAATAAAGCCTTCAGTTTCAGACATTAATCCAGATGCACGTAACCATCGATGAGTATTAACTTTATCAACATTGGATTTATTGGCACGTTCTGGATATTGGCCATGCAGAGGTTTGTCTTGCCAGCGTTGTTTCATCTTTTCAAGAGCTTTATCTTTGGCTTTCATTTTCATATTTTTTGCCGCAATAGTTGGTTCTTGGCTTCTGTTTTGCTTTTCTACAAAATCTACTAACTGTATATATTGTTTGTATTTACTGCCTTCTTTTATTAATGAATTTTTTTTCCTTTCTTTCTTCATGTTGCTTTACTAATTGTATCATCCAATCCTTTGTTGTTTCTATGTATATTCGCAAGCCAATAATTGATATCTTGTATGACAGTTCCAGCTGAATAAGACCTCTTCCACCTTCTTTACGGGGTATGTTTAGACGGTCTACCTCAGCCTTTGGATGATGCATCTTATGCTTAGAAAGAAGCTTTCTTGTTTTAGAATACATTCGCCTGATGGCGTTTAGAATCCAGTTTAAGATGTTGAAATTATATTGGACAATTGTTATTGCAAGGCTATTAATGGCCATAACTCTGTTCTTCTATTGTACTTTTTACGTACTATTTTTTCATTGTTTATGGTGAATGTTTTCACCTAGGTATTTATAAGCTACTTCTGGTTTTCAATTCTTTTTTTGTTACAGCACGCTCCAAGCTAAGTGAGGAGTTTTCTTGTATTGATCCACGTAAAAATGTAGCTTTAGCACATTTATTCAAATTGAATTTCATTCCAATGTTTTCTCTGAAGCATTTTACACTTTGCAGAAGACCTTCCAGGTCATTATCATTCTTAGCATATAACTAAGTCAGCCATGTGAAATAGATGGCTTATTTTCTTTTGGCCTATTTTATAACCACATTCTGTCTTATTAAGTTGACTGGTTAGTGCTATTAATGATATGCAGAATAGTAATGGAGACAAAGAATCACATTGAAATATACCTCTTTTGATGTTTATTTCATTAGACTTATAGGTTCCATTCATATGATTGTGGTAAAGCGTTGTTTTCCATATAGACATGCACTGTTTGATGAAATTGATGATGACGGGTGATATCTTGTATATATTTAAAATCTTTAAAATTCAGTAATGTGGCTCACTATCGAATGCATTACGATCATCTATCCAGGCAATACTAAGATGTTTCTTTGTAATGTAGCAGTTTTCCAGGATCATTTTGTTCATAAGCAATTGGTCTTTACATCCACAACAGCCACGTCTGCACCCTTTTTATTCAAGCGGTATCATGTCATTTCTTTCTAAGAATAAATATGTCTGTTTTGTTAAAATAGATGTTAATTGTTTATATGTTGTCGGAAGACATGTAATTGGTCAGTAGTTTTCGGGTTGTCTGTGTCACCATTCTTGGGTAGAAGAAATGTAATTCCTTTGGTCATCTATGCAGAAATTTTAGTGGGATCGTCAACCATTTCTTGAAGTTCTTTGGCTAGTTTTAATGTGCTGTATTTAAATAATAAAGCCAAAAGTTATGAATTTTATCTATACCTGGGAATTTCCAATTGTGTGCTTTTTTAGTGCAAATTTAACATCCTCTTCTGTAATTCCAGCCCATGTCTGTTCTGTTTTATGTTTGATTTGTTCTTTAGAGCAAGCCCATATCTTTTCCCAGAACTGTGTAACTTCTTCCATTCTGGGGGGGGGAGGACTGTCACTTCAATTCTTTGCATCGGTTTGAAAAATTCCTGTTTTTTCTGTAGAATCTTGATCTTTTCTCATAGCGTCTTATTCTTTGAGCCTTCAGTTGTATTGTTTGCTTTATTTTTTCCTTAGTTGATAGGACTTCATTTTCATTTCTAATGTTGTATTTTCTGTCGACTCTTCTGCTTTTCCTAGTTCTTACATTTATTCCTCTACTCAGTTAATCCAGTACTGCTAGTTCATTTCTAAGTTGTTCGATTTCTTTTTTTTATTTTTATTTTCCAAGGTGGAATCTTCATGTCTGGGAGACTGCCTTGTTTTTCATTTGATGTTCAGTTTTTTTGTTGCGGCTATTGCTTATGCATATGTTGCTTCATTGAGATTTGTATGAGTGTCTTCTTCATCCAAAATTTATTTGAGTTCTGCATTGTACAGATTAATAGTTCGGAGGTTATGCTTTGTTGGTCTTAATTTTGGGAGCTGTTCTCGTTCATCCATTGCTATATTTTGTATTTAACTTATATGGTTCTCGATTTCTTCCGTGGCTTCTTGTATACTGTTCTTATTTTCCGTAAAATAATTCTGTTCAATATGTTCTGAAATCGTTCTTTTTTTTTTTAGTCTTGTAACTGACTCAGATCACACCTTTCCAGCACTTTAAATTTTACAGCATTATCTTCACAGTGATGTTTGTGTATCACGGTTTCTTCATTATGACCTGTGGCTTCTTTGATGTTACTACTTTTTATTTCTGACTCCGATTCATTTTCATATTTTGTTGATTCGCCTCTTCTGGTTACAATTCTTTTAATCTCATTAATTTCAGCCTCTGTCAATCGGTTATTACGAATAATGTACCTTCATACATTACCTAATTTATTTTCGTCAATATACTTTCTATTTGCTTGACCAACTCTTTCACGCTAAATGTCATAGGTTTGGCGCGTCATGTTTTTTTTGAGGTTTGAGTAACGCTTCATGAAATGCAGTCATAACGACTTTGTACTCTTCAAGTGACCATTTTATTTTTTCTTTCTTTAAATATACGGTTGTAGATCTAGCTGGAATATTTTCAGGACCATAATTAGATTATCCTGGTTGTGGGGACCTGAAGATTCATTCTTTGTGTAGGAGTTTGTTCCTATGGCAGATTTTTCGACCTTAGGTAGGTTCACTCATAAAGGACGGGCTCCCTGTTTATCCACTGGAAGAGCCATACTGGATTTTTATTTCTATTTGTATTTCTAATGTTTTTCCCACGAGTTGCCCAAAGTTGCCCTGTAGGTTGGGTAACGTTCTTTTACAAACAGGGTCCCGAAGCCTGTAGGGGATCGTTTCTGACCTCATAACGCAGTAGTCATTCACTCCTCGGCACGATTAACACCTTGAGTTACGGGTTGTTGTTTGGAGTTTTCCTTCTTCTAAATGGGCTGCCAAGCGACAGCTGACATAGATACGATTGGAATTCAAAAAGAAAGACGCTGGTTAAAAAAAAACAAACTTGGGCGTAGCAACGGCCCAACGAAACAAAACATCATACACTTGAGTATTTTGTTAAAAAAAAATTAATGGAAAAAAGTTGACATACGTTTAAGTTTATTAGTGCTGTGAGATTTAAAGTAAAAATATAATAAATTGTTCGTCCACTTCATATTCATTCATTTTTTCATATTCATTCATATTTTCAATAATTTATTTATTATTATTATTATTATTATTGTTATTATTATTATTATTATTATTATTATAATTATTATTATTATTATTATTATTATATAATTTCCCGAAAAAGAACAAATAAAATTAGAGTGTACAAAACATTTCGAAGATTTTTCTTGAAACACAAGCCTTATCTAATCGAGAGACTAATAAAATTATATATAAAGCGGTAGATTAACCACTGAGACCTACTGACTAGGGTGATGATCAGAAATATTTCTAATATGGGAAACAGTAAAGAGTCTACCAAAATGGATATGTTAATGTATGAAGTATTAAGCAATTGTGGTGGGATGAACCAGCCTGGGTAAACCTATAGTGCGTATGTGATAGAAGGGAGTCTGATGTTAAATGACTAGCAAACGTAATTATAAAATGAACACTGACGACTGAATTTTATTGATTTTTGTATTTTTATCATTAAAAACAAAAATAAATATTTAGGTATACGTGCATGAAATGTGTACTTTAGTCTAAATATTTACTCATTAACTTATGTTGATTTGACATCTCATGTGATATTCTTATAGATCATAATTTGATATAAGTGCTAACATAACAATGTAATATACAATAAAGATCGAGTAATACAATTAAATGTCGGGTTTGTGTCATTAACTTCATCTTTATTCAAGGTCATCTGGTTCTGAAAGCTAGAGATTTTTTCAATAACATTCCGAGAGGAAAATGAATTACAACGTTACAGATATATACAACGTAAAAATAATATAAAACAGGTCGAATTTGTCTCTCATTTTTTATATTATAACTCATCTTACACGTAGCGTTGGCAAAAATATTATTTGCTTTAAAAGAGTCTAATGTGGACGGTTTCAGATGATCACCTTCCGCTTGCTTTTGATGCTTCACGTGTGGGTTTATACGCGTAACAAGTCAAGCCTAAATCATCTGTCAATTTTCTTCTCATCCTTTTTCGTGAAACACTCAAGACCCTCGGGACATGCAGATCACGCTTTTTAATATTTTTGCTTTCATTATTTATTTTGAGAGCAATTTGTAATTTTTTTTTATGGAGAAAGAAGGCGCTTCTGAGTCTCTTTCTTGGAATTTTTATTACACGAAAATTTATTCAGGCGCGTATAGAAACACATTAAGAACGCAAATAAAATATTTATTACAAATTTGAAAAAAGAATCCCACCGGAGCAATAGTATTATGGCGACAGTTTTGGGATTTTCAGATGAGGCATTCGAATGGATTTGTTATTACTACTTCTTTTCAGATCATTTCACGTTCCTTTCTAAAATATTATAAGAAAGCTTCCATACTTGTAGGACATAATCTTTAATTCCAGTTGAATTCGTTGCATTCACTTACGCGCAAATATCTTTAAAAACGTATTAATCACCATCTTTTTTCTAGCTATGTATCATCATGACAGATTGGGTTCTATATCCTTAGGTGGCAACCAGTTTACCGCTGAAGTTACTGCGAGAAAAATCTTTTGCCCGGTCAGTGATGTCTCTTCCTAGACATGAACTGACTGTCATTACCATTGTAAAGGCAGGATGGTTTTCATAACCATATACATGAGTAAATGTTTAACTCTTTCTTTCATATTTTGGATTGGGTTTAGATAACTTCTAATGTCTTTTCCATTCTCTTTCTTTCCCAGTAACTCTTTGCGTCTTGACATTTTCGCTTTGATTATGCTGAGTTCAATAAACTAAAATATTTGTGTGTATATATATATATATATATATATATATATATGTGTGTGTGTGTGTGTGTGTGTGTGTGTGTGTGAATTTAAACAATAAATTTTCTTTTATATATATCAGATTAAATAAATTGCAAACATTATAATTTCTTATTTTTAATAAAATCCATTCATACTCACTGATCATCTTTGGCGTATTTACAATCAAAATATATATCAAAAAATGAGCTGTAACGTTGGCAGATGCTATTTTCATTTATTCAATGTAACCAAGTGCTTTCAACCTCTTTCCGAGATTATATTCGGTGTGGGTTATGGTAACAAACGTAGCTGTTATATTTAAATCAGAAAAATGCACAGTAATTTATAGCAACACAGTTTCCCGGTTATATTTGTCCAGTTAGCATCTGTCAACGTTACAGCTCATTTCAGACATCTTTTGTTTGTAATACGCGAAAGATTACCCGTGTGTATGAATGGATTTTATGAAAAATAAGCAAACAATGTCTGCAATTTATTTAATCTGTCATATATATATATATTATATAAATGATAGTTTAGAACATATACAAATTTTTATCCACTACAAAGTGTACATTTTGTTTTGACATTGAAATTAAAATATCTCATCAGGAGATGTGGAAAGGAATGGAATGATTCTTTTATAATTTGACGATTTTTGAGTGGAATGTTGGTAGGGGTTAGCGACGAGGGGATAAGTTTTTGAATTGTCTGTTAGAATTCTAAAAAGAAGGATGAGTAAGGAATAGAGATGATTAATGGACATCAAAATTTGGTTGTATAGTTTTTTGGCATAATGCCTGGACTTTATTCTTTGGAGTTTAGTTGAAGAAGGGGAGAGTAAGGAGGTGTAAGGGTGGAGAGGAATATGATTAGATCTATATTTAATGTTTATTTGTAAAACTATACAATATTTTGTAAATTTTTCTTCGTTTCTTATTCACCTGGATATATATATATATATATATATATATATATATATATATATATGATTAACATTATATTTGTTCAGAATGATCCTTAAACGACGTTTCTCTTTGTTTGGTTAATGACAATACATTGATGAAAACTATTCTTGTTCTTTATGTAAGTATGTTACTCTTTAATCTCAGAACTCATTTTAATCGCATTATTTTTAGAAATTTCTTTGACATGGGAATTACAACTGAAAGGTTTAAAGGTAATAGTCGGCCATAGAAAAAAATGAATTTGAAGTTGTTCTAAATTAACTTAGGAGCGACAGTAGACTTGGTATTTGAAAAAAACAGAATGACGTATATTTAATAATGAAATATAAGTTTCCAACTCTGGTATATAAATTTATACAAAATTGTGAGGGTTAAAGCATGTCTTGAAAACTGGGCCAAAGCGAAGTGTGAGATTTTTTTCTTTCACTCTTCATACGTATAGAATATCCCGTATTCTAAAA
The DNA here is from genome assembly GCA_037127315.1 of Ascarosepion bandense. Classification (NCBI taxonomy): domain Eukaryota; kingdom Metazoa; phylum Mollusca; class Cephalopoda; order Sepiida; family Sepiidae; genus Ascarosepion; species Ascarosepion bandense. The sequence continues at coordinate 2,619,055 of JBBBDQ010000932.1, forward strand.
GAAAAACGTATGCTATATTCGCTCCCTGAAAGATAATTGAATAAATAATTTTACATCCTTACAAAACGCAACACGCATGCGAATAATTATAAAAACCGTAAGACTCGAAAAATTGTGAAAAATTGTGAAAATTGTGAAATTTTCTAAAAACAAAACATATACAGTAATATAACATTTTGGAAACTTGAACAAATATCAATAATGATTCTTTCCTAATTTCATACAATATATGTTAGAATGTTAAATTAAATATTACTAACCTGTCTCTGTATTTGTGTATGCGAAGAAATGTTACTCTACATGTCTAGTTTAATCCAATAAATAGGTTCCATGTCTAATTTGATTCATTCAAATTAATAAAGTTAATTTTATCCTTTCAGCATTGTATTAAATATTTTTTCACCTAAATCCTCTGTTTTAGTAAGATATTTTCGTCATAGAACTCACCACGGCAAAGAAACTCACTAGAAAATGTTGAGAGGAAATATATTGATAATCACTTGCAAGACTTTATGTCTATGCCTAAAGAAAGAAAACCGATCTTGTTCAATTATTATATTTTTTTTTATTCCCGATAACTTCATATCTTATTTAATTTTGTCTACCAAAGCAAGATACATATATATCCATCTCATTTTTTATCCGGTATTTTTTTGTTAAAGAACGAAAATTTTGTTGGTGATTAATATTTGTGTTTCCAGGATATTAATTAAAACATATTAAATTGATCAGTGGAAAACTTTGTGCAACAGAAATATTCAATTTCCTCACAATGTATAAGAAGATAGTGTCTTTAAAAAACTACGTGAAAAATAATTTTCAAAACATTGAACTTAATTTTATTTGTAAAAGATTTTTAAACAGCTTCAATTTTATAAAAAAAGGCGTAAGACACGGATGTGTTTTCTCACCGGATTTTTTAAACTTATAAAGCGAAACAATTTTGAGACAAATAAAATCCCTGACAAAATTCCTCATTTGCGGCCAAAATCTTATTGTGTTTTACGGCATTTTTTTTTAATGCCGACAAAATCTTTAAAAATGCTTCGTCTAAAGAGAATAATTATTTCTGTAAGAAATAATTTTGTAAACAAGATTTTTCAATAGATACTTTTTGTCAACATTTTAGGTATTATCTATTTTCCCATAGCTGGGATCCTGATAGCAGACAAGGAAAGGAAAATGCAAGAATTCCTACACAAGTTAGTAAGAAAAGGTAAAGAGAAAAGAATGGGCATAAACATCAAGAAAGCTGAATGTAATGGTCATCAGCATGAAGAAGAATGTTAAATACCAATGACAAGTGGAAGAAACTGAAACAAAACAAGAAATTTAAATACCAGAAAAGCGTTCTGACATAGGATGTAAAGTGAGAAACTGAGATGCAAAGACTCGCTGGCATGGCCAATATGCATTTCAAAAGCTAACCCGAGAACTAAGGGTAAAATAAACTAGAGGCTCGAGGCTGCAGAAATTTGCTTCTACAGAAAATTGTTTAAGATACTATGAATCAAGCACCGGATGAGGGGGTATTGAAGAGGATGCAAACGAGAAGAAAACTCATAATTAACATCAGGAAGAGACAGATGAGGATCCTAGGACACGTAATAAGAAGAGACGGCCTTAAGAATCTAATACCATCAGGACCTGTAAAATGAATGAAAGACAGGATAAAAACTGTTTGATATATTTTATATGCTTGAGCATATGAATGGCAGGGTGGGGTTTGAATGGCATTGTGGTGTTTAGGGAACACACACACAGACACACACACACACACACACACACACATATATATATATATATATATATATATGGATATACATGATAAAAGAAAAAATAGATGTATTGTATGCTCTATTTTATTTCACAAATTTCTCAATAGGAGAAAAAGAGCATATATAATTTGAAGAGTCGACATTCATATTGCCATCTAGATCTTGTAGAGGTCTTGATTTCTTTGTCTATTATATGTATATACACAACAGATCATAATTCTTAGGCCACCCCAATGTTTTAAAAAAAAGTATGTAAGAACTATTCCATTTTCATTGAGAATTATCAGCTTAAAAATAGTAAGAAATATATAATTTATTGTAGAAAAACTGGGGTGGACTAATAATTTAACCGGTAGTATATATATATATATATATATATATATATATATATATATATATATATATATATATATATATATATTTGTTTTTAATCATATCACCCCAAGCATTGCGAAAACGCCACTGATGCGCAGGGGGCTACGTAAGAGTGAAAAGATTGGAAAAGAGAAAAACCGGAAACCACATCCTAAACAGGAAACAAGGTATGAGCCTCTTTACCTGTTCAATAGAGGTAGATGGAGTGTGAACCGGGCGATAGTTTAGTCTATCTACTCAAATTGAAAAAAAAATTAAATAAAAAAAAGAGTGAAAAGATTGAAAAATAGAAAACCCGGAAACCACATCTTAAATAGGAAACAAGGGATGAACCTCTTCACCTGTTCAATAGACGTGAAAATAAAATATTTTTTTGTTTTTACTAAAACGGAACGGCCTTTAAACCAACAATTTAGTAGAATTTAGTCCCAAAATTAAATGAAAAAAACAAATATGGTAGCACAAATTAGCATAAAATTCAATATTACCACGTACGGACCACTTAATTTTGAGAAAATTTCTAAAGTCATACCAAATTTACTCTGATTTTCCAGTTTATGTCGGCTACCAGTAAATGAGCAGTGTGTTAGAGAGAGATAGAGATAGACAGAGAGAAGCAAGTGTCCAGTAATCAGAGGGTGAGGAGAGAATGGCTGGATTCAAAGCGTAACGGACTTCAAAGAAAAATATTTCATTGGAATGTGTCACTAGCTGTATAACAGAAGACTTTAGATGTCGAAACGGCCTTGAAACCAACAATTTAGAATTTAGTACCAAAATAAATGAATAAAAACAAATATGTAGAATAAATTAGCAGAACATTCAATCTTACCACGTGCGGACCACTGAAAGTTGAGAAAATTTCTAAAGTCATACCACATTTGATCTGATTTTCCAGTTTATGTCGGCTACCAGTAAATAAGCAATAATATATATATATATATATATATATATATATATATATATATATATATATATATAGTTTTGTTCTGAAATGAAAATATTTGCGTAGTGGTATTATGCTTTCATAACCCCTTGTAATAACAAAATTACAATATATATACAAAGAAATAAATTTAAACAAATATGTCGGTAATATTGTGTAACGTTCCCTATATATATATATATATATATATATATATATATATCATCCACATACTAGCCTCTTTTTCTGATTCACAGCTCATTCCTGTGACTAGACATGTAATCGCTTTTGACCGGGATCGAAACTCGACGGATAGGGGGTGTATCGAAGTCTCTGTTTCCTAAGCTATGGGCGCATAGAATAAGAGACGGAAGAATGTAGCGTGTTATATATATGTGGTGTATACACACCCCAGCCACCGGAAGAACACATTTCATTGCTGTAGAGTAACGCATACATCGCTGAAGTGCTATCTATTTTTAAAATTTTCCTGTCCAGAGATACCAGTCGTAATGAGAGCACAATATATATAAGGCTGTATTATATTGATAGGGCAAATTTTTGTAATATTCAGAATAGAAGTATAACACATAAAGGCAGTTTATTAAAAAACAGATTTGAAAAAAATTATGATTGAAAGAGTAATTTTAAAGAAGAATTAATATACCAGAAAAAGTTCACGGGAAAATCTAAAAATACAAACAAGGGCAAAAATAGAAAAAAAAATAATATGGTACCACCCACATTTTTGTATGTTTTCCAATGTAAATATCGGTAAATACTTTCTCAACTTAGTTAACAAACACTTCCTCTGAAATAACCCCCTAAATAAATTATTCAACAGAAGAACTCTATAAATAAGCTATTCAACAACCAAAAATATTCAATATATATATATATATAATTCAGAGAAAAATAAATTACTTAAAAAAAAAATCTCCTTGCAACTGAATCATCAGAACAAACTGCGCCGTTGATGGCAGGTGTTATTCGGACAAAGCTATTTAGGAAGCCACCATTTTTCCGTAAGATGACCTCAACAAAAATAAGTATACATAGGAATATCCGCAAGTAGTTAGAAACAAAGATTTTATAATCACAAGCACTAATTTTTCTAACGCCTCCTTAAAACACCAAACAGATCTATCAAAATACTACTAGAAATTGAAGGATGGAGGACTCACCACACAGGTTAAATTGAGGATCATAAACTATGTTCGATTCGCCCCTTCACGCCAGTGGAGCGTGAGAGGAGGGATCGTTCGTAGACCACTTGACTTCAGGCTCGGGATGTCGTACTTATTAGAGCAGCCACCAAACTGTGATTTATTGAGACTAAGCTCTCGACCGACTCGATTCGTCCTCCAGGGTGAGACGACTCACGCCCGACTTGGTCTGCCAGGACCGTCGGCGAAAAGTGCGTGCGCTTCAATTCTTCGGTGTTGTTACAGTTTGATTTTTATGTTTGATTCTCTGACTCGATCTCGTCATCTCGCAAAGGTTTAGAGTGTAATTCCCTCGATATCACCCTCATCACATATTTCGGTTGGTGTTAGACGGATGATATTCTCGGTATCATCCTCATCTCAGTTGGTTTTAGGGTGATGGGTTTTCTCAGTATCACGCTATTTCTCAGCCTGACTTTCGCACATCTTTCATTTCCACACTTTGATATGCTTTTAGGAAACTGTTCTGTCGGCCTAAAGGAAAACTTGCGCTAAGGAGAGCCATTTTGTTAGACTACGCGGGAAAAAAAAGTTGTTACACGAATTAGAGCAATTGTCGAAATGTTGGCGTGATAAGACGCAAGTCTGACGCCTAGCGGATCACCACTCGCTCGCTGTGATCGGATGCTCAGCAGCCGGCTGCCTGGCACGCTGGCAAGTTCGATCGATGTAGGCTAAATGTGGATGAGATCGAGTTACCACATGTCGCGTGCTCAGACGCGAGTCACACGCCTAGCCAACCACCACTTGCTCGCCGTGGTCGGACGCTCAGCAGCCGGCTACGTGACATCAGGGCTATGTCGTTCTTTGTAGACTAAGTCGATGAGATTTGGGAAACTCTCGTTGGCGTGATCAGACGTGAGTCTGACGCCTAGCAAAGGACCACTCGTCAGCGTGGTGAGACGCTCAGCAGCCGGCTACGTGGCACCCTGGAATTGTCGTTCGTTATAGGCGAAGTGTGGATAAGATCGGGGTACCACACGTTGGCGTGCACAGACACCAGTCACACGCCTAGCCGACCACCACGGGCCGTGGTCGGACGCAGCCGGCTATGTGGCACGCGGGCAGTGTCGTCCGTTGTAGGCTGTGTCGATAAGATCGAAGTACCACACGTTGTCCTTATCAGACGCGAGTCAGACGCCTAGTCGATATCGGCTCTTCCTATCATTGCGAAGCAGAATTTGCAAAGATTTGGATTGTTCACCCACAGACAGGGAACGTGAGCTGGGTTTAGACCGTCGTGAGACAGGTTAGTTTTATCCTACCGATCGACACGTGTTACGTCGGCCGTAGCCAGGCTATCCCGTCCAGTACGAGAGGAACCACAAGATCGGAGCAACAGTTCGCGAGCTCCCTCGAACGAGCGGTAGTCCACGCTGCTACCGCGCGATAACGGCTAAAAGACTCTAAGCCGGAACCACGACCGGTGCCGTCACGGTATTACGAAATGCGTCTCTTTTCGTTCCGCTGGATCCTGCCATAGCTGGTGTCGTCGTCGCTAGGGTTGGCTGCTCTTGTTGTTGCCGCGCTCCTTTGGCTGCTGTCGCTTCGCACGCGGCGGCGTCTGCCAACGGGCCACCCGATTTGACTGGGACAGTTATTAAAACTGTCCCAGTCAAATCTATGCTTGGAGAAGAAAATAGCTATTCTCAAATATAAAGATTGAAATTAACTTTTGAACCAAAAAATTGAACTGATTTTTAAATGTAGACATAAAATAGCTATCAGATCAATTAACAGATCAAAATAAAACTTAAAGTTAGATTTTAAAAATAATCTAGAATATCTCATTTAAAACATTATACCCCCAAAAAGTTTTATATCATTATTGCCATCAAAGGTACTCTGCTATATTATTATTATGATTATTTTTATTTTCATTTTCATTAAGAGTAGTTATATATTAAATTTAATTAACTATATGTATATATTATATATTATATTTATCTTTTAAATAGTCTCTATATCATAAATCATAATTATTAATTTATATTCACTTATCGTCGTATGTTATCTACATTATTATCATTTTTAGTATTTTTATTTTTATATTTTTCTCTATTATATCTATTATTATTATTATTATTATTATTATTATTATTATTATCTAACTCGTCATTAAGCAATGTTAGATCATTGTTGTGAAAATGATTTTTATTTAAATATAAGAAACAATACATTTGTTATTTATAGATATGGGAAGGCAGAAGAAGGTATGTGTGCGTTCATTTTAAATAATCAGAATAGATATTGAACACAAGCATCAATATTTCTGGCTTCCAATATCTATAACTAAAAAAGTACTCTTTCTTATATTTAAATGAAACTCATTTTCACAACAATGCGCTAACATTTCCTGATGTTAAAATAGAAATGTCGAAACACAAATATTTCCGTGATGCAATGTAATAAAAAAACAACTATATATATATATATATATATATATATATGTGTGTGTGTGTGTGTGTGTGTGTGTGTGTGTGTGTGTGTGTGTGGTGTTGTGTTTGTGTGTGTGTTTGTGATTTTGTGTGTGTGTGTGTGTGTGTGTTTGTGTTTGTGTGTGTGTGTGTGTGTTTGTGTTTGTGTGTGTGTTTGTGATTGTGTGTGTGTGTGTGTGTGTGAAGAAAGTACGCCAGCGTACGCGTCTTACAGTATATTAGACAAGGACTAAAAACTGAATTTTAAATAATAATAATAAGGTTTATAGATTTCAAATGTACTGTTAAAATTTAGCAGGGTCTTTACAAAAACACAAGCAGAACAAACAAAGAATATTGACTAGTCATCATGATCAGAGACTACAAAAACTGAATAAACTTTCGGACTGACATGGCAGTCACTGCAGATTGAATTGTATTTTAATAATCGTCAGAAATTAACAATTTTGACATGGCAATCTGCAAAATGTATCTCATAAGGACATCCATGATTTCACTTGCAGTTATATTCCTCAGATTGATTGCAAATAGTTTCGATAAACTCAATGAAATGAAAGGATTCTTAGTAGCCCATACATTAAAACATAAAGAAGAAAATGTCCACACGAGTAAAGCTCATATATTACGAAAAGCTTTGTCTATGTAATATGTGTGAGATCTTAGATTTTTTTTTTTTTTTTGGCTTTTTTCATTCTTTGGATTTTTATAAAAATGATACGTGGTCATGGAGCTTTTTATTTTCATATTTCCTTGTTAGAACCTTGAAAAAAGTAAATATAAAACAGACAGCAAAGGAAATAATAACTGAAATAATAATAATATATAATCGGTAATGCTGCACAGTATAATCAAAGGTGAGAAAAAAACTTGAAGCGGCGGAAATGTGGTTCTACAGAATGATGCTGCTGATATCATGGACCGAGCATGCGAGCAATGATGAGGTGTTGGAAAGAATGGAAACCAAAAGAAAAGTAATACTGTGCATCAGGAAGAGACAACTGAAATAATTGGGACATGCATTGATAGGGAGATATTGAAGAACTTGATACTGACAGGCCAGATTCAATGAAAAAGAGACAGATGAAGGCAGCGGATAACACATATGAGGGGCGTGAGCAGGTGGATGATGGAACGGGGCTTGCGAAGTGTAACAGGAAAAAGCATACTAAAAGCCACCAGCGATAGAGAGATGTGAAAAACTTGATCGCCTACGTCCTGAAAAGAAAAGGGCAGATAGAAAAAGAATCGATCATCAGACAAAACAGAAAGGTGATAAAAAACAGGAAATCAATAATTTTACACATGTTTGTGTCCTTTCTTAACCTAAAGTTATATTATTCTTCGCTGAAAATGAGACCCGTATTTGAAAGTTATTTCTTGAAAATATAGCATGCACTTGCTTCGGAAAATGTGATTTTTCTATCCTTGTGAGTGAAATACAATTGACATGGTGTAGAAATTCACAAATTAAATTGCCTGATAAGTTGAGATTACTGGTCTTGTTCGAAATGCTGTTCCCATCAGAATATTGGCTCTCACTTAGTAAGGCCTGCTCAGTATAGTTACAGTAAACACTGCAAGTCATCTTTGTGGATTCTGAACAAAATATAGCTGAACTGCGTCTAGTGCATGCATTTATTAGCAAAGTTAACCGAATGGAAATTTGTTATATGATATATGGAATTTGTTATATGCGTATGCCAATATAATTTTGTGTTTATCAGTGCATGGGATTTCGTGAGTATGTCCATTTTTCCCACGTTCTGACAGTGTATTAGCTTGTATATAGTTTAAATATCCGCAGACCTCTTATCATTGTATGGGTACTGGTAAGTGCTTCGTAAGTCTTTACGTAATATTCGATACCATAGCATTTCGATGTTTGGACTTGTTTCTTAGTTTAAAGTTAGTTTATACTTAAATTATTTAACAAACCAAGAAATCTCCTTTTGTCTACAGGCAGATTTATTTTTATCCGCTTTTAGAAAAATACAAATATATAGTTTCTATGCAGTAGATATATATGAACTGGCTTAAATTTATCTTTTTGAATTATATACACTCGACGGTGTTCCAGATGCACTATGCACTTGCTGTATGTTACAATTCTATTTTAAAAACGTATTAACATTTGTCCAACCAACCAAAAATAAAAGTAATCTTCTTTAAAATATAACATATGTAATAACGACAAAAATGGAAATCATTTTCAGAAAGAAGAAAAAAAACATATGAATATACGAACATGAACAAATTATTAAAACAACCAGGAGGAAAATACGAAAATTTCGATTTCTTTGTGTAATGCATAATTTAACTTGTACAGGTGAATAATAATAATAATAATAATAATAATAATCATAATAATAATCATAATAATAACAATAATAATAATAATAATAAAAATACTAGTCGGCGAAGAGCACAATTTAAGAAAATGAAAAAAGAAAATACACAGCATTTGAAAATGTTCAAAAATAGTTAGACAGAATGTATTTCTTCTTTAAGTTATGTGAAAAATATATAGAGATGGAAAAATACTTTAAAAATCTAAAAAGTATTATAAGTCCTTGTATAAATGTTGTAATTGTAATCAACACGTCAAAACGAACCAAAACGCAGCCAGTGTGAAGACTTAATATGATAATATTGCTACTATTCGAATTTTCCATTAGTTTATTAGTTAGTAAAAGGATTAATTCCTACTTGTAAACATAACTTAAAGATATTCATACGATGAAATATTGTTGATCATTGTCAAAACTATTCGCTTTTTCTTTCTTAAAACGTACACATTTTTGTAAATGTTGAAATTTATTCAACATTTTTTAAACATCTCTCTTTTTGATGAATTAGGATGTAAATTCCGAAATCCTAGAAAAGTACATTTCGTGTTTTATTATTTTTTGGCTTTAATTTATTTCACTATCAATTATCATTCAAACTTTTCTGAGAAAATCCGTATATAATTACATTCCTTTATCAATGTCTTATTTATAACGTAATATTTTCTCTGGTAGAGGAATTAATTTCAAACTTGTATGAAAAGCATTTTATGTCGTAAGTTATTTTATTTTGATTACTATTTTTATTATTGTTAAAAAAACAGTCAGATTTTTTTTATTATTTTTATCTAAAACAATTTTACACAAAATGATTCTGATATATGTAATGGGATTTTAATACTTTTCAAAATTATTTGCTTTTATTGATTTCTATTATTATAATTATAATTATTAGTAATCCTTTCCAGAAAAGATAGATTTGATGACAGACTGTTTACGCTAAAACAAAATACATATTTTTAAATGAATCCCATTAACTAGTGAGTGTATTTAGTCAAACATGCTGAAATCTCTAATTTCAATCCTCTGCTGGCTTGAGGACATACCCAATCATTCGAAAGGCTTTTGTAGTAAACGCTGATGACATATCCGGAACCGGTGTTTGAAACATGTCCGATGTTATATTCAACTTGGTTCTGACAAGGCCTGCGAGATTATTACTCCCAAGTAGACCTATATAGCAATAACAGACTCTGCTTGCCGCCAGCTTTTAAAGCGTAGCATTTGGATCTCAGATACATGGGACCTAAAAATCGACGGTTACCACACAATATAAAGTCAAAAGACTTATAATAATGACGAAAATAATGACGAATCATGCAATATCCTGGAGGTAGGATATCATATTGTGTCAGTTGTCACCCTAGAAAACAGTCTGGGTTAAAAAATTATGTCATTAGAAAGACTCATCTACTTAACAAGGAGACAAATGGTCAATGAAACCTAATATTGGAACTGGTGACTTAATAACAAATTATTTACTAAACGGACTCATAGAGAGTATTAAAATGTCTGTGGACTTTTTCATTGCACTTGAACATTCCTAAAAGAATATAGAAGATCAGATATACTACACATTTCGAAATAAGGTGAGAACTAGAATGATATCCTATTTCGATAATATTATGCTCGCTAGGGTCATCATAAAATACAAGACACTCACATACTAAGATATATAAGATAAAATTAAAAAAGGCAATATGCAATCAGATATAACACAAACAAGAATAAGGAAAGGGTGCAAATGGATAACATGACAAAGAACGTGATACAATACAAAGATTATTATCTCTCAGAAAGTAAAACAAAATAATATACCTGCAACATCAACCATTGCACTGATTCAGATTCTTTCACTGATAAAGATAAGTTAAATGAAATTAGTGCAAAATTCTTTGAAATCAAAGGATTTGAAATTACTTATGCGAAAAAGCACATCCTTCAAATTACTAACTCGCACACACATCAGAAATATACTGGTTTCCAAAAATCTATATGGAAATGAACAATAAACATTGGGCAAACATATGACGCTGAATTGAAAACATTGTTAAGCGGCAAAGAATCAAATAATGCTATATATTCAGCAATTGTAAAAGCTTAAAAATTAAATCAACAAGTGAAAAAAACAGACAAAATGATTCTAATTAGAAGACAAAATTAAAGTGAGGATATTTAAGAAAATCAGAAGTGAGTATCGATATTTGATGTAATTTCAAAACATCCAAATATTTCAACAAAAAATCAAGAAGATATATAATCAAAATCTACTAATCAAGAAAACATTTCAACATAAACTAAAATTAAACGCATTGAGAACAACACTGTATAAAAACCGTAATATTTTCTCTCGAAATGAGATATTCCAAACGAATCCCAAGAATTACTAAAGAGAGATTAGAAAAGCAGATATAGAATTAAAAAAGCCATGATCTATTGAAGAAGTGCATAATGGTTGAGAGACAATTTGGTGCAACGCCAATAATATAATACCAATTCGAAGTGAATTAAACAAGAACAAGACATAGTAAAAGTTATACAGTGGCAAACAAGTAATAATATAACGAAGAATAATGTTAGGTAAGCCCTAATAACTAACAAGAAAAAAAACACGTTGTTCAACTTTTGATTTTACCATCTCTCATCAATATAAAAGTATCTTGCTCAAACTTGACGAAAGTTAATTACTAATCCAATAAATTTCTAGAATGGATCATAATTGTATTACATATCGTCTACCAGAAACTGGTAGAAAATTTAAGCCAAATAATTTCGGATCAATAACATTACTCTCCTTTATATATAAATTGATTACCACTCTTATGTCAAAGTATACTTACGTTTTTCAAGTTATAAACAAGATTCTTCATCTGTAACAGAAAGGATATCGAAGAGCTTCAAATGGTTGAATAGATCATTTACTAATAGATACAATTATTGTCTATAATTGTTAGTAAAAAAGAAGAAACTCTTGGAAACTTACAAATTTGGAAATGTGCAATGTCTCCTCAGTGATATTAATTTTCTCTAAATATATGTTGGAATCACATGGCATTTAAATCACAATATACTTACTGCCAATTCCCGCTGCTTTAATATCCACCAATGAAAAATTCGAGTAAAATCTTTGTCACGATTTCAGTTCTGTCGGTCCAACGTTTTATATTCGCAAGAAACGAAGCTGCTATCTATTAACCATCACAGACAATCGTTCCTCCCACCCAATTAACACGAATCAGTTTTCTATCCTTGAAAGTAAAACACTGCGCCTCCTCGGATTAACTCTCACATCAGACCTTAAGTGAAAAACCTATATAAAATCTATAGCTAAATCAGCTGCTAAGAAAGTCGGTTCTCTGTGTAGGGCCAGGAAGTTTTTCCCGTCCGAAACAATCCTGCACATATACAAATCGACCATTCGCCGGTGCATTGAATATTGATGTCATATCTGATCGGGTGCTCCTGCTATCCACCAAGGGGTCCTTGACCAAATCCAACGGAACGTCTGTGATCGATCCAGACTTGACTGCTAGGACACAGTCGCTTTCTCACCGACGCATTGTGGCTTCCTTGTGTCTCTTCTACAAATACGTTCATGGCTTCTGCTCCGATGAACGTAGCTCACTGTTATCCCTATGTATGAATTTCCCCGAGCCACAATATTAGCAACTAGGTCCCACCCTTTTACTGTGAAACCGATAAATTGTAAATGCAAATTCTGCACCAGCAGCTTCTTTTCTAGCATTTCTCGCCTGTTGAATTCTCTTCCGCATACTTGCTTTCCCGACAGCCACAATCTTCAAGAATTCAAATGTAAAGTCAATAGTCACCTCCTGTCTCTCTCATGTTTTTCTCCGTCTACCCCACTCATCAGTATTCATTCTCGTTCTCATACTCTTTCTACCTGACATCCTCTATAACCTGACACTCTTAGATCAATGAGTTACTGGGTGTACACAATTAGGTAAACGCATCTGAGTACAATAGACGTCTGTTTGTCGCGACTCTTTGTTCTGAATGAAGCAAAGTTATTGCATGACCAACTCTCTGACAAACAATATCACTTCTGTTTCTATTGGGGTATCTCCGCTTTTTCTATGATAATGGACTCGACTTGAGTATACATATACTCCTGCCATAAACAGGTTACAGTAAGATACCGAAGTTTCACAGAGAATACCGCGTCCGTACTCATAGTAGCTCTGAGCTCCACTCAGGTAAAATAGTATTAAACAACACTCGTCAGTTTCGATGTGGACATACTAATTCCAGCAAGGCTTCATTTCAAAGACGCTCATATATATATATATATATATATATATATAGGTGTAGAGGCTCATCCCTTTTTCCTGTTTAGGATGTGGTTTCCGGCTTTCTTTTTTCCAATCTTTTCACTTTTCTTTTCTTTTCTTTTTCAATTGGAATAGATAGACTGATCTATCGCCTGGTTCACACTCTACCCACGTCTATTGAACAGGTGTAGAGACTCATTCCTTGTTCCCTGTTTAGGATGTGGTTTCCAGTTTTCTCTTTTCCAAAATTTTCACTTTCTTTTTTGCGTATTTTTTTTTCATTTGGAGAAGATAGACTTAACTATCGCCCGGTTCACACTTGACCTACGTCTATTGAACAGGCGTAGAGGCTCATCCCTTGTTCCCTGCTTAGGACGTGGTCTCCGGCTTTCTCTTTTCCAGTCTATTTACTCTTACGTAGCCCCCTGCACATCAGTGGCCTTACCGCCTTGCTTTGGCTGATGTGATTAATATATATATCTATATATATATATATATATATATATATATATATATATATATATATATATATATATATATTCTTTCTAATTGTATTCTTAGATTACTAACCTGCGTTCCAGTCTGTAACTTTACGTTTCAATATAAAATATCTTTCGATCTCAAATATCTGTTTTGTTGTTCATTATTTTGTGCGGTTGCTCACCGGAATCCACAACAGTTTCGCAAGGTGTTACACTGATATACTAACAGCCATTAGTGAATATATACACTAGGCTTTTGAAAATAATGGTGCAGATAATAAATTTTGCAGATAATAAATTTTGCTCCAGATTTCTCAAAAGCTTTTAACAAGTTCAGATTCTGGCCTTTATTGCAAGTTCCAATTTTCCATTATTTCTGGATGATTGTCTGCCTTTAAATGTAACATTTCCTATCAAATCGTGAAAAGAGACTTTCAGATCTTGACACACAAATGCATGTGTTCCTAAAAACTATATCCTAGTTCCTAAGTTTTTCTTATCTTCATCAATGGTTCTCCTGCTGTCATCAGTTCCCAAGAATGCATCTTTGATAATGACACCACTAATTACTGATGTCATAATAAGTAATCTACTAAGGCTGACAATGTAAATCTGAATACAACTCTTGAAATAGAGTTTCTATCTGTGGTTAACCGGGACAGCAAATGATATATACATTTTAATGCCTTCAAAACCAAACTGCTATATTTCAACTCTCATAGAGAAATATTCCACCCAACTATCAGTAAAATTGATGCAAGTTTTCCGGAGTGCAACACACTGAGCGTCTTTGGTTTTACATTTTCAACAAATCTGAAGTTGAACGACGACATCAAATCCATAACTGCTTCTACTACTAGAAATACGGGGTTTCTGTGTCGGGACAGAAAGTTTTTTTCCTCGTCAGCATCTACCTTATTATTTTATAAATCTCCAATTCGTTCGTGCATTGAATACTATTTATATATCAGGCCCGGTGCTCTTGCTATATATCTCGAGCTTCTTTACAAAATACAATGAACGATCAGTAATGTAATCGGTCCTTTTATGGCATCTTTATCTTTTCTACAAATATTTTCATACTAATGCTTCGCCATTTCTACCGTTGACATAGTTAATTTTAACCACCAATTTTACTCAAACTGTTTAATTTCTTGCACTTAATTTCTGCCTGTGGAATGACCTGTTTAATTGCTTCCCTCATAGCTACAGTCTAAAAATGTAAATGAAACGTCAATTTACATCATCTATCCTCTTGACTAGCCCTCATTTGTCTTCCTTTCTCTTGTTTTCTGCATTACACTATGTATCCTCTCTTTTCTCTGATTGTAACCCTCTCTGTACTAGTTAAGGGTAGCGTATTGCTTGAGGTGAAATGATTAAGATAATCGTTTCATGGTTGAGAGATTTTGGATGAGTTAAATGTACAAAAATAGCATTCAAGAAAGATAGTATTACATACATGCACTAAGTAGGTATAGATTTTATCATAAAACATAGGCAACTGGTACAAGAAGAAGCGTATAATTACCTTGAGGTCGGCGAACGAGATTGAATTCAGCATACACAAATGAAGGAGAAATACAAAAAGATTACTGCAGGAGCGTTCGGTTGGTGTTAATTACCGAGTTGAACTAAGGAACCATAATATCAGCCATGAACACTTTCGCTGTCCCTAGGATACAATGCAGTTTCACATCCTTACTTTCAACATGGCGCATATTAAACCTATCGATTGCACAAGGCGAAATTTTTGCACTTGCCATCCCATGTATCATAGTATGTCTATATGTGTCCAGATCCACAGGAAACGAAAATAACATAATCAGCTTTACAAAAATACCTGGAAACGACAAAACAATAAATGATGATCATTGTCAAAGATATTTTTAGCAATAAAATACTTAATTACGTAATAAAAGAAGCCAGCAAATTAAACAATGTATTCCCAGAAGGGGGAAGAAGCGCAAAATAATTTTAACAGATTACTGCACTGGAACAAAACCAGCTACTCGGAAAACGACCAAACCTGTCTTTGTCTCTTTCATTAACATACGAGGCATCCGAACTAAATTTTATAGTGTAGAATCATTCCTCCAAACTAACTCACCTGATATCTTAGCCCTATGTGAAACTAACCTTGAACCTTGCATCCCCTCCTCCGAGTTTTATGTTCCTGGCTACCTTCCCCTCTTCAGGAAGGACTCCAGTGTTCTTTTATGTACTTCAGTCTCTCGCTTCTAAGCTCAGTGAGCTATCTCTTCTTCCTCCACCGCTCCCCCTCCTCCTCTGACTGTTCGGTGCTTGACAGCATCTCTGACAATATCGACAAGGCCATTTCTTCTCACCCATCTGCCCATATTTTCGGGTTTGGCGACTTTAACGCCCACCACACTAAGTGGCTGGAAAACTCTGTCACCGACCCTGCTGGTGTCCACACCATTAATTATTCAATCTCCCAATCGCTTACGCAAGTGGTGGCCTTCCCCACGCGTTTCTCCAACAGCCCTAACGGAAGGGACTCTTTACTAGACCACTGCTTCACTTCCATCCCAAATTCTCACACCACCAGACAGCTCTGCCCTCTCGGAAATTCTGACCATGCCGTGTTTCTGTCAACATCTCTTTCCTCTCCACCCCTACCCAAGAAACCCAAACCCAGACCCAGACTGGGATTCGTTCCGTGACTTCCTCTTCGACGTCACTTGGGACAATGTTTTAGGTCTTCCCATCGAAGACAGTACATCAGAGGTCTCCTCCTGGGTTAAGGCTGGCATCGATGCTTTCATCCCTGCCAGGAAATTTCAGCTTAAATCCCATTCGTTTCCCTGGTTCTCGCCCGCTTGCTCGACCGCCATTGCCCACCGGAATCACTTCTTCCGGCTTTATCGTAGCCACGCGTCGGACCAAAACAGGCGCCTTTTCGACTCAGCTCGTAATAAGTGTAAAAAGGTACTTAGCAAAGCGAAGATTCTGTTTGCTGCCAGCTTGAAGCAACGCAAAGCATCCTCTAAGTTCGGCGCCAAAGACTACTGGCGCCTCTGTAAAACCGTGCTGAATCAATGAGTTTGAGGTCCTAACCTCCCCAGCGGACAAGATTCTCGACCAACTCGTGTCTGGATTCGTCTGGAGTCTATACACCCGATTTCCCACCTAGAACAGAGGCCCAATTGAATGACTTCCATATCATGCCCTCGCTGATTTCTAACATAATCTCAAAACTTGACCCTCACAAAACTGCGGGGCCGGAATCCCTGTCATAATCTTGAAGAAATGTGCCCCTGAACTCTCCACTGTCCTTTCTAAACTCTACAACCTCTACCTATCTTCCTCCTGCTTTCCTGCTTGTTCGAAGTCTTCTTCTGTGGTTCCAATATTTAAGAACACTGGTGAACACTCGGACCCCGCAAATTACCGCCCTATCAGCCTTCTTCCGATCTTTGGCAAAGTGTTCGAAGCCATTATCAATGCCGAGGTCGTTCAACATCTCACAGCTCACAGGCTACTCTCGGACAAGCAATATGGCTTCCGCTTCACTGCTGATATGCTAACGACCATCACCGAGTATATATACCAGGCTCTCGACAAGAATGGTGAAGCGCGAACCGTCGCCTTGGACATATCTAAAGCGTTCGACAGAGTATGGCATGCCGGCCTTCTACGGAAACTGCGAAGCTACGGCATAACTGAACTTTTGTTGGGCCTAATCCAGTCATTCCTCTCTAACTGTACTTTGAAGGTGGTACTAACAGAACAAACGCGGGTGTCCCCCAAGGTTCCATCCTAGGTCCTACGCTCTTTCTAATCTACGCAATGGTATCCCCGATGATATAACATCCCAAGTAGGTATGTACGCCAATAATACCACAGTTTACTCTCACCTCCATCAAAAATCTGGTGTTGGTGATTAGGCAAACCTCGCTGTCGAGCTTGAAAAGGACCTTTAAACCGTGGTAGATTGGGGTAAGAAATGGCTCGTAAAATTCAATTCTTCCAAAACGAAGCTACTGTCAATTAACCACCACAGACAACCGCACCTCCCCCACATTAGCATGGAACAGGCTTGCCTCCCAGAGAGTAAAACACTACGCCTGCTCGGCCTGACACTCTCAGCGGAATGACTACGTCGAATCCATTGCTAAATCCGCTGCTAAGAAAGTCGGCTCTCTGTGCAGGTCCCGGAAATTTTTATATGAATCTATCCTGCACATATATAAATCTACGATCCGCCTGTGTATTGAAAACTGCTGCCACATCTGGTTGGGTGCCCCTGCTAGTCTCCTCGGGCTTCTTGAGAAAATATAGCGGAGAATCTGCAATGTGATCGATACTGACTTAGCTGACCGCCTGCAGTCACTCTCTCACTGGCGTGACCTGGCTCCCTGTGCCTCTTCTATAAGTACTTTACGGCTTCTGCTCGGATTAACTTAAATCACTGGTGCCCCCTAGGTGTGAATTTGCACGAGATACTAGATTGGAAACTAGGTCCCACATCTTTACATGAAACCGACGAAATGTAACCGCAGTTTTTACTCCAACAGCTTCTCTTCTCGCATTTCCCGCCTGTGGAATTCCCTTCTGCATGATTGCTTCCCCGACGGCTACAACCTCCAGGAGTTTAAATGTAAGGTCAATAGACACCTCCTAACACTAACTCTCACCCATTCCCTCCAACACTCTCTCTACGTACCTCCTAACCCGTCTATCACCCTCCCCCTGACATTTCCTATATATGTAATCTCCTGCGCTGTAGTGGCAGTGTACTGCCTTGCTTGGGGTGATATGATTAAAAAAATAATCTATAAAGCATCTAGAAACAAATGCAATGTACCAAAATGCAAAAAAGATAATAAGATAAGTATTTTGATGGTCAATAATTTTCCCGTACTAAAGAAACTTTATTGAAAATGGCCGTATCCATTTCTGGTAAAGTTATGCAAAGTTATATCTGAAGGTTTTCATTCTTGCTGCACAATACAAATGTTTACTATTTAAAGTAACAAAGCAAATTCTTTTAAATTTTTTGTATTAGGCTTTACGGTGTTAGCACTTACTGAATAGAAATCATTTCAGGATGGTAATTTTCTATTCGCAGCTTAGATGTGGCACAAGGCCGAAAGTATGAGACATCATGTGAGGATCGGATTCACTACCAATGATTCTAGCGAGACGCGGTTGTTCACCATTACACTATCTGGAGTTTGACCAAATTATGTTTGGATGAAAAGAATGTCTGGATGAAAATATATGCACTGCAAAGTACGCAGCATTTACTGGATGGAAACGGTAAAAAACTGGTTTGAAGATTAATCAGAGCAGATTACAAAGATAGAATCTTTAAGAATTTATCTGATGTTTAATAGGCACTGATTGACCAATCATACAAATCAAACACTACAATAACAGAATGTTTTTCGTGTTGACATTGCAGTAAAAAAATGATGCACCTAAGAACATCAGTAATTCCAGTTGTAGATGGAGCCCTCGGACCGATTAGAAAAGGTTTTTTTTGACTCAGAAATCAAAAGAATTGCACTTACAATTAGCTCTCTCACATATGATGAAGTTTTTTTTATATAAAAAATGTGTGATTTTAGGTTTGTTTTTGTTTTATCCATTTTTTTACAAAAGTGATAATTGGAAATTATCATAAAGCCATTTCTGACTGAAGGTTACAGGTTGGGTCACGGAATGAAATGTGTATACAACAGCAATCAAAAGTTATAATAATCATAGAATATACAGCGTCTGCCTCAAACCGAGCATATCCAGATTATGTTTTTAAGAGTTTTAATAACTTGATTTAAAATTGTATTTGATATAATTTTTATTTTAGCGAAAATTATTCGATAACTACATCGGTCTGAATGCTAAAAATATTTTGTTACGTGCGTATTTCAATGCAACGGCACATAAGTCGGCATTTCTGCTTGTGTAAATATGTGTCATCAATATGTCTGTACGATTATTCTTATGTGCGTATGTGTGTGTAGAAAATGTATATGTCAATGATTGCTATACGATTTGTAACAACGCTGTAAACATTAATAATTAACACTATTGTTTTTTTTTGGGGGGGAGCTTAAAAACACTAGTGAGAAGCTTTGTTAGAAGTTCAAAGCATTGGAGAAAATAATGAGGAAAAAAATGAGTACAGGGCGTTGTAACTCAAAAGGGGAACGATATTTAGCGCTTAATGTATGTATATATGTATGTATGCCGCATTCACCCTAGTCGGGTTGAGCGGGCTTCCTCCCTGACGGAGCAAGTCTCATTGGGATTTGTTTAAGGGCAGGGTCCCAAGTCCTACCCCGTTATTTAACCCATAACTGGAGGGAACGGACGGATTAATACCTTTCCCAAGGGTACTAGTGCGCAAGTGAGTGCAGTGTGCTCGACTGAAATTGGAACTCGGCTCACCGATTTCCCCCTCCAAGCCGACATCCACCGCACCACAACGCACATCCGTGAACGCTAACAGCACCTGGTATTCCCAAGTGGTCACCCACGTAAGTACTGACCAGGCTCAACGTTACTTAACTTCGGTGATCGAGCGGGAACCGGTGTATTCAACGTGACATGACCGTTATGATTGATATAGACAACATTTTTTGACAAGGACAGTTTTAAATACTGCAAAATCATGTAAGAATTATCAACAGATATATTTTTGGTGAATCAGAGTAATGAGTTTGATTTAATGTAACTTTTGTATATTTTATAGCAATACGAGATTGCGAACTAACAATAGAGTTCATTTCAATAAGATTGGCTTTGAGTTACAGTATTTACTTCTTCTGTGATTGCGTACAATATGTCAATCGGAAGTTACTGGTGCGTTTGTCTGCTAACTAATTTCAAATCAGTCTGGAGAAGTTGATCCGTTCTCTTCAGTGATTGTCGTAGGCCTGACTAAGCTCTTCTCTCGTTTATAAATCCTCCTTAACTTTGATATTTTTACTCTCAGGTTTTTAATTTTTGATATCCCTTTTAGATTACTGCATCACTGAAATGTGTCGAAGAAGATATCAGGGTTATATATATATATATATGAAGGAAAGTATAAATTATATGTTATACATTAAATAAATATGTTTTAAATATACTTGGTAAAAACCTGGTGTTTAGGCTGTCATAACATTCTTTTTCATATGAGAATGTTTATTTTCATAATTAAGAAAACAATTGCAGACGGTGAGATTAAATGTCTTTATCGTAGCGTAACAGCTTAATCTATCGTGTAATGATGAAGAAAACAAAGTAAAAAGCTATTTTGTTATGCTATATGATACTGAAAGCTCTAATTTCCCCTAACAGGAAAAGAATAGACTTGATGTAACTGAAACATCGTTCAATATAAGATTGTTGGTAATATCATGGATTGAATATGTGAGCAACAAAATGTTTTAGATAAAATGCTAACAAAAAAGCCAGTCAAATATCTAGGACACATATGACGAGGAATGGCTTGAGAGATTCGATTTATAAAAGAGAGATTTTTGCCAAAAAGACGATGTCAAATCAACAAACAACCTACATAGTTTAATTAAATTGATGAGAGTTACGGGTTTATTACGAGCTACGAATGACAAGAAAGTGTGGAGAGCATGGGTAAGAAACATTCTGTTGAAGTTTTTTTTGCATAAGAAGTAAAATTGGTTGATATATAAAAGCGAAAACAAGGAACAATAATAATGTTTGATTTACAAAGATGAATATAAAAGATACAATGGCAAATTAATAATGTTTAGATGTATTATGTAAATATACATTATTATTTTTATTTTTGCGATAATAATTATTATTACTACACAACCCACTTCCATAACTTCAAAATAGTTAAAAAAGGGTGTCTCATTCATGTTATTTTCTTTAAATTCAAGTATAAAAATATATAAATCTACAAAACTTTTATGTCTATAAATCTGCTTGTCTTTTAAGGGAAAAATGGTTGTACATTTAAGAAACGTGTCAAAACGAATGAAATGCCGCCAGAGTAAATGGTTGAAAGTGAAATGTGCTTAATATTGTTGATAATCTTGTTCATATTACAATTTCTTGCTAGGTTGTTACTTACTAAGATGTATTAATAAAGCAGCTTAGTATATATTTGATGGAACTCTCCTGCAATTTGTTCTATTTTCCCTGGAAATTATTAATCTGCATACATACATCATGAGTTTAAGTGTCATAATTTCGGTGGATATTTAATATTTTTTCTTAATGTACACCTTAAGTTGTTGTCAAAATTAGTCATTTGCAATAAAAGATTTTGAAAGCTCCGTTTATATTATATTGTTGTAGCTTACAACATACATGTTTACTTTGAATTCTTTATCTATATTTCGTTGTGAAACTTTTATGAATCAACTCATGTTTGCTAAATTGGGCAAATATATATAATGGGATGTGTGTGGTGGTGGTGCAGTGGATATAGGCTTGCGACAAAAAATCGGTGAATCGATTTCGAATTTCAGTCGAATTCGTTGAATTCACTTACATGCAAATACCCTTTCTCCAGCAATGGGTTCAATAACAAGAAAGATTGGGTTCTGTATCCTTTCTTAGCAACCAGTCTGCCGCAGACAGTAAAGGCTAAATATTTTCTGTCTAGTCAGTCATGTCACTTTCGAGACATATTCGCCTAAGCAGTATAGCATTTAACCGACTGATATTAAACGGAAATGACAAGCAATGTCACCCTATATAAAAATTGTAATGACTGTCTTCGAGTCCTTAAGAAGTATGCTCCTGAACTCTCCCCTGTCCTCTCTAAACTGTATAAATACTGCGTTTCTGCTTCCGGTTTTCCTGCATGCTGGAAGTTCTCTTCAGTCGTTCCTGTATTTAAGAACTGTAGTGAACCCTCGGACCCATCCAACTATCGCCCAAGCAGTCTTCTACCAATTTTAGGGAAAGTGTTCGAGGCCATAATTAATGCTGAAATCAACATCTTACTGCCCACAAACTCTACTCTGACAGGCAGTATGGCTTCCTCTTAGCCAGGTCCACGGCCGACATGCTAACAACCGTTAGGAAGTACATGCTCCAGGCCCTTGATGAGTCAGGCGAGGCTCGTGGTGTGGCTCTGGACATCTCCAAGGCTTTTATGCAAACTACGGGGTTACGGTATTACAGGGCGCTTGCTTGATCTAATCCAATCTTTTTAAAATAACCGCAAAATGAAGGTCGTTTTGAATGGGCATGCCTCTTCTTCCTACGGCACAAATGCTGGTGTCCTACAGGGCCCTATCCTGGGCCCGACGCTCTTCCTTATTTTCATCAATGACCTCCCAGATGAGATCAAGAGCCAAGTAGGTATCTACGCAGATGACACCACAATTTACTTTACTTATTTCTTATAAACGGCTACAAACTCCAGGAATTTAAATGCAATGTCAATACTCATCTATTAACCACTTGACTGTAGTTCTTTTCCCACCCCGTATATCCTTTCCTTTCTCTCTATCTTACAAACTGTCATCAGACCTGCATTCTCATCCTTCTATTGCTCCTTTCTAACTGGTTCGTCTTCCTATTCACTCTCTTTTAATCTTTTTACACTTATGTAGCCCCCTTCACATCAGTGGCATTACCGTCTTGCTCAGGGAGATAAGATTTTAAAAAAAATTGGGACATAACTGACTTATTTTTCAAATATAACTCGAAGAAAACAAATAATTTGTTGATATTTTGTTTTATATTGTTAACACAGTGTTTTTCTTTTTTCACCTTAATTTTTCTACGCACGCCCAAAATAAAAAGCTGATATACAAATACACGAATATATCTATAATTCCCAGTTGTTTTTCAAGATACCCTAAGTGCATTCTGCTAAAATCACTAGAAAACATCCCAGTTTCTCCATGTATATATATTTCAGGTACATACTTACGCTCTTACGATATTCGATTATATGTCTTCCACTTATGAAGATATTATTCTAAGGACACAAAATCAGTTCATTAAAATACATTTACAATGCGCCATGTCTTTTGGGGACATACCTTATTAGTTAAGGACAGGCTATTACCATGCAATTTTTTCGCACTGAAGATATTTACTCTTGAACATTTTCTTTCGCCAAGAGAAAACATGTGTATCATAACACACTAAATCCATTATAAATCTAGTTGAAATAAGAGGCCATTTGTTATTATCACTCTTGTTGTTCTTTTTCAAATGGGTATGATAATACATATGTTCAACCGTGTCTAAATCACTGACAGAAGACATGAAATGCATTACGGTTTTTGCTTATTCAACAGAATAGAATTTATATTTGATAAATGTATTGAAACTATTGGGACTAAAATAAATTTTATATGAACAGCGTTCTGCGCAGAATACAAACCTGGCTGATAAGGACGATTTTTGAATTCCTCATAGACAAGTATGTCATTAAATTTGTGACTGTGTAGTATGTTGCATACATTTTTAATGTAGTCTACGAAATGCTGTCATTTGTGTTATAACTGTCGGAGTAGGTTTCTGTTTATGGTTACGAATTAGAGTCAGGGTAGAATTATTGTATGGTTTAGAGAAATGATTAGTTTCAATGATTATCCGAATACGTATATCAATAAATATACAGTACTGAAGCAGAACACATAAAAACCGGGTACGCTATATACTGTACAAGAATGTAAGGCGTAGATCAAGAACCTTATCATGACTATTAAATCTATACATATAACTAGCTAAATAAACTGAACGCTAACCTTCTTGGAACTGATGTATTTAAAAACAAAAGTCATATGTCACAAAGCTGATTATTGTGATTTGATTTTATTATTTTATCAATAATACTTAAGCAAAGCATGTACAGACGTTTAAATTTATGGGTTTAAGTCCGAAGGTTACCGTAGACATATTTTAAAGTAGGTAATGCGTACACTTCTAAATTTTTGAGTTTTTAGGCTATATTTATAATCCTAGGGAATATTTCAAAATATTTGCTTATAATAAAGAGACTGCATAGGAGCAATCTATGAATCCAGCTTATGAAGTGAAAAAAGGAAAGGCATCAAACAATGCTAGTTCTAGTACGAACAGTGAAGTAATTCTGATTCCGCATTGAATTTTTATTTCTTGTTCTTTTTTCACTAACTTAAGAAGTATGTGTAAATTACTTTGCCATACAATGCTCTTTTGGATATAAATGAGTTGTGGCATTATTTATCTCAATTTTGTCTTGTAAAAAAGATAAGGATAGTCTTTGACTATGGTTCTTTCGCCCACTTCCACGTAGCTACTGAACACGTGGTCCATGGTCTCTTCTCTCTTACCCACAAGTAATAATATGCCTATATTTTCTGGAAAAATGCTTTAAATTTCATTTTTATCTTCTGAAATTTATTTAAATCAACTTCTCAATGCTAACTGCATGTGGTAAGCTCACGATAATTAGTCTCTTTCTTTTATTTTACGTTTTTTTTCTGTGTTTCGCATTGCATTTTTATTTCTTGTTCTTTTGTCACTAACTTAAGTAGTTTGTGTAAATTACTTTGCCATACAAGGTTACTTTGGCTATAAATGAATTGTGGTATTATATATCTCAATTTTGTCTTGTAAAATAGTTAAGGATAATCTTTGGCTATGGTTATTTCGCTCCCTTCCACGTAGCTACTAAACACGTGGTCCGTGGTCTCATTCTCTCTTACCCACAACTCTAAACATGTACATGAATGTAGTAACGGCCTATTTTCAGTCCAACCAATCTATCAAAATATTAATTATAAGATTCTGCTAATGCAGGAAGAAAGATTCATAAAAAATACAGACCTTCGCTCAACAAAACAACATAAAAAGCAAACACACTGAAAAACATACAGAAGCACACATACATATACTCATAGATAAAAAATACACATATTATCACAAAAGAAAATCCAATTCATACTAAATAAATAAATAAAAACACCCACACACGCAAACAGACACATAGAGACACACACTCACAGAATTCAATCCAACTAACACACACCGAAAAACACACAGAAACACGCATACATATACACACAATAGAAAACACGCATACATATACACACAATAAATAAAAAACACTCACACACACAAACGGACGTAAATAAAAGAGGCCCTCACACGCGCGCACACACACAGACACACACACTAACACAAAGACACAAAATATCACCAAACCCATAAGATAATAAAGAGGCGCCAGATGCCTTAAGACAACACTTTACCCTTTCATCTGTTTGTTTATTTATTTAACTGGTCAACCCATTAGGACACATGCTGACAGAGAAAAGAGACGATGCAAACAGCATTGAACTCACATTATTCTAATTTAATTTATTTTATTATATTCTTTTTTATTTTCTTACTGTTCTTATTTTTGTATATATTTTTTTACTGTTCTTATTTTTCACATACTTCCTATTATCTTTAAACGGAATGATCAGATACTCAGAGAAACCCAAACGTTAAACAACGAATTTGTTCGCCTGAAGAGAGTCAATTTTAGACTCGAAACACGTGTAGCACAAATCATGACAAATTAATATTCCATAACTTGTATGAATACCAAACAATAAATATATATTTTTAAAAAAACGTTCACAGCTTCTTAAACTTTTAATTTTAAATGAATTTCTCTCGTTGGAACAACCCTATTCCTTTATTCGATATATATATATATATATATATATATATATATATATATATATATATATATATAAGAAGAAATTAAGATAGACGAATTATTTCATGGTAATTCGGAAGTATAGGCCTATTTCAAGCGAGCCATTTTCAGCTTCCCTCTTTATTCAACGAAGGATTCTACATGACTGGGATTCACAAAAACCTAACTGGATGAATAAAAAAAAATATATATATATATATGTAAGATAAGAAAATGAATGTCGCTCCCTTAAGAGAGAAAATAAGAACAATCCATTCGTTTGTCGGACCCACACATTCTTACACAATAATATGTAAAAGTCGCATAGAACCCACACCAGATAACACGCCAAGACGCTAATTCGTCACCACTGACACAACGTCGATGCCACCCGTAGCGGTCAATGTCAACAAAAGTTCGACGGTAGCGGGTGGGTCAGATGAGAAAGAGTGAGTGATAAAGAAAAAAGGAAGAAAGGAAAGAAAGGGGAGAGATAGAGAGATAAAGCTTTACATCATTAAATTAAAAAGACCTCATTATTCTATTTAGATTTATTTGTTTGAATTTGTATTTTTCTTTTTTTATTTTTTTTTTTATAAAACTGTATTAATTAGTAATATTTTCTCGTTAAAAATATAGTGCTCGTAATATTTTTTTCTCTAAAAATGTATTACCGGTAATATTTAACAGTGATGTATCGCTGGAGTTATTTATCATCAAAAATGTATTGCTGGTAATAGTCTTCCTTCAAAAATGTATTGTTTGTAATATTTTTCGACAAAAAATGTAAAATTTTTCCACAGAAATGTATTGCAAGTAATTTTTGCTTAAAGCCCTTTATGTTTCGAATAAATTCGAAACTTATTCATAAATTTTAGCTTTAAACAAAGTTTAAAAACAAATTCTATTAAATTTGACTAATAATTAAATTTTGTAGTTTATGTTAATACAAGAAAGAGAATACAAAATTAGTTAAGGAATATTTTTTTCATATTGGTCGTATTATTTTTTCTCTAAAAATATGTTACTGGTAATATTTGACAGTAATTTATGGCTGGAATTAATTATCATAATAAATGTATTGCTGGTCATAGTTTTCATTCAAAAAAATGTTTGTAATATGCTTTCCGACAAACAATGTAAAAACTTTCCCCAGAAATGTATTATAGGTAATTTTTTCTTAAAGCCCTTTATGTTTCAATTACATTCGAAACGTATTCAGAAATAATTTGGTTTAAACAAAGTTTAAATCATCATTCTCAAGTTTACATTTTCGGTAGTGGTGACTTGACTTTTGTAGCAATTAATGTCACGCGGTTTTCAAATAAAACATCTTAAATATAAAACAAATTCGTTTAAATTTGACTAAAAAATAAATTCTGTAGTTTTGTTAATACAAGAAGATTTTATACTTACGTTTTGTAACAATTTTTTAAAAAACATTTCATTGAAAAGAAAGCACTAGAGGGAAAGTGTGTGTGAGAGAGAGAGAGAGAGAGAGAGAGAGAGAGTGAGTATAGCTTTACACTTTGATTTAAAAGGAGCCAAATTATTCTATTTAAATTTATTTGTTTAAACTTAATTCTTAAGTTTAAAAATTATAATTAAAAATAAATTTACATAATACCAATTATTTGGTTAGTAGTGTAACAAGTATAATAATGCCGTATACTTTTAGTACTAAACATATTGTTTGTGATATAATTTCCGACGAAAAATGTAAAATTTTCCCATAGAAATGTATTGCAGGTAATTTTTTCTTTAAACCCTTTTTGTTTCAAATAAATTCGAAACTTATTCAGTGATTATAGGTTTAAACAAAGTGTAAAAACATATTCTTATAAATTTGAATAAAAAATAAATTTTGTAGTTTTTGTTAATACAAGAAAGAGATTAAACTTATTCAGACATAATAGGTTTAAACAAAGTTCAAATCATCACTTTCAAGTTTAACTTTTCGGTAATGGTGACTTGACTTTTGTAGCAATTACGGTCACGGGGTCTTAAAATAAGAAGCCTTAAAAATAAAACAAATTCTTTTAAATTTGACTAAAAGATGAATTCTATAGTTTTTGTTAATACAAGAAAGAAAAAAACAAAGTTAATCCAGGAATATTTTTTCATTTTAAAAATAATTCATAAGGTTGCAAGAACAGAGAAGTTAAGTAAGTTTTTATACTTTCGTTTTCAAAGAATTTTTGTGAATTTTAAATTTATTCATTGAAGAGAAAACACTAGAAGGAAAGAGAGAGAGAGAGAGAGAGGTGGTATAGTTTTACACTTTGATTTAAAAGAAACCAAATTATTCTATTCCAATTTAGCTATTTAAACTTAATTCTTAAGTCTAAAACATTAAAAATTAAAAATAAGGTTACATATTACCAAAAACATTAAAAATTAAAAATAAGGTTACATATTACCAATAATTTGGTTAGCAGTACAACAAAAACTAATAATGCCTATACTTTTAGTACTATGAGAAACCTATATTTGCACACCCACCCCTCATATACACACGTAAATGCGTACCTAATTTCTTTCATACACACATGCGTATACCCATATGTGTCCACACACACAGATACATATATACATATATACACCTACGAACGCACACATATATATACACACACACACAAACACCAGCATAAACAAATATGTAACCAATACATTAAAAAAAAAGAAAGAAAAAACCTTCAACATATATCACAATGGTTTACAATGAAACAATAATGAAAGAGGGGCTAAAAGATTAAGATAGCTTGAACAGCCTCCTGCGTCTACATTTAAACACTAGCTCCTTCCTCAGGTTCAACAGATCCAACTGGTTTTTGTGTCTGATGATGGTTATTTTCTCATCCAGACATAACATACAGCACTCTCTGAAATTGTTGGGTGTGTATGATTTTTTAATCATACTCCATGGGGGTTAGGTTATTGTCTTTCAAATACCAGAGATACTTCGACAGGGCTGTTTGGTGTTTCCGTTCAGGGTTTGAAAGGGAGTGCGTCTGGTTATATAGTCGTTGTTTCCAAGCACTTTCAGAAATACCAATGTAGTATTTTCTTAGCTTTATGTTTTCTTTA
This sequence comes from Ascarosepion bandense, assembly GCA_037127315.1. Classification (NCBI taxonomy): domain Eukaryota; kingdom Metazoa; phylum Mollusca; class Cephalopoda; order Sepiida; family Sepiidae; genus Ascarosepion; species Ascarosepion bandense. The sequence goes on from JBBBDQ010000932.1 coordinate 2,648,649, forward strand.
GGGTATATCATGGCCTGATATACCACCCCCTCGGTCATACACTCACCACCCATAGGGCAATCATTTTTAATCCTACAATTGCATTTTATAGTATTATCGCAATGTCAAGTTCTATTGTTCATGTTTGGTGAATTTCTGGCAAATTTATGGTTGCTTTGTTTGGGAGTTGTAGAACTGAGGTTGGCTCCGCTGGTGGTTGTTCCTCTGGAGCTGGCTTGATTAGTAGTAGTAGGTTTCCGGTTATTAGTTTAGTTTTTATATCAAGCTAAGGTTCTCCTATTGTGGGAATTGATTTTATTTTCTATATGTCTAGTGTAAGAATATCTGGATTTTAGGGTTTGTCTATTAAATATTCTATGAATGGTACTAGAAATGCTGAAATTTATATCTACGAGATTTAAAAAATATCTACCTATATTAATATTACATAATTTGCAAAATGGATGGTTGAACCAAATTGCTTTCTTTCTTCTGTTAGTCTTATTGGTATTACTATATTTTAACGATTCGTTAGAATAAAGCAGCTTTTAAAATCCGCTCCTATGTAAAGCCTCGTTATTGGTTTTCTTATGTGTGTAAAAGGTTGGAGGATAGTCTGTTGATTCTGGTGTTAATGGAATTAGGAATTTGCCTCAATACGTGTGAGGGGTGGTTGGAGTTAATATTGATGTATAAGTGCGTTTGGTTGGGTTTTGAAAGGGACTAAAACTGTTACTAGAGAGGTCGAAGGTGATGTCTAGAAAATTAACTACTTTACGGTTGATCTGGATATCTAATTAAAAACCTAGGTGTTTAAAGACGTTGGTTAGTTGTTTTTGTTTTTGTAGCACTTTTGGACCGGTGCTATTGTTAATGATTGCTAAACCGCCATCTCTATATAATCCGACTAGTTCTGGGTCACAAAATCTACCTATAATGTTTAATATATATAAACCTACATCCGCGGCTGGGTCGAAAACCTACATCCGCGGCTGGGTCGAAACCACCCATAGGGACGTCGAAATTCCGGCGGCCCTTTTTAATCCAAATGGAAGAATTGTGGACCAAGATATTTTCCTATAGGCCATTATGATGTTTGCTTGGTCCTCAGTGATTGTGACGAAGTTTTTAGCAAAATTGATGCTATCTGTTAATAATTCCTCGGAGATTGAAGAGTAGAAGTCTCTGATATGGAATTGAATAAATGTGGCCTTGTCCTTATGGCGTAGTTTTTTAAACCATTGAAAGGCATCTGCTGAGTTCTTCCATAGATTAATTTTCAATGAGGTTTGTACCTGTGAGACTATATCTTGGATAATACGTTTAGAAACTATACCTAATTCAGATCTAGTGGGGTTAATTAATCTAGTTGGTTTGGTACTAGCAAAGTCCTCTTTGTGGTCTTCTAGTAAGATGTATGCATGTTTTAATTCAATTTTTCCCATTCTATCTTCGACTTTCAGTTTTCTAGCATGTATGGAGGGTTCATCATCTAAATTAAAAGAGTGTTAGAAGTATCCAATTTGTAGGATTTGGTAACAGTGTCTCTCATTATTTTGTTGTATTCTGATGGGCTGATTTTATAAATATTATGAGATTTGTCGGCTTTGACCGAAATTGTATTAGATATTTTTATATTTTTAATATATTTGTCTAAGTTACTCTGGAAGTTGTTATATAAATTATTGAAACGGATTTTTCTCATTAAATCGAACATATCATATTCGAAGGCTTCTACATTTTAATTACTACGAAGAGATGGACTGTTCAGTCGATTAGAGGTAAAAGTATGTTTTCCATCGCAGTCGCTTGATGAACTGAACAGTTTTGTCGATTAAGACCAATAAGAAAGATTGTAAGTGTGGGAACGGAGTATTTTTAGGGAGAAATCAGGTGTGAATACCTCCATGGTAGGATCCCTAGTTTTATAGATTTAAAGACGTAAAATTAAATCCAGTGGAAAAAGTATATTAGATGGTGTAGGTTTGTGGTTGTAACCATAAATCAAGAAAAGAAATTATCCGGACGAAGTATTTTGTAATAAATCCAGAGGAATGACTTCTTGAAAGAAATGCAGGTCAGTAGGTATAAAAGAATCCAACGAAATAACCATCCGTGTAAGGATTATTCTGAGAAGAGCTCTAACTCCCCGAGGTAAGGAGCAAGGTATATCAGCATGCCTTGTGGATATAGAAGAATCCAAAGGATTATCCTTTACATATAATCTGTCTTAATGTTTTCTTATATTTGCTCTATATGCATATATGTTTAGAGCTCTCTTAGAGAGTTATCCTACCATTAAATCTAAAGGATGCCCTTTTGGATTCTTCTATGCCCACAAGGCATGCTGATATATATATATATATATATATATATATATATATATATTGGAGTAGATAGTCATTCAATTGGAGTAGATAGTCATTCAGTTGGAGTAGATAGTCTAAACTATCGCCCGGTTCACACTCCACACACGTCTATTGAACGGGTGAAGAGGCTCATCCCTTGTTTCCTGTTTAGGTTGTGGTTTCCGGTTTTTCTCTTTTCCAACCTTTTCACTCTTATGTAGCCCCCTGCGCATCAGTGGCGTCTTCGCCTTGCTTGGGGTGATATGATTAAAATATATATATATATATATATATATATATAGATTAACTTTATAAAGTATAATAAGAAAACTGTCTTTAATCCCTGTTTCATTTTAACAAGATTCTTCAGAGATTTTTAAAGAAGAATTCTTTAAAAATTGAAGAGACAATATATTGATTGAGTTATGATTTCATTCTTCAGATAGTGTCACTTGTGATAAATCAATTGATGAATTTATGTATAGAAGAAAAAACGTGTCTGTTTGTGTGTGCGTTAACGAGTTATAAAATATTTTTTATGAATGTAAGCATATGTAAATGAAAATAATGAGTGTCAAGTGTATTAAAAATATTTATTTATAAAAGGTAGGTTTTAATATATGAACGTGACGCACACATACATATATGCATATAAATATTTTTCTATATAGCTTTACAAATACAATCACCAAAGATACATACGTTTCTATATATCTTTGATCTCTATTATAATGGATAACTATATATTAAAGAAGCTGTCCTTGTATATATTTGTATGCAGATATATATTAAAGAGGCACATATATATGTGTCTTTTAACCTATTTTTTGTATTAACTTGAAGTTTCCTCAGTCGATTTTCCGTCATTAAAATACGCATTTTCCCACTTTTCAATACTTCGATAAGAACAAATATCTCAAATTTAGCAAGCGAAAAATCGTCATAAATTTAAAGTTTTCGTCTTTTCCTACTGTCTTTTTTAAATTCTCTTTTTTCTTGCATACAAGAAGACTTCCTTTTCGTTCAAAATTTTACATGCATAAAGTAAGCGCACAACAAAAAATACTTTATTTTAGTTAAGTTTTTGTGCTTCTTAGTATGATCTACGGTTATTGTGCTTTTACCTTTAAATTAATTACATTAGATTTTGGGCCTTTCCTTTTAGCAAGATTTCGGCCAATCTATTCGCTGTGAATAATTTTAAAAATTCTACCCCATTCAAAACGATGTCCTGTTTAATTGAATTTACACTTCTAATTTAATCAAATTAGTCTTAATTAGACGTGAGACGACTTACGATTATCACATACAACAAGTTTAAGACTAGATGAAAGGATAGTAGTGAAAATCTACATGGGTTATTAAAAATTGATATACTAAAAAGTTTCTTCTGTCTATAAACAACCTTCTTTTATTTCCTATTATACTATTTCATTGATTTGCATTGTGGCGCAATAAATATCGGCTCGAAACCAGAAATCTTGTAGCCGAGGTCTAACTCCAATTGAATTCTTTGCATTCACTTCCATGCAAATACCCTTGAGAAAGGTATTAATTCGTCTCTTCCTTCCAATTATGGGTTAAATAACAGAACAGATTGGATTCTATAGCCTTGACTGGCAACCAGTCTACCGCAGAACATAATTGCAACCTACTAACGGATAATTATCAGCCCACTCAATCAAATTACTTTCGAGACATGAAGTATCATACACATCTTATTATAGTTACAAATATGAAAGACTGAAAGCAATACATTACAGAATAATATCTTCAATTATCTCATTACTCAGCTTTATATAGTTGATAATTGCGCTGCAGTTAATACATTACATAAAATTGCATTTGTAACATAATTTCAGAGCGATTGTATTGAATAACCACAAGCATCTAAGTTAAGATACACACTAAGCAATTGTGAACCTACATATTTGGGTTCCTGAAGGTTGGAAAAATATGGGATTCTTGGGAAACGGCATCATTAGTAGGGAATACAATGCCGAAAATGCAAAATTGATTCATGTGAGTTTCTCGAGGGCATACAGCAAGAAGTTTTCATCCCACGAGAAAATATTTGCCCAGTTACAGAATAAATTGAGGCTTTATCAGATGAGGATTAGAACCTGTTATGAAGTCGACTTCCGTTAAATCATCATATTGTCTTGTGATTCTATCACTACAATGACCGTATTTTAATAATAAAAAGTCAGTTTTGTTGAACGATTCACCCATTAAAAAATGTTCTTGCAGGTGTCTTCTACGATTAGGGGACCTGGAGTTTAAAAACATTTTTTATAGTGAATCACCCAACAGCAGGAGGTATTTTTTGTTTCAAGATTATAAATGAATATAAATAACTCTTTCTTATTCTCTTATGTGCTCTGCTTTTCTCTAAAATATCGAAGCTTCAACACAAGGCTTATCACTGCTAGGGAAACTTTTTTTCGTTGTGCACGTGAAAGATTAAATAAAACTCACCCACAATAACTTGTCTATCATTTTTAACAAAAATAGGGAAATAATTAGAGATAATATGGATATATGACAGATAATAGCTTACTATGTCTTTAAAAAGTTAAAGATTTTATTGATGGGAGAAGCATCTTCTCGAAGGTCTTTCACTAAGTAACGGTTCTTGGGACAAAACTATCCGAGTAGATCTTTCTTTTTTCTACCTGAATCGGAAGAGAATGGTGTTGATTCAATCTTGTGTAGTCTTTATTTCGGATAATGGTGTTTAAGTACACCAACTGATAGCGCTATATAATGCAGTCCGTCAAATAGTTTTCCATAGTAAAAGCAATATATATGAGATAAAACTGAGACATTACGGTTGTAAATATAGTGCTTAATTGATTTACAGTTGCTTTCAATAAGCTTGAAGGAGATCGACCAAACTCTTTTATTAACAACAGATGTTCGCAAACATTGCTATTGATGAAATTAGTTTGCATGGTTATGACCATTTCTCCGTAAACTCGACGGATAGTCGTACGTAAAATATACAAATATAAGTTTCTTAAAAATCAGATAAACCATATTGGAACCAATAATCGTGACGCAGTCAACGCAGAAAATTATATTTAGCACGTAATCGTGACGAAGTTTAAATGTTAATGAATTTTGCCGAGAAAAGACTTCCTTGTTCGCAACTGTAACCCAAGATTCCTTGCATTAGCTTTAGCTATTGATTCCATGTAGTCGGTCGACATAAGGTTGGCTGAGGGAGTAAGACCGAGGAGGCGCTGTGTATTACTTTCGGGGAGACTAGATAGTCTTATATAATGGAGACACAGGAGCGATTGTCTATAATAGTTGACGGATAGCAGAGTCGTTTTGGAAGCATTAATATTTACGAGACTAATTTTTTTAACACAGTCCACCATTAATTGGAGGTCTTTCTCATGATTGTTAGCTATGTTATCTTTGTCTTCCTAGGAAGATTTCTGACTGAGACGAGAGTAAATTGTGTTGTCGTCAGCGTAAATGCCTACTTTGGATTTGATCACATGAGGGAGATCGTTGATGAAGATTAGACAGAGCGTTAGGCCTAGGATGGAGCACTAGAGAACACGCATGTTCTTGTGCTAAGATCTGAATGTGTGGCCGTTCAAAACGACATTCATCATAAGGTTTGATAGGATCAAATCAAGCGTCAATTGATAAATATATGGCGCAGAAGGCCGGCGTGCAAAGAGACGTCACAGAGCAAATCGCGGAACGAATACCAGTATGTTTTTTGGTAAAAGTAAGAAATTGTTAGTAGGATCTTCATGAGGGGAGATTCCAAGACGGCAAAGCTGCAAGGCTTGGTCGGAGTCAGATACAGAGGTGAAGCAGAGATCTCGAAGAGAAGCGTGTCATGTAGGGATACTGGGAAAACGCGTGGGAAAATCCAACATTTGCATTATAGATGGATTAATTGCAAATTTCATGCCATGAATACCAGCAGAATCGGTGACTGTGTTTTTCAGTCACATGGCATGGTGGGTATTAAAATAACCGAATATATATATATATATATATATATATATATGTGTGTGTGTGTGTGTGTGTGTGTGTGTGTGTGTGTGTGTGTGTGTGTTAGCGACAAGATGGAAAGAATTAGCTTTATCTACAGCGGCCATGATATAAGGAACGGAAACAACAAAGACATAAATATTTGTATTACTTAAAATGTAATGCATGATTAGCAATGACATTTTTACCGAATAAAGATAAGAGTGTAATGCATAAATATTATAGAAAGTTAAAAACATTTAAATAATTGTTTTTTTTTTTAAATAAAAATGAACTGGAACAAAGGAAATAAGCTACTGGTCAAAAGTTAAGGAACGATTTCGTTAACACTTGAGTGTGAACAAAATATGGTTATTCGGTAAAATTTTCATTGCTAAGCATGAATTAATTTTTAAGTAATACACATATTTATGTTTACGTTCCTTATATTATGGCCGATACTGTATATTGTCATAGTTAGTGTCTAGCAAGTAGCAGTCGGGAGAAGAAAAGGAGCGATACAGAAAGAAAAGATAACTAATTGATTTTAGAAGTGAAAGCGGAGGCATATGTATCAGTGGTCAGAGAGAAGTCACCTTAGGTAGAAATAGGTTTTCATGGACGTAAACACCAAAAGCACGCATATGCAGAGTGGAGTCCTTCTTTATGATGGAATTGGTTGCCAAGAATCGAGAAGTCAGAGAAGCGGATTGAGGGATTAAGATTCGTTTTGTGAAGGGGATATTGAATGCTGTAGGTGACTTTGCTTTAGCTGGTTTACTTTGTTTGTTTGTTTTTTTTTTGTTTTTTTTAGATACAATTGTTCATGTTTGTGTTGTTGCGGAGAAACTTTTCCATGCCCGTCAGTGCACTGCAATGACCCAGCTATTAGGCAACTGGTGATCAGAGCAGCCGCACTCGACGCTACGCAAGATTTGCGGCTACTAACAGTCGGAAGCAGCAACCAGAAAACTGCCAACATGATACTCTTACAACGAAGATGACGTTGCCACCTACCACACAGATTGAAGAAAATTAAGGCTTGATGTCTTAGAAGAGAAAGAGAAACCGAAACCAATTCCTAAACATCTAACAAGGGATAAGTCTCTACAATAGTTTAATGAAATTGGGAGGTGTGTAGACCAGAAGATAGTTCTTTCTACTCTATTTTGGAAAAACAAAATAAAATAAATTTACTAAGTTTTAACGTATTTAAAATCAGGATTTCCCTTGATGGTTTATGAGAGAAATTGGACCAGCAGTAACTAACAACAGCCCAGAATTTGAGAGATTACGAAATGATAGGGTCTTATAAAGAGAAGTCAAAGAACACCTAACGATTGAAGAGTCCAGTTAAGTGAAACGGATGATCAATTTCGACGGACAAGTTCACTTTTTCTTGGAAAAGCAAAATCAATCAAAGTCATTAAATTTAGTACTAACTAACCTATTTATGTCACACTGGCTAGAGAATTTAGAGGATGGGTCATTCGTCCAGGAAAAGATTAAGCAGATATATTTCGAAACTAAAAAACAAATAAAAATTAAATAAAATTTAGTTCCTAATGCAAGAGACTATTCTAACATTGTTAGAGGATCTACGTGGGAGTAAACACTCATTTAAGAATTCAAATTTAGAAAAAAGTAAGACAATTTGATTAAAACACTTACATAAAGAGTTTAAAGAAAATGAAATTTAACGCCATTGTTTACTGGAGAACAACAAAATGTTAGGGTCTTAAAAAGAGAACAGAAAAATATCACAGTCCGGAATTGAAAGGGCTAGGTAAGTGAAAATTCTGATCTATTTCGACGAGCAAGTTAATCTTTCTCGGCAAAAGACAAATGGAACGAAGTGATTAAATTTAATTTTAAGTACGCTATGTATAATTAGAGAAAAAATACATGAAAATCACTTACATCAATCACGACAAGCATGTTAACCTTTACAACACGCCGAATTGCCCACGTGTAAATGTTTATATTCAGCAAATTTCTATCACGTCAATGACTGATAGGACGTTTGCGTGAAATAACCTTTTCTTAGGTGCATTTGCTGAAGTTGATAAAAGCGCGTGTATAGATCTTGAGTTATTCTTTGCAAATTTATCAGGAATCCATTCACCGTAACCTAATAAATCGTTGGGGAAACATACGGACTGCAATCTTAGCAGACCTGGGTGTGATCTGGGCAAAAGAAGTCTGATTAATCCCATCTCAATTCACATTGATTTCTAGTTCAGAATTATATTTCACTGCGACTGCTGTCCCTATCAAAATCAAAACTAAAGAGCACAGTCTAATCTATTATTTAGGCTTGTCTCAGCTCAGAGTGAGATATCGGAGAGCAGAGTTCAAATTCCAGTTGCATTCGTAGTATTAATTTATGTGCAAAATTCTTTGAAAAGTATTAATTAATCATTTCTACCTCCAAATATGGGTTTGATAGTAGGGCAGATTGTGTTTTAGAGACGTGGATGGAAAACAATCTACCACAGAAAGAAATGGCAGCCTAATGTGGTAAAATCTTCTGCCCAGTAAATTCTGCCTCTTTCGGAACATGATCGCCCATGCGAAAGAAACATGTTGACCCAAAAGTGTATAGCTATGATATAGAGTAAGAAAATGAATTATGAAGAAAATAAAGAGATAGTAATGCGATTAGGAGTTTAATTTGTTTATTCTCTGCATGTTATTTTTCTGTCTTCAGATACTTCTACATTTTGTGCTCATTACGTATTTTGGTTTATGGAAGATTTTACCCATTTCACAAGACACCTATTTTTTCATTTTTTTTTTTTTTCAGATTTTATTTTTTATCTGTTTGTTTTAATTCCTTAAAAATGGTTTTCATTATTTTCAATTTTCTCATAATGATCCTCAATGACTTTAGTTATGGGAGCTGAAGTTTCATTTTGAGTCTTAATATTACTTTATATTTATTTCAGGACTTTCGAATTGATTATGCCATCAGTTAACTGTTTTAGAAAATAATTCAGGCACATACATTTCAATGCCTTATTATAACACCGCTTTCTTATTATTCATTTTTCATTGTTATTATCATAATCATTTTTTATAAAACATTCCAGGCGGGTAAATTATCTTTTTATATATATCTTCTATTTTTTTTTCAAGGAGTTCAAACACGTAATCTCTCTTCAACATTATATATTTTATCTTATTACGAATAAAATATTTCTATTCTTTAATATGTTCTAATCAGTTCTTTTTTTATATAAATTATTTTGTTCGAGTGCATATACAGCGTGTAATCATATATACGTAGAAATAGACAAACTATAAAATGACTTCCAATACCCAAAACTATTTAGTTCATGGTCATAAATACGATGATTATTTGATTACTCCATTTAGTGTTTTACTTATTTAAAAGTGAAATAAAATTCAATTAAGCATGATTATATAGTTAAAAGCTTATATATATATATATATATATATATATATATATATATATATATATATATATATATATACTTAAAATTTTATCTATTCATTCTCCTAAAGTCTTTGGCTCTTTTAAATGTCCTGTTTAGTTGAAAATACCTAGGATTGGGGATGTGGGCCAAAGGTTTGTTAAGCAGGTTAACAAGTCAGTTTCTGGTTGTTTTCTGTCGGTTGTTCTGCTGTATTTTTCGGACTAGGTCTATGAATTTCTACGTATTACCGGCGATGTATACACAAGAGGTTTGTTCTACTACAACAATGATGCGACTGGCATCTAAATTAATATGCTACATTCTTCTTCTTCTACGTACCCTGTCCATTATGACGTAGGCGATCATGGTTCTCCACATCTCCCTATCCCTGGTGGCTCTTAGTATGTTTGTTCCTGTTACACCTCGCAACCCCCGTTCCGTCATCCACCTGATCAGGCCCTGCAAATATGTTATCCGCTGCCTTCCTGTTATCCAAGCTTTCCTTCTTTATTTCCTGTCCCAGGAACTTCAGTTGTCTCTTCTTTATGCTCAGTATTAATTTCCTTTTTGTTGCCATTCTTTCCAACACCTCATATTTGCTTGCATGCTCAGTCCACGATATCCACAGCATCCTTCTGTCGAACCACATTTCTACTGCTTCAAGTTTTGTCCCTATTTTCGATGATATTGTCCAACATTTACAGCCGTATAGAAGAAGTGACATCACATAACAATCCAGTACTCTTTTCTTTGTTTCTAGTAAAATATTACTGTGTGTTAGTACTTTACTCATCTTCTGGAACGCGTCTTTTGCCATGACAATTTGCCTTCAGATTTCTGTGTCGCACTTTCCATCTCCTGTTAGAACACTTCCTAGGTATTTGAATTTTTGTACTTGCTTGATTCTGGTATCCCCCACCTGTATTTGGCATTTTGGGATGCACTAATTGCTGATGACCATGCATTCAGTTTTCTTGAAATTTATTTGTAGACCTTTTGGTCACTCTCCACCGATACCTTCTGTAGAAGGTTTTGTAGTTTCTTTTCCGTGTATGTAATCAGCACTGTGTCATCAGCATACCTTATGTTGTTCAGGTTGTGGCCTCCAATAACAAATCATGGCGTGTCATCAAGGGTCTTCAAAATATTCTCGCTATACTAGTTAAATAGATTCAGTGAAAAGACACATCCTTGTCTTACGTCTATTTCTATCTTTGTAAATCTGCTGAAATCGTTACCTGTCCGTATGCAGGCAGTTTGCTGCCAGAAGAGATTCTTGATTACTACAATGTCTTTCCCAACGATGTCGTGTCTGCTGAACATCTCCATCAATTCTTTGTGTCATATTTTGTCGAATGCCTTCGCACAATCATTAAAACATAGGTAGAAGTCTTTCTTCATTTGTATTGCCCTTTCGGAGAGCATCCTAATCATAAATATGGCGTTTCTTGTTCCAGTGTCTTAGACAAACCGCACTGCTCTTGTCCTCTATCTGGCCTGATTCTGCTCATCGCCCTATTCATCAGGATTCTGACAATGAGTTTTGTAATGTGACTCATTAAGCTGATAAATCTGTGTAGTTTGCCCTCGTTTGTACCTGGTTTCTTCAGCAGTGCTATAAATATCGACTTGCATAGGTCGTGTGGTATTATTCCACTATAATAAATATCCTTTATTATGTATGTAATTTTTTCTATGTCATATTCTTTCAGAGCTATCACCAGTTCTATTACGACGCCGTCTGTACCAGCTGTTCTGTTACTGTTCAGTTGGGCCATTTCAGCTTACGTTTCTGATTTTAATATTTCCAGTCCATCATCCACCTTGTGTATTCTCGGTTGTTCTCTGCTGTCGCAAAAAGATCCTTTATATACTCTTCCCGTCGCTGGAGTATTTCCTCCTTTTCCAATATGATTGTTCCATCCTTTGATTTTAGGAATTCTGTTGAGGAGCAGGTTTTCTATATTCGGTCATTTCTCTTATCTTTTTATGCATCTCTGCTTTATTGGTCCTGCCCAGTCTCTCTACTTCTGCGCATCTTTTGTTAAGCCATTCCTCTTTGCATTTGTTCCTTATCTCTCTGTGTAGATTCCTGTACTCTCATCCATGTCTTGGCGTTATCTTTTGTCTCCTTTGCATCATGTGGAGAATCGCTTCAGTCATCCCCTCGTTTTTTCTTCTGCGTCTGATTTCCTTTGAGACAATGTTGTTTGCTGAGGTCACCATCCCTTCCTTTAGTGAGTCCCATTTTGAGTGTCCTTTTCCAATTGGTTCTTCACATTTCTTTCTCACGCTGTTAGTGTATTCTTTCTGCGGGGTGAGGCGATTCACAAGCGTTTTGCATTGAACGCTTGGTAATGTGCTAGGCTACTTCATTCTCCGGAGTTTTATCCTTAGTTTGCAGATGACTGGGATATCTTCACTTCCGCAGTCGGCACCTGGATATGTTTGGCATTGAACCACTTCTTTCCTGAATCTCTTGTTTATAGTTATGTAATCTATTTGGTTCTTAGTGTCTCCTCCTCGACTTCTCAGTGTCCATAGACGTCGTGGGCTTTCTTGAAACCAGGTGTTTACCTGGTCACTTGGTGTGCACCATTGGGCCTATTTTACTCCTCGTTCGTTGCAATCCACTACTCCAAATTTGCCGGTCGTTTCTACTTTCCTGTCTATACCTACCTTGGAATTCAAGTAACCCATTTTGATCGTAATGTCTTGGCTTTTCCACTTAAACTTGGCAATGTCCAATATGGAATAGAATGAATTTATTTCGTCCTCAGTGCTTTGTGTTGTCGACGCAGAACCTACCATGATAGCTATGTTTAAGTGCATTCCTCAACCAAGAGGACTCTCTCTGAAAGCTAACAGTATTCAAGAACGCATTTCTTCACTTTTTTGTCTAGTATTAAGCCGACTCCTTTTTCGTTGTTTTTGCCTCCTGCATAAATTATCCTGTGGTTGTCACTACTGAGGTCTCTATTATTAGGCCATCTGTTTTCGCATATGTCAAGGATATTGATCTTCAGTCCGTCTATCTCCTGCTTGATATTCTCTAGTTGTCCACATTTGTTCAGTGTTCTGACATTCCATGTACCAATAGTAATTCTTTCCTTGTTGCCCAGAGTCGCAGTTGGTGTATTTAACTTATGATTCGAAATGTAGAGGCTCTTTTTAACTATTGCGTTAACATATTGTTTCCTATAGCATATTTTAAGTTGTTGACATTTACTGGGGTCAACCGAATACATGTTTTCTTCTTTGAATGGTGAATTCTTATAATTTTTGTGCTATTGTTTATGGAAAATAATCACAAGTTTGTGTTGCAATAATTTTAATCCTTAGTGTGATTTAACTTTTTCTCCACATATTTAGGAAAACATAATCAACACATCAAGTCAAGATAATTACGTAATCAATATCAATATTAAGTAATGTGCAAAATATTAAAAATTAGCCAGACATAAACAAGAATAATGAACTCATTTTCAAATGAAGAAAATCAGTTCATTTCTCTGGTTTTCAAATGCAGACACAACAATAGATAGTAGATTCCATTACAAAATGGACGTTAAACTTACTTTGATTCGGAAAAATACTGCTAAATACTTTATATTCATAATCTTTTATTTTATTTTAATTAACTCTCATTATTATTGTAAATTTTATCAATTGTTGTTATAATGTTTATATTATTATTATTATTATGTCATTTTTCATCATATTTCGATTTCTGCTTTGGTCTCACTACCAACCAAGTCTGCGGGGAGACCTAAGGCAGGTAGTGGCGTGTTGTTATGGCTCCATTTCATGTTTTTCTATCTTCCCTATCATCTCCAGCATTACATAGATAAAGTTTTCCTTAGTGTGTGGGCTGCACTTAATAAGACAATTTTTTGTATATCTCTTAAGCAGGGGTTTCCAGGGATTCTTTCAATGTGTTATTTTGTTCCATTTTTTATCATTCCAAGTGCACCTACTATCACTGGCACAACACTTGTTTTCAATTTCCACATTTTTTCTATTTCAATTTCCAGGTCTTTATATTTTGACAGATTTTCAAATTCCTTGATTGCTATGTTACAATCCGCTGGACAAGCCATATCAATTAATAGACAAGTTTTCTCCTTCTGGTTTTTAACAATAATGTCTGGCCTGTTTGCTTCAATTTTTCTGTCTGTGTAGATGGTGTAATCCCATAGAATGGTTACATCTTCTATTTCTGTAACCGGTGCTGGATGATGTTCATACCAGTGTTTGTTTACAGCTTTTCGATAATGTTTGCACATTGTCCAATGTAAATATTGCCCAACTCTATCGTGGCGATTTTTATATTCGGTTGGGGCAAGCACAGAACAGCCTGAGATTAGGTGGTCTATTATTTCTTGGTGTTTATCACAAAACCCGCATTTTGGATCCATATTATTATGCATATTTGCCTGAAAGTTTCTCGTGAAAAGACTTTAGTCTTGTGCTGCAAGTATAAATCCTTCAGTTTCAGACTTTAATCCAGATGCACGTAACCATCGATGAGTATTAACTTTGTCAACATTGGATTTATTGGCACGTACTGGATATTGGCCATGCAGAGGTTTGTCTTGCCAGCGCTGTTTCATCTTTTTCAAGAGCTTTACCTTTGGCTTTCATTTTCATATTTTTTGCCGCAATAGTTGGTTCTTGGCTTCTGTTTTGCTTTTCTACAGAATCTACTAACTGTAAATCTTGTTTGTATTTACTGCCTTCTTTTATTATTGAATATTTTTTCTTTCTTTCTTCATGTTGCCTTACTAATTGTATCATCCAATCCTTTGTTGTTTCTATGTATGTTAGTAAGCCAATAGTTGTTGTCTTGTATGACAATTCCAGCTGAATAAGACCCCTTCCAACTTCTTTACGGGGTATGTATAGACGGTCTACATCAGCCTTTGGATGATGCATCTTATGCTTAGAAAGAAGATTTCTTGTTTTAGCATCCATTCGCCTGATGTCGTTTAGAGTCCAGTTTAAGGTGTTGTAGCTATATTGGACAACTGGGGTTTCAAGGCTATTGATGGCCATAACTCTGTTCTGTGAATTTAATTCAGTTTTTAATATCATTCGTAGCCTTCTATAGTACTCTTTACGCACTATTTCTTTCATTTTTTTATGGTGAATGTTTTCGCTCTCATTTACACCTAGGTATTTATAAGCTTCTTCTGGTTTCAATTCTTTTATTGTTACAGCAGGGTCTAGGCTAATTGAGGATGTTTCTTGTATTGATCCACGTAAAACTGTAGCTTTAGCACATTTATTCAAATTAAATTTCATTCCAATGTCTTCGCTGAAGCATTTTACAGTTTGCAGAAGACCTTGCAGCTCATTATTATTCTTAGCATATAACTTTAAGTCATCCATGTAAAATAGATGGCTTATTTTCTTTTGGCCTATTTTATAACCACATTCTGTCTTATTAAGTTGACTGGTTAGTACTATTAATGATATGCAGAATAGTAAGGGAGATAAAGAATCACCTTGAAATATACCTCTTTTGATGTTTATTTCATCAGACTTATAGGTTCCATTTATATGATTGCGGTAAAGGGTTTTTTTCCATATAGACATGCACTGTTTGATGAAATTGATGATGACGGGCGATATCTTGTATATATTTAAAGTCTTTAAAATCCAGTAATGTGGCACACTATCGAATGCTTTTCGGTAGTCTATCCAGGCAGTACTAAGATTTTTCTTTGTACTGTAGCAGTTTTCCAGGATCATTTTGTTAATTAGCAATTGGTCTTTACAACCATAACAGCCACGTTTGCACCCTTTTTGTTCAAGCGGTAACATGTCATTTCTTTCTAAGAATAAATATGTCTGTTTTGTTAAAATAGATGTTAATAGTTTATATGTTGTCGGAAGACATGTAATTGGTCTGTAGTTGTTCGGGTTGTTTGTGTCACCATTCTTGGGTAGAAGAAATGTAATTCCTTTGGTCATCCATGCAGGAATTTTAGTGGGATCGTCAACCATTTCTTGGAGTTCTTTGGCTATTTTTTTATGTGCTGCATTTAAATAATATAGCCAAAAGTTAGGAATTTTATCTATACCTGGGGATTTCCAATTGTGTGCTTTTTTTAGTGCAAATTTAACATCATCTTCTGTAATTCCAGACCATGTCTGTTCGGTTTTATTTTTCATTCGTTCTATCTCCTGCGTAATCCAATGTACTTCCTTGCTAAGTTCTTTAGGGCAAGCCCATATCTTTTCCCAGAACTGTGTGACTTCTTCCATTCTGAGGGGTACTGTCACTTCAATTCTTTTTTTACCTATTTCCCTGTAAAATATCTTTGTATCAGTCTGAAAGATCTTGTTTTGTCTGTAAAATCTTGCTCTTTTTTCATAGCGTCTTATTCTTTGAGCCTTCAGTTGGATTTTTTGCTTTATTTTTTCTTTATTTGATAAGACGTCATTTTCATTCCTGATGTTATTTTTTTTTTTTCGGCTCTTCTTCTTTTCGTAGTTCTTACATTTATTCTTCTGCTCAGTTCATCCAGTACTGACAGTTCACTTCTTAGTTGTTCGATTTCTTTTTCGATTTTTCTTTTCCAAGGTGGATCTTCACGTCTGCGTGACTGCCTTGTTTTTATTTTGATATTTAATTTTTTGTTGCTGCTGTTGCTGATGCATATATTACTTCGTTAAGATTTGTATGAGGGTCTTCATCCAGTATTGATTTCAGTGCTGCATTGTACAATTTAATAGTTCGGAGGTTTTGTTTTGTTGGTTGGAATTTTGGGAGCTGTTCACGTTCCTCCATTGTAATACTTTGTATTTGACTTAGATGGTTTTTTATTTCTATCTTGGCTTCCTGTATATTGTTCTTATTTTCCGTCAAATAATTATCTTCGATGTGTTCTGAACTCGTTTTATTTTTGTCTTTTAACTGACTCAGACTCAGATCACACCTTTCCAGCACTTTTAAACTTACATCATTATCTTCGCTGTGATTTGCGTGTTTCACGGTTTCTACATTATGACCTGTGATTTGTTTGATGTTATTACTTTTTATTTCTGGTTCCGGTTCCTTTTCATATTTTGTTGATTCGACTCTTCTTGTTACAATTCTTTTAATTTCGTGAATTTCAGCTTATTATTATTATTATTATTATTATTATTATTATTATTATTATTATTATTATTATTATTATGTTTTATGAAAGTGTAATATTCGTATCGTTAAGAATAATAATTAGCTCTCTTCCCCATTTATTATAACATTCTTATTCTACACAGCAAAAATATTGTCATAAACAAAACGATAAAAAATTAATTTGTCCGAAATGAAGATATTATTACTACGGTTAGAATTAATAGAAACAACCGACAAATTAATTCTGCAAGTGACATTCCCCCTAAATTTACTGTCATGTATTTGAGAATGGCCAGCTAAAAGTTAAGGCCAAGTTATAGAAACTCCAGTAACAACGATCACTGTAAATCTTCCCTTCTCACCCAACATTTTTTAGGCCATGGTCAACTTCTCATCTGGCAGAAAGTACAGACGTCAATAATAATTACACTGTAAATGTAACCTCCTGATTTTGTGAGGATTAAGCTAACCCATTCTTTGGTGTGTGAAATTTTGTTCGAGGAGCGGTCTGTAAGAGCTCCATAAAATAGGCTTTTAGCAAAGCATTTATAAAAACATCGAACTTTATATATATATATATATATATATATATATATATATATATATATATATATATATATGAACTGTATGTACGATATTCTACTTAATATTTAAAGAAACTTAACAGCAGTAGTTATTACTTTATAAACAAGAATAATAGTAAACACAGCAACATGTGTTTGTAGATTAATAAAAAAGCTCTGAAGAGTGACGACATCAAATTCCATTTACGAAACTTTGCTATATTAACCTTATTAACGCACTAACTTTTTGTCGATATCGAGCAATTTACGACAAAAATATCCTGTTTGGTAAATTTGCCTTTTTTAAGAAACCACTGAAATGCTTTTCCCTAAGTATTATCAAAACTCATCACAGTCACACACACATGTATATATATGGTAATTTACTTGTTACAATCGTTTATAAAAGCATTATATTGTAGTGATGACGAGCAAAAGCGATTTACCGTATGTTTGCGCTTTCACGACCAAAAAGCAAATGACCAAAAGTCGTCGCTGCACTGCCGGCTCCGCGCAGATGTTCCGGTTGAAAACTAAAGATTAATTAAATATTAAATTTCCACTTTGCGAGCCTACGCGAATGTTATTTATCAGCCAATAGGAAGCCCGAAAACAAATACAAGTGTGAAATTCAAAATAAGCAGCTGTGATCCAAAAAGAAGATATAAAAAGCCGATACAGAAAGCATCGCCAGGCAGTCCGACTCGAGGAGAAGAGAGTAATCAATATCCTATTGACCTATGTCAAGCGTCTTACTACGCCCGCCTCCCTTACCTCTTTCCTTCTTCCCTGCCTCAAAACTACTTACTACCCTAAGGAGTGAATACGTCAAACACATTCCTTACTTACACGCTCCTAAATTCCTAAGCATTAATTCTCTTTCAGCATTTTATTGCCATGAACATTTTAACGTCTGTTGGACCTATACTTCATGTATTACTTCAATTGTAAAAACATTAATTGATATGTGTATATATAAAATGCTATTTTTTACTCGAATTGCCTTTCTTGATTTGTAATCATTTTATGACTTATAATGGGCTGTCTACAACAAGGCCAAATTCCGTTAACCTGCAACAGTATACAACTACCCTTCACTAGAACGGACTCTCCACTACTAACTTACAGAAAAGAATAGATAAGATAACCCCACTAAAATATCACTATATAAAACATCATGTTTCATAATAATACAATACTTCTTCAGCTGGTATTTAAAAATAAATGTTAAAAATGACTTATTTAGAATGTATAAGATTATTTTATGGTTATTTAGAAAATTAGGTTGTTGCATTTTGGGAATTTTCTAGTAAGTATATCAATACCGTTTATTGAATTGTTTTGGTGTAAGTTACATAGTGGGATAACAAATTATTTAAATTGATAGAATAATTTTTAATAGCAGTTTGAATTTCACTGTTTTCTTATAAATTTGAATTTGCACTGCCCCATGTGCTAAAGGTGCTGGAATATATAGGTTACAATTGATAGTAAATAATTATGGTATACTAAGGTAATATTACTATTGTAATTTACTTAATTAGAAAAAGAACTATTTTACATAAATGTTGACATACAATGGTCAATTCTACTCTGCCATTTAGTAGTATTTTATTTTTAGAGAACCATACAATCTGCAGTTTTTCATTCGGACACAGAAAGAAAATATTACAGGTTAACTTACAGAACATTGTTTATTTCCATAATTTTCCAATTTGCTTTTGTTTATTTTTTGTATCTTTTAAATTCCAAAATACGCAGAAAGGGATTTTTGTTTCGGTGCGTGTTATTTTTTTAGGAAATTAAATACAAACGCTGCTTAAAAGTGTTTCTAGTAGATCCACTCTAAACGTTTTCTAATAGTTTGTTTTTCATTTGATGTTATAATACATTGTACACAATAAAATTTGTTAGACACCATTTTTACAGTGGGTAATTGTTAGGAATTTCACAATTACATAAATTAGAATTATTATGGTCATTATATAGATATTCATTATTTATTTAATTATTTATTTAAATTACGCTCTAATTTGAATTGAGCACTTTTTATAAAAGTAAATATAAGAACAGTGTGTTTTAATCAACCTGTCTTTTCAATTCCATGTATATATATATATATATATATATATATATATATATATATAGTCAGTAGTCATCGGCAGACAGATCGATTTCGTTGTATCACAGCTCATCAGTACGGTTAGACATCTGATTGCATTTACCCAGAATTGAAACCCGACCGAGTTGGCGATTCTGCCTCTGAGATATGGGCGCTCGGTAGAAGGAGGCAGACTCATAGCATGTGATGTCTCATACGCCAGTAGTTAGTACCGTTTTTTTTTTCTCACTCCCATATTTCCTCGTTCAGGTTTCATCGAATTGACTGTCGCACAAATGCAGCAATATATCTGCTTTTTATTTATTTTATAATAAATATATATATATTCTAAAATAAATAAAAAGAAAAGCATATATATATATATATATATATATATATATATATGTGTGTGTGTGTGTGTGTGTGTGTGTGTGTGTGTGTGTGTGTGTGAAATAAATGTAGATAGTTTATGGATTGGAATCAGGCAGGCTGATAGGAGAAAAACAGATAATAAATGTTTATGAATGTAACTTGTTTCCAAAAGCTTTAACAAAAGTGTCAAAAATGTTTAGCTTATAAATGTTTTTATTAATTTTATCATATATATATATATATGTGTGTGTGTGTGTGTGTGTGTGTGTGTGTGTGTGTGTGTGTGTGTGTGTGTGTGTGTGTGTGTGTGTGTGGCGTGCTTGTGTGTGTATCTTTCTATGTTCATTTGATTCCATATATTATCCTGGTTTTGTTCTTAACGTTTTCATATTCATTGTTTGTATACCTTGACCGTTTCTCTTAATATGTATCTATGTATCGGAGGTTTTTTTTATTCACATGTATTTATTCCTTTCTCTACACGTCTTTCCAATTGCCAGCGTGTCTCCGAGTAAATATTTATTCTCTAGCGTCCTGTCGTTTTATTTCTCTTATTTTTGTCTCATAATTCATTTTCCATCAATGCATTTCTTTGTTTTCAATTTTTGTCCTTTGCTTGCATTTCTATTTTATTTTTTTTTTGTTTCTCAGTCCCTAATCCAAAACACCGCAGACCACACGTTCGTCTGTTTACGCATATAAATAGACCTGGCTCACTCACAAATCACAGGAGGAAAATCTCATTCCATCACGTAACGAATTCAACCAACAAAATCTTTTCGTTTGCACTTTTTGCGGTGTTGGACAAAGTCCCTAATCCCGCTAAAAGCCTTTGCGTTTACCACTTGCATTATCGCATTTGCAACCTGGCTGCTTTTTTGCACGCGACACGAACACCAAGCAACCAACCATTAGGGCATTCTTATCATATCTTTCAACTTTTATTTTTATATAACTTCTAATACAACATGTTTTCGCTAAAATATATGTATGTCTATTTCGGCAATATCGCATCCTCAAATATTCTTTCAGCCTTTTCCGCAAAGTAAGATAATTTTTAGCTATGCAACATAGAAATTTCAATAGAATATTGTTGCCTCATCTAATACGTAGATTCTGCTATCTAGAGATTATTGAAGAATATGCATGACTATAAGAACTGACATGGCATCTCGACTTCAGAAATTTTCTTTCTGCCATGACAGAGTTTGTATTTCCTTCTGTATATATAGTATTAATATGGAAAATCCCAGGAGGCGACACAAAACACCAAATCGACAAAATAATCATAAACAGGAGATTCAAAAATGCAATGCTTCAATGCAAAAGTTATCCAAGTGCCGACTGTGGAAGCGACCACCACCCAGTAATCTAAAATCTAAGGGTAAAACTCTGGAGACTGAAGAAGCTTAGTACAGCACCAAGACTGCAAAACAGCACTCTCGTAAATGACCTCCAGCCACAAAAAAATATGCACTGACAGCGTGAAAAACAATTTCGAAGAAAAGGTTGGAAAATAGAAACTCGAAATTGGACTCACTAAATGCAGAGCTGGTGATATCAGCAAATAACATTGCCCCAAAATAAAACAGGCGCAGAAGAAAACAACGAATGGATGACTGATGAGATTCTCGACATGATGCAAAGAAGACAGAAACCCATGCCAAGACATGAAATAGAATAAAGGAAATTATACAAGGAAATAAGGAGCAAATGTGCACACGCTAAAGAGGAATGCCTCAACAACAAATGTGCAGAAGTAAAAAGAATGAGAAGTACTAATAAATCAGAAAGGAAAAAGAGAACTGAAAGGACAAAAACACACTCCTCAACAGGATGTATAAAATTGAAAGATGGAACGATCATATTGGAGAAGTAGAAATACTACAGCGATAGGAAGAATATATAAAGATTTTTCCACGACAGGAGAAAGCAACCGATAATACACAATGATGAGGACGAACCGGAAATATTAAAATACGAATTGGAAGCTGAAATGTCCAAACTGAATATCAAAAATGCTGACCCAGAGGCTGTTTTAACAGAGATGATGACAGCCCTGGACGACATCGGCGTAGAGAAAATTACCGAAATATTAAATTAAATTTACAACTGGGGATTAATACCGAACTATCTGAATAATTCCATTTTCATAGCACTGCCTACGAAGGCAGGTACAAAAGAGTGCGATCTCCAACGAACAATCAGTTTGATGAGCCACATTACAAAACTGCTCGTCCGAATCCGAATGAATAGAGGGAGAAGCAGAATATGGCCAGAGATAGGACAAGAACAATGATAGACAATGGAACAGGGAATATTTATAATTAGGATGCTCTCCTAGATGTCAATACAAATAAGAAAGAATGTATACCAACCTTTCATCGTTTATTTGATGGGATTCGACAATGTACGCCAAAAACAGATAGAAATTCTCAGTAACCTTGAAGTATATTGAAAAGACATAAAAGTAATCAATAATCATTACTGGCAGCAAACCACGTGCATATGGCTAGGTAACGAATTCAGCAGGTACACAAATTTAGAAAGTGGCGTAAAACAAGCAGGTATCTTTTCATTGAATCTATTCAACTTGTAAAGAGTGACTTTTTTTAAAGACCCTTAATATTACACAAGGATTTGTCATCGCAGACGACACTTATAAGGTACGCAGATGATACAGTGCTGATGGCAGTCACGGAAAGACGGAAAAAATACATGATCTCCTACAGAAGGTATCTAAAGTTTTTGACAGGAAAGGACTAAATAAACTGCAAGCAAACCGAATGTATGATCATTAGGAAAATAAGCAGCCCAAAATGCCAAATACATGTGTGGGGTAGTAAAATTAAGCAGGTACAAAAATTTAAATACCTGAGAATTGTTCTAACAGAAAACAGAAAAGTGCAAAGAGAGGTCCGATATCTATTTGGTATGGCAAAGGACGCATTCTAGAAGTTGTGTTGAGTATTAAGAGACAGGAAAATTTTACTAGAAAATTTTACTAGAAAACAAATAAGTAATTAATAGATTGCTAGATGATGACATTTCTTCAATATAGTAGTGAAAACTGGACAATCTCATCAAAGATGAAAAAGTATTGAGACGACTATATGTGGCTCTACAGCAGGATGCTGAGAATGCCATGAATTAAGCATGTGAGCAATGATGAGGATTTCGAAAAGATGGAAAGGTAATTAATGCTGAACATTAAGAAGTGTCAGCTAAGAGGCAATAAGGAAATAGGTCTTAGAGAATCTGATACTAACAGGCCCAATAGAGTGAAGCAGAGACAGGGGAAAACACCATAAAGTATACTTGACGGCCTGAGGAAGGAGCTGGCAGAGCAGGGATTGCGTGGTGTGACAAAGATAAATGTGTCATGAGCCTCCAAGTATACGGAGACGTGGAAGGCCATAATCGCCTACATCATGAACGGAGAAGGCGCATAGAAGAAAAAGAAACAAACAAAGATTTAAAATGTGTGACTTAGTGAGAACTGCTACTTATATAAGTGGAATAATAATAAGTGGAAAAGATCACGTGATGGTATATTTTGTTGTCCGATAATTAAAATCAAAAACAAATATTCTTTCATAAAATATGACATAAAAAATCTTTACTCATGAATATATGAAAAGATTGACAGAAACCTTATATATTTCTAAACGGTTCATAGTTATACCATCTGTTTATATTAATATAATATTTCTTTTCCGAAAATTCATACTATTTCCCAATGGTGAATATGGTTAAAAAATTAAAAAAACAGACACATTTGATTTGCCACAAGGCTTGTTTGACGGAGTCGAAATGTAAGAATTTATCAGACTATAAATTAAACAAAAACAACCATGGATCATACAGAGACATAGGATTAATGATAGCACCGGACAACAATAGAAAAAATGACAAAATACAAAAACAGATTTCCAATCTTTTCAAAAGCATTAATTTGGAGGTAGAAGTTGAAACAAATACGGAAGTTTTCCAATAATTAAATTTAGAATTTAACGTACAAACTGGTTTTATCTCTCGATATATAAAAACAAACACAACTTTAATATACGTAAACAATAGATATAATCATCCAAAATTATCATCTTATCCCTAAGAGAATAGAACGCAGACTATCAAAAATTGATTCACACAAAATATCCTTTGAGGTAAAGATGTATTATTATGAAAGATCATTAAATGAAACTTACCATAAAGACAAATTAGAATACTAACCTCAGTCAAATAAACAATCCGAAACAATACTAGAAATCGAAACATTATTTGATACAACCCAACGTTTAACTTAGAATTATAATAAAAATATTATAAAATGAATTAATAAACACTTTTGAAAAACTAAGAATTAAATTAACTTTACAATAAGAATTCAATCAATGTATAGCAGTACTAGGAATTTAGAAAATTAGATAAAAAACAAAACGCCAGAAAACTAAATTATAATAAAGTATGTAACTATAGGATCAAAAACAAATGCTCACTTGACGGATTTTGTATTACAGAAGGGTTTATTTAGAAAGAAAATGTGCATGACAGAGACGGTAAAGAAAATTTTATAAAGAAATAGAATAAACACAAATCTACATTTAAGCTGGTAGAACTAAGTTAAAATAACCTGATATAAATTGTAGTATATGAAAAAACAAACTTTACATTTTGCTGATGTCGGCAGATTGTAACATGAATAAAATAGAGTCGAGTGAAACATTTAAAATTCGGAAATTATATTCCTAATAGAAAATTTGTGTTTTTATTATTTATGTATTATTTCTTTTTGGTCACTTGGCAGGACTTTAGATCCCTTTTGAGAATATGAGGAGCAACATGACGAAGTGATCTTAATCGTTTAATAAAGGTGCATATACTTTGAAAATAAATGTTGCAAATGCTATTAGTTTTTCTTCGTGTTCTTCAGTTCCAACATTGAGATGTAATGTTTGGTTTATCCTAGTCATTTAGTGTGAATGGGAGAGTTTTCCTGGAATTTTCCAGCCAAGGCATCTGAAATATGTCTTTTGTCAAGAAGATATCTTTGATCTCTGGTTAATTCAATATAATTGCTAGATGAAAATAAAGTAAAGACACATTTTATTACGATTAGGAATATAATATCAGAATTTTTGCTTTTTCAGTCTAAACTAGTGTAAAGGAATTTTCTTTGGTATTTATGTCTAAATTTGTTTTTCCTTGACAGAAATTGTTTAATTCGTGATTACATCAGATCTTTTAACGCTCAGGCATTCTCATCACGACTGTCGATTAGTTATTCTACAAACATTTTCTGCGATGGACGTTGCTCCAAAGACGCGTACGAAAATCGTAAAACTGTGTCTCGGCAAGCCTTAAAGGGAGATCGCAGATTTTGTTAGGGTCTACCTTTCAATTGTCAATCGTATCCTCAATGTGAATAAACAAACTGGATCCATCAATCCAAAACATAAATGAAAATTCGGTTGAAAGAGAAACAAACGCCAACAGACGAGGTATACGAGATCGGGGAAAGTGTGAAATAAACTAAATAGATAGTATTCGTTGTGTTTCGATTAATTTGCAAAGGTTAGTTGCTGGGTGACAAACTAGGTTTATGCTATTGTTATGTATTCAAAGCAGTAGATCCCTTTCGAGTCCATGTCTTTTTCGCGAGAAGAGCCCTGAAAATCGTATTCTGAGCACGTGTGAAATTATAGAAATATAGAAACATTGGCATTCGAAATTTGAAACAATATAAATCGTTAGTATCGTTAAAATAAATTGGTAGTATCGTTAGAAATTTTATTTGAAACGAAAAAATAGTTTTTAAACTTTTGAAGATTAATGGTGATTGAGAATCTAGAATGAGAAGAGATTTTGTCAAATTATAAGTCCATAGAAATTTGTTCCGGTACACTGAATAAATAAGTATTAATATACGTCTTAGCAGATAAATTTTGAAGTTGAAGAATAAATCGAAAATCACATCGGAACATTAGTAATAGAAATAGACTATCTACAGACAATTTTGTGAAAATGGCTCCGAGTGAAAAAGACGAAAAAAGATAGAATTTTCAGTCTTAGCAGTCTGTTTTTAAAATTTACCAAGTGAATATTTAGCAGCTACTGTTCAGATATAGCAAAAATAACTCACGTTTGCTCTTTTATTTTTTAATCATTTCACCCGAAATAAACAAGTCATAATAGCACCAAGAAATAACAGAATAATGAGTGTGACAGAATATGTAGAAATTAAAAAGAAAATATAAAAAACAACTAAACAAGAGGCAGAATATATCTATTGATATTGGATATCCGTTTTCAAGATCAAAATGGACTGTTAATAAATGAGACGGAATGAATAAATTTATTGGATCATTTTCTACCACTTATCCTCAATTTTATGTTATTCAAAGCTAAAGAAAATTTAGATTGGAATGTTGTTTTTTTTTAAATAATAATGGTTTAATCATTCAAATCTTACTTATTAATCTTTATCTGGGTGTTGAAGTGTCAGATCCCTACCTACCGCAATTATATTAGCCCGTAAGTTAATATAGCAAGCATAACGGGGATTAAAACTTGTGGAAGTGATTAATAATTCCTAGCCATTATCCATTCACTCAGTCAGTTAAGTGCCATAAGTGATAGATTCATGGGAGATCATGTCTCGAAAGAAATATGACTGACTGAGCTGAAGATTTTTTCACACTAAGTTGGCATTACTTTCTGTCGTAGATTAGCTGCTAACTAAGGCTATAGAAATGATTTAACCCATATTTGGAGGAAAGATACAGATTACTATCTTTCAATATAACACTTCAACAAGCATAACCTAAATTAGATATGTGCACTGATTAATACTTATGAGACATTATTATTACAACAACGGTAAATTTAAGATTCTATCACTTGGTATTAAAAACAATCACCCATCTAGGTATTGCCCATACTTGATTTTGCTTAGCTGAAATCCAAAGCTGAAAGAATAAGTAAAAATAAATAAGTGCTGTGGTTTTGCCAATGAACTGGGAATATTTTGGGTCGATAAATTTGAAGTTGCGACGATCCCATAAAAGTTACACATTATGTTTATTTATTCTAAGTATAATAATTAAGTAAGTATGCGAAAAGATTTACATGTTATCTTTTTTTTAATTTAAAATATTAAGAAAACATTCAAATCATACATTAGATAGTCCAGAAGGCCCAATAGATTTCATGTTTCTTCTTGTAAAAATTGTTTTATTCGTTTTCTTACTGTTTATGAAAATTTTGCAGGTTATTTAACCCGAGAACACTATGTGTATAGTGTCAGTCAGTTAAGTGCAATACGTGAAACACGCTTGGGCGATCATGTCTCGAAAGAGACATGACTGACTGGGCAGAAGATTATCCCGCAGTAGGTTGCCGTTGCCTTCTGCGGTAGGCTGGTTGCCAGCCAAGGCTATAGAACCCAATCTCTCCTGTTATTTAACTCATAACTGGAAGGAAGAGACGGATTAATACCTTTCCCAAGGGTATTTTACGCTTAAGTGAATGCAAGGAATTCAACTGGAATTTGAACTCGGCTCCCCAATTTCTCGTTCCGAGCCGATATCCACTGCACCACAATGCACATCCGTATATAGTGTAACCAGCGCAAATGACACTATTTTATTACAATTTAATTAAATATTCAGTACCTCTTTACTTACCTAAATAATATGTTTTACAGTTCCTATTAATGTTAAGTCAAAGTAGAAATATCAAAGTGCCTGCATGTAAGATATTTAAAATTACAAGGTGTTAAACTTTGGACCAGCATTACTTCCCAATCAACCACCCCTTCACCTTTTTTCTCTTCCTCGAACCACAGCTATTTCTCTGAAATGGCTAATTTTTAACTTTTAAACTCTTGACACTTCTATGGGGGAGGGGTATGTCTTCTGATATGTGACATAAGTATCTGTCTGCTTTCCCCTTCTTACATCCTTACAGTCAAAAATTGTTTATCCCACCCCATTTTATTTTCCTGTGTATGGGTGATATTTTGGACTTCTACCGGTAATAAATCTTTTACCACATTTGAATTTGAGTAAATAGAATTCTAAATTCGAGGTTGCCGAAGAAGTGATTACTCCCTTGTAGAAATGGTCATCCAACGGATTTAGATATCAAATATTTTGTTTTATATATATATATATATATATATATAGAAGGATCATTTTAAGAGACACAAAAAAGGGCAAGGGAGGGACGGCTTAGCACATTAGAGAGGCAATGACTAGGTAGTGTCAGCTCAACTTATATTTTTCACTACCAGTTATTAGTGCCGCTTTTGTACTATTTAACTTTGCCTCATTATTCTATTTTTGTAATAAATATGTTGTCTTGTAGTAAAGAATATATATATATATATATATATATATATATATGTGTGTGTGTGTGTGTGTGTGTGTATGTGTGTGTGTGTGTGTGTGTGTATGTTTCTTATGTGTTAATGCAAGATACTCAGTGGTACGTACATCAATATATACGTTGCATTCATTTTAAATAGAATATCAATATAAATATGTTGCCCTCAGTTATGACGCTACCATCACATTCGTGTCATATATAAATAAATATATAATGTTAAGTTTCCATGCCATCACTGCTATTGTTGCTGCTTTGGTCCTCACAAATCCTACATAAATAATTCTATGTAAAAATAGCGCAATTTTATGAATCACAGATGTTTTTATATTCTAAAAATTCTTTTATATATTTAATTGTATATTCGAATCTCTTTTACCAAAGTTGAGATGTTCTTTTAAATAATTTATATTTGATTTAATCTAAAATTATTGTTGTATTTTGTAGTTTGTTTCTATGACAAGATTATTCATGACGTACTCTATTATAACACACCAATTATTCTTATTTAATTTAATGCTAAGATTTGTTTGGAAATATTGTGTAACATCATGTTTGTGACTTCAGATTTTCCTTGACTGTCAGCCAAGGTAAGAAAGCCCAAGACACGAGTTTTGAGAAAAGGAGATTATATCAATCTTTTTCGTTTATGCGAATGTGAAGAGGGTAGACTAGGCAGGAAGTCGAACTCGATTTGTGATTTTTACTTGGGTCTCTGTTAACTTGCCTTTATATATATATATATATATATATATATATATATATATATATATATTTATATATATATATATATGAAATAATTGTTTGAACATTATTTTTGATCGATAATCATTTCACGTTGTCGGTTTTTCATAACCAAGTTACTGTAATCTTCGTCTATTTCCGTACCATGTTTACATTTGTTGACTTTCAGTTACATTTCAGTTACATTTGATGTTCAGTTACATTTCAGAGCAGAGACTATCATTACGATGAATTCGAAAATCATGGTATGTGCTTAATTTGTCTTCGTTTAGACTGATCGTAATTCGTGTTCCAGATGTCTAAGACGCGCCACATCACATGGTGTGTTCCCCTATGTGGATAGGGTTTATCAGGTTTGAATCCTGCCGAATGACACACATTTTCGTAATTAAATTTATCGTAAATAATCAGGCCGTAGAAATAAATAATACTGTGTGATTATAAACAGAATATCTACTTGTATATGAGTATCGATTAAAAATAATGTTCAAACAAACCATTCCAAATTGTCGGTTGTTTATGACCAAGGTTCGTTAATATATATATATATATATATATATATATATATATATATATATATATGATACGACCTGGAAAGGGATACACACACACACACACACACACACACACATATATATATATATATATATATATATATATATTATTTGAAATAGCAATGTTGTTTAGGACAATCTAGGCAGTAGCCGTAATAGAGCTGTACTCGTCGCAGTATGGTTAGTATAAGTATAATATGCTTAGCCGTAGTCCTATTCAATAGGCGCAGTTCTCGGCGTCCCTGCCTTAGTCTGTATTTATGGCTGACAACACCATCTCATATTACCAAGGTGTATGCATATTCATGACATCAATATATATATATATATATATATATATATATATATATATATATATATATATATATATATATATATATTATTTCGAATATTAATAAACTTATTCCTTCATGCAAATGATTTTTAGTGCGGCTTACTTTTTGGGTTTTCTAATTTTGAAATTATTTAACCCCTCCATCGGAACAAAAGTTTAATTTAGAAGAAATATCACCGAGGCAAATTTTTCCTGAATTAATGTAGCGTGCCAGTTATAATAATAGAACAAAAATCATTTTTCTTTTCTCCCTGAACACTTCAAATTCTACTGGCAATATTCGAATGTCTTTTTGTTAGGCTTCATTTGCAGGTGTTCCTTGAAGACGTGAGGATATTTTCAATAACAAACCGAGCTGCACATCACACAAATATCTATGAAGTTAGAAATTAAATAAAAGCTTATAAAATAAGTGTATTATATACAGATGAAATGTTTTCATTTACTCCATGTTTAAATATAAGTTTCTTTAAATTTCGATTTGATGAAGCCTAGTGCTAAAGTCTTACCATAGATCAGCTTGTTCCTCTCTTCGCTTGCTATTTCGCGCGAGCTTTATACACTGTTAATACGTTATAACTAAAAGAGCATTCCGTTTTGCCGGCGTGAAATTTCAAGAAATGATATATCACGGACGCTTCTAGGTTTCAATGAGAAAAAGAAAGAAAGAGGAAGAGAATGGAAAGTAGAACTGTTTTAGATGTTCTCTATATATCTCATAACTAATGGCTGACTTGATACATTGACGTGGCGTAATGGCTAGGAAGTTTACTTTGCTCGATCCTGTCCGACATGATAGTGAGTTCGATCTTCACTGGTTACTCTATTCTTTCAAACTTGTGAAACATAATATATACACTTATTGTGTTAAATCTAAGCTAGCTTAACAAAACCCATATATATATATGATGGACAGTTTCATGTTGATAGTGTGAAAAGTTACTACTTGGATTCAGAGATACTACTCGGATTCAGAAAATAAGAAAAGATGATGCAATAGTTTAAAGTATGATTCAGTGAATTGAATAAAGTTTTCAATTTAAAATCTTTTCGTGATAATTATTGTAATACTTTGTTTCGTTGTTGTAGAATGTGTCATGCATTTATTCATCTACTAACTTAAGAATTAAGGTCACTCAAAAAATTTAGACAGAAAACCCGAGATGATTGAAACAGAACAATTTCGGTTTAGAAGCTTTAAAATTAGGTCCATCATAGATACCGGGGAAGGTCTGCATTAATGCAGAACAATCGAGCAGAAAGTCTTTTCTGGGAGGCTTTTATTTCGCCATTCGATAAGAAAAACGTAATATGATTAAGCAATAGAACATAACATTTCATAAGCTGTAAAATGCCTTCAAAGTATCTAAAGATTTAACACTCACGAATTTCCAATCTTTCCACAATAATTTCGAATACATGATAACCTTCTTGCCTCCCAGTCTTACGGTCCTGTAACAGCCTTATTCAATAATACTCTAACTTTAGTGACTCGTACTCGTTGTATTCATTGATTAATTAAGAACAGAAATAACACCGACATAAAAATAATTAACCTTGGTTACAGAGTGTGAATAATGCAACACGGAGAATCGAATACGCAATTGCATAGAAAAAAATCGAGAGATTAAGCCATGCCTAAATACGTACAATAGTCATTAAAGAAAAAATGCGAACTGTTCCTTTATAATCTATTTGCTTGTTGGCGATGGATGTTTGACAATGTCAACACAATCACATGAGGAACTTAATACGACGGAGATGTGGTTCTAACGAACTATGTTATTAATAATATGAAATTAACATGTGAATATTGAAAATAGTTTGCAGAAAATAGTAACAAGCTGGTTCTTAAAATATTACAAGGGACAGTTATAATCTTTGGAACACATCAGGCTGAAAATGGCCAAAAGAATTTGAATGATTTAGAACATACGAAGAAAAGATAAAGGTGGGGGAGTTATCGCGTAACGTAATTATGAAAATATCTGAATAGATAACTGAAATGAGACAAAGTTGAACGAAAATAGTTTTTTTTTTTTTTTTTGAGAATAACAAAATGTTGGAAATTTAGTGATAAACAAAATTTAAAGTGTTGAAAAACGAGAGAAAATTAGATAAAAACATATATGAATTATGGAAGCTTCTTTGCACAATAACCAGCTGATTAGCTACTTGAAATTTTATATATTAATGGCGAAGAGTTACAGATACGCTTTTGATGTCATCAGACTAATGTATAGCATGTTCGAAAATAAACCTTAATATACTCAGCTATTCCTCTCTCCACTGTATTTATGGATTTAAAAACAAGAATAATAGTTAAGATCAGCAGTTATTAATATTTATTGACACACAAAGAATATTAACGGCTTACATTCATTGAAAATGAATTCATGTTTATGAATATTCAAACTGATTATCCCCACTTTCAAAACAAATTTGGTCGTGTGCCCATTATTGAGACCTTCTTTCTGTAAACCTCTTCTTTTTCTCTCTCTCTCTCTTAATATATATATATATATATATATATATATATATATATATATATATATATACTTATGTTCTATGTAAATTTTGTTTTTCCTTTTAAGGTTTTCTCTATGCATGGGTTGGTGTAGGTGATCTTTAATTTTTTGACATTTCCAGTACAATTTCTACTGCAATACTAAGCTGTATCTTCCTGTACCATTCACTAATCTCAATATTTTTTTCTCTCTGTTAACCTATATTTTTTTTAAATATTCTAAATTAAATTCAACTATTAGTGTATATGTATATGTCTTTTAATTGTGCCCGTATTTGAATAGATGTTCCATCTTTGTTTCGTCTAACGATTGTGCGCTCGCGGAAACTTAATAAATACAGTGCCCTACGGAATGATTTGAATAGTGTCCCTCTCAACTGATCGGATGGTGTCATCAAGTGCATATAAAGGGTGAAGACTTAAACGAGGTGTGCGAGTGTGAGTGTACTAATAGTTTCGAGGATCTTTTTATCTACTTTTAACTACCAACTGAATATATATATATATATATATATATAGTGATGATCATCCACATATACTGTCTTAATATGTATAGGAAAGAATATTAATAAAAAGTTTTGAATTTAAAAATGTACTTTTTTTTAACAGTATTTGCTTATTTTTATTATATTTTATATTTCAGACCGTCCTCGGTCCTTCATCAGAAACAAGTGATTTTTAAATTTGAATTAGAAACGTATTTCACGATAGCGTCCGAATATTTTTTGTTTACATCACGTGGTGTGTTTGTGCACAACATGCGGCACGTCCGTAGAGAAAGTCTGTTTGTTTTAGATAAAAATTTCTTGGAATATCTGAAAAAAAATTTTTTTTACCGTTTGAAATATTTGTAGTGATTCAACACACCTAAGTCCCTATTTAACCCTAGCTTGTGTGTATTTAATTTTAAAATTCAGTATTTTTCTTTCTTTCTGCGTACGGACGATGTAAACAAAAAAAATATTCGGACGCTATCGTGAAATACGTTTCTAATTCAAATTTAAAAATCACTTGTTTCTGATGAAGGACCGAGGACGGTCTGAAATATAAAATATAATAAAAATAAACAAATACTGTTAAAAAAAAGTACATTTTTAAATTCAAAACATTTTATTAATATTCTCCTATATATATATATATATATATATATATATATATATAATGTATATTGGAGTGTATAAAAGTCCCGTGATCAGTCATCGTAGAGGGTTATATTAAGAGGTAGTTTATTCAGATAGAAGCGAAACACAACGGTGAAATCTTGTTTTTAACATTAAAATTCTAATGCTTCATGAATCATCCTTTTGGTATTTGCTGACTTTTAATAGTAGTTCGCGTGAAGAAACTTTTTGAGTAGTATATACCAATAAAATGTGCAGGGATTGTGTTATTTTGCTAAGTGGCGTAGTGCATCACTTCCGTGAATGTTAGAAATGGTAGAACAAAGGAATATAGTTTTTTTCCTGTGTATTCTCTGAACATGGCGATATAGCAATAAAAATGAATAAAGTGTTTGGTTACTGGAATATAATTCATCACTCAAAAGAAATTATAAGAGCATTTGAACGATGACATGATAAATATGTGCTTCTGAATATTATTTGAAAATTTTTATATTTGAATTATAATTACCATTTGTTATTTTGAATTTATATTTAATATTTTTTGCATTTTACACGTTACTTGTGCGAAATATAAATCAGTTAAATTAATGCATTTTAAGAGTTTATATATTAAATAATTCTTGTCTTTATTATTTTGCTTTTGGTTTTCATTGAAATAAAATATTAATTTTTCTTTAGCCAAACCAGTTTTCGAAACAATATATGATCCTGCTTCTCCTTCTTCATCACAAGGATTTATGTTCCAAACCTGCAAACTTCCATTCTGAACATTCGAGACCTCTCAATGAAACAGTCTTGATTTTTAACCAATTTCGCCCTGTACATCAGGTCTGCTATTTTCTTTTGACATACGCATCATTAATGTACGCAGATGCGTCCCACCCAACTAATTCCACGGCGTTAATAATCAATTTCATGACCAGAGGTAACACATTGTGACGGAATTCCAACCGCTTTGAGCAGGAGTACTTCCTCTTGATCATCACTGTTTCATAGAGATAGGAGAAATCATAGCCACATAATAACGGTAGCCTAAGTAACATTCGTCACTTGACTGCTCTATTCAGTTGTTTGTTCTCATATTTGGTGTGGAATTGTCTACGTGTTCGTTAAATTTGCGGAAGTCCATCACTAACCACATATTGCGTTTGTTGGGTTGACAATGGTCATTAATGACGATCTTGGATAGGAACAACCACTTTTCATTGCCTAGCCTTACATTAATTCTGGTGTTCCAGATCTGCATGTGCAAAGTTATGGGGTAGTCCGTCATACTATTTCATAAATAGGATGGCGCTACATCTTATGTCTATTTCTATGTTACAAACCATGTCTATTGCTGGTGGCTGGAATAACACAGAAATAATAGATTGGTCAATATGGCCGCCAAATTGATAGTGTTTATTCTCTGCTGAACCGAACAGTTCTCATCTGCATGATGTTAGTCGACTAAATGACGTTGTAGTTCGATTTTGGTATAAAGCTCAAATCCCAGCTCTCTATGAAGCATCAGGAGTACTTGAATCATGGCTATATATGAAGATATATAAGAATATATATATGGCTACGTCGAAGATATTAGGTTGTCCCAAAAGATCGTAAACTCTTGCAAAAAATTGAAATTTTACTCGCCAGGTAATGTAAGGTTACCAGAAAACACATGCAAAAAATTGTTTTTGCTCAAAATAAAGATCATCATTTTCCAAGACTTTCTGCAATTGATCTGCAAGCTTTCGAATCTGGTCAAAGTACCATTAAGCCGGCTTCAAATCGAAGAATTCTTGACACGCTTCGTTGACTTCATCAAACGAGTCGAATCGGCGGCCCTTCAGAAAGTGTTGCATTGATCGGAAAAGGCCGTAATCTGATGGAGTACTGTCAGGACTGTAGGCTAGATGTAGCAGAAACTCAACGCCGTCCCGCTCTTCAAACTTGCGGTGTGTGGCTTGGCATTGTCTTGCTGCATCAAAGCGCGCTTTCGGTTGATCAGAGCCGGGTACTTTTGCTTCAACTTTTCGTAGACACGCTCAAGTTGCTGACAGAAAAGTTCAACACTGATGGCACGACCATTCGGAACCAACTCAAAATGCACAATTCCTTCAAACTTCCACCAAACGCACAACATGACTTTTTTCTTTTTTGAAGAATAAATCTTGTTTTTGAACCGACGGTGTTCCTTGCCCTTTCTAAACCCATCGTTTGTTTCGATTGTACTGAACCAGATAGACCCATTTTGCAAGTGTTTACGAATATTTAGGCTAACCTAATATTAACGGAACCAACACTACAGCAATTCACATTATGCCACTGAACTTCCTCTCAGTAGCTTTTTTCCGGCATCGCGCAGCATGTAAGATCTACCGAGAGCAGTCAGTCAATAAGAACCTAAAACTATTCAATACGTTAATTAAATGCAGCGCTGTATTTGCATCTGGGGACAAAATGAGACTAGCTCTGTTGTCCGATTCCCCAATTCTTTCCCAGGGCATTTTCGCAATACATGTGCCAGTTTGTCACATCAATAGACACGTACGAATTTGTCTCCTCTCCTTGTACAGTCAGATATTAAAACAATGTCTAGCCAAGTGATTAGCACCACCAAATATGTAGCAGTAGCATCTCGACATGTAATGATTAGCGTGTGTATCTAATTAGACTTAATTACAACTGAGTAGTGAATTCGAAACTCATTGGGCTCCCTTTAGTTTTAGCCTTGCGCCACATTCGAGCTACGCTTAGAATATCCCGATATCTGTGGCATATCATATCCTACTTTGTTGAGGCTTCTTTGCAAACACACCCAATCCTGCAACAAGCACATTATGCTTCAGTATGGCTCTAACAAGTACTAACAGTTTCTTTACGTCCACTGTATCCATTCCAGAGAAACCGTGAAGCAATCAACTGCTGTGCTAAGGCAACGCTGCTAAAATTGAACACACCAGTCCACAGTATACAAGCCTTCGTTTTATCTGTCAGGTAGATATCTACAATATATCTGCAATATCTGTTTTTCTACAAAGATATTTCATTTCATTTTTAGGACTTGTTATTTTTATTAACGATACTTACATTGGAAATTAATCTTCTTGGGTTGATTGATATCATTGCATGTCGTTGTGATCTCTTTTTTCTTCAGATTACAGAAAACTTTGAAGTCAAATTATTTAACCATCCGAGTTAACTTGTTTTTCCCATGCTGTTTATGTTTACCCATATAAAGTTTTTTTTTTAATTTTTAGTGTTATTATTGTTTCTTCCGAGTCTAATATCACATATTGAAGTCACGATTTGCTATTAAATCATCCCGACGCATTCCTATCCCGTCGAATATTTCTTGGGAGAATATTAAAAAAATTATGCTGTTATAGTTTCCATAGAAAATAAGAGTTTTTTTCTTAGAAGATTTAGTAGCATGCCCCATGTCCTGCCGCTTCAGAATCTAGTATTAATATTCCTCTAGGCTGTTTACAAGTCTCTCTCAAGGAACCAAGACTGAACTAATATTTATCTGCTAACTGTGAGAGAAAAGACGGATTGTACGTTTGCCAAGGGCATTTGTGAATAAGCGAATGCAATGAACTCCCTCCAGTTTTTTATTGAAAGCTGTTAGTTATTCCAGGATTTGCATAGGAACTAAACATAAAAATTGACACTTAAATACACAAAAGCAGTATCTTGATACATGAGGAAACACGAATAGCAAATGTGATGAACTGTATTATTCTTAATAATAATACAAATTTGAATGGAAATAATGAAAGTCTGCCTAACTACTTGCTTCAATTTTTGATATATTTAATATATTCTTTGTATTATATTCAAATTTAATTTATTGAGTTTTCTTAAAATCTCTTTGTTTAAAGGAAATTCTAATTTTGAAGAATTGTTCCATCAAACAGAAACAATTTCTCCCTCGCTTTGAATATATTCTTCAATACTCGATAATATTCTTATTGCAAAAAAGTCACCGTTAAAGAACAAACACATTGCACAATTTCATATCTAGTTGTAAAGTTTAATAACTAGTAG
Source organism: Ascarosepion bandense (assembly GCA_037127315.1). NCBI lineage: Eukaryota > Metazoa > Mollusca > Cephalopoda > Sepiida > Sepiidae > Ascarosepion > Ascarosepion bandense. Next base: position 2,686,280 of record JBBBDQ010000932.1, read on the forward strand.
TAAAAAGCATGAACTGAAATGACGCTACCACGCTGTTGTCTCCTAATCTCTTTCTCTCTCTCTCCATCACTTTGACAGGAGGTATATATATATATATATATATATATATATATATATATATATATATGTGTGTGTGTGTGTGTGTGTGTGTGTGTGTGTGTGTGTGTGTTAATTGAAATGGAAAATAAATTCCAAAAATGTGAGATAAAATATACGTATGAAACAACAAAATATGGATTTATTTTATGGTAGCCAACAGTATAATATTGCGGTGGTTATAACCATCTTCAGGGCTTATATTTACTATTGCGAGGTTTTTGGTATTTTTTGTTGTTGTTACGGCTCGTGAATAAATTAAGAAATGTAATAGAAACTTAAAACTTTAAGGCTGTTTGAATGATTTGCAGTAAATTATGACGTCACTCCCGCAATCTTTATAACGTTTTGTTATTTGAAAAAGACGTTTAGATGAAAATTTAATAGTTCGCTGATAGATTTCTGTATTTTCTTTGTCAAGTTGTATTCATGTTTTTCGAAATATTGCTGTAATTGTATGTTTTTTCGATGTTTATGTGTAATATTAATTTAGACATATTTTATATTAAATGTAAAGTGGTATTATAGGAGGTGTGAAATAGAGTTAAAATATAGTGACGGTGAATCTAAAAGTATTTTATTGTAAAAAATAAGAATGTAGTTAAAAATCTATTCACAGGCCATAACAAAAATCCCAAACCTCACAATAGTAAATATAAACCCTGATGATGGTAATAACAACCGAAACATTATAATGTTGGCTAGTATAAAATAAATCCATATTTTGATGTTTCTCAATCATTTTTATCTCATATATATATGCCCGCACAAATAATTACACAGCCATCTTTATTATAATAGAGGTTTGAACACATTTTTTTTAATTTGATATTCATGCATATATATTTTAACTTCGTTGTTATCTCTTAAAATTTATTAACAGTTTTCTAACAGTTACTGTTATTTTCTTCTTCAATTCATATCTTAATATTTAATAAACATTTTTCCGATTTGTCCTAGCTTCTTATTTAATTCATTAATTTTACTTCTTCATTTTCTTTTCATTTTCCCCTTATTTACTTTAATTCTTTTTATTTTTTTTTGTATAATCCATCTCGTAATTTATTTTTTGTTTTCGTTCTTTGTTTGGTTTAGGCTTCTTTCATTCTTTTCTCTGCTTCGCCGTGCCGAAAGCAAAACCACGTCTTATAAGATTTCCATTAACTCATGGCTGTAAACAAATTAATTTCTTCTCAAATCTTTTGCAGCAAATGTATTAACAAACACGAGATTTACAAGTCAACAGAGTGAAGTTTCCGTGTTATTCACTTCCTGCTATTAACATCCGTCTGTGTAGTTATTATTTATGTACAAGCGAAATGTTACCGCGCCACCTTTCAAATTCCTCGGTTGTAAAATTAAAAATTACTTTACAAGCAACATTTAGCATTGTATTTTAATGACAGGCACATAAACGAAAAAACAAGGGATAATCCATAAGAAAATACGTAGATGATGTTAAAAGACAACGAAACATAATCATGATATTTTTTAGAGACAATCATCCTACAGCAGATACCACATATGTTACTTAAAAATGCACATTTTAAATTAAACTTCCGAGCCTATTCTTCAGTTTTTAACTTTTATCACCATTTACACATTATTTAAACCCAGAAAATATTATTAAATCTCTAGAATATTCTTATGTTTATATATTTATTTTGTTTGAGGGAGTAGGGGACATTATAATTTTTAAGTGGTACACGTATTTGCTGGGGAAAAAGTGGTGCATTAGTTAATACAACTAATACAACGGGTATTCGAAGTCGGTTCTCTGATTAAGATATTCGAGATCATTATCCATTCCACCACCTGCATATGAGAGATGGTATTACCAATCGGTCACTCGTCTAGGTAGTGACCAGACTCTCCGTTTTTTAACTGCTTTGACTTGATATTTTTAACGATATATCAACTTTTTATGGGTCATTTAATGCCAAAATTTAATTATCTTATAAGTTCGGGAAGTGATACAATAAATGACATTCTGTTATTACAGTTGAATATATGAAAGATTATGTCAGCCTTTGTGAATATACATGTTTGTCTGAAGATATTTGTGACAGTGATAAGTGTCTTGTTTAGTAGAATTCTTATTTTGAAGTACAGTTTAGTTTGACAAATTGTAGGATAGATGGATTTATTTTCATGAAAATATTTCGGTGCTAAATGATGTATTGTTGGTAATTATACGATAAAAATAATTCCTTGTATTTTACTTTGTACGGATATCACTATATGCCTTGAGGAGGGACACTAACATATACTACCACAGGTAGTATATGGGAACAACTATAAATAAGAGGTGCTTTTACTCTACTCAAAAGCTACAATTTCTTGTTTCGAGGTTTTACTGTCTGGTGAAATATATCATCACACACAGGGTTATAAAAATAAAACGAGCATATATTAATATTAATTTTAACCCAATAGAATTTTTAGTATTTACGTAAAGTTGACGGATACAATTATAATTGGGATTATGAATTGAATCTGTCACATAATTACAAGATAAATCGAAGATAATAAGATCTCTATAATTATAAGAACACGTTTGACACTTATTGAAAAGAGGTCATAATTAAAGTGTTCAGTAAAGCTAGATCAGTTGGACAATCTGACAGTTCTTGGAGAACAACATTCTTTCATTAAGAAAACAATGAAACGAGAAGGATTCGACGGGAACTAGTATAGTGAATCTTTGCAGTAAAAGTCCGAACTTTTGCTTGTAAATGATGGAGCTAATCTGAGTCTAAGCTATGGAAATAAAGTAGTTAAAGATTTATAATGTGTCATGTAAATTGAGAATGAGAAATAAGATATATTCTACAAATATTTGTAGACGCCGTTGTAAACCACCAAATGAAATGTTAATAATAAGCATTTCCAATCTGGAATGTTCGCAATAATTAATACTTTGGATTTTATTTTTATTTATTTTACAAAAAGCAATACTAGAAAGCCTAATGGAGCTAGAAAATTATTCTGTGTAAAAGAATATGAAATTAAAAAAATACTTAATAAACACTGCGCCTCCTCTGCTTTACTCCCTCAGCAAACCTCAAGTGGAATCCATAAATAAATCTTCTGCTAGTAGAGCTGATTTCACTGTGTATCCCAGGAAGTTGTTCCCATCTGAATCCATCCTGCTCATATATAAATCTACCATTCGCTTTCAAAAGGTTACATTTTATAACTTTTGTCCTAATCTAATACATTTTTTCTGTTTGATTTTAAATACACAATTTATTCTGTTTTTTTTTATTTTGATAAATTTTTCCAGCATATATAATATGTGGAAAAAGTTTAGAATTTAATTCATGTGGAAAGAAAGATTCATAGTTTATTTGGAAAATTAATATCAGTAATTATTTTATAGAAATTTTTCCACAACTTGTAATTTCTGCAGATTAATTTTACATGTAAAATAATACATAAGCGTTAAAATAACTTCATATTGGAATATCACACGAGTGCTAAATGAGACATCAAACTGCATGTGATATAACACGAGAAAATATTTTTACATAATTTTTGTAATTTTTTGTTTTAAATGAGATGAGATTAATTTACTGATAAAGTCTTAGTGGCTAGAGATGAGGTAGTTTCTTGCCTTTTCATGAGTATTAGCGCATAAGTAAATATAATGTACACAACTGGAATTCAAACTCGGCTATACAGTTAAACATGGTGACATGTTATCCTTTAAACCATCTCCCCATCCAAGCTTAAAACATCTGATATTCTTGCGTCCTCACTCATCTAGATAGTGAATAGCCTGGACGTTGCATAACTTCAATAGTCAACTAGTTTTTCAGCGTGATGTGGCCATAAGCCATTTAACCGTTAGTGTAAGCATTTAAGCATTTTATTATGAATAAAATTTTATTATGCATAAAATTTCTAAGCATAATTTTATTCTGATTAAGATAGTGTAGAATAATTTCAATTAATATAAGGATATTTCTCACAGTTATTGTTAGGTTTATCATTATTTATTATTAGGTTTATTCTAAGGTTTAGGAGTATGATTATGGAGACGGTTCAATTTTCGTTTTTAATTTCATTTGTAATTATAAATGGTTAAGAGATAAGCGGTTATTATAATGGCTATTGGGCTTCATAAATGGATCAAGGAACTGATTTTTAAAATCTTAATATAGACTAGTTATACCTCGCAATTAATTACGTATCCATTTAGTACCAAGAATGTCGGTGTAATTCAATTCAATTTTACATTATTATATAATTTACTGCCTTAGTAAATATTAATAACACATATATTTATATAATTCCAAATGTTTAACTATAAATATTGAAATATAATTCTATTTTAATAAAATATATAAAAAACGACTATTCCTACTCTTAGTTGTTTGTACGTAAGGTGTTAGGTCTTTCATAAATTTAGATGTGTCCTAAGTCGGAGGATATGGGGCTGAACCGTAGAAGCGGGTTTTTGTTCAGAATTACTTGTGGGCGTGGGATTCTAAAACTGCTTGATTGGCTTTGCTTAAGTGTTCGATCATCTCTGTGGTGCGTTAAGTATTATTTTCTTTTTTCTTTCCGGCATTACGGCCTGTCAAGTTGAATACACCGGTTCTCGCTCGATCACCGAACTTAAGCCAAGTTGAGCCTGGTCAATACTTAGATAGGTAACCGCTTGGGAATACCAGGTGCTGTAAGCGTATAGTGACGGATGTGCGTTGTGGTGCAGTGAATATCGGCTCGGAAATAGAGATCGCTAAGCCGAGTTCGAATTCCAGTTGAATACCCTGCATTCACTTAAGCACTGATATCCTTGGGAAAGGTATTAATTCGTCCCTTCCCTCCATTTATGGGTTAAATAACCAGGGTAGGACTTGGGGACCCTGCCCTCTTAAAAACACATCGCATGAATCTTGATACTGAAAAAGAAAAAATATTATTAGAGACAAAACTTATATAACAACAACAATAAATTGTTGAAAGAAAAAGGTATTACCAGCAATAAATAAATAAAATTTAGTTGGCAATAAATGACCCGCCGAGGTTGATATGCCATAAAAACAAACAAACCTTCTCTTTCCATCTTCTCCAAAACAATCATCGTCGCTCGCATGTTTGGTCTATGGTATCCTCATCATCGCTCTGTAGAACCACATTTCAGTCGCTTAAAGTCTCTCATTTATTTTAAAGGAGATTAACGCTGAGTCTGCAGATTCATGATAAAGATTATGCAGAACGTGGTGGAATGCTAATAAACCCAGTAGGAATGAGTTCTCCTTAAGACATTCCTCTCGCTACTTTCTAGAATCGATGCAACCATGGATAATAAAACGAAAATGTGGAAAAGTTGCGTTGTAGTGCAAAGAACTGGACTTAGTAACAACAGGTAATGCAGAGCAGCCCATATGCTGATTGCACTTAAAAGTCATTGAACTCCACCAAAGTTGAGAACGCTGCTTGGCCGTTAGTTTAAATCTTGTTATATTGACGAACAACCATAAAGGAAACACTGAGATTGTTATTGCTTTAAGTACATTAGATATCATTCTCTTTGACATTTTCCTTATCACAATGTCATTGCCGGTCTGCCGTTTCCTTAGCCGTAATCTGATGACAAGTATAATTGCATAAATAGGCATCTGAAAATTCATGGACGTATTAATCGTAATCTTGGAACGATCCTGCATGTGTCGGTAACATAATCCAGAATGGACGATACGGCGCTGATTTATCAATATCCGCTGGGATCATTGGGAACAACGATTACAAAATGTCTGCCAACTGACGGAGAAATTCTTGTTTAGGTTAAGATGGAGAAACAGGAGTGTTATTATGTTATCTATAAGAACAGCTTGTAATACCATTTTCCCGCCATTTTGATGACTGCACACGCTCACGAGTCGATTTTTTTTCAATGGAAAAATGGTTGTTTTAACCCCAAAGTAAGTGCTAGATACGAAACCTTCAAAAGAGTGTATTCGATTTATGTCTCAAAAATGCGAATAACAGTAGGTATATTTATTTTTTATGTGCCGTTTCTCTTCAAGACTTAGGTGATTATGGCCTGTCACATCTTCCTGTGCTTTGGAAGACCGAATAATATTTGTCTTGTTATTTCTGCTAATTCTGATCTGATATCTATTTGCTCAAGCCATTCAAGTATATTACACGCTGTTTCCTTTCTTTACATTTGAACTAATATAACCACAACACACTTGTATATCACTATAATCGGGACCAACATCAGTAAGGGGGGGCGATATGCAAGTGAAATTGTTGAGAGGAAGGCCTCAAAACGGTTCACATTGACTCCTAATGACCCCAATATAAATTTAAGTTCGAAAGCAACACATTAAAAGAATTTCAATGCAGTCATATGCCGTAGAGAAGCTCGGTGGAAATGTCATTAGCATGAGGAGCATTACACATGCAGCTCGATTCAGGTGTGTTTCAATTACTTTCCAGTAATTCCCTTCCCCATGACTCATTTTCCTTCTAAAAGATTGTTAATAGAATGAATGTGAAGTTTGTTATTTAGAGGCGTTCTTTTATTTCAGTTATTTTGTCTACGAAGTTTCGTGAGATCATTATTGTAAGCCCTTTCTTTAATTGCCAGAAACATGCATAGATATATCTATACGCCTGTGTCTTTGTATGTATGCGTGTGTGAAGTACATTTCAAAATAAGAATGAGATTTTGTTTTATTTTTATTTTATATATGCATCGCCGAAAAATAAAAAAACGGACATAAATGCATTTGCTTTTTTTAAATTTTTTTTAGTACAAAAATGCTCTTAATATATTTTAATCTTAGTATCTGATTTCAGTCTCATATAGTCTCAGAACTATTTAAGGAAAAAAGATGTTATATAGTCCTTTGTTTTATTAATTGTAGTTGAGAAAAACATCCATATATTTCTTTAATCTCTTAAAAATCTAGTTGTGAAGAAGTTGTCAGGTTATCTGACTGATCAAATGCATATAAAATCAGAGTAAACATATCTTTGCTCCAAATAGCTAAAATGTTTATCTCAAAAGATGAGAGTAGCAAACTGAATATAACATTTTAATCCACTAGAGGATCAGGGAAATATCCTCTGGTTTAAAGAACTAATATTAAAAATTGAAAGGATGACGTCTAATAAAACGGCTAACTAATTTCTTTTGGGGACGCATGATCAAGCACATTTGTATTTGTATCAACACCCACAGAGCGCAACTTTGGTTTATACAACAGCTATGTTTAGCGGAATTTAATTACAATTTCTGGGTGAGTAACGTTGCCAATAATCTGAAAAAGACCAGTACTTTCAAACCCTCGGTCATCATAATATTTGACCTCGTGCTATTGCAACCATCGACGACGCCCGTGAGTTCCGCCTACCCAATTTTACTCACAATATTTTGGTCAACGTGTGGTATGTTTTACAAGCATTTTCTGGATGTGCCACAAGGTGAGATCGCCATCAAATTCAGAAACAGTATCAATTCTTCTATATCCGTTTATAACATAGAAAATAGAATAAAGAAATTTTTAAAAATAGTTGCACTTTTAAAAATTTTGATGGCAGTTCATAGTTATTTTTATATTTTGGCGTTTTTTTGTCATAATCCTATTGCACAAAACAAGGCATTTTACTGCCAATATTTTGCAGGGGGTTACATAGAAGAAAAGTTATGAGAAAGAGTGACCGGATATTGGGGGTGTCAGAAAGTGAGTAAGAGAAGGATGAGAATACTGATGAGTGACGTGGACTGAGAAAGAAGCATGAGTGAGTGGACGCAGGTTAGTGAGATAGGAGATGACTCTTGACTTTACATTTAAATTCTTGGAGATTGTAGCTGTCAGGGAAACAAATAAATGGATGGGAATTCCACAGTCGGGAAGTGCGAGAAAAGAAGCTATTTGAGTAGAATTTGTGATAAGAGTTATTCTATTATTCTCGTTATACATTTAGTATTTCCTATACTTTTGCATTCTTTTATTAGAAAGAAATTAACTGTTACCTTGCAATAATTCCAAAGTATGACTTTTAATTATTAAATTCCATGCTTATTTGATATATATGTTGAATTGTGATAAGGTTTATCGCCAAGTTTGTTGTTTTTTCAGCAGTTTTACTGATAAAATATATTTTATCAAGTACTTTATTGTTTGGTAAAGTGTCCAATATTAGGGTGGAATAGAACATTGATAAGCACAAAGAGTTTGTCACTTTAACTCATCAGGTTCATACCGACTTTGAATCTCGCGCGGACAACGTTTTGATTTTTCTCAGACGTGGCACACCAGTCCTGACGAGAGAAAACTTTAAAACGGAATCCTCACGAAACTTTGAAGTTGGTATGAACGTGCTCAGTTGAAGTGACAAATACTATATATATATATATATATATATATATATATATATATATATATATCAGCAGATAGATTTGTTTCGCTTTATCACAGCTCCTCAGTACGGTTAAACATCTGTTTACTCCTACCCAGGATTGAATCCCGACCGAATTGACATCAGTCGGCGCTTCTACCCAGAGCTATGGGCGCTCGGTAGGCGAATGCGGATTTTAGCTGGTTACATACAGTAGCCGAGAATTTTAAAATTCATTACTGAATGAACGATGCGTAAATGCGTGAGTAGCTGCTGTTCTAGAATTTTAGAATTCCTCCATAGTGCTTAATCGCGGTGTGAGATCGTAAATAGTCATCCGCAGACAGATCTGTTTCACTGTATTAGAGCTCATCAATACGGTTAGACATCGGATTGCTTCTAGCTAGGATTGAAACCCAACCGAATTGACATCTGTCGGCGGGCGATTCTACCTCTGAGTTCGGTAAATAAAGGCGGATTTGGGCGGTTTATAGACAATATTGATCATTTCATCCCAATCAAGGTAATATATATACGAATACTCGAGTTTTAATGAGTGTTAGAGTATAGCAGAATGAAAAATATAATTGAATAAAAAAAATTCAAGAAAGAGGAATGAAGAAGATACCGATTGACGTCGCTTTTTAAGTTTTGAAAACGGAATTTGACTGGAAAGCAAAAAGCCGAAAAAGTTTCACAGACGAGAAAGTCGATAGAAGAAATATCTAGCATTAAACATATGGTTACATCTACCCATCTCAACTGTAATATTAAGTTGCCTCCAATCAATTTTTCATTATTATCTAAAATTACCGTTTTATTTTCTTTATGGTTTTGCATTAATGGTTGTCTAGATAGAGAATGATGTTTAAAACAGAGCAAACTTATTTCGATGATAATCCTGATATTCTTCAACTAATTTTACATATATTATCACCAAATTGTCATGCATTTTTCATAAAAATAAACGAATATATTCCTGTTGATTCCTCCATGGTTTGAAATTCAGTGTTTTAATCTTCTTAGACTGGATTCATCAGGCTCACTATATTGTCCAGCTTGGTGTGCTCAAAGAAGTTCTCTATGTCTTAGCTGGATGAGCGAGTGATGGTTTCATTTATCTTTAAAATATTTATGCAATGACGAACAAAACAGATATGGTTTAAGTGTGTACACTTCTTATAGATTCCTGTCTTCGCACTTAAGTCACGGATTCTGTCTGCAATTGTTCACGATTAAAATTTGTACAATATCACCGACAAACTTGTAAAATGAAATAAGAAAGTTTAATAACTTACTTAAAACCATGAAATAAAAGATCTGCGAGTGAATATATTATTTATTTAAGCATCCAATACTCAAGAATGTTCATTGTTATAAACCATTGCTATTTATAAATGTTGAAACTGACTTTCTTAAATGTAACATGATGTTGCTGATTAAATGAATGTACGGATGTGCGTTGTGGCGCAGTGGATATCGGCTCGGAATAAGAACTCGGAGGAACCGAGTTCGAATTCCAGTTGAATTCCTTGCATTCACTTACGCGCAAATACCCTTGGGAAAGGTATTAATCCGTCTCTTCCCTCCAGTTATGGGTTAAATAATAGGACTGATTGGGTTCTATAGCCTTGGTCGGCAACCAGTCTACCGCAGAAAGCAATGGCAACCTACTGCGGGATAATCTTCTGCCCAGTCAGTCATGTCTTTTTCGAGATATGATCGCCCAAAGCGTGTATTGCGCATGGCACTTAACTGACTGACTGACTGATCAGTAAAATGAGTAATGTATCACCTTAGTAAAATGAGGGAAAATCTAAAGATAGCTGTTGATTGATGAAGCCTCAATTTCATTTCTGAAAATGACGTCTTTTTATTTTCAGCGGATGGGAGACTAATTATCTTCCACTGAAGCAGCAGGAATCAAATACTGATTTTTTGATGTCATAAGGCTTCTATAAAATTGGCTAGGATTTCTCGACAGTCATCCATTTGTGAGGAAAATTAAAACAAGTCTGCAAGTTAATACTTAAATGTGACTCCGCCGGTAAATTACGATGTCTAAAATAATAGGGATGATTATGCTGCTAAAGATACACCACAAAAAAGTCAATGAATTGTTTCTGTTCGATTTAAAATAATATAAATCATAACTAATACATCTGGTTGAACATACTCACAGCAATCTGATTTACATTTATCATATGTATGATCTTAACATAAGTGTAATTGTAGAACTAAAAAGGACTGCCCGATTAGAGGTAATTGCAATCAGACAAGCGTAGTTTATAAGGTTAAAGTTTATGTTAACGAAAATGACAAAAGCCCCAAGACATACATAGGATCCACACATGACAATTTTAAAAGTAGGTTTTATAACCATAAAACTTCTTTCAAAAACGAGAAATATAAGCATAGCACTATGTATGGGAAATAAAAGCCAAAATTAAAAAGGATCCCATTCTGAAATGGGAAATAATAAAAAAGTGCCCTAGCGATAATAAAAACAATAAATTTTGTAGGGTATGTGACGAGAAGCTAGCAATAGCTAAATTTGAACCTACCAACAAACTCATTAACGCTAGAACAGAAATACTAAATAAGTGTAGAATGCACAAAATGAAGTTTCTTGCTTAGACTATCGGTGTTACTGTGAGCCCCCCCCAATTTTTTTTTTTCCTATCAACCCCTTCCCCCAAATGGGTTAGTCTTAATAGGTGTCTATTTATTTGATTAGTCCTTGGTCTGCCTTTGCCCTGACGAGCCGTTGTTCGAAACAGAGTGCGCCTCGCATTTTTGTCTTTTCTTGACTTATTGCAATTTTGGATTTACGTGTTTTTGTTGCCCGAAGTTAATTGTGAGTACCTGTTTTTTTTGCTGTCTTTGTTTTGTCTTCGTCGCGCGTGGCGCTTTTTGAACTTTTGTTAAAATTTTGTTGTGTGAGGGGGGGCAAGTCAAGCTATGGCTTTGTCTCCCCAGCCCTCAACTTCTGATGCCGTGCCCGCGGTGACTCCCTCACCGACGGTATGGGTAAAGGCACCAGTGAAAAAAGACCCAAATTATTACCTGCAAATGCAGGAGAAATATAAAGAATATATCAAAGACAATGAACTGTTAGCAATACCGGAAGTCGCCAACGTTATGGCAAAAAAGACAATCTCCCTGCTGACAGCAGATGAAAAAACAAAAAAATTTATTGCTGTCAGTAGGGAGAACATGGAAGAAGCATTAAAGGTGCTTAATATTATCCCTTGTGTGTTAGCAAGGAGGTCCCGAGCGATGTGGGACATACTTCTGAGCTCGGAAGGAGAGGCGAAGGATCTGGCTGGAAGTGTAATGACAGCCAAGGGTATTCGGTTCCAGACCGAATACATGGGTACAAGAAGAACCAAGGTCACCATACATGGTGTGCCCGTGGAGGTGTCCGGTGATCACGTGGGTGCCTTTTTTGCGACTTTTGGAGCGGTGGAGGAGGTAGCACGTGTGAGGAGCAAGGCGGAGATAGCCACGGAGGATATTAATGTTTGCATTGTGTTAGACAGGGAAAATTTCCTGAAGGTCCCGGATATTATTACATACAGTGGAAGGAGATTGTTTGTGGTGGTGGAGGGGAGGAAGCCGCATTGCTGGGCGTGTGGCGTGGCTGGTCACACGTTCAAGATGTGCCCTAAAAGAAACCCGGAAATGGCACCGGAAACACCGCCGGTGTCAAAACCACCAGTCACACAGGAGAAAAAGACGGACCCAAAAAGCGGTGAATGGACGGAGGTGGTCAGGAGGGGGAAGAAAGTTGCTTCCCCTCCTCCTCAACAGGAGAAATCACCATCCCCGGAAAAAAAGAAGCCACGAAAAGAGGCTAACCAACAGCAGCAACAACAAGAGAAGCAGGGGCAAAAACAGCAACAAAGAGAAACGCAGAGACTACAACAACAACAGCTACAAGAGCAAAAGCAGCAGCAGCGGGAGCAGCCGACGAAACAACAAGAAATGGAGGCGGAAATGCCTCCTCCACGCTCCTCTTCTTTGAAGAGAGGACGGGAGGAGGAGGAGGAAGTGTCCCTAAAGAAGGGGAAAAAAGGGGAAAAAAGAACTTTTCGCACGTGGAAGAGCAGAACAAGTCACGGTTGCTCCCAGGACCCAATCCGCCCCTACATCTCCAAATAGAACTGTTTTTGTTGAGGGGAGGAGTCAGTCCGCATCCCCGATAAGGCATATACCTTCTCCTTCCCCCAAACCACCCACACCCTCCTCCCAATCAGAACCTTCCTCCCCGAAATCTTATCATCCCTCCCCGAAACCCTCCCCGAATCCCGATAAATCCTCCCCAAAAGGCGAGAAACAAAGAAAAAATGTCTTTATTTCAAAGGATATCTGCAAAGTGGACAGACAGGCCTTAGAGAGGGACCTTTCTTCTCAGAAGAAGGCCCTCCTAAGGCCTCTTTTCAAACTTAAAAATATTGACGGAAAGTCCATCGAGGACCCTGCCAATTTCCCGGGCGCCCCCGGAGTACTGACTTTGATCAGAAACACCGGGGGATGTAAAACAAAAGCCTGGGAATTTGTGCAGGGGGCCGTTGAGGCTTTCCCGACCATAAAAATGGCCCAAACGGGCACAAAATATCTTCAAAGGCTTTCGCATTTTTGTGCCGGGAGGGTCCCCGTCATCCTCCACCCATCTTTATACAGGGCTGTAAAACTTACTTTTCCCACGGACGTCGGCGGCATTGTCCAGGACGGACGAATTACGTCCGATATTGGCACAGGCAACCTTGGACAATCCGTCGGGGTCCCTACTCCCATTGATTTTCGCTCCGTATGTGACCAGAAGTAATTTTCTGCTTTCTCTTTACAGGTCTAAATGATGTCAATTAAGTTAGCCAGTATGAACGTGAAGGGCCTTAGGGATCGGAGTAAGGCTGCCCGCCTGCTTCGGGACCTCTTGTCCTTCGGCGTGGATGTCGCCGCGATCCAAGAGACTCACTTTGTTTGCAAGGTCGATGCTTGTGTGCTGTCTAACGACTTTGTCGTCTATTCAGCATATGGGAACCGGCTGGCCAGAGGAGTGTCTTTGCTGGTCAAGCGTACCCTGGACGCGAAGGTGGATCTTGTCCATGTCGGTGCCGAGGGCCGGCTGATCGTGGCCGATATTGCAGTGAAAAGCAATGCGTTTCGTCTGGTTGCGGTTTATGCGCCCAACGACCAGGAGGAGCGCGTCTCGTTTTTTCGGCGGTTGGAGCCCTTCCTGGTGGATTCCAAGCGACTCGTCTTAGTGGGGGACTGGAATGCCATCCTGGACCCCAAGTTGGATAGAGGGCGGGGAGCTAGAGGGAAGGAACGTGATCGTAGCTTGGTCGATCTCATCGAGGACTTCGGTATAGTCGATAGATACCGGGCCGATCACAAGGGCGGGAGAATGTGGACGTGGGCTAATAGTTGGCCTTCTACCAAGGTGGCTAGCTACCTTGATAGAATGTTAGTTCGTGAAGCCGAACTAGATTTCTTAGATTGTCCCACGTTCCACTGGCTAGGTTACTCGGACCACAAACTCGTTTGTGCCCGGGTAAATTTAGAAAATAGGGTTAGAATGGCTGGTTACTGGAAGTTCAACGTGTCCTTACTGGACAGGCGGGACTTCCGGCGCCAGCTAATTAACTTAGTGCAGCGGGCGTTAACTGGGGGAGTCATCGGGAATAAGTGGTGGGATAACCTTAAGGATAGTATTAGGTCTTTCACCACTCAGTTCAGCATTCGGCTCAAACTAGATAAGGCTGACAAGGTGAAGACACTTAGATCTAATTACTCCCGGGCGGTGGCTGGTGGGGATCCCCTAGAGATAGCCATAGCTAAGGAGGCCGTGGACCGGTCGAATAGCGATCGTTACATGGGCCAGGTAGTTAGACATAAGTTAAGCAAGATGTCTTCCGAAGCTGTGAACATGGGCGCAGAACTGCGCAAGGAAGAAATTCGCCGCGGAGGCGACCGGTACATTCGAGAGGTTCGCAACCCGGAGGGACACACTCTTCGGTCGACTGACGACATGTGCGAGGCGTTTCGGCGGCATTTCGAGATCCTGTTTACCAAGGAGCCCGGTCTCCGTGATGAGGAGTTTCGCAGCTATTTGGCTGACTTCCCCCGGCTTTTGCCGGCTGATGCAGCTAGCTGCGAGGGAGAGATTACGGAGGGCGAAGTCTACGCGGCGCTGAAGAAGGTCGGCAGTGGCAAATCGCCGGGTCTCGATGGTTTGCCCTATGAATTGTACTTGAGGCTGTCGCACATCTTTGTCCCGATTTTGACTGTCGTGTTCAACAACTGGTTCCGGCAGGGGTCCATCCCCAAACGGTTCACCAGGGGTGTGATCACGCTGTTGAGAAAAGGCAAGGGTGTGGGGAGGGAGCTAGAGGGTTACCGGCCCATAACTCTGCTAAACACAGAGTTAAAGATTTTGGCCAAGATCTTGCAAAATCGTTTGCAATTAGTTGCCGAGTCTCTGTTGGGACCTGAGCAGACTTGTGCTGTGAAGGGCCGAACAATTCAGAGCAACCTGCATCTGATACGCACGATCATAGAGGGGATAAAAGACGACGACGAAGCCGCGCTGATCCATTTAGATCAGTCCAAGGCATTTGATAGGGTTGACCATCGGTATCTGGCGGCTGTCCTGCAGGCAGCTGGATTCGAAACCAACTTCCGCCGCTGGATTAGCCTCCTGTATCAATCCCCGACGGCTGTGGTACAGGTGAACGGAAAGTTGTCGGGCGTTCTGGCGCTGTCTAGGTCGGTCCGACAGGGTTGTCCACTGTCGCCCCTACTTTATGCTTTGGCGTTGGAGCCCCTCCTTCGCCGGCTAAGGGACAGGGCGTGCAGTCCGGCCCTACGTGGAATCGCTGTCCCTGGTGGTGCTCGAGCCAGGGTTTCCGCGTACGCCGATGACGTCACTACTTTCGTGTCCTCCCGCAGGGACATCGAGGTGGTACAGAAGGCGCTTGAACGGTACGAACAGGTGACAGGGGCCAAGATTAACCGCAACAAGTCGTCCGGCTTGCGGTTAGGCGCCTGGAAGGGTCTGACCCTCCCGGGGCCCTTCGACTGGACGGACGGCCCGGTCTGCATTCTTGGAGTGTGGTTCGGGCCCGACCTACAGTTGGAGAAAAATTGGTCTGAAGTACTGGCAAAGGTAGGCGCGTCGGCCAAGATTTGGCGCCGAAGGAATTTGTCCTTAAAGGGTATGGCTGAGGCGTGTGCTACATACGTCTTTCCCATTATCCTTTACCAGTTGTCAGTACTTCCACTTTGTAAACGGCATAAGAAGGCGATCGAGCGTTTGCTATTCTCCATTTTATGGAGAGGACGCAAACACTATGTCGACAAACGTGTCTGTTACCAACGTCCGTGTCATGGGGGCCTGGGAATGCCATACCTGATGGGCCATAAGGTTGCGTCAAGGTTGGTTTTTCTCAGGCGAGCGATTTCCGAAGACTCATTGCTTAGGGGGATAGTGAGGGACATGTTCCCTAGACTTACTATCACTCCCCCCATCTTGAGGCGGTGCCGTAAGCCTCGAGAGCGATCGAGTTTTCTCCTCGAATGTCTGGCGGCCCTGCGGGCCATTCCACGGTCCAGTGACCTTTCACGGCCTAGGAGAGTCTTCTATCGTGGGTTAGTGGAGGGCGTCGCAAAGGATTCACTACGTGATGTGCTGCGCTTGTCGGAGGACGAGTTTCGCTCGTTCTGGTCTTGGGCGCCAGGGAGTGATTATCTCAACAACTCTGAGTTTTCGCTCACCTGGCGATTAGCTCGGAATCGCTTGCCTCTCAATGACATGGCCTTCATATGGGGCCTGGCGGATTTGCCAGATTGTGAACGCTGCAACCTTGGCTTGGAAGAAACGGCTTCGCACGCCTTCTACCATTGTTCGCGGGTTCGCCCTCTATGGGACCGGGTCGGCGAGTTGACTGCTCGTATCGAGCCGCGAGAGCTTGTGCTCATTGATCGTGCATTCGCCTGTGATAATGTGTCGCCCCCGTTCTCTGGGATGAAGCGTATGGTGTTTCTGTCGCTGCTAGCCACGGCTCGAATGGTGATTTGGACGACGCGAATGGAGGAAGTCTTGCGAGGTCGGCGCCTTTCACATCAGGATCTGATCTGTTATTTTGAGCATCAGCTCAAAATAAAGATTAGAACTGATTGGAAACGTTTGACTTCGACAGACTTTAGCAAAAGGTGGGTAAATGTGGCGAGCCTGGTTCGCTTGAACGGGGCTAATCTTGATTTTCTCTTTTAGATCTGCTGGTTACATCGGGGTGGATTCCTCTGGAACCCTCCCCTGGTTAAGCTAGTTCTCTCTTGTGTACCTAGTTAAAGTGAATGAATGTGTTCCTAGCCTGTACCCGGCTTTCTCTTTTGTTATGATCCATGTCGAGATTCCCAACCTCCCCAGTTTGTTTTGGTCTCCGTTTATCTCGGCTGGTTCAGCCTTTTATTGTCCCATTCCGCTAATTTTTTACCCCCCTCTCCACTCCCTTAGCGAGTGTGCTTCTTGATTTCGCCGGTTGGCGGAATACAGCGGCCACTCTGTTTTCTGGGATGGACGGTTCTTACTAACATTGATTATTATTTTCGTTAGGAAAAAAATTTTTGTTGTATTTTTAGTTTATTTTTGGGTTCATCCCCCTCCCATCATTTCATTTTTCATGAAATATTTTACATTATATTGTATATATTATATTGTACATAAATACATTTTTATTGTCATGGGTTAATTTCCCCACTTTTTAGGTGTCCCTTGTAAGTTTCTGGCATTGTGGTGTAAGAAGGATTGGGAGTAGATGGATGGGTTCTTTTGGTGACTGTGCAAATTGTAACGAGTGAATGGGTCGTGATAGTGTTTAGCTAGGTATAGGATAGTTAAGTGAGAACCAACCTCTCCCCCTCCCCTTTTAGGCCTTGTGCCATAATTTTGTATTTTATACAAAATAAATTCAGCCCTGACGAGCCGTTGTTCGAAACAGAGTGCGCCTCGCATTTTTGTCTTTTCTTGACTTATTGCAATTTTGGATTTACGTGTTTTTGTTGCCCGAAGTTAATTGTGAGTACCTGTTTTTTTTGCTGTCTTTGTTTTGTCTTCGTCGCGCGTGGCGCTTTTTGAACTTTTGTTAAAATTTTGTTGTGTGAGGGGGGGCAAGTCAAGCTATGGCTTTGTCTCCCCAGCCCTCAACTTCTGATGCCGTGCCCGCGGTGACTCCCTCACCGACGGTATGGGTAAAGGCACCAGTGAAAAAAGACCCAAATTATTACCTGCAAATGCAGGAGAAATATAAAGAATATATCAAAGACAATGAACTGTTAGCAATACCGGAAGTCGCCAACGTTATGGCAAAAAAGACAATCTCCCTGCTGACAGCAGATGAAAAAACAAAAAAATTTATTGCTGTCAGTAGGGAGAACATGGAAGAAGCATTAAAGGTGCTTAATATTATCCCTTGTGTGTTAGCAAGGAGGTCCCGAGCGATGTGGGACATACTTCTGAGCTCGGAAGGAGAGGCGAAGGATCTGGCTGGAAGTGTAATGACAGCCAAGGGTATTCGGTTCCAGACCGAATACATGGGTACAAGAAGAACCAAGGTCACCATACATGGTGTGCCCGTGGAGGTGTCCGGTGATCACGTGGGTGCCTTTTTTGCGACTTTTGGAGCGGTGGAGGAGGTAGCACGTGTGAGGAGCAAGGCGGAGATAGCCACGGAGGATATTAATGTTTGCATTGTGTTAGACAGGGAAAATTTCCTGAAGGTCCCGGATATTATTACATACAGTGGAAGGAGATTGTTTGTGGTGGTGGAGGGGAGGAAGCCGCATTGCTGGGCGTGTGGCGTGGCTGGTCACACGTTCAAGATGTGCCCTAAAAGAAACCCGGAAATGGCACCGGAAACACCGCCGGTGTCAAAACCACCAGTCACACAGGAGAAAAAGACGGACCCAAAAAGCGGTGAATGGACGGAGGTGGTCAGGAGGGGGAAGAAAGTTGCTTCCCCTCCTCCTCAACAGGAGAAATCACCATCCCCGGAAAAAAAGAAGCCACGAAAAGAGGCTAACCAACAGCAGCAACAACAAGAGAAGCAGGGGCAAAAACAGCAACAAAGAGAAACGCAGAGACTACAACAACAACAGCTACAAGAGCAAAAGCAGCAGCAGCGGGAGCAGCCGACGAAACAACAAGAAATGGAGGCGGAAATGCCTCCTCCACGCTCCTCTTCTTTGAAGAGAGGACGGGAGGAGGAGGAGGAAGTGTCCCTAAAGAAGGGGAAAAAAGAACTTTTCGCACGTGGAAGAGCAGAACAAGTCACGGTTGCTCCCAGGACCCAATCCGCCCCTACATCTCCAAATAGAACTGTTTTTGTTGAGGGGAGGAGTCAGTCCGCATCCCCGATAAGGCATATACCTTCTCCTTCCCCCAAACCACCCACACCCTCCTCCCAATCAGAACCTTCCTCCCCGAAATCTTATCATCCCTCCCCGAAACCCTCCCCGAATCCCGATAAATCCTCCCCAAAAGGCGAGAAACAAAGAAAAAATGTCTTTATTTCAAAGGATATCTGCAAAGTGGACAGACAGGCCTTAGAGAGGGACCTTTCTTCTCAGAAGAAGGCCCTCCTAAGGCCTCTTTTCAAACTTAAAAATATTGACGGAAAGTCCATCGAGGACCCCGCCAATTTCTGGGCGCCCCCGGAGTACTGACTTTGATCAGAAACACCGGGGGATGTAAAACAAAAGCCTGGGAATTTGTGCAGGGGGCCGTTGAGGCTTTCCCGACCATAAAAATGGCCCAAACGGGCACAAAATATCTTCAAAGGCTTTCGCATTTTTGTGCCGGGAGGGTCCCCGTCATCCTCCACCCATCTTTATACAGGGCTGTAAAACTTACTTTTCCCACGGACGTCGGCGGCATTGTCCAGGACGGACGAATTACGTCCGATATTGGCACAGGCAACCTTGGACAATCCGTCGGGGTCCCTACTCCCATTGATTTTCGCTCCGTATGTGACCAGAAGTAATTTTCTGCTTTCTCTTTACAGGTCTAAATGATGTCAATTAAGTTAGCCAGTATGAACGTGAAGGGCCTTAGGGATCGGAGTAAGGCTGCCCGCCTGCTTCGGGACCTCTTGTCCTTCGGCGTGGATGTCGCCGCGATCCAAGAGACTCACTTTGTTTGCAAGGTCGATGCTTGTGTGCTGTCTAACGACTTTGTCGTCTATTCAGCATATGGGAACCGGCTGGCCAGAGGAGTGTCTTTGCTGGTCAAGCGTACCCTGGACGCGAAGGTGGATCTTGTCCATGTCGGTGCCGAGGGCCGGCTGATCGTGGCCGATATTGCAGTGAAAAGCAATGCGTTTCGTCTGGTTGCGGTTTATGCGCCCAACGACCAGGAGGAGCGCGTCTCGTTTTTTCGGCGGTTGGA
The DNA here is from genome assembly GCA_037127315.1 of Ascarosepion bandense. NCBI lineage: Eukaryota > Metazoa > Mollusca > Cephalopoda > Sepiida > Sepiidae > Ascarosepion > Ascarosepion bandense. The sequence continues at coordinate 2,706,192 of JBBBDQ010000932.1, forward strand.
GCCCTTCCTGGTGGATTCCAAGCGACTCGTCTTAGTGGGGGACTGGAATGCCATCCTGGACCCCAAGTTGGATAGAGGGCGGGGAGCTAGAGGGGAAGGAACGTGATCGTAGCTTGGTCGATCTCATCGAGGACTTCGGTATAGTCGATAGATACCGGGCCGATCACAAGGGCGGGAGAATGTGGACGTGGGCTAATAGTTGGCCTTCTACCAAGGTGGCTAGCTACCTTGATAGAATGTTAGTTCGTGAAGCCGAACTAGATTTCTTAGATTGTCCCACGTTCCACTGGCTAGGTTACTCGGACCACAAACTCGTTTGTGCCCGGGTAAATTTAGAAAATAGGGTTAGAATGGCTGGTTACTGGAAGTTCAACGTGTCCTTACTGGACAGGCGGGACTTCCGGCGCCAGCTAATTAACTTAGTGCAGCGGGCGTTAACTGGGGGAGTCATCGGGAATAAGTGGTGGGATAACCTTAAGGATAGTATTAGGTCTTTCACCACTCAGTTCAGCATTCGGCTCAAACTAGATAAGGCTGACAAGGTGAAGACACTTAGAGCTAACTACTCCCGGGCGGTGGCTGGTGGGGATCCCCTAGAGATAGCCATAGCTAAGGAGGCCGTGGACCGGTCGAATAGCGATCGTTACATGGGCCAGGTAGTTAGACATAAGTTAAGCAAGATGTCTTCCGAAGCTGTGAATATGGGCGCAGAACTGCGCAAGGAAGAAATTCGCCGCGGAGGCGACCGGTACATTCGAGAGGTTCGCAACCCGGAGGGACACACTCTGCGGTCGACTGACGACATGTGCGAGGCGTTTCGGCGGCATTTCGAGATCCTGTTTACCAAGGAGCCCGGTCTCCGTGATGAGGAGTTTCGCAGCTATTTGGCTGACTTCCCCGGCTTTTGCCGGCTGATGCAGCTAGCTGCGAGGGAGAGATTACGGAGGGCGAAGTCTACGCGGCGCTGAAGAAGGTCGGCAGTGGCAAATCGCCGGGTCTCGATGGTTTGCCCTATGAATTGTACTTGAGGCTGTCGCACATCTTTGTCCCGATTTTGACTGTCGTGTTCAACAACTGGTTCCGGCAGGGGTCCATCCCCAAACGGTTCACCAGGGGTGTGATCACGCTGTTGAGAAAAGGCAAGGGTGTGGGGAGGGAGCTAGAGGGTTACCGGCCCATAACTCTGCTAAACACAGAGTTAAAGATTTTGGCCAAGATCTTGCAAAATCGTTTGCAATTAGTTGCCGAGTCTCTGTTGGGACCTGAGCAGACTTGTGCTGTGAAGGGCCGAACAATTCAGAGCAACCTGCATCTGATACGCACGATCATAGAGGGGATAAAAGACGACGACGAAGCCGCGCTGATCCATTTAGATCAGTCCAAGGCATTTGATAGGGTTGACCATCGGTATCTGGCGGCTGTCCTGCAGGCAGCTGGATTCGAAACCAACTTCCGCCGCTGGATTAGCCTCCTGTATCAATCCCCGACGGCTGTGGTACAGGTGAACGGAAAGTTGTCGGGCGTTCTGGCGCTGTCTAGGTCGGTCCGACAGGGTTGTCCACTGTCGCCCCTACTTTATGCTTTGGCGTTGGAGCCCCTCCTTCGCCGGCTAAGGGACAGGGCGTGCAGTCCGGCCCTACGTGGAATCGCTGTCCCTGGTGGTGCTCGAGCCAGGGTTTCCGCGTACGCCGATGACGTCACTACTTTCGTGTCCTCCCGCAGGGACATCGAGGTGGTACAGAAGGCGCTTGAACGGTACGAACAGGTGACAGGGGCCAAGATTAACCGCAACAAGTCGTCCGGCTTGCGGTTAGGCGCCTGGAAGGGTCTGACCCTCCCGGGGCCCTTCGACTGGACGGACGGCCCGGTCTGCATTCTTGGAGTGTGGTTCGGGCCCGACCTACAGTTGGAGAAAAATTGGTCTGAAGTACTGGCAAAGGTAGGCGCGTCGGCCAAGATTTGGCGCCGAAGGAGGTTGTCCTTAAAGGGTATGGCTGAGGCGTGTGCTACATACGTCTTTCCCATCATCCTTTACCAGTTGTCAGTACTTCCACTTTGTAAACGGCATAAGAAGGCGATCGAGCGTTTGCTATTCTCCATTTTATGGAGAGGACGCAAACACTATGTCGACAAACGTGTCTGTTACCAACGTCCGTGTCATGGGGGCCTGGGAATGCCATACCTGATGGGCCATAAGGTTGCGTCGAGGTTGGTTTTTCTCAGGCGAGCGATTTCCGAAGACTCATTGCTTAGGGGGATAGTGAGGGACATGTTCCCTAGACTTACTATCACTCCCCCCATCTTGAGGCGGTGCCGTAAGCCTCGAGAGCGATCGAGTTTTCTCCTCGAATGTCTGGCGGCCCTGCGGGCCATTCCACGGTCCAGTGACCTTTCACGGCCTAGGAGAGTCTTCTATCGTGGGTTAGTGGAGGGCGTCGCAAAGGATTCACTACGTGATGTGCTGCGCTTGTCGGAGGACGAGTTTCGCTCGTTCTGGTCTTGGGCGCCAGGGAGTGATTATCTCAACAACTCTGAGTTTTCGCTCACCTGGCGATTAGCTCGGAATCGCTTGCCTCTCAATGACATGGCCTTCATATGGGGCCTGGCGGATTTGCCAGATTGTGAACGCTGCAACCTTGGCTTGGAAGAAACGGCTTCGCACGCCTTCTACCATTGTTCGCGGGTTCGCCCTCTATGGGACCGGGTCGGCGAGTTGACTGCTCGTATCGAGCCGCGAGAGCTTGTGCTCATTGATCGTGCATTCGCCTGTGATAATGTGTCGCCCCCGTTCTCTGGGATGAAGCGTATGGTGTTTCTGTCGCTGCTAGCCACGGCTCGAATGGTGATTTGGACGACGCGATTGGAGGAAGTCTTGCGAGGTCAGCGTCTTTCACATCAGGATCTGATCTGTTATTTTGAGCATCAGCTCAAAATAAAGATTAGAACTGATTGGAAACGTTTGACTTCGACAGATTTTAGCAAAAGGTGGGTAAATGTGGCGAGCCTGGTTCGTTTGAACGGGGCTAATCTTGATTTTCTCTTTTAGATCTGCTGGTTACATCGGGGTGGATTCCTCTGGAACCCTCCCCTGGTTAAGCTAGTTCTCTCTTGTGTACCTAGTTAAAGTGAATGAATGTGTTCCTAGCCTGTACCCGGCTTTCTCTTTTGTTATAATCCATGCCGAGATTCCCAACCTCCCCAGTTTGTTTTGGTCTCTTTTTATCTCGGCTGGTTCAGCGTTTTATTGTCCCTTTCCGCTAATTTTTTACCCCCCTCCCCACTCCCTTAGCGAGTGTGCTTCTTGATTTCGCCATTGGGCGGAATACAGCGGCCACTCTTTTTTCTGGGATGGTCGGTTCTTACTAACATTGATTATTATTTTAGTTCAAAATTTGTTGTATTTTTAGTTTATTTTTGGGTTCATCCCCCTCCCATCATTTCATTTTCATTAAATATTTTACATTATATTGTATATATTATATTGTACATAAATACATTTTTATTGTCACGGGTTAATTTCCCCACTTTTTAGGTGTCCCTTGTAAGTTTCTGGCATTGTGGTGTACGAAGGATTGGGAGTAGATGGATGGGTTCTTTTGGTGACTGTGCAAATTGTAACGAGTGAATGGGTCGTGATAGTGTTTAGCTAGGTATAGGATAGTTAAGTGAGAACCAACCTCTCCCCCTCCCCTTTTAGGCCTTGTGCCATAATTTTGTAAATTTTACAAAATAAATAGTGCCCTGACGAGCCGTTGTTCGAAACAGAGTGCGCCTCGCATTTTTGTCTTTTCTTGACTTATTGCAATTTTGGATTTACGTGTTTTTGTTGCCCGAAGTTAATTGTGAGTACCTGTTTTTTTTGCTGTCTTTGTTTTGTCTTCGTCGCGCGTGGCGCTTTTTGAACTTTTGTTAAAATTTTGTTGTGTGAGGGGGGGCAAGTCAAGCTATGGCTTTGTCTCCCCAGCCCTCAACTTCTGATGCCGTGCCCGCGGTGACTCCCTCACCGACGGTATGGGTAAAGGCACCAGTGAAAAAAGACCCAAATTATTACCTGCAAATGCAGGAGAAATATAAAGAATATATCAAAGACAATGAACTGTTAGCAATACCGGAAGTCGCCAACGTTATGGCAAAAAAGACAATCTCCCTGCTGACAGCAGATGAAAAAACAAAAAAATTTATTGCTGTCAGTAGGGAGAACATGGAAGAAGCATTAAAGGTGCTTAATATTATCCCTTGTGTGTTAGCAAGGAGGTCCCGAGCGATGTGGGACATACTTCTGAGCTCGGAAGGAGAGGCGAAGGATCTGGCTGGAAGTGTAATGACAGCCAAGGGTATTCGGTTCCAGACCGAATACATGGGTACAAGAAGAACCAAGGTCACCATACATGGTGTGCCCGTGGAGGTGTCCGGTGATCACGTGGGTGCCTTTTTTGCGACTTTTGGAGCGGTGGAGGAGGTAGCACGTGTGAGGAGCAAGGCGGAGATAGCCACGGAGGATATTAATGTTTGCATTGTGTTAGACAGGGAAAATTTCCTGAAGGTCCCGGATATTATTACATACAGTGGAAGGAGATTGTTTGTGGTGGTGGAGGGGAGGAAGCCGCATTGCTGGGCGTGTGGCGTGGCTGGTCACACGTTCAAGATGTGCCCTAAAAGAAACCCGGAAATGGCACCGGAAACACCGCCGGTGTCAAAACCACCAGTCACACAGGAGAAAAAGACGGACCCAAAAAGCGGTGAATGGACGGAGGTGGTCAGGAGGGGGAAGAAAGTTGCTTCCCCTCCTCCTCAACAGGAGAAATCACCATCCCCGGAAAAAAAGAAGCCACGAAAAGAGGCTAACCAACAGCAGCAACAACAAGAGAAGCAGGGGCAAAAACAGCAACAAAGAGAAACGCAGAGACTACAACAACAACAGCTACAAGAGCAAAAGCAGCAGCAGCGGGAGCAGCCGACGAAACAACAAGAAATGGAGGCGGAAATGCCTCCTCCACGCTCCTCTTCTTTGAAGAGAGGACGGGAGGAGGAGGAGGAAGTGTCCCTAAAGAAGGGGAAAAAAGAACTTTTCGCACGTGGAAGAGCAGAACAAGTCACGGTTGCTCCCAGGACCCAATCCGCCCCTACATCTCCAAATAGAACTGTTTTTGTTGAGGGGAGGAGTCAGTCCGCATCCCCGATAAGGCATATACCTTCTCCTTCCCCCCAAACCACCCACACCCTCCTCCCAATCAGAACCTTCCTCCCCGAAATCTTATCATCCCTCCCCGAAACCCTCCCCGAATCCCGATAAATCCTCCCCAAAAGGCGAGAAACAAAGAAAAAATGTCTTTATTTCAAAGGATATCTGCAAAGTGGACAGACAGGCCTTAGAGAGGGACCTTTCTTCTCAGAAGAAGGCCCTCCTAAGGCCTCTTTTCAAACTTAAAAATATTGACGGAAAGTCCATCGAGGACCCTGCCAATTTCCCGGGCGCCCCCGGAGTACTGACTTTGATCAGAAACACCGGGGGATGTAAAACAAAAGCCTGGGAATTTGTGCAGGGGGCCGTTGAGGCTTTCCCGACCATAAAAATGGCCCAAACGGGCACAAAATATCTTCAAAGGCTTTCGCATTTTTGTGCCGGGAGGGTCCCCGTCATCCTCCACCCATCTTTATACAGGGCTGTAAAACTTACTTTTCCCACGGACGTCGGCGGCATTGTCCAGGACGGACGAATTACGTCCGATATTGGCACAGGCAACCTTGGACAATCCGTCGGGGTCCCTACTCCCATTGATTTTCGCTCCGTATGTGACCAGAAGTAATTTTCTGCTTTCTCTTTACAGGTCTAAATGATGTCAATTAAGTTAGCCAGTATGAACGTGAAGGGCCTTAGGGATCGGAGTAAGGCTGCCCGCCTGCTTCGGGACCTCTTGTCCTTCGGCGTGGATGTCGCCGCGATCCAAGAGACTCACTTTGTTTGCAAGGTCGATGCTTGTGTGCTGTCTAACGACTTTGTCGTCTATTCAGCATATGGGAACCGGCTGGCCAGAGGAGTGTCTTTGCTGGTCAAGCGTACCCTGGACGCGAAGGTGGATCTTGTCCATGTCGGTGCCGAGGGCCGGCTGATCGTGGCCGATATTGCAGTGAAAAGCAATGCGTTTCGTCTGGTTGCGGTTTATGCGCCCAACGACCAGGAGGAGCGCGTCTCGTTTTTTCGGCGGTTGGAGCCCTTCCTGGTGGATTCCAAGCGACTCGTCTTAGTGGGGGACTGGAATGCCATCCTGGACCCCAAGTTGGATAGAGGGCGGGGAGCTAGAGGGAAGGAACGTGATCGTAGCTTGGTCGATCTCATCGAGGACTTCGGTATAGTCGATAGATACCGGGCCGATCACAAGGGCGGGAGAATGTGGACGTGGGCTAATAGTTGGCCTTCTACCAAGGTGGCTAGCTACCTTGATAGAATGTTAGTTCGTGAAGCCGAACTAGATTTCTTAGATTGTCCCACGTTCCACTGGCTAGGTTACTCGGACCACAAACTCGTTTGTGCCCGGGTAAATTTAGAAAATAGGGTTAGAATGGCTGGTTACTGGAAGTTCAACGTGTCCTTACTGGACAGGCGGGACTTCCGGCGCCAGCTAATTAACTTAGTGCAGCGGGCGTTAACTGGGGGAGTCATCGGGAATAAGTGGTGGGATAACCTTAAGGATAGTATTAGGTCTTTCACCACTCAGTTCAGCATTCGGCTCAAACTAGATAAGGCTGACAAGGTGAAGACACTTAGATCTAATTACTCCCGGGCGGTGGCTGGTGGGGATCCCCTAGAGATAGCCATAGCTAAGGAGGCCGTGGACCGGTCGAATAGCGATCGTTACATGGGCCAGGTAGTTAGACATAAGTTAAGCAAGATGTCTTCCGAAGCTGTGAACATGGGCGCAGAACTGCGCAAGGAAGAAATTCGCCGCGGAGGCGACCGGTACATTCGAGAGGTTCGCAACCCGGAGGGACACACTCTTCGGTCGACTGACGACATGTGCGAGGCGTTTCGGCGGCATTTCGAGATCCTGTTTACCAAGGAGCCCGGTCTCCGTGATGAGGAGTTTCGCAGCTATTTGGCTGACTTCCCCCGGCTTTTGCCGGCTGATGCAGCTAGCTGCGAGGGAGAGATTACGGAGGGCGAAGTCTACGCGGCGCTGAAGAAGGTCGGCAGTGGCAAATCGCCGGGTCTCGATGGTTTGCCCTATGAATTGTACTTGAGGCTGTCGCACATCTTTGTCCCGATTTTGACTGTCGTGTTCAACAACTGGTTCCGGCAGGGGTCCATCCCCAAACGGTTCACCAGGGGTGTGATCACGCTGTTGAGAAAAGGCAAGGGTGTGGGGAGGGAGCTAGAGGGTTACTGGCCCATAACTCTGCTAAACACAGAGTTAAAGATTTTGGCCAAGATCTTGCAAAATCGTTTGCAATTAGTTGCCGAGTCTCTGTTGGGACCTGAGCAGACTTGTGCTGTGAAGGGCCGAACAATTCAGAGCAACCTGCATCTGATACGCACGATCATAGAGGGGATAAAAGACGACGACGAAGCCGCGCTGATCCATTTAGATCAGTCCAAGGCATTTGATAGGGTTGACCATCGGTATCTGGCGGCTGTCCTGCAGGCAGCTGGATTCGAAACCAACTTCCGCCGCTGGATTAGCCTCCTGTATCAATCCCCGACGGCTGTGGTACAGGTGAACGGAAAGTTGTCGGGCGTTCTGGCGCTGTCTAGGTCGGTCCGACAGGGTTGTCCACTGTCGCCCCTACTTTATGCTTTGGCGTTGGAGCCCCTCCTTCGCCGGCTAAGGGACAGGGCGTGCAGTCCGGCCCTACGTGGAATCGCTGTCCCTGGTGGTGCTCGAGCCAGGGTTTCCGCGTACGCCGATGACGTCACTACTTTCGTGTCCTCCCGCAGGGACATCGAGGTGGTACAGAAGGCGCTTGAACGGTACGAACAGGTGACAGGGGCCAAGATTAACCGCAACAAGTCGTCCGGCTTGCGGTTAGGCGCCTGGAAGGGTCTGACCCTCCCGGGGCCCTTCGACTGGACGGACGGCCCGGTCTGCATTCTTGGAGTGTGGTTCGGGCCCGACCTACAGTTGGAGAAAAATTGGTCTGAAGTACTGGCAAAGGTAGGCGCGTCGGCCAAGATTTGGCGCCGAAGGAGGTTGTCCTTAAAGGGTATGGCTGAGGCGTGTGCTACATACGTCTTTCCCATCATCCTTTACCAGTTGTCAGTACTTCCACTTTGTAAACGGCATAAGAAGGCGATCGAGCGTTTGCTATTCTCCATTTTATGGAGAGGACGCAAACACTATGTCGACAAACGTGTCTGTTACCAACGTCCGTGTCATGGGGGCCTGGGAATGCCATACCTGATGGGCCATAAGGTTGCGTCGAGGTTGGTTTTTCTCAGGCGAGCGATTTCCGAAGACTCATTGCTTAGGGGGATAGTGAGGGACATGTTCCCTAGACTTACTATCACTCCCCCCATCTTGAGGCGGTGCCGTAAGCCTCGAGAGCGATCGAGTTTTCTCCTCGAATGTCTGGCAGCCCTGCGGGCCATTCCACGGTCCAGTGACCTTTCACGGCCTAGGAGAGTCTTCTATCGTGGGTTAGTGGAGGGCGTCGCAAAGGATTCACTACGTGATGTGCTGCGCTTGTCGGAGGACGAGTTTCGCTCGTTCTGGTCTTGGGCGCCAGGGAGTGATTATCTCAACAACTCTGAGTTTTCGCTCACCTGGCGATTAGCTCGGAATCGCTTGCCTCTCAATGACATGGCCTTCATATGGGGCCTGGCGGATTTGCCAGATTGTGAACGCTGCAACCTTGGCTTGGAAGAAACGGCTTCGCACGCCTTCTACCATTGTTCGCGGGTTCGCCCTCTATGGGACCGGGTCGGCGAGTTGACTGCTCGTATCGAGCCGCGAGAGCTTGTGCTCATTGATCGTGCATTCGCCTGTGATAATGTGTCGCCCCCGTTCTCTGGGATGAAGCGTATGGTGTTTCTGTCGCTGCTAGCCACGGCTCGAATGGTGATTTGGACGACGCGATTGGAGGAAGTCTTGCGAGGTCAGCGTCTTTCACATCAGGATCTGATCTGTTATTTTGAGCATCAGCTCAAAATAAAGATTAGAACTGATTGGAAACGTTTGACTTCGACAGACTTTAGCAAAAGGTGGGTAAATGTGGCGAGCCTGGTTCGTTTGAACGGGGCTAATCTTGATTTTCTCTTTTAGATCTGCTGGTTACATCGGGGTGGATTCCTCTGGAACCCTCCCCTGGTTAAGCTAGTTCTCTCTTGTGTACCTAGTTAAAGTGAATGAATGTGTTCCTAGCCTGTACCCGGCTTTTTCTTTTGTTATAATCCATGCCGAGATTCCCAACCTCCCCAGTTTGTTTTGGTCTCTTTTTATCTCGGCTGGTTCAGCCTTTTATTGTCCCTTTCCGCTAATTTTTTACCCCCCCTCCCCACTCCCTTAGCGAGTGTGCTTCTTGATTTCGCCATTGGGCGGAATACAGCGGCCACTCTTTTTTCTGGGATGGTCGGTTCTTACTAACATTGATTATTATTTTAGTTCAAAATTTGTTGTATTTTTAGTTTATTTTTGGGTTCATCCCCCTCCCATCATTTCATTTTTCATTAAATATTTTACATTATATTGTATATATTATATTGTATATAAATACATTTTTATTGTCACGGGTTAATTTCCCCACTTTTTAGGTGTCCCTTGTAAGTTTCTGGCATTGTGGTGTACGAAGGATTGGGAGTAGATGGATGGGTTCTTTTGGTGACTGTGCAAATTGTAACGAGTGAATGGGTCGTGATAGTGTTTAGCTAGGTATAGGATAGTTTAGTGAGAACCAACCTCTCCCCCTCCCCTTTTAGGCCTTGTGCCATAATTTTGTAAATTTTACAAAATAAATAGTGCCCTGACGAGCCGTTGTGCGAAACCGCGGTAGGTCTTGGCGATCTTGCGATTTTTTTCGTGTATATATATATATATATATATATATATATATAGTCTGATAACCTAAAACGAGAAATGATTCTTTTTTATTGTTAGCTATCACATACTTAGAGCCAATAGATAAAAACATAGAATTATGCGATTCAGTAGGTAATTTTGCAAATTTTCTTGATCGGCATATCAACTCTATTGAAATTGTTAAAAATCCGAAGATATTGTAAGATTTTAAAAAAATTTTGTGGTCAGGAATATAATGACATTTTCATTATATTAATGTTATTAATATAATGAAAATGTCACAACTGAAAATAAACGTCAATTCGTGCATTTTCCTATGACATTTTCGTATCAATGAATTTAACAAACCCAACGTGAATTTGATATCAAGTCTCAGATTCAAACTTCAGAGCCATTAGCGATTACATCTCCCGCATATTCAAGCTTACAGCACCTGTTATTTACAAGCATTTACTCATCGAGGGACTTGACAAGGTTCGACCTGATCGTACAAGAACAATTTTTCAAATCCATCTTAATCACTCTGCAAATGCGAACGCAATATTCTTAGTTACCGTTTGAACTTCACTTGGAAATCCCTTTTCCAAGCAGATAAACGATAAGCTACAAATGATTTCCTAACAGATAAACGCTACGCTAAAATATCGATTACATCAACCATTATAATATTATATTGTCTTCAAGCAGATATTTAATGCAGATTAAAATACAAAAAAAATGATGCCATGTTTTTCTTATTCTTGTGCCAGGTATCTTCAGGACGTAGGCAATCCTCGGTGTCCATTTGTATCTGTCTTTTGTCAATCTCAATATTTTCCTCTTTGTATCCCTCCAAAACCCCGTTCCATCATCCATTTGGTCAGCTTATAATGCATGTCACGAACTACTTTCTCTTTTCTCTGGTTCGTTCAATCCGTCCTGTGAATGTTAAATTCTCCAGGCTTTAATTCCTCATTATGATTCCCAAGAACCTCATCTGATTCTTTTTGATGTTAATATCAGATCCTTCAAACATCCATTTCCATTACGTTTCCAAGGATTTTAAGCGTAAGTTTTCTTCTGGTTTGCATCCTTTCCAAAACCTTTTCGTTGCTCACGTACTCATTTCATAGCATCCTAAGCATCCTTCTGTAAAATTCCAATTCTGCTTCCTAAAAACATTTCATTAATTCTTGAGAAGATCGTCGAACATTCAAAGGACAAATATCACAGCAATCCAACACTTTTAATTTTTTTCTAAAGAGATTTTCTTGTTTCACCATAGTCTGATTAGCTTTTAAAATGTTTTTTGCCATGCAAATACTTCTTTGACCCACAATGTCGAACTTTCCATACTGTCTCAGAAAACGTTTCAGGTATTTAAATTTCTTCAACTGGTTTGATTTGCTGAGATCATACATTCAGTTTCTTAAATATATTTTTGCTATATCTGCATCATTTTGTACCACAATCTTTCCCCATATTTCCTTCAACTTAAGAATCCTGTATTTCCAGAATTTTGGCAGATTTTTTCACATAACACATTACTTTTTTTTTTTAATCCAAAGAATTAAACATTTTGCATCCAATAACATTTTTCCAAGGAACTGAATAAATGAAAAGACGAAATAGCAATGTCTGTTGAATATGGCTGGTGTCGTAACAAATCCTAGGCAAGCTACAACTGTTTTGGGCGGGACACCAGCAAAAGGTAAGGTTATGCATTGTTCGGATGGACAAGAAAAACATTTTTGTTTGACAATACTCTGTGTTGTTTCTTTAATTGCTACCTTTAATTTGTGCAATTCCGATCAATACTTTTCAGAATCAATGGACTGTATACAGATGCTCACAGTACAGGATTTCTAATCGAGTTTCACCAGATTCACATCATTATTTTCTTTACATGAATACTTTCAATCAGGATGGCTAACGTTGGAATATGTCACATACCCCAGAATAGTTTTATTTAATACGGTGGTAAATAATCCATTTCTCATCAATTTTCTATTCAAAAGAAGTACATTTTCATTGCTTTTATACCGCTAACAGCCAATAAAGTATCATTTACACTAAAGTCTTGTGTTAATTGAACGACTTTCCGATTCAAGCTTCAGAAATGCTCATGGATAGTGGAATTAGTCAAATTTAGTGTATCATCAAATTCTTGAGTTGTGCAATGGTCAAAGATTTCACTTGATATTTATCTGAAGAGGAATGATCTGCCTGAGCGATCTTTATCAATAAAACTAAAATCATCGATTCTAAACTTAGCAAACCAATTCGATATAGCTGAAGCAATTTCACTATTCAGAGCACATATCTTGTTTGCGAGGTATTTTCGACTTTACGGTAAAAAATTTCAATTTTCTAAAATGCACCTTTGAACATCGTCGAGATGCAAAGCTTAGGAAAATGAGTCATTTTAAACTTTCTTCCTAAAGAGATAATTTAAAGTGTACGCTAATTCGAAATTTAATATATGTCAATAAATTAGACATGTTCTTTATAATAGATTGAAACAAGATGTAAACTTATAATTGATATGAAAAAAGAAAAATGAAATTTCCATGACACAAAATAAGGAAAATGACCTAGAAAATTTGATACTCAGAAGGCATATTAAATCAAAATAGAAAACGCAATGCATCATCTATCGCAGAGCCTAAGTGTTGTGAACCCAGAATAGGTCCGGAAGAAAACTCGAACTCGAGAACTAGTGAAAGATATATTAAACGAAAAAAAATTGGCTGAACCGATTTTCTTGAAAATTTACACAGTTGTACTATAAGCGTCTGCGAGTGTCCTTAGCGAGGTTTTGTGTTGAGGTACTCCCGATAAATATAGAAAATCAATAATCGAAAAAATCGGGTTATAGAAGGAGTGGTCCGATTTTAATTAAATTTGATACACTCATAGACAAAGACATAAGAAACGATATTCAGAAGTTTCAAGGTTGCAGTGCTTACAATAGTGCAGAAAATCGATAATATATATATATAAGAGGCAGTTGTGTTTGTGTCTGTTTATCTGCCTGTATGTCTTTTTTTCAGCACTTTTATTTTAGTTTTTGCTTCGGGTTTGGCTCTAAGTAGGTATAATTGTAGTTCTTAATCTCAGCCATGATATCATTTACTCAGAGGACTTATTTAGGCTTCAAAATTCAGTTTACGACAAAAAAATCTTATTTTATATCGATACCAGGAATTCAAAATTTGACTTACATTCATTAATTTTTCTTTCAGCCCACGGTGTCGCTTTAACTGGAAATAAATTTTGCTTTGTAGTCTTTCGTGCAAACGTCCAAAAAGTTTAAGCTCCAGGACCATGGACTAATTTTAAAGATTTCATTTCACCCGACCAACGCCGGGCTATACTGCTAATTCATTATAATAGGAAGAGTTTATTAAATTTTCCGGAAAACCTAATACTAAACACAACGCCATCTGTTAAAATTTATTGAATAATCATCTAAAAATAAATTTTCGGGGCGCGCACAATAATACAAATGCATCGGATCTTTTCCTCTTCCTCTGTAACTTCTCATTGTATTCCTTATTTTCTTTACTCTTCACTGCCGACCGATGATGTCCAGTGATTGTTACGCTAAAAATAATTTTCTTGGGTGATAAATGAATAGAAATGCATAAATATGTTACAACTCGTATTATATCTCTCTTTTCATCTACATCGCCGATTTTCCTAAAGAGTCAACCGTTTACAGACTAACTTCATTTCTGACATTTTGTCTATTATTCAGTAAGAGCCTGCAAGCAAACACCTGTATGAAATTCTTTTAGAACCATTTTATTCGTATCTATCTATCTATCTATCTATCTATCTATCTCAGCCTGCTCGCATCTATCTATCTGAGCCTCATCGCATCTGTTTATATATCTCAGCCTGTTCCTATCTATCTATCTATCTATCTATCTATCTATCTATTTTTCTATCTATCTCAGCCTGCTCGCATCTATCTGTCTATCTATCTGAGCCTCATCGCATCTGTTTATATATCTCAGCCTGTTCCTATCTATCTATCTATTTTCTGTCTATCTATCTCAGCATGTTCGCATCTATCTATCTATTTTCTGTCTATCTATCTCAGCATGTTCGCATCTATCTATCTATCTATCTATCTATCTATCTATCTATCTACCTATCTATCTATCTCAGTCTGTTCGTATCTATCTATCTATCTATCTATCTATCTATCTCAATTTCTTAATATCTATATATTCTTATCCATGACCTTTATATCTCTCCACTCATGTTTTTTAACCTTCTTCACTCAAATCAAAGCAATAAATTCACTAAAGACAAAATTATTAACTAATAGTAAAAATAGAATTTGAGAAAAGCAAACATTATTAAATGGAGAAATAACAATATAATAAAAGTATAAAGAAAATAATGATGACAACTGAAATTTCATTTAATTTTTTGAAAATCAATGCTGATTGGAAGGCAAGATGCCGGAAAAGAATTCCAAATGCAAAAAATATGAGAAAAGAAAGTGTTAACATATAACTTACAGTTACATAGTGTTTGTTTCAATTGTAAAATGTTTAGACCGTAAATTCGTCATGAGAAGGTAGCAGAAGTTACTGTTCACTTTTATGTATATTAATCTGGTTATATCTTTGTCTTCTATAGATATATTTTTAACCCGTCTCTGCAGAATTTAAGTATTCCCAACTCTCCACAATTTTCTGGACTTTAACAGAATTTGACTTTTCGTTATCTAATCTAGTTTCTGTTCAGCTAAGTATTTATTCAAGCTCGTTATGTTTCCGTTATTTTTCTTCTCTCTGTTGGTTTTTGCCTTTCATATGACACTTGAGTTATAATATTCTCATCACAATTCCTTCATTAGATGAAAGATTTAATTTGATTATTTCGGATGTTAAATATACGTATATTTTAGAAGGACCGATATTACATAACAGATCAGATATGTCTTGAATTCTTGGCTTAGGTTTTGAAAGGCAACTTTCGTTATCACAATGCGCTTTCGGATGTCCGTGTAGATATTTCCGTCTTATGTTAACAGATTTCCTCGTCGTCAAACTAGCTGTACATGCATGAATTTAGCATCTTGAATTTTAATTCTTATGTTTATTAGGCTCTTTGTTTTGCTGACATCCGTACATCTTGTTTTTAATGTTAGCCATTTCGTCACTGTTTTCTGTGCTACCATTTCTGGATGTTTCTAGAATTTCATTTCTGTGTCTAATATCGACACTGTATCATATGCACATCTAATGTTGCTAAGATTGTAGTCGTTAATAAGAAATTCAAGTAGCAGTTCTAATACTCTTATAATCATATGTGTAGTTTGAATATATCTGGTGAGAAGATAAAACCTTCCTTACACCCCTTTCTATTTCTGTATATTTACAGAACTAATGGATTATCCTTAATTTTCCTTCAGTAAAATATGGTCTATAGAGTTGAATTATTATGCATGAACCAATAGTCATAACTTCCTTATTTCTGCACTCTTCACTGACCTTCTTCAGAAATTTCCGAAGTAACTCAAGTCTATTAAGCACTAAAGAAAGTAAATATTTTATTTTCTGATATTTGATCTTACTTCAAACCTAACATAAGTTTTCACTTTTTGACTTAAATATGAGAATTTATTTCTGGAAGAATTTTTCAGAATTTTAACAGTGTTATGGATCCTGTATATATCTACTCTGTTTACAAAATATTAAATAAATTTTTAGAAAGAAACCTTTCGCTTTGTTTATCTCCAAGAAGTGTTTTTCAAAACGAAAGAAAAAATTGTAAATGGCTTAGAATAATCAATTATGATACGAGAGTAAATGGATTAAGTGCTCACGGCACCAAATTTGTTGATACGTTGCATATTTGATAATTCAATGCATTCAGAATTTCAAACACCGCTGTTGTGTTTTTATAAAGCATTTGTCCAACCGAGAGCAGCCCTAATTACACTTCCGTTCGTGAATCTTAATTATATGTTTAATAATTTTCTAATTTTTGCAGCTTATAAATATTTTTGTCTCATGAAAGAATCCTTTGAGACTAATATGTTTCCTAATGGATTCTTAATAGGTTCTGCATTTGATAGCACTCTTTTAAAGGACAACCACCCTTCTAATATTTCTTCATATTATTTGTTCCACAACTCTCGTCTAAAGAATCTATTATTATAATTCCCGATATCAAGATGTGTAAAAATACTGCATTAAATTATAAACTTATAATATAAGCAAAGAAATCAATGCTACAGATGTCTCAACTTTGCCTCCTCTCTAGAAATTTAATTTGAAATGTTATCACTACATTAGATTTTATGTCTGTCATTGTATACTGATGGTTTGCCATTTTACAATATTAACGATAAAACTTTCGATAGGTGTAAAGTCACAATAACTTACGTATCATCTATGATTTTCACGGAAGTTTCTTCCGTTTCATTCTTGAATGTTGCATATTCAAATTTTAATTAATATATATACCTAATATTACAAACGTGAAAAACGAAAGTGCGTATATATGTGCTGACAATTAGTGAAAAGATTTTATCATAAGTCAATTGCCAGATTAGTCTAGAGAGCTCAGGTTAAAGTCTTATAATTAAAACAAAAGAGAAAGCAATCCATATAATCAATAATTCTAATATACTTTAAAACGGCACAAAGCAAGGAATATATAATTGATAGCATTACTGTACATCTGATAACGCAAATTCCATGCAATCATCGGAAATTACCATAATGGTCAGTCAGTTAAAGTGCCATACGTGATACAACGCTTGGACGATCATGTCTCGAAAGAGACATGACTGACTGGGCAGAAGATTATCCCGCAGTAGGTTGCCATTGCTTTCTGCGGTAGACTGCTTGCCGACCAAGGCTATAGAACCCAATTTGTCCTGCTATTTAACCCATAACTGGAAGGAAGAGACGGATTAATACCTTTCCCAAGGGTATTTGCGCGTAAGTGGATACAATGGATTCGACTGGAATTCGAACTCGGCTCTCATTACTACCAATAATCGTAGTAAACCTAAAAGCTAAAATCCTAAAGGAAAAAGACAGTAAATTAGATGACAAGTACGTGACACGCACAGAATAAAATGTGTCAAATATTACAGTGCAAAAGAAAACCTGAGATCAATGTATATCAACAGTTCTGTGTATTTAGTCAATCACCTGAGATACAAATAAACATATTGTATACATAACAATTTATGATTGACACAGGAATATTATAATATACTTCTAAACTTAACCTAGAGTTCCAGTTATATTCTATGCAGAATGTTGAAGCACATATTTAATTGAGTTGTGAATATTGCAAGAGTTCTTTTACTAAAAGAAAAAGAATAAAAAACAAATAAATAGGTCGTTGTAACATGAGTGAAAAAGTCGCAGAAAAAAAATTCATAAACGTCCAATTGAACGACACGAAAGTAAAAACCCAAATTGACATATGGCCAGACATGATAATTATTAATGCGGATACATGGAATACGAATTGGTAGACCGGCATTATGCGTATCTAAAAATAATTTCCAAAGGCATATCAGGTAAAATTTTCAATTTTTTGGTAAAATTTATTTAAAGGTTGCTTTTGCGGTAAAATGAAAAAAAAAATTTAGACCGTGTCATACAACAAACGCAGAATCTCTTCGGTACTAATTGTATATAGAAGTTTCATTTATTCACTATCCCATCATTTTTGTAATTTTGTAAGATATTTTTTCGTGAGGACTAAAATTGTGTTCTAAAGGTTAAATCAAAGCTTGATGTAAAAGAATGGGTAAAGGTAACTTTCGACCGGTACCATTCGACGTATTAGAAAACAAAAAAAAAGTTAGAAAATTAGGCATAATAGAAAACACAGACCAAGTTAAGGGGTTGAGTCCAATAATATGCATAACGAAAAACTTCACAATGTAAGAAATAAACAATTGATAGCATTATTGTACATCTGATAACGAAAATTCTATGTAATCATCGAAAATTACTATCATCGTGGTAAACCTAAAAGCTAAAATCGGAAAGGAAAAAGACAGTAAAATTAGATGGCAAATACATGGCATGCACAGAATAAAGTATGTCAAATATTGCAGTGCAAAAAAAAACCTGAGATCAATGTCTATCAATAATTCTGTGTATTTGGTCAATCACTTGAGATACGAAGTGACAGATTGTATGCATAGCAATTTATGATTGACTCATGAATATTATAATATATTTTAAAGCCTAATCTACAGTTTTAATTATTCTCTATGCAGAATGTTGAAGGAAACATGTTCCATTGATATGTATGAGATTTTCATCAATTTGTGGTGCAGTGGATATCGACTGGAAGCGACAATTCGGGGAGCCGAGTTCGAATTCCAGTTGAATTCCTAGCATTCACTTATGCACAAATACCCTTGGGAAATGTATTAATCAGTCTCTACCGTCCAGTTATGGGTTAAATAATAGGGAAGATTGGGCTATATAGCCTTGGCTGGCAACCAATCTACCGCACAAGACAATGGTAACCTACTGCGAAATAATTTCCTGCTCAGTTAGTCATGTCTCTTTCGAGACGTGATCGCCTAAAGCGTGTATCACATATGGAACTTAATTGACTGACTAATAAATAGAAATGACACGACAAAACTCCAATATTACAAACGGCAGGAAGACTGAACTTGTAAACCGATGAATACTGAAAGAATTAAGAGCAAACAGCTTGGAGAAAAATAGACATCCACAACGTAAAGGGAAATGGACGCGACATCGGTAAGTGGGATCATCCTAAGGAAAGGTAGACAGGATCAAAGTAAATATATGAGTAAGTAAATTATTGCGATGATGAAAAAGAAAAACAAACAAGCAATGCAAGTGGATTATACAGAATATCGTCTATTAATCTCTAACGTTAAAGAGATTTGAAGATGACAAAACATGAACGGTTAAAAAGAATGTAGGGCGAAAAATGTGTATCGCTGTTAATGACGGTCAGATAAAAGAATTAAATAAACTTAAACATGACAGCAAATATATTCTTCCACAAGATGTCTTAAATCTAAAGATACGCAATTCAAAATAGAAATAAATTATATTTTAAAGAAAAATGCATTTTTTAATTTTTTTTAATCGTATCACCCCGAGCAAGGCGGTAACGCCAGTGATGTGCAGGGGGCTACGTCATAGTGAAAAGGATTGGAAAAGAGAAAGCTGGAAACCACATCCTAATCAGAGAACAAGAGATGAGCCTCTTAAACTGTTCAATAGACATGGGTGGAATGTGTACCGGGCGATAGATAGATCTATCTACTCCAATTGAGGAAACAAAAAGTGAGACGATTGGAAAAGAGAAAGCCGGAAACCACATCCTAAACAGGGAACAAGGGATGAGTCTCTTAACCTGTTCAATAGCCGTGCGCGGAGTGTGAACCGGGGGAGAGATACATCTATCTACTCCAACTGAAAAAAAAAGAAACGAAAGTGAGAAGATTGGAAAAAAGAAAGCCAGAAACCACATCCTAAACAGGGAACAAGGCATGAGCCTCTTAACCTGTTCAATAGACGTGGGTGGAATGTGAACCGGGCGATAGATAGATCTATCTACTCCAACTGAAAAAAAAAAGAAACGAAAGTGAGAAGATTGGAAAAGAGAAAGCCAGAAACCACATCCTAAACAGGGAACAAGGCATGAGCCTCTTAACCTTTTCAATAGACGTGGGTGGAATGTGAACCGGGCGATAGATAGATCTATCTACTCCAATTATACATTGGGAAACTTATTCACTGCTAAAGGGTTTCAGTTTTAGTTTTGTCTAACCGCATATTAATGTCGGCGTATTATTTAATGCCTAGAGGTAGAGTTTTAAGTTATATTTTATGTTCAATCATTGTTAAAAGATTGATATAGTCAGGTTTGATTATTTTCTTTTTATTTCAGAAAACTGAGAATGTCATCTTCTATTTTATTCAAAAATGTATTTATGGTAATTAATTTTCTTGCAAAAACGTATTAAGGCGAATTTTTTCCTCCCAAAATGAGTTATGGCAATATTTTTTTCCTTCGAAAATGTATATTTTTGTAAAAAAATCAATGTTTATGTACATATTTCTATGTAAGTCTATTGTTATACTATCATAGTGTTTTGGCCCCAGTTTGGCAGTTAATTATCCATTGCTGGGACGCTAACAGGTGCTTCTACTCCGGGTCCGGGTGGACCTGGGAACAACTGCAATTTTAGAGGGGGTTATATGATCCTCACAACCTTCCCATCAGAGGCCCTACTGTTGGATCCAGTTTATGGTCATACCCAGAACCACTGATAAAGAAAAAATAAAGTTACAATGCTGAAAAATATTAAATGCACTTGGAATAGCATTGAGAAGTGTTTAGAAATATATGTGGCAATGAGTGAGTGCCAAATTGGAAAAATTTAAATCTATCGCTTAAATGAACAAAAGGAAAGAGAATAATACTTTTGTTAATGGTAACAGTGAGATAAGTAGTCGCTCAATAAGGAAATATTTGGAATTGATTGGACGAAATGTTAGCATTAGTCTCCGCTGAAATTTAGAAAATGTTAATCTTTAGTTTTCAAATGCCACTAGTGTTTAATAATTCTTATAGCTTTTTCTAATATTAGGGGCTTACTACGCTAGCAGTTTTATGTGGTGTGCCTAGTCAACAGGTTATGCCATTGTTTACGTTTAGTGTTGCATATAATGTCTATTTTAGTTGTTGGGGCAAATGAAAATTTCTGTTATTTGGCAAAGTGTTTTCGTTTGTCTGAGATTTTACAGCTTTTGGGGTGATTATGGACGACTTCAATACCAAAGAAACCTTAACGACAAAAGAGGTAGAAATGGAACAGTTGTGATAGCCGACAGACAGAATATACTATAACACTTACAGTAGTTAGCGTAGGAAAGTAAGGAGAAATGATTAAACATGAAATGTAAGACAGAATGTGTTTTTGCAAAAGAAGCATATCAACATGCTAATTACATATTTAGAGATGCCAAAGTCAAACAAATTAAATAACTTAAATATCTGGGAAAAGATTTAACAGAAGATAGAATGTGTTAGACTGGTATCCAATGAATCAATGGAATGCCAAATATGCCTTTCAAAAATTCAGCAAAATATTAAGAAATAGAAAAACAACTGTTAGAGACAAAGAACAGAGTACTGAAATTTTAAGTAATATAAGTCCTTCTATATGGCAGTGATAGATGAAGAAGAGACTTGAAACAATAGGACTGAAAATCTACAGAAATATATTAATGATAGCATAAGACAAAGCTCTAAGCGACAAAATTTATAATAGATAGAAACAAGATGTAACCTTATAATTTATATGAAAAAAGAAAATTGAAATTTCCATGAGACATAATGAGGAAAATGACCTAGAAAATTGGTTACTCAGAGGGCATATTGAATCAAGATGGAAAAAGCAATGCACCAGCTATAGGCGAACCTAAGTGTTGTGATCCCGAATAGGTCCGGAAGAATATTCGAACTCGAGAACTAGTAAAACATGTATATTAAATAGAAAACAAATACAAGAGTGTTATACGTTAGTCTGACTGCTAAGTATTAGACCGGGGTGACTCAACTCCATATTTACCCTTCTCCCCCACTTGAGAGAGATGGGACAGAAGGACTTTTTTTTAACGTGATGAACCTGAGCGCGTACGCCCAGTTACTGGCCAAAACATTACCTATCTACCGCGGTTGATAGGTTCAAAACCGGTCTAAACTGGTTTTATTCGTTCTTAATTTGGTGACCACAGCCCGAAAGCCGGGGCCAACTCCAATATTTGCCGATCTTCCCCACTTGACAATGATGTGACACAAGGCCTTTTTAATGTGGGGGACCTGAGCTCTTACACCCAGGTACTTGTCAAAATATTACCCATCCAACACGGTGGATAGTTTCATAACCGGTCTAATCCGAGAGGCATGTTCTCCCGGTATTCATAATATTAGGAAGAGTTCATTATAGTCCAAAAAGGGTAGGTTTCATAACAATAAGTAAATCGAAAACGCAGGAAATTCAGGAGAGATAACAAAAAGAAAATTACAAAACATTTAATTTACACTCGTTGATTAAATAATTAATTTTGGAATAGTCTCGAGGTTACCTAAATCAACATACACCTAGTGAATGGCAAGTGCAAAACGATGTAATATTTGTTTTAATAGCAACAAATTTGATTCAGAAATAATGTATATATTAACATTATTGTTTAATAAACATATTTAAAAAGTATCTACATTGAAATAAACAAACTACCACTATTATTCAGGAGTTGTAGGCACCTCAACGTGGTAGTAATGTTTAGCAAGCTTGTCTCGTTAGAACCAATTGAAACTGAGTAGTGAATTCTACCGTCACGGGGTGTCCCATACTTTCGGCCTTGCGCCACATCTTAGCAGCACTTAGAAAATCAACTATCCTTCATGAGTTTGCGATTATTTTGAAAATTATAATACTTTTAGATGTTTATGAAAGAACTAAAATGGTAGGTAAGACTGAAGGTTTAAAACTGATATTGATTTACGTTTGTCAGGCCTGCTACATTCAGAATCATTATGGACTATTTTATTCAGATCTAGAATCGATCGTGTTCTAGAAAGACTTACACGTAATTGTTCATGGAAAAATACTCCCGATGATATAATCCACCTTTTTTTAGTAAGCTTTTCGCTTACGTTATTGACATTGAAAATCAAAGAGTAGATTTTTACTTTTTTCTCAATTCAAAAGAAAGCTGTCATCACCTCGACAGATTGTAGAATGTAAAATGGCATCCCTTTAGGAAAAGTATTGAAACCTAACATTTTCCGCTAATAATGCGTCTTTACAAAACATATATTTACTGCCACAGATAGACACAGACATCACAAAATATTCGTCAATAGTTTTTGTTTTTTTTAAGAAAAAGCTCTTAGCAAAGAGTCCAGAGAAGTGTATTCATATCGTAGAAAAAAAAATTATTACGAAAATTTATAGTTCTCTAGCGGTGTCTATTTTGGAAAGTTCCCGATTAAAACTAAAATTGTAAGGTCTATGCGAAATTGTGATGTAATTTTCATGAAGTATATAGTTATTTATTTTCAAGGAACAGAAATTTTTATTTAAAATATAACGATGAAATAGTGAAAGTGTTAATTCGCTATGCTCCTATGAATATATCAGATAAATTATTACGATTTATTCTTTTCCCATTCCATAACAGTTATACATTTTTTTTTTTTGCATTCTAGATTTGTTATAAAAGTTTGCACATCAAACCGGTTCAAAGATATGAAAAACTCAGGGGCATAATCTTATTCCCTTCTTACATTAATTTTGCCAGTACGTAAATATGAAAACAATTTTACTGGTAATATCTTCAGAACTGAATATTAATGCGTTGTTTTCTTGTTCTTGTGGAGCAAAATAGTATTCTTGTGCGTTACGAAGCAGTTGATATCGGCCATGTACTGGAGATTGGAGAGCCGACTTCGAATTCGTTTGAATACGTTTCATTCACTTACGTGCAAAAAACATTGGGAAACATAATAATTCATATCTTCTTTCAATAGCTATGGGTTAAATAATAGGACAGATTAGTTTTTGGCAACCAGTCTATCGTACAAAGTAATGATAACTTTCCTGTGGGAAAATGTTCTTCTCAGAAAATATTCTGTCCAAATATAACCTACAGCCCAGAACATATTCTCCAAAGTTTATATCAGGCATCTCACATAACTGACCCCGACTCTATAAACATAAACTCATCACTCTTTTACTATTTGTTGTTCAGCCTTATGGTGTTTATCTTATGTGTATTTATATCCCTTAGCACAGATAATTTGCTTTAGATAATTAGCACACATCTTCTTGCCATCGATGAAGAGAATTTACTATTTATTATAATAGTCGTGGAAATAGTTTTTTTGACTACCTAAACCAGTATGTCGAAAAATAAAATATAAATAAAACTTACTACTGAACCGATAGACTGACGACGAAAACATCAACAAACAAATTCTATTTAAAAAAAAAAGATTTGATTCCGTAGATTTCAAAAACGCATATCCATAATGACATGTTTAGAGTCGAAACATTTTACAGATTTACTGACGAAAACGAACAATTTAAGCACAACTTTTAAATAATCCGTGACAACAGCAAGTATATAAATTAAGGACTTATAAAATGCTTCCTGGAATCTGTTAAACATTAAGAGTTAGCACAAAATTAGCAAGACGAATTAATTGAAAAAGACAAGTAAAGCAACTTGCTATATTGATGAAAATTTTCTAAAAAAAGAGAAACAAACCCAGATAAACAAGTTCCATTTTGTCAGGTTGTTTTGATTACATCAATTAAAAATTTTACATATAACTCTGAAAAGGAGTTTCCTTCGTTGCTTATTATTACTGGTTTGAGGATATACTTGTTAAAGACTGCTTAAACGCGACTGACGATAAGAAAATTCGTTTACTGCTAAGTAATTTTGGTAATTTGGAACACAAAACATACAGGCAATGCCAAAACAACCTGGAGAAATTACGTTTGGAGTAACTATCAAGATATTGCCTAAAAGTTTGGAGAACTTAATTCTTTATTCAAGACGCGATGGCGTTATTTAAACTTATCAAAAAATGATGATGAAGACGACACAACGTAAACAAGTATAGTGAGTAATGTGCATTAATAGTTCGGTCTGAATTAATTTAGCACGAATATATTCAAGTGTTTAATTTTTGAACAAGGCTTAATCTCACCAAACGAAACAGGCGTGCGTGCTAGACTCTTAACAAAGACAGAACAAGACCAGGAAAAACTGTATAAAAATGGCTGAAGTATATCATAGAATTGTAAATAAAAAAAACAGACCACAAATATTTAAGAAAAGGGCATATTACATGTCAGAAAAGTAAAACCACAAAGTAGGAAAGCTAAAATACATTCATGCTACAGTTGTTGTCAGTTACATCTATACGAAGATTGTTCATTCGCAGAAATGATAGTTTAATTGTATTATAAAATTCGTAAAAGTTCTTTTTGTGAAAGGAAAATGAAAATAAAATAAAAAATATTGGTTATAAAATGGATGAAAAGTTGCTAGAAATGGAAAATTCATAAATGCCTGATTAAATGACACCAAAGTGAAAATGCAAATTGACATAGAGTTAGATATGATAATTATTAATGCGGATACATGGAATAAATTGGTTGACCGGCATTATGCAAATGTAAAAGAAATGCCAAACGCATATCAGGGAAAATCTTAAATTCCTTGTTGAAATATATTAAAAGGTTGTTTTTTTTTACTGGAAAATGGAAAAATATCATACAACAAATGCAAAATCTCTTCGGTACTGAATGGATGGAGAAGGTTGATATAGTCATTATTCCTATCAACACATTTTTGTAATTTTATAATGTTATTTTTAAGAAGGGCTAGGATTTTGTTCTAAGGTTAAAGTGAAGCTTGAGTTAAAAGAATGGTTAAAGGTAACTCCTGTGTTTAGAGTTAAAAGACAGGTACCATTCACCGCATCGGAAAAACAAACAAAAAGCGTTGTAGGTCTCAAAAAATTTAGATATCATAGAAAAACCAAATTAATTCAATAGGTGAGTCCAATAGTATACATAATGAAAAAAGAAAGAAAATTAGAGTTAGCAACTGGTATTCCCAATCGGTCACCCATCTAAGTACTGACCAGGATCAACGTTGCTTAACTTCCGTGATCGAGCGAGAACCGGTGTATTCAACTTGATAGGCCGTAAACCCCCTTTAAAATGGAGTATTTACCTTAAAAATGATAGCACATACAGACGGATTATCAAGACTAATTCCTAGAATGATCAAACCATTCGAAGAAACAGCAATATCTTCATTGGTTTGTGAGTCAGAAATTTAAAAAAAAAGTTATGTATAAAACTGTGAGAAAATTACCTATCAACATTGAGGAGATTTAAACTAAATCGAAGTTTCATAAGTTCATAACTCACAAAAATATATAGTTATTGGAAAAAAAAGGAAAATAATGAAAATATGTTTTAGCTTGTAAAGACATTCTATGAAGCGGTGATCATTACGGCAATATTAACATAAAGAATGTTACGAAGTTTCCAACTGGGAACATCTTGGTACTGCACATATAAAAGCGCTTAAGCGAAGTTTTGTGTATTGGAACGGAATGTATAAACACGTGGAAAACTTGGTTAAAAATTGCAAAAATAGCCAGTTAGCAGCAGTAATATTTAACCCAAACCTTGGACTAGACTACACATATGTTATGCAGGACAGATAAGGCGTATATACTACTTTGTTGTAGTGGATAGCTTTTCAAAATGGCCAAAATATTCAGATGCAAATCGCCGACAACAAAAAATCACAATTGAATTTCTACACAAATTGTTTGCAAGATTTGGTCTACCGGATACGATCGTATCGGTCAACAAGACACAATTCTCAACAAAGGAATTCGCAAATGTTTGCAAAATGCATATTGACTTATTTATTATCCGCGTTCTCCCATCCAAGATCTAACGGGTTGTTAGATAGACTTTTTAAAAAGTATAATGTGAAATAATGTGTAAGGCGGAAGAAATAGAAACAAGAAATGATGAACACAGAATTTTTTTCTGTTTAATCTATCACACAAAACGCAAGCGCTTAATGTAGTAATGTTTCCGTTAGAGTTCATTTTTGGAAGGATGATCAAATTAGTTTTCGAATAAACTGAAACCAAATAAAGAAAGAAATATGATTAACAGAACAAAGTGCGACTGCAAACGTTTCTACTCATGTGATAGAGTTATAAAAATTACAAACTCGGTAAACAGTCATGAGAAGAAGGCTTTATATACAAGAACATTGTCCACACGAAGTACATTAAAAAATATCTAAGATAGTTCATACGGAGGCACGTAAACCATATAAAAATAGAATACACTACGAAACATCTTACGGAATTTATGTAAGTAATATACGACGTCTTCGATGTTCCGATGCCTCCAGAGGTACAACAAAGGAAGGAGAAAAAAATGGAGCTATGGGCACTATCAAGATTAAGCCAAAAGGAAGAATATATGTTGTTCAGGTAAAAAAAATGATTTCATGGGAGGGGTATTGTAAATCAGCTAACACCCCTTTGACGCTCTCAAGCATGGAATGGTTTATAGAACAAGTTAGCTATGAAAATAAAGATTTAATATCGGTCGGGGATTTGGAGTTTTTTCTCGAGCGGAGAGGAAACATGACGTGTCTCCTCTCAAAGATAGAATCGCATGTGGGAAAAGCAAACGAGATTCTCTATCTGAAATTTAACGTCTCGATATTTCCACTTAAATAGCCTTCTGCCGCATCTACCTCTGGCTTCCGACATGCTCTCTGCGCCTCTTACAACTTAACCTCTCCACTCTACTACTGTTTGTTATTCTGTCTTTTTTTGTTTACCTTATTTGTATTAATATCCTTCAGCATGGATATTGTACTATATTCTCAGCATACATTTTCGGCGAAAGAACATATCCATATATTGAACAAGTCCATATTGACTAAAGAAAGGCTAGAGGACATATTTTCATACAAGATTTTATATTTTCAGATGATAACACCCGGCGAAAGTATTAACTCGGACAAATAAATTTTCCCCAAAACGATTTGCATCTCATATATGATAACAATGCCATGTTTCTTAGTGCCATGACTTGATCATAATCATTCCAATGACCTGGGTTTGGGTTTTTAGAGTTGCTGAGCAGTTAGCTTTTGAAAAGTTCCATTCACACAACTGAGCATGAATTCATCCATTATTTCGAAAACTGGACAAATGTCCCCGAAAATGGTAACGGGCACGTGACATTGAATCTGTCAAGAGAAACATCATCCTTTGCCGTTTGACTTCAGTTTATGGACCCGTATACAGCATTATGGTGCAGCTGGTATCGGCTCGGAACGAAAAGTTGGACCGTCGATTTCGAATTCTAATGGAATTCGTCGCATTCATTTACGCGCAAGTGCCTTTGGGAAAGGTAAATATTTGCTTTGTCTACCTTCAACTATGGGTTAAATAGCAAGATATAGTAGGTTTCCTAGCCAACTAGTTACCCAAAAATGTAATGCTAACCTACTGCGAGAAAATCTTCTGCCCAGTCAGTTCAAGCATGTATCACGTATATCACTAAATTGATTGACTGAATACCGACCAATGTCGCGTCATAACCGAACAGGCTGCATGCATATTTCTGGTTCCCAATTGATCCTATTGTGTCAGATGGCACTGACACTTCAATATACCATTTGACGTGGGTGTCTAGATATCCACTTCTTCAGAAAATCCTGGTTCGTTTACTAGCCGATAATCTAATGAATGGACAGTTAGTGCTAGCTTAGCGGGTGTCAGTATGACAAAGATGCAAAATATAAAATTTTTATTCATAATATAACAATTATAAGATTCGGTAAGATATGCTTGATGCACTAATATTAAGGATCAGTGTAAAGAATTTGTATTCTATCTATTCACAAAACTTCAAAGGGTATTTCTTTTAGATACACCAAAATTTGATGCTAAATTTCTTGCACGTAAAAACAATGCATTCCTCAGGTCTTTGCAGAAAAAATTAAATCGTCGTTGAAGAAGTTGTTAACAGTTCAAAACAAATCATAACGAATAACACAAGAGACGATATTTTATTTGAATTAGCAAAAAAGGAATTTTCATGTATAAAATGATAAAAAATGTAAGAAAGTGTAATAATGTCACGATTTAGAAAAATTATATACGTAGTAAAAGAAAAGAAAATGTTAAAACGATGACATTGCAATCATTTAAAGAAGTAGATTTACGGAAAAACAACCCTTAAAGAAATAATAACATATGCAAGTACTGTATTACGATGTAACATCCCCCAAAGAACTTATTGAACGAACAAGTAAGATTACTCATCAAATAAACATAAGGAGAAGCTAAATGTTTACCCAAAACAAAATCATACAAAGTTTAGTATGTTTGAGAAATAGCCAAAAAAATAGAAAGTGAATATTAATAATTAAAATAAAATATTTACTAATAAAAAGAAATCTCAAACGTGGGGATATTGTAGAGCATATAATATATTCCAGTAACATTAATGAGATTAGCTACACACCTTAAATCAAGGATTCAAGTGTGTCTAAAACAGTTGAATTCACTCAAAAGAATTTCTATGATCATATCAAGTAGTATAATGACAGAAATACTCTTGACTGAATTAACCCGGTAGAAACGAGTTCTGATATAAAAATAATAGTTTTATTGCCAAATTTCAAAGTAAAGTAAAAAATGTTCATCCAGATTTGTTATTTCCACTCTGTTGTTTATCAGGAAATTTTCTGTTCAATGATTTTACAATTGGATTGTATACTTGATCCCAATGATAGTGACATATATCAACTGTTTAGCGCTTAAACACCGTCAGTCTCGACACATTTTTAAATACTGATAACCTGTTTACCTATGTTCCATTCTACACTAAAGTCCGCTGACTGTGATGTCAAAAAATGATGAAAATATTCTATTTGTTGAGACAAGAAATAATTATGTTTTTGAGAGAAAAGTTAAAAAAAGATAAAATTGAAGATGAACGTTCTTTCCAAAATCTGGAATTTGCTGTAGATATGTCAGTACAATTAACTGATGGTAATTAATTTTGAGTAATTAATACTTAAGTAAAAATAAACTTATTATGAAATCAAGTGTCTAAGTTTATGAAAGTCACGGTGTTTAAATGAAAATAAAATCTGGAAAATAATATCAATATGAACACTGTACTAAACATGGGAGTTACCTTGAAATTTAAGAAAAGATTTAGTGATTGGTTTTCATTTGAACATCAGTTTTGCCTTATTCGCAGCACTATTGGCTTAAGATATTGCCATGACAGAAAAAGCATGAGGATATAAATATTATGAATGCAGTTGAATTCTACAAGCAGATTAAATTTCTAGAAATAGAAATGCATGTGTTCTTTTCATACATTCTGGGAAAGTTTAAATTGTGTACAGATTTTGCCACAAATATTATGGCAATGTTTAGTTCTATCGCTATTTGTGTATAGTCTTTTTTTATTGAATCACTAAACACTTCTCAGAGGCCAAGGCTAAATCATCAATATTGTCATCTGTGATCAAAGTAGGAACTGCCTTGAAATAATAGCAAGACATACTAAACATTTTCCCCAAAAAGAGATGTCAAGTTCAAAACAAGCAAAAACAATGAACAGAAGTGACTCGAAAGCGGTAAATAAAGGTTCAATTTTGAACTATTGTAATTTTTCTATAATGTGTTTCTTACAATTCCAACCTGAATTATGTTGAATAAGATGTTATTTTAATGAAACTATTCATTACATTGTATACATAAAACCTGCTACATAATTTCTATTTCTAAACTTAAGTAACAAAATTATTCTTCAATAAATATTCTTAAATGACAAGAACATAGCTGTAATATGTGGCCCTCATGACAACACGTATGTAACAAGGTGACCCTCAGGGGACACTTGGTTTGTCATTGGCTAATTAACATCAATTCATCGAGGTGGAATTAATTTAGATTAATGACAATAAAATAAAGTTGCTGCGAATAATGTAAGAATCTCCTGTATATTAGAAATAAATATGGCTTTTTTATTACATTTTTTATCAGCATTATTGCCTAAGAAGTCATATTGAAGAAACTACGAATATGTTTGTTATTATCTGTGAACAGATTTTATTAATATGTTAAATTTATAACGCTTACAATAACATGTGAAGATTCAAACCAAACCATATCTGCTTTTGGTTATTTTAATGGAATTATACACAATTTGTTTACGTGAAATACTTTTAAGAGTAGGTATCTTATACGTCTCTATTGTCAGTCTCTTAAGCTTCCACATTCATTGTCCCATCGAGATTATTTGGTTCACAGTGAAGTTCAATCATTTTTAATTTTTCGTATTATTTCTCCTTTTATTATAATTAATGCAGCAATTTTCCTACCATCGATTTCCCCATCAATTTCTGTCGTTTAATTAATATTTAGTTCTGTACGTCCTGTTTTTAGTTCACCATTTTCTATCAAATATGTGTTTCTTTAGAGAGTCCTAAACTGCCGGAAGTAATTTTCTTTTTTAAAAAATGTGATTTTGACAATTCTTTTTAGTATGAATATGTATTGTTTTTATTTGTTGTATAAACATGTACTTAATACTTTCAGTGTTTTGATACAATTTTAGGCTTAACTATTTAAACAATAACTTAGACAGTAATAGGTGCAATCATCCCGCGTCATCGAGGACTCTGGAATAACAGCAGTTCCGAAGTGGCCCCGCGTACCTTAAAATCTGACTTGTGTCTTCCAGATATATCAGGCATTCTTTATATCATTATTTGTCTTAAGATATTTCAATGTTTTATCTGATGTTATATTTATGTTTCTATTGTATTTCAATTTTTTCTAAAACGTTTTCGCTTCCAATATATTTGGTCCATGATATTCTCAATAGCCTTTTGTACAACAATATTTCTGTTGCTTGAAGTCTCTTTTTCATGTACTGTTTAACTTTGTTTCATCTATTATTTACCTTCACATTTTGTCGTTACTCACATTCTCGATACATTATATTTTTAGAATAATTTTACAGAACCACATCTTCGTTTATTCGATATCCTTTAAATTTCTGTAGTGATTGTTTAGAACTCTCTGGCATATACGGGGATGATATTACGTAGTAGGTCAGTATATTTTCTAATTCTTTCTAATTTTTCATACACTAAATCTCTAAGAGTTTCTTTTTGCACTTTCCTTTTGTAGAACTCCTTTCTCTACAATCTCTAAAACTTTATAAGATCAGAATTAATTGGCCACCTTTTATCTACTTTATTCCAATGCAGCTGTTATTCTTTCTTCCACATCCTCTGTACTTTGCTTTTTATTTCACTGTAGCCCCATGCGCAACAGTGTCAGTCCTATCTTCTTTGATGTGAAATGATTTAAAAAGATAGAAATTATGTTCATGTCTAAAAGTATTTCAAGGATAATCTCGCATGCCTGTACATGCTTGATTTCGATTTTACTAATTCGTAGTTATCTTGAGTTTTTTCTTGTTGAGAATCATATATTATCTCTCCTTACAGAAGATGACTATTACTTTCTTTCGATTTCCATTAGTGTCTTAAGTGTTCTTTCTATGTTTACTATCGTAAAATTATTATTCATAAATTATTTGTTAATATATAATTTTTACAGTTAAGCTGAATTCCTCATTTTCAGTTTCATCCTAAGGCTTGAAGAAACAGATCAGAACCCATGTCGACATCGATGAATATTCAAAGGTTTGCTATAAATTCAAAGGCACCAGTTGTTTATCGCTTCTCCGCTAATTTGCGTTGTAATATCTCATAAAACAGGCACTGCATCACCATGACTGGGTAAATGAATTTAGTTTTCGAAACTAAAAATTTGATTTAATCTGCGGATTACGTCGTCATTGAGCCCTGTTATTCAACTTAATTCTTCATCTTATATCCTCAATATATATATCGATACGACTGTAAATTTTCGTTTTAGGTACCGACGGCTTTTCCTTCTTCAAATTTATCCAAAATAGCATTATTTCTGTGCAAATGTATATGCTGAACTCAAATGAGCAATTAGTTATTGAAGAAACTTACCTTTTTTGATTTGAAAGTTCTTAAAAAAACGAACTATATCTCGCACTTTTTGTCTCTCATAATTCTCAGGAAGTCATGTAATTAACTGCAGAATGACGTTCTACGTAGGCAGAATTTTTTGTCGAATTTTGCCTGATTTTCTTCCTTTACTAAAACTTCCGTCGATGTACTTCCTGTTATCAGAGTAACAAGTGTAGAAATACAATAGCGCATTACTTTAATTTCAGGAAAATACATTGCCGGAAGTATCAGTAAATGTCAAAATTTGATCACATCCGCAGTCTGTCATTCTGCAGTTAATTACATGACTTCGTGAGAGTTACGGGAGAGAAAAAGTGCAAGATATAGTTCATTTTTTATGGACATTTAGATAAAAAAAGGTAAGTTTCTTCAATAAGTAACACTTGATTTGAGTTCAGCATATACAGTTGCACAGAGATAATGCTATTTTGGATAAATTTGAAGGGGAAAAGCGACGGGACTTACAACGAAAATTTTACCGATACGACTGTAATAATTAGTTTTTGATGATATTAATTATACATTTTAACATATCTGGTGGACAGTTATTATTTGGTGGCGCCTTCAAATATATCTTTGGAGTTTCTGATTCAGTTAATTGTCTAAGCGAATAATTATTGCTTTATCGAATATGACGCTTAATTCAGAAAAAGCTGGAAACACAAGAATGACACACCCGAACATTATCTTTCAAAATTTAATGGACAATGTGTTATTATAAAAAAAAAATAATTTCTATTGACTCTGAAATTAATGACTTCCTCAGGATTTCCAGCCAAAAAAAAAAGTTTATATATCTATTTGTACAGTATTAGAATGCCTAATGTTCTATTTTACCGAGGGACGAACAAATTTTATTTGAGCCGAAATATTGTAGAATGGTTGAATAATACATCAATTGAAACAATATTAAAATATTTACTTAATTTTAAATATATTACATGTGCATTTCAGTTAAATACTGAAGGTTTTTAGTTAAAAAGATGTACTTTCGACGAAAATTTTTTTAATATTATTTAATGTTCGGTTTTATTGATATTCTCTCGTTTCTTTCTCATTCCGATTTTCTTTATCGGTTTCTCTCAGTTCGTCAAAGTTAATACAGACTTTGTTATCATTGGCGGAAAAAATACTTCTCTCCTTTGTAAAATATTGTTATCGACCAGAAAAAAACCTTACCACTATTCTCATATCTGATTCGCCGTTGAATGACTTGAGGCGTAGGATATTTATTTCGGCCTATTTACTTCCTTTAAGCAATTATTCTGCGATTTCTTTGGTTTCGAAACTCTATCGGCTCGGCACGAGAAATTGTGGAGTCTAGTTCGAATTCCAGCTGAATTCATTGCATTCACTTACGTGCAAATAGCCTTGGGAAAGGTATTAATCCGTCTCTTCCTTCCAGTTATGGGTTAAATAACAAGACACATTGGGTTCTATAGCCTTGGTCGGCAACCAGTCTACCGCAGAAAACAATGGCAACCTACTGCGGGATAAACTTCTGCCCAGTCAGTCATGTCTCTTTCGAGACATCGCCCAAGCGTGTATCACGTAAAAAAGCCGAAAAATCGGCAAACTATGCGTGAAGTCATTCTGCAGTGAATAACATTTTTGAAGCTTGGTTACAGGGTGAGATAAACAGCGACAAGAAGTTCGATATTTTTCTGGTCGTTAACTTGAAAAAGTTTGGTTTCGTCAATAAACAATTATCGATTTAAGTTCAGCATTTACATTTGCACGAAAATAAGGATGTTTTGGAAAGATTTGAAGGGGTAAAGGCCTTCGGGGAACAAATCAAAAATTTACTATATTTTCTTCTCTTAATCACGATATATACCTTAGAGATTGTTCTCTCGTCGCATTCTCTACTCTCTCTTTTAGAGAAGATGGCTAAAACATGTAGAAAATTTAGGCAACTTAAACAAGACTAACGTTTATATAAATAAATTGAATACCACCTTTCTTCTCCCTCCCCCCCTATTTTTAATCCACCCTCCATAGGTGACACGCGATAGAGGTACAAATCTCTTCAATCATTTGGGTTCAAACTAAAATGTTTACTTCAGGTTAGCAAAGAGATAACTATATTTATAATATCTGAATAAATAAACCCCAAATAATGTATGTCGGTCCATGCGACCGAAATGGCCACACTAAATCCGGTTAAACGTGTTCTAAATAGACATATTATACCTTTTTTGGAATCAAGATCAGGCGGAGAAATAAAATCTAAAGTTCTAGTGGTGCTTGAACATACATAATTTGGATTTTTTTCTCGGTTAGAAAGCAACAGTTAAAAGTTCAAACTTTAAAATAACTGAACAAAAATAGTGATTTTAAAAGTTTTGTTTCCTATTAATTTTGAAATAACAAATAAGCTTAGCAGATTTTATATTTTGGTTTTAAATTCAATTTATAAAATCTCTAAATCCTTGTGAAGTGAAGAAATCAATTTTGTTTCCTTCAAAATGCTAATGAATCAGTGTTAAACTGAGAGTTTTCGTGACGTCTGATTTTGAAGTTCTGCTGAATTTTAATTTGAAAAATTAAAAACAATTGATTTTCCAAAGAATTTTTTATTTGAATAACTCAATTTTCGAGGTGTACAGGAGTTCAGGCCCAAATAAGAGCTTCACGCAAAAACGGAATTTTGATGGAATTCGACAAATGTCCAAATCAGAGTTACAGTTAGGTTTTTGAAGGCCATGAACTGAATTTAAAAAAGTCAAATTAATTTACAAAAAATATAAATGCTCTGTTCTAAACTGAACCAATTTTTACGGATTATAACTCCTTATATAGTATGAAACAAATTGTTCATTGTTTCATTATCATGATAACTACATGAGTCACTTGAACTTTGCCCTTTTCTTAAAAAAATGTATATTCCAAAATTTTAAAAATAATATATTTGTTTATTAAAATTCTAATCATTTTTCTTGGTCCGAATGACATTCCTTCCGTCCGTAATATCGTCCTTCTTTTTTCAAGGAACAAATTTACGGTATTTAATATTCCATATCTCATTATAAAATCAAATACGCTATTTTCTTTACTTATTATTACGCATATAGAATACATCCAATTCGTTTCGCGCACATGTGAACGAACATACTTTTCTCTTTGTAAATTTGTTTTCTATGTATACAATATAATATATTCGTTGAAAGGTACTTGCTACACTATTACAATCTCTATGACACGTATTCGGATTAGCACCATTCGTTAATTTTCTGTTTATGCATGTATAGCTAATAAAAGTCATGCAAATTCAGTAAAATGTATCACAATTATTTCCGGCGTTTTCCAAAAGTAAAACGGAATATTTTGTTGAGATTTTCTTTATTCAAGGTCAATTGCGTTGTTAATAGACTTCTGCATAGATGACAACAACCACTTGTAAGAATTCTTGAGGATGGTACATCAAGATCAAACTTCCTTACTCACATAAACTTTAATTTTTAAAACCTATGGCTCTATTCAGAAAAATCACCATATTTCATCATTACAGTTTTAACTTCATCATTCTACTATGATTGAATTGGCTTTCGAAAATATTGTATGTTAAAAAGTAGTAACAGATAGACAATTGTAGGCAGTTTAAATACTAAAGGAATGATATGCAATTTGTATATACAATATATATTATAAAATAACTACTTGACCTGTGGCGTCAAAAATCACGGGAAAATATTTATATCGATATGACAACTAAAATGATGCAACATATATATTGTGGTACATATTATTGAATATCTTTTTAAAGAAAAAAGAACATAATCCTACAACCGCAAGCGTGACTGGATATATATATATATATATATATATATATATATATATATATATATATATATATATATATATATATATATATATATATATATATATATATATATATATATATATATATATATATATATATATATATATATATATATATATATATATATATATATATATATATTTTATATATATATATATATATATATATATATTTGTTCAATTAAAACTCTAAAACAACACTCGTTGTATGCGTTTGGTCATTTTGGCAAGAAAAAATCTCACTCCCAGGGCAACGATCAAAATCAAAATTTTATTTTAAATATGAGTTTAAAATTAACATTACGGAAGGTCACTCAAAACAATTCCAGACACTGAAATTTACAAAAATTAAATCAAATAAGAAAAGATAAAGGGAGTGTAATATAAAAAATAAAAACAGACACATAAAAAGAGTAAAATAAATTTAAAAAAACAAACAGGAAAATAGATAATGTTAAGTAATATTGAGCTCTGTTAAAAATTATCGCAAAAAATTGTTCAAAATGAAATAGACTGATTAGTTGTTAGTTTAGTTTAAACTCTACTAATAAATTAAAAATATGATAAATATTATATTACAGTAGGTTTA
Source organism: Ascarosepion bandense (assembly GCA_037127315.1). Lineage (NCBI taxonomy): Eukaryota > Metazoa > Mollusca > Cephalopoda > Sepiida > Sepiidae > Ascarosepion > Ascarosepion bandense. Next base: position 2,743,322 of record JBBBDQ010000932.1, read on the forward strand.
AAACGAGAATTCTGAATATATATATATATATATGTATATATATATATATATATATATATATATATATATATATCAACAAGATCACCTGAAGAATGGAACAGCCTAGACACATGGCTAGCTTCGAAATGCGAAAACTTTTGTGTAGTGATACTATGAATTTAGAAAGCAGTGTAACAACTATTACACTATATATATATATATATATATATATATATATATATATATAAGGAATACTTACACAAAAAAGAGGTGAAAATATATAAGAAGTGAAAATTGTTTTAAGAAGTCTAAACATATAAAGATTATTTTTTATATATATCATAATTTACTTTATAATTCTTTTTTTATTCAATAAAGTGATTGATATGAAAATAAAATATGATATGAAATAAAATACAGATTAAATTTTAGGTCAGGGGAATTATTCAAGGATGATAAAGTACTTTTAAAATTTCGTCGCATTCTAAAATTAATGGACTCGAAAAAATTAAAGTTTTAATAGTTGGTCTATATGGTCGTTTAAATAATACTGTAGTATTGGAAAAAGAAAAAGAACAATTCCATAAGCCATGGATTAGTTTTTGAGTACTATCAGGAAGGTTATTATAAAGATTTCAAAATACAAATACTTAAAGTTACTTGAATCTAAAAAATTAAGTTTAAAATTCAAAATTTACGAATTAAAATTCAAAAATGTATATTTGTGGCGGAGGAAAATAAAAGAAAAACCTTGATGACAAACCTGATCAAAACTCAACACTATATAAATATATATATATATATATATATATATATATATATATATATATATATAGCGGTTCTATAATAATGGAAATGATTGTAAAAAAAACTTCCATATAATAAATCATTTGTCTTTACACTATATATTGCATTTAATTGAAAGCCATGACAGTTATAATTAAAGTGAAGCTTGAATCCATGAAAATAAATTCAACCAAAAAACATTTTGATGAAACAAGCAACCTGAGATAACATGAGAGAAAACAGGAAATATTAACTGCGAATTAAATATCACATGTCAACGAGAACATTAGAGGCAAAGAAAATGCCAATTTTGCCAAGGTGTCACGGAAACATTTTCATTCATAGCCTTTGCATATGCGTTAATTATTCGAATGCCAACCTTTATAAATTCTCTTCTTTAAACAGAACTCCTTCCAGCAAGCTTTATTCTTTGCCTGTTCATTTCGAAATTGATTTGAACATCCCATAGGAGGAAATAAGATTGTCAAACCTTTACCTGCCATCCTCATCCCAACACATCATCACGGAAGTGCTTGTCCTGTAATCGTTAGCCTAAAGATTTGCCGAAGGTGTTCAGAACTAATTTCTAAATACCTTGGTAGGAAGTTGGGATGGTAGATTATTGTTCTTACTCTCCTGCTATATTAGCCGAAATCTTGCCCATCGGCTACAACCATTGCTAACAATAGTCCGTCTATTTATGGTGTTGGAAAAGATATTAGGACATGGCTTTGATTGTGAATGCAATTTTGCTTTATAAGCCATTTCTCCGTAGGTATTTAAAGTGTATGTTGAATATATCACCGTCCTTGGTTGAATGGCAAATTCAATAAAACTTTTACATTTGTAACTCCTTGAACTAGAATAAATGGAAGACAAATATTATGTGTCTCTGTAACTATTATTGTGACTCTATAAATGCTCGAACAAGAAAATGAGGTTACGCTATAGTATCTTCTATCAATTAAGTGCCATGCGTGATACACAGTTGAGCAATCATGAACAACTTGGAAGAAGATTCTCTAAAAGCAGAATGCCGTTAATTATGTGGTGGACTGGTTGCTAGGGAAGTGTATGGAACCCAAAGTGTCCACTTATTTAAAACATAGCTGGAGAGAAGGGACGTATTAATACCTCTCCCAGTGTATTTTGAAATTAAGTGCACGCAACGAATTTTACTGGAATTCGAACTCACCATTCCGCCTTTCCCTTCTAAGCCGATATTCAATGCAACAACCATATTGACAGAACAATATAAATTTAAAGAAAACGAAAGAAATAGAAAAAAAAGAATACTAATATAAATAAATAAATACCCATAACAGAAAAGAAAGGAAAAGAAAAGAAAAGAAGAAAAACAGAAAGATCTAAAGAAAAAAAATAACTGTGAATAAATTAAGAAATGACATATAAAAATGTAAAAGTAGTGGGCAAAGCCTACAAGAAGAAAAAAGTTTTAAGAAAAAAAGAAATTGAAAGAAAAAGAAAGAAGCAAACAAATAAAAATATAACGAAAAAATATAAAATAAAGAAAGTCATGAAGAAAGAAAACACGATAACGAACTTCAAAATTTTTCAAGATCAAGAAATGAAAATGAACCAGTTTACCGATCATTATCAAGAGTAGAAAAAATAAGCAGAAAGAAAATAGAAAAATAAAGATACATAAAAAGAGAAATATATCATAAAGGATGGAAAAAGTAAAGAAATATATAAACACATATCGAAAGATAAAAAAAATAACGATAAGTAAATACAGAACTTGAGATTAACAGAAGTAAAACACAAAAAATAAATTAGAAAATAGCAGATAGGAAATAAAAGAAATAAATAATGTCAAAGTAAGAAAGAAAGGAAACCAAAGACACAAAGAAAGAAAATCAATGAAGATAGAAAGAACAAAATCAAAGAAAGAAGGAAAGAAAAACGAAAACAAAGAAAGAAAAAAATAAAACAAAGACAAGACATCAAAGAAAAAAAGAGAAAGAAAGTAAGGAAGTCAAAGAAAGAAAGGAAATGAAAATGTACAATTTAAAAAAGATAGACATGAGAATTTACAAGCTATCAAAATAAAAAATGCATCAAGTACAATTTTATAGAAAAAAACGATGGAAGAGATTTCCGGAATTTAAAAAGAATAAAGAGAAATATGAGTGAGTAATGATGGAAAATTTCGTATTTAAATTTAGATATAGAGAGAAACATGTCAACAAATAATACAGGAAGAAAAATTGAAAGTATGAGTTTAAGTGAAGCAACATTAGCAATTACCTTGACTGAATAAGTTGTGTGAGGCAAGTGCTGTTAGTAAAACAAAAAAAAACAACACTGTGAATAAACTGAATCGAAATACCTTAAGAAACAAAACCACAAATTAATGCAATATAGAGAAGTGTTTATATGAATGAAATTAACTATTACTTTACTTCCATTTTTGAAGAAGCAAGAAGAAAGAAATTAAAAAAAAACAACCATGCAACTTCATTTTTATATTTCTGAAAATAAATATCACAATGGAGAAATTTAATATTTCATTAAAAATGCAAGTATTTTTATTATTCTCTTAAAAATCGGTTCATGTCTTAATTGCATTTATCTCATCATGTCGGTTTAACTGTTCAAGTCATCGTCCTTGGAACTGATAGAAATGGATCTGTGCGTGTTCATACGCGTGGGTGTTTCGAAGGACTGATGTCCCTTTTTCCTGAGATTCCCCTCTACCAACGACCAGCCATTACCCATTTCCTCCCCATTTCCTTTTTTGTGCGAACATTCGTAGACAAAGAAGAGGGAGACACATATTTTTAACATTTGTAATGTCTGAGAGGTCAAACAAGAGCCCATCTTCTTAGATAAGTTGTTCAAAACTCTTAGTTCCCTCCAGTAATGCTGGAGGGAACTCTTGGTTTCCTCCACTAATGTTGGTTATACAGTGAGGGGGAGACTTCCAGCTATATATTTTTGCTGGTGTTGAAAGTGTCATTGGTATTATACTATTCATTTTATGTTGTCTTAATTTCAGTTTTCTTATTTTATTTTTTTTTTTGTTTCGGAATTTTGGCCACTTGCAGCCACCGTACTCTTTTGCTTTTCTAATCGGTTTTTAAAGAGATTGCGCCTCTTTTTTTTGTGAATAGGAATCAAAAACAAGATCAAGGAACACAAATGAAGAACAGTTGATTTCTAAGCGGCGATTAGATGCAAAACAAGGCTGAAACTATGGGGAATATAGATTGAACTCAATACTCAATTGTAATTGATCTCACAAAACGTTACACCAAGCTGAAGTGCCCAACAAAAAAAAAGAGTAATATTAACGAAAACTCTAGTTGAAGTAGAAGTGAAAATTAAAATAATGCAAAGAGAAATGTGAAACTGAAATTAAAGTTGGTAGTGTGAGGATATAAACCTCTTCAATTAAGAAAGTAAATATTTCCAAAATTCTGAAAGAAACAGTCCCCTGGAGGATATTAATACCAAAACCGAATGTGGTGCCCGCAAAATTTGTAAATCCTTAGTTCGGTTAAAAGAAATCTAAGAAGAGATCGAGTAACCTTGTTTTGATGATAATGTTGATATGTAGAGTCACGTATAATCTGTACTAATTTTGTATGTATTGAGTTTACTCTGAGTTACTTTCAATTTTAATTTTTTGGGCTCTTTGAAGAACAATGATGGAACACGTTAATGGGGTGGCAATGTTAGTCCTATGACAGAAATTTCTGTTGACTCCCACGTGAGATAGAGTTTTCCGATATCCAGGATATTTTCAATTTTGTAGTCTTGCGCTAATTGATAAAATGTATAGCGCCATGAGAAGTGAACGTTATCGGAAATAAACAGTTACATTACTTATTTTTGTATTGAAACATACAAAGACATAGATAGATAGATAGATAGATAGATAAGAACAGGCATAGATAGATAGATAGATAAGAACAGGCATAGATAGATAGATAGATAAGAACAGGCATAGATAGATAGATAGATAAGAACAGGCATAGATAGATAGATAGATAGATAAGAACAGGCATAGATAGATAGATAGATAGATAAGAACAGGCATAGATAGATAGATAGATAGATAAGAACAGGCATAGATAGATAGATAAGAACAGGCATAGATAGATAGATAGATAGATAAGAACAGGCACAGATAGATAGATAGATAGATAGATAAGAACAGGCACAGATAGATAGATAGATAGATAGATAAGAACAGGCACAGATAGATAGATAGATAGATAGATAGATAAGAACAGGCACAGATAGATAGATAGATAGATAGATAAGAACAGGCACAGATAGATAGATAGATAGATAAGAACAGGCACAGATAGATAGATAGATAGATAGATAGATAGATAGATTTGCATCGATAAACAATGAATAAATTTTGATTAATAGATAAAGAATTTGCATTAAATATGTGCAGTGGGCTATGATAATTTTATAGCTGCACTTGATTACAGCAATTTTGGAAGAATACTCTTCTATTTTGCGTTGAAAGTAAGGGTATTGGTAAGCTTCAAAGAGGGAAAATAAGTGTGGCAAGTCAAATAGATAACTGGCTTGGTTTTTACGTTTAATCATGAAACAGTTAATAATACTGTCACGAAATTTAATAAAGAAGGGCATTATCGTATAGAACAACGTTCAGGAAGACAAAGAATCCTGTTTAAGAGAAAGAAAAGGACACTGAATAGGAAAATTAAAGATGTCGCTAACAGCTTAAGAATGTCATCATATGCGGTAAGAAAACTCTGTAAGTTCTACGCTATTAAAGAAGAGTTTTAAAGAAAGAAGCCCTTGATTTCGGAATTTAATAAGATGAGGCGTATGGTGATATTGTAAGCGTAGATTAGATATGGCACAAAGCTGAAAGGGGCACCCAGTGAGGATCGGACTTACTACTCAGTTATAATGATTCTAGCGAGTGAAGCTTGCTAACCATTACACTAACTATATGTGTCCACAAGAAGAAGTGTATGGATAGGTGAGAGAATTTGGGAATAAAGTTTCTGATTTTTGCATTTCGTAATTTCGTCAGATAAAAAAAAGGCTGCCAATATAAAAATCCCAGACAGTTTTATGTTTGTAGAAATCAGAATGAGACTCGGAACACTGAATGTCAGCAAATGACATGGAGGGATTGAAGTAATCGTTGTGTCACTGTCTGGTTTGGAGATAAATGTGAGATAATTCTTGTTGACAACATGTTGAATGATTCAAAATACTGTCAAATATTAGAAAACGAACATCTATTTCTATTTGAAACCGCCAGAATGATAATAATTTCTACCCTTTTGAAAAAAGATGAAGTGCCATGACATACGGGCAAAGTTAACAAAGGTATGGAAGGTTTATGCCAAGATTTTGGACTAACTTAGTAAGGCCAAAGTCTTGACAGGAACCGAATAGAGCACGATTAGGGAGCACCTTATAAGAAAACTTCGAGAGCGTAAAACAAAACTTTCGTTAGTGGTCACTTTTAAAGAAACATTTCTAAAAGAGTGGTAAAATATTAATAACGCCATAGTTGATAACTTCATCAAATCCATGAAAATCGAAAATAAGCAGTGAAACTAGCAAATCAAAGACCTACTCTATATTAGTTCCAGATACTCTTTATGTTGAGCTGAGAATATGCAATGCAATTTTGAAATTGGATGTAGTATATTTCTTCTGGCTAAAATATTTACTTAAGCCGTTGTGTAGTATATGTGAAATTGAGCTTGTAGTTAAACGAAAACTTGTTGGTATATTTATGTTTAGAGGGGGTAATATGCCAAACAAAACATTTGGTTATAAATAAAATATTTCCATTTGAGATTTCTAATCGAAATATCTGGAAATTTTCCATACATTCTTCTATGGACAAGTCACTTCCTCCAAGGTATCTGAATACGGTAAAACACCCATAATTAAGAATTATCAATTTTACTGACGTATGAGGAAGCATCAATTTAGAATACGTATACCACAGGAAAATCTCAATAGAAACAAAGAAAAGAGTGCTAGACTGCTACGTGATGTCAGTTCTTCAATACAGCAGTGAATGCTGGACAATATCATCGAAAATGAGGACAAAACTGGAGGCGGCCGAAATGTGGTTCTACAGAAGGATGCTACGGATATCGTGGACTGAGCATGAAAGCACCGAGGAGGTGTTGGAAAGAATGGCAACAAAAATGAAATTGATGCTGAGCATCAGGAAGAGACAACTGAAGTTCCTGGGACATGCAATGATGAAAGAGAGCCTGGAGAACCTGATACTGACTGGTCAGATAGAAGGAAGGAGAGACAGAGGAAGGCAGCTGATAACATATTTGCAGGGTCTGATCAGGTGGATGACGGAACGGGGGTTACCAGGAGCAACAGGCTCAAACATACTAAGAGCCACAAGGGATAGGGAGACGTAGAGAACCATGATCGCCTACGTCCTGAAGGTACAGGGCACATAGAAGAAGAAGATACCAAAAAATAAACGAACATATGTGTGATGAGTGCATGGATATTTTATTTACATTTGGCAACAATTTCTTTCCAATATTTTCAGATTTACTGATATTAATATTGTTATAGACTATTTTTCTTTCGAAAAATAAATGTATTCTTTTCGAAATTAGTGAATGTAGAATTCATGTTTATATTTTTTTCTGAGTGTCTTTTAAAGACAATGTTACACTTTCCGTTCTCTGTTATAACATCACCTTGCTGTTTAATATTCTGTACCTGGTTGAATTCATTATTATCAATTTGTAATTTTACTGAGGACCAGGAATTCAGTTTTCTTGTAGTTTATGTATATTCCTTTCTTTTTGCTTTCTTAAAGTATTATCTTATATTATTCAAGTTATGGCCACCAATAGCAAACTTTAGCAAGAATTACATTTTTCTCGGAATTTCCGCGGAGTATAAGTTGAAGAGATCTAGTGTGGAGACACATTCTTACTTAACACCGCTTTCTTTGTAGTAACTCGTTTCCTGTCCGAACGCAGATGGCCTGTTGAGATTAACGGTCCCTGATCATTGTCAATCATATCTGTTAAGTTTTGGTGGGGTATTTTGTCGAACGTCTATGAGTACTCTATGAAACACAGGTACACGTCCTTCTGGGTTTGTCTTGGTTTTTCATCGAAAATTCTTAGCATAAACATTGCGTTGCTTGTTCCAGTGTCCGTGACAAAACCACCCATTTTTTACCTATTTCCTTAGAATCCGAATGACTTATTAACCTGATTGTTCGCTTCTGATGACATTTCTTTGCGCCTGGCTTCTTACGCAGTGTTATAAAAATCGATCTGCTTAGGTCTTCCGGTATTTCAACCCTGTTATAGATTTAATTTATTATTTCTGTATATCTGTCTATGCCAAATTGACTAAAATGTCTACATCTCTATCACAATCTCGTCTGCTTTTGCTGCCTTCTTTCCATTCAATATGGTCAGTGAATCCTCCATATCGGATTTAAGTATATTCGACACGTTGATATATGTGTATTTTGGTTCTTTTCTAGTCGTGGACGAGTTCCGCAATATATTCTCCCCCATCGTTTAAAAACTTTCTGATTCTTTGATATGAGAGATCCGTCCTTGGATTTTATACATTCCGTTAATGAGAAAACTTATGATTTGCACCATTCTCTTAGTTTTATGCATGTTTCATTTATCAGTTATATCGAAGACTGTGCATCAGAGGTCTCCTCCTTGGTTAAGGCTGGCATCGATGCTTTCATCCCTGCCAGGAAATTTCAGCTTAAATCCCATTCGTCTCCCTGGTTCTCGCCCGCTTGCTCGGCCGCCATTACCCACTTCTTCCGGTTTTATCGTAGCCACGCGTAGGACCAAAATAGGCACCTTTTCGCTTCAGCTCGTAATAAGTGTAAAAAGATATTTAACGAAGCTAAGTTGCTGTTTGTTGCCAGAATGAACCAGTGCATAGCATCCTCTAAGTTCGGTACCAAAGACTACTGGCGACTCTGTAAAAGCGTACTTAACAAGAGTAAGTCCTCAATACCCCCACTAATCAACGAGTTTGAGGTCCTCACCTCCTCAGCGGATAAGGCTGAATGTTTTGACCGTAGGTTCTCGACCAATTCGAGTCTGGATTCGTCTGGAATCCATACACCCGATTTCCCATCTAGAACTGAGGCCCAATTCAATGACGTCAACATCTTGCACTCGCGGATGTCTAGCATAATCTCAAAACTGGACCCTCACAAAGCGAGTGGTGGGGATGGAATCCCAATCATAGTTTTGAAGAGCTATGTCCCTGAACTCTTCTCTATCCTTTCTAAGCTCTACAACATCTGCCTATCCTCCTCCTGCTTTCCTGCCTGTTGGAAGTCTTCTTCTGTGGTTCCAATATTCAAAAATACTGGTGAACCATCGGACCCCTCAAATTACCGCCCCGTCAGCCTTCTTCCGATCTTCGGCAAAGTGTTCGAAGCCATTATCAATGCCGAGGTCCTTCAGCATCTCACAGCCCACGGGCTCCTCTCGGACAAACAGTATATCTTCCGTTTCACCAGGTCTACCGCTGATATGCTAACGACCATCACCGAGTGTATATACCAAGCTCTTGACAAGAATGGTGAAGCCCGAACCTTCGCCTTGGATATCTCTAAATCATTCGACAAAGACTGACATGCCGGCCGTCTACGGAAACTGCGAATCTATGGCATAACTGGACTTTTGTTGGACTTAATCCGGTCATTCCTCTCTAACCGAACACTGAAGGTGGTATTAATCCGACATGCCTCCCAGAACTACCCTACAAACGCCGGTGTCCCCCAAGGCTCTATCCTAGTTTCTACGCTCTTTCTAATCGTTTCATTTAGTGTATCGCTCTTTCTAATCTATATCAATGATTTCCCGATGCTATAAGATCACAAGTAGGCATGTACGCCGATGATACCACAGTTTACTCTCGCCTCGATCAAACATCTGGTGTTGGTGACAAGGCCAACCTCGCTGCCGAGTTTGAGAAGGACCTCCAATCCGTGGTGGATTGGGGTAAGAAATGGCTCCTAAAATTCAATTCTTTCAAAACGAAGCTGCTGTAAATTAACCACCACAGACAACTGCACCTCCCTCCCATTAGTACGGAACAGCCTTGCCTCCCAGACAGTAAAACACTACGCTTGCTTGGCCTGACACTCTCAGCGGACCTCAAGTGGAATGACTACGTCGAATCCATTGATAAATCCGCAGCTATGAAAGTAGGCACTCTGTGTAGGGCCCGGAAATTCTTTCCGCCTGAATCTGTCCTGCACTTATATAAATCTACCATCCGCCCGTGTATTGAGTACTGCTGCCACATCTAGTCGGGTGCCCCTTCTATTCTCCTCGGGGTTCTTGACAAAATACAGCGAAGTATCTGTCATGTGATTGATACCGACTTGGCTGACCTCCTGCAGTATCTCTCTCACCGGCGTGACGTGGCTTCCCTGTGCCTCTTCTATAAATATTTCATGGCGTCTGCTCTGACAAACTTAAATCACTGGTGCCCCATAGATGTGTATTTGCACGAGATACTAGATTGGCATCTAGATCCCACCCCTTTACAATGAAACCGATGAAATGTAACCGCAATTTCTACTTCAACATCTTCTTTCCTCGCACTTCCCGCCTGTGGAATTCCCTACCGCATGCTTGCTTCCCCGACGGCTACAACCTCCAGGAGTTTAAATGTAGGGTCAATAGACACCTCCTAACACACTAACTCACACCCACTCTCTCCAACTCTCTCCCTATGTGGATCCTAATCGTCTATCACCCTCCTTAAGGCATTTCCTATACCCAATCGCACTATGTTGCCCCCTGCGCTATAGTGGCAGTGGAATGCCTTGCTTGGGGTGACAAGATTAAAAAAAATAAACAACTTAATCACTGTTTCTGCACATTTGTCTTCCAGATACATTTTTATTCAGTCTTTATTTACTTCTTATTGCCATATATAGATTCTAGTATTCCGTTCGCTGTTCATGTTTCTGTCACTTTTGAATCATGGCAAGAATAGTATTTTTGATCGACTCAGGTTTCTTTTACGCTATTTTCCCATGGGATGATGACATTTTGTGATGTCAGTAACGCTTCATTTAGTGTATCCCTTTTCGAATTTCAGTTTCCGATTCATCCCTCGTATTTCATTTTCAGTCTCTTCTTATATTCGTCCTGCAGATAGAGATCTTTCACGAGTCTGTTTTATTGCACTCTGTGTAGGTCACTAGACTCCAGTTTTATCCTTATGTTGCATAAAACTGGAAGGTGATCGCTTCCACAGTCGGCACTTGGTTAAGGTTTGCAGTTAACCACTGCATTACTAAAAATCCCGTTCATAGTTATGTAGTCGATTTTGCTTCTCCTGTCCCCTCCTGCGCTTCTCAGTGTCCATAATCGTGTTTGCTAGAAATTAATTTTCGCAAAGCGACCAATAATTCAAACTCACGATAACAAACAGTTGATTAGATATCCTGAAATTGCGCCCATCACATATGATTAACAGTAGATTCTCCGGCTTTTACTGCCGTATACGAGGACTGATACTACGTAACAGTTTAGTACTATTTTCGTTGTTTCTAACCATATGGTTTTCTTTGTTAAAAATCTTAATTTAGAAATACATAATTCCCTATCACTATCTTGTCGATAAGGTCCAGAATAAGATCCAGGGCAAATAGTTTGAATATGGACCAATATTGACTGCTCGGCTTCGGTATTGTATACTAACTATATTGACCGAGTCCTAGTTAGGAGAATCAACTTAGGGATCGTAGGCTGTCCAAGGTTTCATGGGATAGTTTATTCGTCCATAGACTCGTCCGTGTCTGTCTAAACTGAAATAATCCTAGTATTATAATGGCTGGCTACTGTAAATTCAGCACATCGTTGTTCGATGAAAAGATTATTAGAATCAGCAGTTACTAATTCTAAAGCAGGAGTTGACGGGGGCTTAGTTTGGGAATAAGTGATTAAGTCAACGATTGGGATTAGCTGCTGATTATAGTGAGCGACCTAACCAAAATAGATTAGCAGCAAAGACGGAAAAAACTAGAGTAGAAAAGTCAAATAAATCGAGAGATAGTTAAGAAAAAAACTGCAGCTCAGATAGAACTGGCTTCTTTGCTTATATGAACTAGCAGGCTGTGGTAGTTAGGACTAAATTAAAATGGAGGTCTTTCGAAGCGACAAATTTGTCCGCTAAACGGCAAGCTGAAGATGTTAGGGATGTCGCAAGACGATACATTGCTAGTGTCACGTTGTCAGATGGGGGTACCGTAAATACAAACGACGGCTTATATGAAGCTTTCCAAAATTATTTTCAGGATCTTTTCACCAGCGAGCCCGGGTTTATCCTAGCTCAGTTCAACGCTTATTTAGCTGACATTCCTAGCCTCCAGGCGACTAAATGGCAGGGTATGAGGGTCCCATAATAGAGGCGAAAATCTGGGGGTCGCTGAAGCTTGTAGACTGAGACAAGACTGTGTATTGATGGTCTTCTTTACGAGTTGTACTTGAGGCAGTCGCACGTGTTTGTCCATTCGCTGGCACTGATTTTTAAGCAATGGATGAAGGACGGTAGTATTCCTGGTCGATTTATGAATTGTGTGATCAAGCTGTTTCGTAAGGACAAACACGAAGGGGAGGGGATTACTAATTTCTCGAACTTAACTCTGTATTCAATAGATTTTGACCAAAGCCTTATCCAACAGTTCACAGACTTTCTTAGTCTGATTGGCCCAGAGAGACCTTTTCCTTTAAAGGGTAGGCCTATTTACAACTAACATAATGGCCTAGGCTTGAACTTAGAAAATGTCAATGATTTAAGCCGCGCTGATTAAATTAGATCATTTAAAAGCATATAATCGGCGTGTCCGTCAATCTCTTGGTTCTGTTCTCGAGGCGGCTGATTTCCGGCTGTACTTTCGGTTCTGGATCCATCTCTAGGGTCGATCTCTCGGTGCAGTGGTGAAAGTAAAAGGTGTAAAGTCAAATCGTTTCATGTTGTTCAGTTCCATTTGTTAAGGATACCCGCTTTTACAGATACCGTATAATCTTGCGATGGAACCATTCCTTTGCAATTTAAAGGCGAATCCTGTCTTACACCTAGGAATTACCATCCCTGGTACGAAGACTACGTCCCGGTATTTTGTCTATGTCGACAACATGCATGCTTTTGTGTAAAGCAGTGCAGATATTCTCAAATTCTGAAAAGAAACAGATGGTATGAGACCGTAATAAGAACCAAAATCAACCACGAAAATCTGTGGGTTAGTGTATGTGTGCGAGGAAATGTGTTTCTCTTCCCGGAACATTCAGCTGAACGGATGAGCCTGCCAATATACTCAACATCTTGTTTTGCCCCGACCTGCAGTGGAAGAATTGATTGGAGGTCCGAGAAAAGGCCGAGGCGGCAGATTTTCTGTGGTCACGGAGGAACTTTTTCTTGAAGTGGGTGGCGGAAGTTCGTACCTCGCACATCTACTCCATCCTACTTTACCGGTTTTACTTATTAGACACTTGTTCCACTTCATGTGGCGAAACAAGGCTGATATGGGGTGTTGTGAGGTCTGTTGCCTCCGTTCGTTTGAGGATGGTTTAGGGATGCCTAACGCTGAACAGACGCTGTGGTTTAGATTTCTTTACCGAATACGTTTGCAAAACGAGGGTAACGGCCTCTTCTAAAAAGAAAACGCTAAGAAAGCTTTTCCAGTTTTCATAAATGTGCATGATGTCGAGGAGTATGCTCAACGGAATCCTCGAAGTGGTTGCTCGTTCTATCGCGAGTTTAGACTTGCTCTGAAAGAATTCACACGATTTAAGGAAGGCCTCATTGACACCCGACTATCGTCTCCTAAGGCATTATATCGTATATCAGTGCTGCTGGCCCGGGAAGTTAATCTGAGAGAAGAACAAGGAGTTTAGCTCACTTTGGCTTTGGGTGCATGAGTGTAGTTGCCTCAATAATGATGAGGCTTCACTCACCTGGCTGATGTTGCGGAAACCTCAATGGATCGGCAAGAAACTATGTGCAGCGGCACAAGCAGTTACGCCAATGTGCGTGAGCTACGGTGGGGCGGCCGAATCTCTGAACCACATATTCTTCCACTGAAGTGTCTTTTGCCGTTGCGCGAACTAATTGAAGGTTGCATAGTTTGAATCAAGGACGCAAAGTTTTTTTTGTCCTTGACGCCAGTTCCTTTTGTAACAATGTCGTGCCGCAGCTGAACAAGAATGAACACAATGTGTTCTTTTGTTTACTCAGTATTATAATGATCATAATTTGGACAACCTGTCACAATGAATTTTATGATGATGAGAAGTTTCAATTTTCTGAACTAATTTTATTCTTTAAGCATAATTTTAGGAAAAATTAGGAAGACTTCCTTCATTAAAATTTGGTGAAAGTTGGTTGACTGCTTCGCGTTTGATGCGTCTGAGGGGGCAATTTAGAGTGGCATTTGGATGTGATCAAGATCAAAGCTTATAGGTCACCTCCACTAAACATGGCCAAGCCAGTCCAGTGTAAGTTTATATTAGGACATATTTTGTTTTTATTTTTGAACTACTGAATTTAACTTAGCTAATGTATGAATTGTCATCAGCCCCCGCTATTATTTATCTTTGGGTTATTTTTTATCCCCTCCTCAATGTGACGACAGTTCCCTGGTAACAGTGGGATGTTTTTCCTTTCGTGTGTGATTTCGTATTTATTATCGTGTCCAAATGCCTAAGTGGATGAATGAGTGATTGTAGATTGTATGAATGAGACATTTTATTTTAATAATTCCACAGTATTTTAGTTCAGTTAACTGCTATTTCTGACAAAATGAAAATCTGAGGATTGCCTCATACAAACAAAGTTTTGTAAATATATTTTTGAACATCATGAATATTTGGTAATTATATCTTAATTTTATATCAACCTAGCCCCCCACCAGACATTGTACATCATGAGATTATTTAGAAATTACAAAACCGAATGTGGTAAATCTTTTTTGTGTAACGTAGTTCTGTGTTGCTGAAACGTTTTCATCAAAGGCACATTATATTAATGTCGTTTGGTTAAGTTAATGATAAGACATATATGCACCAGCTTCTCTAATTCTCATTTCAGACCTTGTGCCGAATTTAAGATCTTTGTATAAGAAATAATAGGAGCAGTCCCACGTGTGAAAGAGATTCATGTAATTTTCAAGAAACAAAATGCCGCTACTACATGTTGTGTATTGAGGTAACGAACTTATGTAATATTGCACCGAATGGAAGCCACACCAGCTTACTAGCTTCTACGTAATTGTTCACCACATGCATTAATGATTCGGTTTTATCTACCAGTAGGTTTCATTGTTTAAAGTATCAAATTCGGCTTATTATCTCGTCAAGAATATCTCTTCGAAGTGTTCTTAGTTGATTATTAACAGATCGTTACATTCCTGTAGGTCACATAATCTTAGACATAGGATCTTAACTTAATAAAAGAAGAAATTATACCTACATCTCTACATATTTATGACTGCCTGGTCTTCCTGGTGTATTACAGATGTATGTAACCAGATGTGGCGGCAATATTCAATGTAAAGTGTTCTTCCTTTTTGCATTTTAACTGATCCAATGGATATCGGTGTCAAATGTGAATTTAAGTACCTTTTCTAGAGGTCCTTTCTTCACTATTATCTACAGTTAAACCCAGACAACGGGAAAATTTCAAAACATGTGACAGACAGATTTTTAATAAATACTTTTAATACGGAACTCCACGATCTACGCAATCCTAAAGATTCAATGATATCTTTCACAGTCTACCGATACCTGCCAATAGCTTTTGCAAATTCATTTATTTTATAGAATTTGAAAGCACTGCGGATATTAAAATTTTCGTTTTTCTGCAATGCGGCACGTTTAAATATTCAAACACGCAGTAAGGCTGTCAATCTGAGATTTCCATATTCAAGATATTTTCATGCAAAACGCTAACATTTCTTCACATAGGGTTAGCCTTTACACGAACTACGCAGTTAGAATTGTTCAATATTTTACATTTTGATAAGTGTTTTTATATATTAAGTAGCTTTAAAATGGTTAAAACTTTTATAGTATTTAATAAATCAACAGAGAATCTTTTCAAATAAAAGTGTCACATAAATCTAAAGTAAACGAATAAATGTTCCACTTATTTTCAAACAATATGTTTATTTTCGTTTATCAGATTGAGTAAAGAAAAAAATTAATAAATAAACATATCATCAAGTTCAGTACGAGTATCTACATAATATTAAGTATGAAGTGATAAAATATGAATATATAGTTTATTTTTTTATGAAAATCGGTATGTTTAATTTCAAAACTGAGCATATATATATATATATATATATATATATATATATATATATATATATATATATATATAAACCATGACAAGCATAATTTGGTTTAAAAGTGCTTTTCAACATCGCTTGCTTCACAAACGTCTTGGCGAGGTTCAGACTGTCTAGTGGATTGGCGATCTAACGATTGAGGCGATGGTTCTAATTCTGACTGAAAATACAGATATTTTATCTAATAATATTTCTCAAATAGTCCGATAGTTAGTAAAAAATAAACATCTAAATACGATGTATAAATAAATTGGTAATGCGAATATTCATGAAAATAATGCTTAAAATGATCAATCCTGTCGCAAATATAAATTATATGAAATACATCACTATATATATATATATATATATATATATATATATATATATATATATAAATTAAATGGTTTAAACTAATGGACATAAATTACAGTTTATTATTTAGTTTAAAATGCCCTCAATAGAGAAATACCGCTTTAGATATATAAATAAGATTATTATTATTATTATTATTATTATTATTATTATTATTATAAGTTTTTACATACATAATGAGCAATATGTATATGACCTCTTAAACTTATTAAATTTCACTGCCTGAGTATGGCGCATGGAAAACTGACAGTTATTAGCTTTTGAGTTACAGTATGTCAATCTTAATGCACACACACACACACACACACACACACACACACACACATATATATATATATATATATATATATGTGTGTGTGTGTGTGTGTAGTCATCCGCAGACAGATCTGTTTTGCTGTATCACAGCTTATCAGTACAATTAGATATCCGATTGCTTTTTACCCATGGATTAAAACCAGACCGAATTGGCGTCAGTCGGCGATTCTACCTCTGAGCTACGGGTGCTCGGTAGAAAGAGGCAAACTTTTAGCGTATGATGTAAACTCACAGAACTCTCGCCCTCATTACTAAACATATCGTCTATTGAGCATCGATCCTTTCTAACCCAGAACAAAATTAAAACTAAATCAAATAACCAGCCTTCGTTTACGCTAGCTTTTTCTGCGGTCATAACTCAAAATAATGTAAAATTCCAAATGTAATTGAAATAAAGATGTGGGCGTAGCATTATTCAGTATTAATCCACTAAGTATGTTGTACAAAATGTAAAAAAAGCAGCTGTCCCCGCCAAAGTTTACGATGAAAGACGTGCTTCCTGTAAAATCTGGAAAATCTCAAATTTAATTGACAGTAGATTCAACGGATCGGTGACACTTAATATAAATCACCCTGAAGTTATTTTATCTTCATCAAATTAGACAAAATATTTTGTAATGATCATTATCTTTAATTCTACGTTAGCTGATAAGACCCAACCTCACATATGCTTTATCTTTATCACAGCATGGAAAATTTCATAAAATTATAAAGACTTGACTTTAAAAAGGCTACCAGCCCAGATAAAATCCCTTGAATTGTTTTAAATATTATCAGACCAGAATTATCCCCAATAAAATTGTTAAATCGTTAACTGAAAAAGAGATGATTCCCAATCTGTGGAAAATGTCAAATGTTCTCCTGCCCTATAATAAACACCGATGAGATATCACCACTCGCATTGATGAGAATATTAGCCTTCCAATTATTTTTTTACCAAAACTCACTCCTCTAAAGAAGATCTCGGAAAGAGATTGAAAGTACTTGGGAACATCGAGAAATAAATATGAGAATAATTTCAGCTTCTTTCTTACCTCTTTCAATTATAATAAAAGAACGATTGTCCGTGAGTACGAACGGATTTTTTAAATATAAGCAGACAAAATGCTTGCAATGTGTTCAATCTGACATATCTAAAACAAAATAAGCTGCCAAAATACACAATATATATAACTCAGAGGGAAAATAAACGGAAGCAAAAATAGAAACAAACGAAGTACATGAGCAAAAAGTCAAGCACTCGTAAGAAAGAAAAAAAAACTATCAATATTTGTTAAAAAAATATTTTTACACAAAATATTCTTATAAAATCAGACTCAATTTTATGCATTTTTTCCCTTCTCTATTTAAATCTTATTTTTACCTGTGTTCATATATATTTCCATGTGTCATATTCTACTTCCTATTGCTTGGCAGTAATTCCCTTCTATTTATTCTTTTGCATTTAGCATCAGTGGAATCATCAAAACTTTGCATTTATTCACATTTTATTTTTATTTCTTTATATACACGTTGGAAAAATAAAATCTAATTGTTTTTTTTTTGTTTGTGGATACTATAAAGATGACCCAAAGATATCTTTAACGAATTATACGAAGGGAATTTTCCTCCTGACCTTTAACTTTAACATAAACATCTTTAAATAATATGCATCAGAAGTTTCTTTCTGTTTTTGCTGGTTTGTTTAATGCGTATCAAATCTTTATAGATGACGGAATACGAAAATGAATTATTGTTAGGAATATTTAGTTATTACGCTTGCAAAAATACATTTCTGGTAATTATTTTTCTAAAACGCTTTACTTCTATTTTTTATGTACAATTTGATTACTGGTACTACGTTTTATGAAAAGGTATTTCTAGGAATATATTTTTTTTACAATAATATATTGAAAATTTTTCTAAAATGCATTGCTAATATATTTTTTCTAAAAAATATATTCCTTGTATTTTTTTATAAAAATGTATTGCTGGAAATATAATTTTCCTTACAATAAAATATTGCTGGTGAATTTTTACTTACAAAAATGTGTTATAGTAACTTTTTGCATTCAGAAATGTATTGCTGGAATTTTTTTTTTTGGGGGGGATATATTGTTGCTAAGATATTACTTTTTATTGCAAAAAATTATTGTTTCTATTCCTTTTCTTTACAAATATATATTGATTGTAATATTTGTTCTTAACACAAATTGGTTGATGGAAAATTTTTTCTTTACAATATGTTTTGCTGGTAATGTATTCTAATGTTTTTTTTCAAAAATGTATTACTGGAAGTATTAATTTTATTATTTTTATTAAACATATTTCTGGTAATTATAGTTATTCTGAAATTGTATTGCTTTTACCTCAAGTGAGACCTGGGATAAACATAAATTAATAGGTGGTTTCACACTAACCAAAACTTCTATTTAGAGGTATTGCTGCCAGTTGTAGTTTATCGTTATAAAAGAATAAATATGCGTCAGATCATATGTAAGTTTAACGATAAATAAAAAGTATTTAGGTAATAATTACATATGTGTAAATGTTGACAGCTTAACCAATAAAACTTTTTTAGTTTTTGATATTTTGGATTTAATTTGTTTTTACCTTGTCTGCATTTTGTATATTTAAAATAAAAATTAATACATGTTAATCCGTTTTTTAAGTGAAGTTTTCAAGTGGGGAATTAATATCAATTTCATTATTGGGATCCGGGTCTCTTTATGGCACACGTTGACAGGAATCCAATCTTTAGTATCGAGTTAATGCTGTAATATTTCAGTGAAAATATTCTTCTCTATTTACCCTGTCTCTTAAGGATGAAGGCGATCATGGACTTCAACTTGAAACCTGTTTTTTTTATCACACTTTATATTTCTTCTGTTGTTATCTCTACCAAACACCGATCCATCATCTGTTTTTTCAAGTTCATCAAGTATGTCTCTCGCTCCGTCTTATTCTTGATATGTTTGAATTCGAATACGTTCGGATTTTTTCTCGATATTCAAAAGGAACTGCAAAACCCGTTAAGTCATAGTTAACTAAAACCGTTAAAGTGGAAATTATTATTTATTTCATTACAGGGGTTTGGCATTGCTTTTTGAACACGTGGGGAATATTCCTATTTTTAACATCGCGTTAATGATGAATTTGTTTGTGGAATTATCAGGAGATATGTGATCATATACTTCCACTTGCCCCTGTACCTTGTCTCTCTTAATACTTTTTTCTTGCTATCTCTTTTAAACCCAGTTCCACTAACCATTTTCTCAAGTCTATCAAATATATCTCGCGCAGCTTTCCTCTGTCTCTCTTTCCCTTTACTCTCCTGTGAGTGTTAGATTCTCCAAACTATCCTTCTCTATTACGTGTCCCAAGGAACGCAGCTGTCTCTTCGTGATGTTAAATTTAAATTTTCATCTTCGTGTGCCTACTCTCTAACAGTTCGTCGTTGCTCACGTACTCATTCCATACTATCCCAAGCATCCTTCTGTATAAACACATTTCTGCTGACTCCAGCCTCTCCTTCATCGTTGAAATTTTGTCAAACATTCGCTGTCATATAGAAGGATATATATCACATAAAAGTCCTAACTAATTTTCTTTCTTTCCAATTAGAATTTCCTGTCTTTCAGTACAATGGTCAGCATTGGAAATTTATTCTTATTTATACCAATGCCTCTTCGGATCTCTGTGTCGTACTTTCAAACCTATGTCAGAACGCTTCACAGGAATTTAAATTTCTGTACTTGTTTTATTTTACTTTCCCTGACATTTAGTTGGTATTTGGTTTCTTTTTTCTCATGGCCATACATTCAGTTTTCTTGAAGTTTATGCTCAGTTCTTGTTCTCACTTTCTCATTCTACCTTCTGTAAGATTTCCTGCATCAACACTGTATTATCCGAGTATCTTATATTGTTGAGATTGTTGCCGCCAATGTCGAATCTTAGCAAGGATATGTCTCTCTCAGAATTGTTGAATAGAATCGGTGAGAAAAATTTCTTGTCATAGGCCTCTATCTATTATTGTTGTCATGCTAAATTAATTTCTTGTTTGTTTGCAATCGGTTTGCAGATTATAATATAGATTATTGAATAGCTGAATATCTTTTTAAAGACGTCGAGTTACCAACCATCTGGAACATGTCTTTGTGACATACCTTGACAGATACCTTTGTATAGTCTACAACAACAACAAAAAAAAGAAGCAGGTCGTTCTGCATTTGTATTGTTTCTTCAGATAGAATTCCGAGCATAAACATCGCGTTCATTGTTCTAGTGACTTTAACAAACCCGCACAGTTCTTGTTCTATATCTGGCCATATTCTGGTTGGCTATCTGTTCATCAACATCCGGACATTGATTTTTATTAAATATACGCCGTGTATTTACGACTGAAGATTAAATATTTTATACCAACGCATTTTGTTACCTGACGGAGCAAATCAAGTTTAGATATTTTATTTAGTAAAAGTACAAAAAAATAAAATAATATTTTGCAAGTTTTTACTTGATGAAATCTCAGAAATATTCTAAAAACTAACTGCAAAAAAGGAATGGTTGATATGGCTATTGATTTTCATCTAATTATTTTTTATATTATTTAAAAATGTCATTTATGAATGTCACGAATTATCAGATTTCTTTTAATTATTTTTAAATAATTATGGTATGACATGAATATATTGGAAAAAAAGATGCATTTATTTAAGGCAAGGTGATATTTGAAATAATAATAGGGATAATTAGATTTTTCATAAATCGATAGTGGAATTTCAAAAAGTATTTGTCTCATTAATTTATTTTGTCTTTTAATAGGTACAGCAATTTTCAGATGGAATCTATCGTTGAAATTCATTCTATGTATAATTAATTTGGATATAATCAGCACAGAAAGAATTTTAACAATAATCCTTTCGGAAATAATTATATATTCATAAATACGTTTACGAATATATTTAACTTCATGATAATGCACGGTGTATAAATTTTTAACAAATATATTTTTAGTTCCGCGTAAGTTAAATAGCTAGGTAGATAAGCCTGTTTGATTTAGGGAGTTGGCTAGTTTTGGCAAACGAATTAATTGATTTTAAAACAGGAGAGAAACGAAACGTAAAATTATGCCTGTTTGTATGTATTGGATGTCGGCTGCGAATGACAAATTGGTGAGCTGTGTTCGAATTCCAGTGGAATTCGTTTCAATTACTTACGCACAGAAAACATTGTGAAAAATAAAAATTCATCTCTTCCCCTTCAGCTGTGAGTTGAATAGCAAGATATATTATGTCATAAACCTTCAATTGGCAACCGATCTAAAACAGAGTAATGGCAAACTATTGCGCGAAAATCTTCTCCCTAGTCATTCATGACTCCAAATATACCGTAGATAATTTCCACCAATGTCTTTCATTTATTATAACCAATAATTCATGAATATTAACATCGGATAATGTATAGATGCAATCCTACAGACATGGGATACTGGGTAAGTAACATCATTTTATTAAAGATATACTTTTTAACTCTAACCTAAAACATGATACGTATTAAGATTACGTTCGGTCTGTATAATAATTTCAAGAAGTGTAAATTTGTTCGTTCATCACAAGTGACATTAAGGATTTTGGAAACAAAAGTTTAAATAAATTATTTAATGTCATCATTACATATATTTTTTATTTATTCACATTTTTCCTCTTTGCATAAGTATTTGTTATTTTTTCTTTTATTACATGCGTGTTATCTCGTAAGCTTTCCTTAAATTTAATTCTAACCCTATATCCGTTTATTCCAATGTCTTTAGAGATTCTTTGAAGGGATTCCGGAAAGATGCACTGTTCTGCTGGCAGACAATATCGAAAAGGTTAAGTAATGGCAAATAAATCGAGCAATTGCGACTCGTAGACAAAATTATGTAAAAGTTATTACAGTTATTTTGAATTAAGTAGAAAAATTGCAGCGTATATTATCACTCGTTTCTGCTCATCTCTAAACTATTAGCAATTATATATTGTGGAACGTCATTAGTGTTCCACTGTTGTGGCTGTATATCAAAATTGATCTGAAATTTAATAATGATATTTTATCGGACGCGTCATTTTCAGGACCTCTTCTTCTTCTTCTTCTTCTTCTTCTTCTTCTTCTTCATGTGCTGTGTTTCTTCCGGACGTAGGCGATCATGGACTTCAACTTGACTCTGTCTCTTATTGCTCTCAAGATTTTTCTCTTGGTATCTATAAGCCTCGCTCTGCTATCCATTTGTTCAGACCTAAAACGTAAGCCTCGCGCTGCGTTCCCCTTCTGTCTTTCCCTTTATCTGACCTATTAATTTCTCCAGGTCCTCTTTCATCATTACGTGTCCCTGGAACCTCATCTGTCTCTTCCAGAGTTTTCTTCTCCTTTGCATTTTTCCCCACACCTCATCGACGCACACGTACTTCGTCCATGGTATCTTCAGCAACCTTCTGTAAATCTATAATTCTGCTGCCTCAAGCCTCTCCTTCAACCTTCAATAGATCATTCAATATTCTGTTATATACAGAAAGATAGATATGAACATAGCCATCCGGCACTATTTTCTTTGTGTCTAATGAGGTTTTCCTGTCTTTTAATACATTGTTTAACTTCTGATATGCGTCTTTGTCCATACCAATGCGTCTTTGGCTGTCCATATCGCAGTTCCTATCCTCTGTTCAAAAATTTTCCAGCAGTTTGACTTTTTTTACCAGTTTTATTTTAGATTCTTGTAGTTGCCCTTTTGTGATTTCCTTTTTGCTGATGACAATACATTCAGTTTACTTATAGTTTCTGCTCAGAACTTTCTACTCACTTTGTTAAGGACAGTCTTATAAAATAGATAGTCGTCTTATAAAATAGATAGTCGTCTTATAAAATAGATTTTGATAAAAACCGATTAAAATTATAAATCAAATACAATGTTTTGGAGTTTATGTTATAAATTATAATTTCAAACGATAGCACTTTCTACCACATATGTTGTTCTTTAAAATAATAATTTTCATTTATCAATTCGTAAGCAATACACATTAATGGAGAATATTTTTGTCATTGAAAATACCGTAGCAGCTTAAATGCAAATATTATTCCCCAGCCGATTACAACGACCAACACAAAGGGTTAACTAGGATGGAATTAAAGATCATGTGTCTGTGACAAATTTCGTATTTCAGTTTGGAATTCATCGTCTATCGATTGACATCCAGGTGATCATGACCTTCCAAGTTTCCGTAGCCCTGGTGGCTCTTAGCTCGCCTTCTCCTGTTACAGCATGCAATCATCCAATTGATTTGGTCCTTCAAATATGTTATCTGCTACTTATCCTTGTTTCTTTTTCACTCTATCTGGCCTGTTACTATCAGGTTCTCTAAGCCCTCTTTTCGCCTTGCATGTCCCAGGAACTTCAGCTGTCTCTACCTGATGATTAGTATTAATTTCTTTTTCGTGTCCATCATTTCCTACACCTCATCATTGCTCATATGATCTATTAATTATATTTGCAGCATCCTTCTATAGAATCACATTTCAGCCGCTTCAGGTTTTTCTTCATCTTTGATGATATTGTCCAGCATTCACTGCCATATATTGAAGAACGGATAGCACGTAGCAATCCAGTACTCTCTTCTTTGTTTCTAGTGAAATTGTTCTGTTTCTTAAAACTTTACTCAACTTCTGGAATGCTTCTTTCGCCATGTCAATTCGCCTTCGAATCTCTGTGTCGTAGTTTCCGTCTTCTGTTATGACACTTCCCAGGTTTGTAATTTTTGTGTTTGCTTGATTTTAGTATACCCGAACTGTATTTGGCATATTGTGCTGTTTTTTTTTTTTCTACTGATGGCCATGCATTCGGCTTTCTTGCAGTTTATTTGTAGTTCTTTTTGTCACTCTCTTCAGCTACCTTGTGTAGGAGGTCTTGTAGTTTCCTTTCTGTTTCTGCTATCAGCACTCTATCATCAGTGTACCTTAGGTTGTTTAAAATGTGGCCTCCGATGACGAATACAGGCATAACTTTTAGGGTCCTCAAAATATTCTTGTCGTACAAGTTGAACAATTATTTAATATATCAAACGTTATCCCAAATAGATCTCATATCGTAATTTCTCGATCTTGTGTTGGGAATGACTGGTGATTAGAAATCCTGTCAGTTCTTCTTTTATATATTGGCTAAACATTTTTGAGAATAGTGTTTATCTTTCTGTTTTTTTCTTTTCGAACGCCCTATTTTTTCGTCTAAATTTTATTCAGAAAAAATGAATACTATTTCTCTTTAACAGATAAACGCCTCCGATAAAAACCTGGATAACCTCTATTTTTTCAAGACACTATTGTGTTTAATCGCCGCATATTTAAAGAATTAATGGCATTCCTCTTTCTTTTATATGTTATCTAACAACTCTTGCCACAGCTATGCCAACGATCGAAACTTTATGCCTTCCTGTGGAACTAAACTTTATTATTATTATTATTATTATTATTATTATTATTATTATTATTATTATTGTGTTAGCCTTTTTTTTTGTTTTGGTTTTTTGTAAATCTTGTTATTCTTACTAAACAGAGAACTGGTTGTAAAAAAAGAAAGAGAGGATTGTGTCTAACAATGATACAGAATAAGTATAAGTACTGTTGTTTATATATATTAGTTAGCATTAGAAGAAAATAAATAAGCAAATAATATTTTTACTCATTATGAAATTAATATAGAAATGTGTCAGAAAACTTTTTCTTTAAAAAGAACATTTTTTCAAGCAATTACATAAATAGTGAATATGCAGGAAGTATTTTAACAGAGGACGGAAAATTCGATATCGAAACCTTAAGTTACATTAGGATATCAAAAGATGGCTTCCAATACCTAATTAATTAATTTAGAAAAGGCAAATTAAAAAGAAAGTATCAAATAAAATCTATTCGTGTATGTGATGTTTCGTGTTAATTAAATGTTTCTCTGTTTTCCCTTTTCTTATTTATTATTGCATAGGTATGTAAACTTTAATTCTTTATATTTCCATATTTTGGAAATTAATTATTGTAAGTATTTACATTATTTACATTATTCAGCGTGTTGTCTTCATATTTGTTGTCACACTCATGACGTATCTTCCATTGTACAAGCAAACTTTCTTCACGTCATATGAATTTTAAACTTTAACATTTATTTTGGTCAGCGGCGTAGATGATCTAAATCCACAAGTTGTAATTTATCCATATACGTTAGTATCATTTATCTCCATTTAACTCAACACTCTTAGATTTCGTTCACTTTTACTGTAGCCGTGAATTTAGTTTTTTTACACTCCACAGTAAATTTATTTTACAAAATAAATGGACAATATATATATATATATATATATATATATATATATATATATATATATAATAACAACGAAAGATGTGTTGCTATAAATGTATTTGTTATTTTAGTGGACTGTGGAATAGATGAATCAAATTCGAGTCATTGCTTCGTCTTTGGCGTTCACATTTGTAAAATATTTTTGAAACTGGCATGAATTTATATTTTTCCTTTCAGTTATGCTGCATGCTTGTAAATTTGGATTCTTCGCTTAAGGTAAAAGAGTTGAGAACCAAAAATCTCCCAAAAGTTCAATTTAGAAATAACACGACATAATAAATATGTTGACAGCGTGTGTTCTAAAATGACCTTCTATAAGAAATTACATATAATAGTCACATATAGATATCAAAAGATTATCAGATTTGAAAATGAAAATTCATCTTCATTGATTATAAAACATATATGCATATGAATTTATTATGTAAGGAAGAAGGCGACTATAGGCTGCTCACCAGGCCCGATTAATACATTTGCTCTTATACAATAAATAAAATTACATATAGCGACAAGATAAACCGTACCTATAATTAAATGATTCTGACATCTTGATATTTATCTTGATTTGTAAAGTGGCGAGTACTTTGTTACCTTGACGATAAGAAATTAAGACACATGGGTGGGATGTTTGTTATAGCCATGTTGAAGAACAATGAAAGTAATTAACGCGCCACATCCAACACGCACAGCATTCTCTGGGTGGAATATCAAGTTGCTCGTGTAATCAGTTTGACTGAGATTGTAATGAATCTTATTACGGTATTCGTCAATTTTGTTTTAATTTACGTGAAAATATCTACTAGAACGTGAGTTATAACTCATATCAGCAAACAATAATCTAACAGTCAGCCAATGCTCTCACAGTGGTCTCTCGGAAATCTGCAGATTTACCCTGTTACCACAGTGAGAAGGAATGAGACACAAATCAGCTTGTTTGTCCTTGGGTGATGGGGCAGAATAGTAATATATTTAATCGTGAATACTTTACAAAATTTTTTACATTTGTAAGTAGTAAATTGTGTAACGTTATCTGAGAATATTAGTTGATTTTTCTGAAAAATCACCACCTCTTAAAGCATTTTTTTTACTTTCTCAATGACTTAATCTCAATTAATATTAGTCCAGTATAGATGATTTTTCTTGAGAGGATATAAAAGTAAAATTCCCGTTGCGTACTAAGAGATTTCTTTAATATACGCTTTTGTAACATGATAGATACTACTTTTTGCGCACTAATGAGCTAACTATTACATAGGGGGGGTAAGCGTTCGAATTTCGTTTTAAAATTTATCTTTCTTTCTTACTTTGTTTTAGTCTTTTTTTCTCAAAATAAGCATATCTTGTTCTGGTTTGATTTGTATTTTTTCCAGTGTAACTGGTTTGCGTAATATATTCCTAATATATTTTGAATTTCTATTTCGCGTTTTTATGCTTCAATCACAGTATAATCAAATGT
The DNA here is from genome assembly GCA_037127315.1 of Ascarosepion bandense. Classification (NCBI taxonomy): domain Eukaryota; kingdom Metazoa; phylum Mollusca; class Cephalopoda; order Sepiida; family Sepiidae; genus Ascarosepion; species Ascarosepion bandense. Next base: position 2,770,952 of record JBBBDQ010000932.1, read on the forward strand.
GTCAGGTTTTTTTTGGTATCCATCTTGATAAATGTTCCACATGTCGTAATTTTTTGGCTGCTGAAATTCCATTCTATAATTGTAATTTAATAAGATTACACACCAGCATTGTAATCTTTTCTCTTTATGCCTAGGGGTTCTTTTTTCGAACCGAAAATTGTTAATAATGGTTTGTGGGCTGTTTGCAAAGAATACATTTTTCCCTGTATAAATCTGTTAATTTTTTTTCAATGCATGTATTATTACTACTGTGCGTTGTGGTGTAGTGGGTATCGACTCCAAACGAGAGATCCGCGTACTGAGTTCGAAATCCAAGTGAATTCCTTGCATTCACATACGCAAAAATACCCTTGGGAAAAGTATAAATCCGTCTCTTCCCTCTAGTTATGGGTTAAATAAAAGGAGAGATTGGGTTCTATAGCCTTGGTTTGCAACCAGTCTACCACAGAAAGCAATGCTGCCAACCAACTATGGGATAATCTTTTGCCCAATCAGTCATATTTCTTTCGAGACATGATCGCCCAAAGCGTGTATCACGTATGGAACTTAACTGACTGATTCTTACTAATGAAGCATGTGAGACGGCCTTCATGTTACCGTCATCAGCCTTATGTAGAATTACCGCTTCTATACCATAGCCATCAGCATCTTAAGCCAATAGGATTTCTACTTTTGGACCGTATTACACTAATGATCAGTCGTGCGTTAATATTTCTGTATATCATAAAAGGTTTTGACACATCAGTCCAGATCAAATATTCACCTTCTTAAATGTAACTTTTTCAGGGGTTCTCTTCTAAGTCTAACCTTTTGTTGAAGAAGGTACATTCCTAATCACACTTACCTTCGACGGATATAGTTGATGAATAATTTGTTCTAGGTAAATGGTATTAGGCAATAAGATTTTGCACTTTTCTTCATTGATTTTTTACGTTCTCGATATTTTGTTTCATACATATACCTTTAATCAATCGAATATGCAGAAATAACAAATAGGAAATCTCAATCTGCAAGAATATTGACCATAGCTAATAGAGATATATCAGGTGACACTTATTTCCCAAATGGATGTAGGTTGAAATTTTACAATTTGTTATGCGTATTTATCTTTATTAAATATGAACATTTTTTTCAAATTCCATTTTCAACTCCGCCTCAGAAAGTTTCAGTTTTTAAAAGATGTTTCCATTCTTTAATTTTTTAAAAGATTCCTGGTCTTGGTAATGTGTAATTATATGATTCTAATCACATAATTTTACTTTTGATTTATACACCGGCCCTGTACTTTCTACAGAATATCCAGAAAACTATTTTTCAATTATCTCTTTAAATTTTTAGATTGCATCATTTTATCCAGAACACTTAACTTTATTTTTACAAATGTTATTGAAATGTGTGTGGGCGAGCGCTCAGTTTGGAAAGAGTTATTTATTTATTTATTTATTTATTTATTTTTGAAACTCGCTAAAGTTATGATTATGTATTTCCTTTTTTTTAATTGGAGTATATAGTACCTACTATCGCCCGGTTTCACACTCCACCTCCTTCTTTTGAACAGGAGTAGAATGTGATCACCTTGTTTCTTGTTTAGGAAGGGGTTCCCGGTCCTTCTATCTCCTCCTTCGGTCTTAGTGTTAGTTCAGTTGGAAGCTCTTTGCTGTTATTGACTATGGTGGCAATGTCTCTCCATTCTGAGGGTACTGGGTTGGCAGTTTTCTGGTTGCTGCTTCCGACTGGTAGTTAGGAGCCCGAACCCTTGCGTAGCGTCTTGAGAGGCTGCTTTGATGAACACCTGAATAACATCGGGGTTCCTGTAGTGCCATATCGCGCATGGACGGGCGTCCCTTCATGAACCTTCGGTGGGCAACCCCGAGGCCACATTATGTAGCAGGCTGCACCAGTCTCCATTCCTCACATGCTGCAAATAGTGACCGACTGATTCTACTCTATACCTTTCTCCTCAAACAAAACACCATGAAAAAAATACCAAAATCAAACTAGCTACTCGGAAAACGCCCAAACCTCTCTGTGTCTCTTTCACTAACATACGCGGTATCCACACTGGCTTTTATAGCGTAGAAGCATTCCTCCAAACTAACTCACCTGATATCTTAGCCCTATATGAAACTAACCTTGACCCGTCTCACCCTTCCTCTGAGTTCTATGTTCCTGGTTACCTTCCCCTCTTCAGGAAGGACTCCAACGTCCATATGCATGGGCTTGGTGTACATGTTAGCGAACACATCCCACTAGCTAGAGTAACATCTCTTGAATCCCTGGACCAGTCTTTCATGTGCTTCCGTCTCTCATTTCTAAGCTCTGTTATCTATCTCTTCTTCCTCTACCGCTCCCCCTCCTCCTTCGACTGTTCAGTACTTGACAGCATCTCTGACAATATCGACAAGGCCATATCTTCTCATCCATCTGCCCATATTTTTGTGTTTGGTGACTTTAACGCCCACCAAAATATGTGGCTGGAAAGCTCTGTAACCGACCCTGCTGGTGTCCACACCATTAACATTTCAATCTCCCTATCCCTTACGCAAGTGGTGGACTTCCCCACGCGTTTTTCCAATACCCCGAACGGAAGGGACTTGCTACTAGACCTCTGCTTCATTTGCACCCCAAATTCTTGCACCACCAGACAGCTCTGCCCTCTCAGAAATTCTGACCACGCCGTAGTTTCTGTCAACATCTCATTCCACTCCACCCCTACCCAAGAAACCCAGACCAGCAGAATATCCTACTGCTATCAAAGAGCAGACCGGGATTCGTTCCGTGACTTCCTCTGCGACGTCTCTGGGAACATTGTTTTTAGTCTTCCCATGGAAGACTGTGAATCATTTGTCTCCTCCTGGGTTAAGGCTGGCATCGATGCTTTCATCTCTGCCAGGAAATTTCAGCTTAAATCACATTCGTCTCCTTCAAAATAAATAAATAAATAAATACATACATAAATAAATCTTGCTAAACCGAACACTCACCCACACATACGTTTCGATGACATTTAAGTTATTTTTCCATTGTTGGTCATAGGTAAATTTGTGAATGAGGAGGCTCGGGCGAAAGTTCTAACTAGCCGGGATGGCTTTAGTAAAAAAAACTGTTTCAGTCCATGAAGTTTAGCTTTAATACACTTTTTACGAAATGAAACGGTGTAGAGCATTTCATCAAGAGCAAATAATTTTCACCCTTAACGCCACGTGCGAAATTGAAGATCATTTTAATATAGGTTTTGCGTATACTTTCCAGGTGGTTTTGTTGATTATTGTGAGATGACTACCTTCACATGCTTGCATTTTACAAATTTTTGGTATTCTGCGGTTACTTTTATTTTCCAAAATTCTTCCATGAGAAATATTTTTTCTTTAATTTTACAGTGTGATTTTTATATCTTTCATTTCCACATTTCTACCACTTTAAATTTTGCAAAGGACAATCGTCTCCGAGGTGTAATACATTTGATTTGAATCATTCACCCTCCTTGTTGAAGATAAACGAATATATATATATATATATATATATATATATATTGTCACATACCCGCATCGACTATGGCCATCAGGATGATCATATCCCGATGCAGATATATATATATCATTTTCACATCTATGAATATATGTTGGTTATCGATCCCAGATCGTGACAAATGGACAATTATTTGAATAAGAAAATAAAGTAAGATTGCTATTCGATTAATAATCTAATGGCAACCCTTTCTCAGGTTTGCTTCGTTATTTAACACGGGCGCTGACAAAAAATCAAGGATGAACGTCAAGATAAAGTTATTTTGATATAAAGTTTTAATACAAGATCAAAAGAATAAACAAAAAGAAATCTCAATGAATTAGAATCTCTAAAGATCCCTGCATTGTTGTCTTTCTTTCCTTCCCCTTCCTCTTTCGATATGTTTCTTTTCTACTTCAAATAAACTGTAATCAGCGTACGAATTACGGCAACATCCTAACTATGTTTTCTTTCGACAATCACATGTCAACATACACATATTAATACAACTTTGTTTCGCCTTCTCCATACGCGTCATAATTCCGTTTCCTTCTTGTTTTGACAAATAAGAATTTACACCTTCGGTCTTGTTCTTATCCGGAGTTACTTAGCGTGAATCAACCCATTTCATCCTACCATTTCCAAATGCATCTCCCGTCCTTCATCGGTAACCAGAGTCCAGCAAATACAACTTACTTAATCGAGAACACAACAAGCAACTGACTACATTTTTACTTTAATAAATCTCTTCTCACGTGATCAGTTTAAATACTGCAGCTTCCATAGGATATAACCTACTTTAGACGCCTGGTTTATTTGCTGTCTGGCTTATATCTGGGTCGCCTATCTTTGACCTGCTATTCTAACACTGGCATTAGTCAGGCATTCACGTGATCGACTTCTTGTTACTACGTAAAGTTCACTATGTATGTGTATGTGCTGTTATCTATATATCCGTAAGAATATATATATATATATATATATATATATATATATATATATATATAATGTCAAATCAATGTCAAAACAAATGTACTATTTGTAGTGGATATATAAAAACAATAAAAATTCTGTACATGTTTTAAAGGTAATTTATAATAAATATTCACAGCTCTATATATTATATATCGAGTACTGGTTTAAAGTAATGTTTTGGACATTGTAAATATATATATATGTAAGAATATATTTTTTCGTCAGATTCATTACATTTTCAACGAGTATTAATTCATGAACTTCTTTGGCTTCAAATTTTAGTTAAGAAAATTTACGTTTAGTGTCTCCTGTTTTGCTCGATTCTACAAAATTAGAATATTTTTCATGTCCTACTGATGCAAACTTTTCAACAAAAATTTTGTATTTCTCTTGATTATTAAGTTGCTGCATCCTTCTCTGTGAATTTTTTGTTATCTTTTAAAATAATAAAGAAAAGGAATTCCATAATCTTAATTGCATGCAAATTCAAATATATCATTTGTCACCGCGTCTTAAGTGAAAGATATTGGAGAATTTTCTTTTTTCATTTTTTAAAATTTATTTCTAGTGTCTTTTGTCGTTGTTTCTGAAGTTGCATCATCTGCTTTCGCTTCTATTACTGTTACTGTTGTTGTATCTTTGCCGCATGATATATCTTCCATATTTAAGAATATCTGTGTTTTTTTTTTTTTACTTTACGCACAGCAAAGAAAACCTTTACACAAATATCTAATTTCTAAGTTCTAATTTCTAGACGTCGCTGTTATTTTGTCCGCCGCACCAACATTGTATTTATTCCTACTCCGTCTGTTTTGATTTATCTTCCCTACTGGTATAACTAGTTATACCTACAATACTAACACTAACGATATATTAATGAACACATCATTAGCACTTTATCAGAATTTTCGCGGGATTCTGACTATTTACGGAAGTACTCTCCACTGATACGGAATGCGGCACAATATCAGCTTTTACTGTTAGCTTACAGAGATCGAACACAAGGAGAATACATTCCTAGCGTTCACATCCGCGAGATCTGTTTATTTAAATTGTCTATATAGTCCAGGAACTATAAGACTTGATGTGACAGAATGTCGGGATTTAGGTTAGGGCGAGACCGAACAATCTGCTTAAGGAGCAAAATTAGCTCAACCCCCGCATACGCGGGGTCGGGCATTAAGCCTGCCTGTTCTTCTCAACCGAGACTCTCAGGAGACAAAGCCTCGTCTAAGTCGAAATCTACCCGAAGTCAGCCAGCATTTCAGTCTTTCTAAGTCGAGTCGCAGTCCATAGATTAAGCTCCGACTATCCGAAAACAGAGTGCGTCTGATAGTTGCATATGTAAGCGGAAACCTGTCTCTGACCTCTGTTTGAGGTCATTATGTAAGGTCCATTGCCTAGCTCATTTGTGTTAGAGAGGTGTCTTATTTACCTTATTTACTCCCGCAACAACGTTATATTCACTACCCAAGTAGAAATTTATATCGTCCGTTAAGTTACTGCGTGTAAATCTTTCCAACATTTATTGTAACCATTCGAGTCAATCACATCTATATGCTAGAATAGTACGCACACAGAGTTGCCTCATTCTTATCCACTGCGTATTCATTTAGAAATTAGAAGATCCAGCAGCTTTTTTCGAGAAAAGCTTCTTTGTAGAAACGACTCCCGAGAGTATGCTTTCCTAAACACCACAATCTTAACCTCTTCAAGTTTAAAATCAACCGTTAATTATTTTTCATATTCATATAATATGCTTTATTTTCCTTCTTCTTTTACGCCCGTACAGCAAACTCACAATTTAACAATCTATCTTGAGATGTTATTCCTGTTTTTGTTTTTTCGACAATAGTAAGAAATCTATATAATTTGTTAAATATGAGATAATTGATTTTAATATATGACATGCATGCAAATAAACGCGTGACTGAATGATTATCATTCTAGACAAGTGACAATGGTTACAAATTCTTCGGGATTCTTGTTCATGTGCCATGGTCCTTCAGGACGTACGTGATCATGAACTTCTACTTGGCTCTGTCTCTTGTCGCTCTAAATACTTTTTCTTGTTATCTTTGCCAAACGCTCCAGCATTCATTTGCTCAGACCAATCAAGTAGGTTTCGCGCTGATTTCCTGTGCCTCTCTTTCCTTCTATCCGTCCGGTGAGTATCAAATTCTCCATGCATCCTTTCCTCTTTATTTGTCTCAAGAACCTCCTCTGTCTCTTTCTGATGTTGAATGCGTCTTACCCATGCAAATGCGTCCTTAGATCTTCACGTCGCTCTTTCCATCCTCTATCAGAAACCTTTCCAGGAATTTCATTTTTTTTACTTCTTTGATTTTTGTTTCTGCAACTTTTAGTTGGCCTGTTGGGCTCTTCTGTTTTTTGGATGACTACACATTCAGTTTTTTTTTAAGTTTATGCTGTTTATTTATCGCTTTCGTTTGCTTCATTCTGTAGAAGGTCCTGTTTTTTTTTTCTTTCTGTGACTGCTATCATCAACGTGTCATCCGCGTATCTGATATTTTTGAGATTGATGCCTCCAATGATGAATCATGGCAAGACTTATATTACTCTCATAATTGCTTCGCTGTACACGTTGAAGAGATCTGATGAGAAAACACATCTTTTTTTTGCGCCCTTTTCTAATTTTGTAGAACTGTTGTGTTCACATCCTATCCGTACACAAGCGGCTTCTTGCAAATATAGATTTATGATTATTCTAAGGTGTTTTCCGAAAAAGTCAAGGTTGCCAAGCATCTCAATCAAGTCTTTGTGGCGTACTTTGTCTAACGCTTTTTCTGGATATTAAAAAGCACAAATAAATGTCCTTCTACATTTATATTGCTTTTTTATATAGAATTTTGATCATTAATATCGCATTCCTTGTTCCAACTTCTTTAAAATAACCACACTTTTCTTGTCTTAGCTCTGGACGGATTATGCACGCGCTGTGTTTATCAGAATTCGGATGATGAGTTTTAGTAAGAATTAGCTCCTGAAAAAATCGTTCTACGGAAACGAACGCAGGGTGCGCCACAATTGGAACTGTTCTCTGATTTAACCTTTCTTAGAGAAATTGCGCAGGTCAAACAGTTCAGAGTCGTCGATCATTATATTTCCACTTATTGACAAGCCAGGAATGTCTGGATTTTAATTTTTTTTCTTCGAATTTTTTTCTTACAAACTTGCAGAAATAGATATTAATTTTTTTAATGCGTCGCTCATGTCGTTTTTGGTTTCGAAATAATTGTAAGCAACAAAAATAAAAGCAATAAAAATCTTCTGCGCCTATGAATGTTTTTAGTGTTTGTAATTTGCTCTTTCCTTTTCAGGATATTATTTCCGCCGCCTATTTATTATTAGAACTAAATATTGTCTCACCTGTGAATCGAAGTTTTTTTGAACTTTTAATATCAGATTAATTTCAAAAGCAAAAACTATTACAAAAAGAAAAAAAAGTAAATGATAATGACTATTAATTTTTAATTTCAAGACATATTTGTTTAAGTTATTTTTTTCGAATGTTCTGTTTTCAAACAATGTTGTACTAATGTCAGAAAACAAAAATCAAACTATCTGGTTTTTTTCCATTATAATTCATCATTAGCGCCCACAATCTCAACAACGTGAGATACGCGGATGACATGGTGCTAATAGGCGATACGAAAAATGCAATAAGTCCTACAGAAGGTAGCAATGAAATCGAGACAAAAAGATTGAGCATCAAAACAGTATGTATGGTTATCAGCAGAAAGAAGACACCAAAATGACCAAAACTGAAATTAAACAAGTAAGGAAATTGATATGCCAGGGAAGTGTTTTGACAGAGAATGGAAAGTGTTACACTAATATCCAACAACGCACTGGCATTGCCAAGGATGCATTTCAAATGCTATCTATAGTACTGAGAGATAGGAATATCTAATTAGACGGAGAGAAAAGTGTGCTGGATTCCTATGTGATATATATCTTTGGCTATCGCAGTGTTTGTTGGATAATCTAGTCAAGGATGAAGGAGAGACCTGAGGCTGAAGACATGTGGTTTTACGGAAGGATACTGAGGATACCATGGACTGAACTATGAGGTGTTGGATAGGATGCAAACGAAGAAAAATCAAACCGAAATTCAGTAAGAAACCGAAGAGTTTTCTGTGACACTATGAGGAAAGTGATCCTGGAGAATCTAATACTCACAGGACTTATAGAAGGAAAGGGAGACAAGGAAACTCAGCACGTGACATATTTATTAGGCTTGAGAATGTGGATAGCAAAGCGGAGTTTGGGGGAGATACAAAGTGAAAATATACTGAGAGCAACGAAAGACGGGGTAAAGTCCATGATCGCCTACGTACTGAAGAGACACAGCACTTGAAGTAGAAAGGTTTCCATTTTTAAGCACATCAGATAAATTTTTTCTCCTCCGAATGGTGTTGAGGAATTTCATATCGCAAATTTCTAAACTTATCGAACGTTACATTTTATATGTAAATAAAATTTTTATTGTCCAACGTTGTGAGGTCCTAATTCACTGTATATCAATGTTGCTAAACAGTTGTATTTGTGTACTTCTTTTCTATCACGTTCTTATATTCAATTTTCCTGATAAATTTTTTCTATTATTTGTAGAAAGTGACGTGCAATTTACTAAGTGTAAATTAAAACGTACATAAGACGGAAAGATTGGAGCACTTTGTGGCTATATAGCTTAATACTCATTCGAAATTGTTCCGGCGAGAGAAGTTTGTTAATCATCATACCACGTCAAACAATAATTTACCAAATTGACACGAAAAAATTATTATTATTATTATTATTATTATTATTATTATTATTATTATTATTATATAGTTCTTTCCCGTGACACAACAAAAAAACGTAAGGTTAGAAATGTCTACATTTCATTTAGTACTGATCGTTTCTGTATATAACAGACAAAAAAAACGAAACAGATAAATCTCTTCCTAATATGTGAGTTGCTCTCAGGAATTCAGTTTTTTATTTCTCTTATAAAAGAGCTATCTGGAAAGAACTCATTTTATATAAGAATATTTTACAATCAATTCTACAGCTGCAAGAAGAAACATAAATATTTATATCCTCATGTTCCACACTTTTTAACTTATCCACATTACAAATGTTATTTTCATTATGTTGTCATTCTTCATCATATTTCCATTTCCGCTATGATCGCACTACCTACCAAGTCTGCGAGAAGACCTAAAGTAGGTCGTGGTGTGTTGTTAAGGTTTCATTTTATGCTTTTTCTATTTCCCCAACATCCTTAGCGTTACATATCAAAGTTTTCTTTAGTATGTGGGCTGTATTTAACAAGACAATTTTTGCAGATCTCTTAAGCTGGGGTTTCAAGGGATGTTTTCAATGTGTTGTTTTGTTTCATTTATTATTATTCCAAGTGCACCTACTATTACTAGGACGATTCTTGTTTTCAATTTCCAAATTTTTTCTATGTGAATTTTCAGGCCTTTATATTTTGACAGTTTTTTTAATTAATTGGTTGCTAAGTTACAATACACTGGGCAAGCCATATCAATTAATAGACAAGTTTTTACTTTCTGATTTTTAACAATAATGTCCGGCCTATTTGCTTCAATTTTTCTGTCTGTGTAGATGGTGTAATCCCAGAGAATGGTGGCATCTTCTGTTTCTGTAACCGGTGCTAGGCTATGTTCATACCAGTTTTTTTTTTACTTATTTTCCATAGTGTTTGCACATTGTCCAATGTAAATATTGCCCCACTCTATCGTGACGATTTTTATATTTATTTGGAGCATCCTGAAATTAGATGGTCTATTGTGTCTTGCTATTTATCACAAAACCTGCATTTTGGATCCATATTAATATGTATAATATTCTATGACCACATTCTGCCTTGTTAGGTTGACTGGTTAATGCAATTAAATATATGGAAAATAGTAAGGGAGACAAAGATTCACCTTCAAATATATCTTTTGATGTTTATTTCACCAGATTTATAGATTCCATTTACATGAATGAGGTAAAGGGTTGTTTTCCATATCGACATACATTGTTTGATGAATTTGAAGAGGACTGGTGATAACTTGTGCATATTTAAAATCTTTAACATCCAGGGGTGAGGTACACTATTGGACGCCTTACGATAATCTATCCAGGCAGTACTAAAATTTTTCTTTGCATTGAAGCAGTTTTCCAAAATAATCCTGTTAATAAGCAATTTGTCTTTACATTCGTAATAGCCACGTTTGCACACTTTTTGTTCAAATCGGTAGTATGTCATTTCTTTCCAAGAAGAAATATGTACGTTTTGTTAAAATAGATGTTAATAGAGTGGATGTTGTCGGAAGGCATGCAATTGATCTGCTGTTTTTCGAGTTATTTGTGTCACTATTCTTCGGTAAATGAATTGTAATTCCGTTGGACATTTTTGAAGTTTTTTGGCTAGATTATTATGTGCTGTATTTAAATAACATTGCCAAAAGTTATGAATTTTCCAATTTTGGAAATTTCCAATTTTGTGTTTTTTTCAGTGCCCATTTAACATTTTCTTCTTCTTCTTCAACTTCTTCTTCTTCTTCAACTTCTTCTTCTTCTTCTTCTTCTTCTTCTTCTTCTTCTTCTTATTATTATTATTATTATTATTATTATTATTATTATTATTTACATGACTGTGATAGTAATATAGGGGAATTCAGTCTGTGATATGATAATACATCTATTTTTTGGTTATCACTTCTTGTCTTATTAATATTTTATCCAATCGAGAAAAAAACAACAGCAAATACCAAAGTGCCATTTCTGTTTTAGCCACAAGTATTTCTCTACATATATTACACAGAACAGAGTATGCCAAAACCGAATGATTTCGTTAAACACTTGCAAAACAGTAATGAATTTCCAAAAAAAAAAAAAAAAAAAAAAAAAAAAAAAAAAAAAAAAAAAAAAAAAATGTAATATCAGCCATACTAAATGGAAACGAATGCTGGATAAGTTTTTCACAGATGAAGAAGAGACTTAAGGTTAAATCTCATGTTATTCTACAGAGAGTAGAAATAACATGAACAGTCAATCTGAATAAACATGATGCTTGAAGGAACAGAATAAGAGAATGAGCAATTATACATAGTATTACAAAGATACAATTTGATAAATGAAATATCACTTTTGTTTTAGACAAACAGAATGGAAGTGATACAACAAATAATAATTTAAATATAATTAGCAGAAGAGTAACCAGGTTAATTCGAAATAGTCCCCGAAAATGTTATCAAGTTAAGAGTTATAGTAATATGTTCTCTCTCTCTCTCTCTCTCTCTCTATATATATATATATATATATATATATAATCCTATCTAAGCTTTTGGCTAACATAAGCCATTATCAAGGATGGCAATTATATTACAGATAACGAAACAATTCACAGATAAACAAAAAGGATAGTCTGTTTTTGTTTACATGGAAGATTTCCAATATATATATATATATATATATATATATATATATATATATATATATATATATATATATATACGTTCCTCGCGGGTAAAGTTATGGCAAAAAAGTTGAAAATGGAACTAGCGTTTATAAGAATACTTAATGATCGTAACATTACCTGTCTCAGAGTTACATGATATTCAAAAGTTAAATTAAATGGTGGCTATGACATGAAATATCTCTCATCTAACAGGAATTAGATATGTTTTCTATTTTATACAAAATGCATCTCAGATATCTTTCTCTTTTTAAAATGCATTCAGGTTGGTTTGATTAGGATCACGTGATCAAGCCTAGATGTTTTGATGCTTATAATATGCTGTTGTGATAAATTGCGTTTAGTGAGTGTTTTTGATGTCATCAATGTTTAAATCTTTCGATTGACATGAGTTGTATATGGAATACATGCGCACACCTATATAAATGTAGACAAACATGGATGAGTCCTAGAAATTATGGGAGATTCTGAAGCCAAGACCATTAATATCTTGAAAAACATACAATACAAAAGAAATTTATAAAAAACTTAAGCGAGAAAAATTATGAAAAATAAATTATTTTGAAATCAATCAATGAAAAAATTTCTCAAAAACAGCGAATATTTAATAGTGTTTTATAATTCTCTACATCTCAGGCTAGAAAGTTAATAAACATTTAACAATTAACATTTGATTAACATTTGTTATATTTTCCACATTTATAAATCTACTTTTCACCCATGGACTTGGTAACACTGTCACATCTTGTCTGGTACATCTACTTCTTACAGATTCTTGAAACATTTTTCTTTTATATGTGCTGTGCCTCTTCAGGACGTAGGCTAAGTGTCAGTAACCTACGACCCGCAGGCCGGATCCGGCCTCGAAAGTATCTTGAGCGGCACTTACTATTTTTAACATGAGAGACGTCGGTTTCGAATTCAACAAAAGGCATTCTTTCCATTCCTCTGATCCACCCAAATGAATTTGAATATGATGATCGGAAAACACGATCAAAACCCAGTTACCTCCATTTTTGTGTAAAAACAATAAGTAAACATAAAACATTTGATATTAGTTGGGTACACCTTCAAAAGGTCAAAGTTCTCTGAGTCGTTTTTTTATCATCGCTCCAACTGCGACCGCCACCCCATCACTTACCCCAGCTACCTACCCTATGTAAGTTGCTGGAATCTTTCAATGGGCCATGGCTTTTTTTATTCTACGTAAATTTGCAACTATTTGTAATCATATGTATGGGTATATGTGTTTCGTTTTTGTTTGATTCTTCTGTGAGTTTCGTTTGTGGTAAAATTTTCAATACATAATTTCTTCCATTTCACTTCGGTTGATTTTTTTTCACTTTGAAGTATTTTGACGTTCATTGAAAAAAAGTAATTTTTGTTAGGTGTTTTTTAATTAAATTAACTTCCTTCTGTTTTTTCTGATTTCTCAATATTTATTTTCACTATGGTTTTAAATATTTAGGTTGACAAGGGTTTGCATATGTAATTTTCTTTAACTTCTTAATAATGAACTTCGTCCGGCCCGCGACCCATCATTATAACACGATCCACGAATGAGTTGTCGACCATCGACGTAGGTAATCATGGCCTTCCAAATCACCCTATCACTTGTCGCTATTAACATCATGTCTCCCTTTATCCCACTAAAACTACGCTCAACCATGTATCTGCTTAAATATGTCATGTTATTATCATGCGTTGCATTCCATTGTCTCTCGTCGAGTCTATCCCTCTCGTAAGCATCAGATTCTCTAAACCTGCTTTTCTCATTACATTTCCCAAAAAACTTATGTATCTTTTTTTGATGTTATTGTCATTTTTATTTTGTGTCCCTTATCTCCTTAACCTCGTTTTTACATACATGGTATACTCATTATCCTTCTGTAAATACACATTTGGGTTGTTTCAATTCTTTTCTTTATCTTTGATAAGATTACCCAGAATTCGATGCTATATTAAAGGACAAACATCTAATACGCGCTTTTTTGTTTCCAGCGATTTCTTTTCTCTTAATACATTACTCGATTTTGGAATGCATCCTTGACCATGCAAATACGCCTTCGGATCTGTGTCTTACTTTCAGTTTTCTACTAGAACATTTTCCAAATATTAACATTTCTTCACCTGTTTGATTTTAATATCCACAAGTTGTAATTGGCATTTTCTTGGCCGCCACTTTTTGTTAATTACCAAGCATTTTGATTTTTGTAGTTATATGTAATCATTTCTTTCCGTTTAAGTTAACTTAATTCTGGAGGATGTGTGGTAGTGTCTTTACTCAACCTGCTATTAGCAGCCTGACGAATTCTGGCTAAAATCATACAACTCTCAAAAGTGGTTGCAATCAGTTTAACTCGGAAATAAATGGCAACATACTGCATAAAAGTCTTCTACCTTGTTACTCATGACTCGAAAGAGACATGCTTGCATAAGCATGGGTCTCATTTGACGCTTCTCTGACAGAGTATATTTGCGCCAAAATTACATCATTTTATAATATAACTAGCTGGAACCATAACTTCTATGTTTACTGTTACTTGTTTCACACTACTTACTTGTGGGTTTATCTTCTTAATTCTTTTTTTCCAGTCAAGTATGATTTTCAAAAATGTGAAGGCAATGTAAGTCGTTAAATTCTTTCTTCTTAATGTTAACACTTTTATTGATGTTTTTACTTAATAACGTTTTTCTTTCTCTCACACTCGGTAAACACTTTATTGCCTAACTTAGAATTAAATAATTTAACAAAATTGTTCAAAATAAATACATTATACTAGATTCAGTTCAAATGCGTCAGCTGACTTGTAAGTACGACCGATTTAGTTCAAGTTTTGCATGATTAGATTTTTTTTGTTCAGGTCAGTAAAGTCGGACGAAGATTGGAGATTATTAACACCGTTTTTTGCATGAGAATAAGATCGATATTTTTGAGTTAAGAGAACGGCGTTAGCAGTTTACATAATGTCTCTGGTAATTGCCACATGGGTTCGCTAATCATAGCGATTGCTAAATATACTTGTTTGACGTTATAGAATAAGGGAGCCGTTTGTCGGTACTTTTTATGTTTTTAATTGGCACACGCGTAGCTTGGGCACTTTAAGAGCACCTCATTGTCCACATTTTTCTCATCAATCAACTGTGCACACTCAGATGTTTCCTCCATAATGGAAGAGATCGTGGCAATAGATGGGCATGTAATGTAGGTCTATATTGAATTCGCAAGAGATCAGTGTTTTCCATCTTAAAGATATATGTTCGAAAAAAAAACCAGTTAACGATTAAACACGCTGACATGTGTTTATTTTTCATTTGCTGATAATCTTGGAGTCATTTCATGAAATACATGAATAGCATCTGTACTTTGTTGATTTTATGTCTATAATTCTCCTGAAGAGTTCATTCTATCTCGGTAGGTGAACATCTTATCAGTGAATTTCAACCTTCGAACACACCTAATAGTTAAATACACACGCACACACACACGCATATATATATATATATATATATATATATATATTGCTCATTCATGAATTAGAACACTCTCAGCTATTGCGCGTGTATAATGATAGTATACGCACTAAAACGTCTGCCTTCCTCTACCGAGCACCCATAGCCCAGAGCTAGAATCGGCGACTGACTCCAATTCGGTCGGTCGGGTTTCAATCCAGAGTAAAGAGCAATCTGCTGTCTAACCGTAATGATGAGCTTTGATACAGATCTGTCTGCGGAATACTATATATATATATATATATATATATATATATATATATATATATATATATTTCGTTTAAAACCATTGACAAGGAAAAATTTTATTCGATGTTTATATAATTCTAATATGGCTTATTTTTGCTGGAGATAAGGGTTTAAAAAACTTCTAAACTTTTTAATTCATCTTTGGCATTTTCCGTAAAATTATATGTTTACATTTGTTTAACTTACGATACATTTCAGAACAGAGCTGTTTATTTTCATATATCGGAAAGTGTGTTATATATGGCTTGATTTAGCTTAGATTGAACTGTGAGATCATTCGTGACTGAGCGGTCAAAGACTGTTGCATATAGAAAAATATAATAGTTATTTAAAGATTAAAACATGGAGAGGGAAAACGGAAAAATTAAATTTTATGTGTATGTATATTTTAACAAATTAAAATAAAGCTCGACGATTAAATTTGAAAATTTAGGTTTTATGTTGGAGGATATAGTGTTTTTCTTTCAAGCATCCGGGGAAATTGTCATTTGCAGCAATTACTAAATTCTATAACCGCTTTTTTGCGGTGTGATTTATAACATTTCAATCCAAGATTATTGTCTATGTATCCCAGTCATTTTTTTTAAAAAAAGAAAATATTTTTTTCATCTAAAAATAAAGGAATTTTACGTATGATTTAATTATTTTTTAATTCCGTTCAGAATGACTTTTCTTTTAATTCTTCATAATAACTTAACCTGAATAAATTGCACTATCTGTCAAACTAATGTTATACATTAATACAATATATATATATATATAATATATGTACATATAATATATATATATAATATATGTACATATATATATATATATATAGTGTATCGAGGCAGCAAATAATTTTCTAAACATATGTTGTAAAATATAAGAGACAGTGAATGTCTATTATGTTTAATCATGAGACGTTATAAACGTCGTATTTTGGGTGTAATTTTGTGTTGACATAAAACTCCTCTTGGCAACGTCGGTGATGGTGAATGTTATTGTATTCCAGTCTAAATCAAAAGAAGATGGCTCTGAAGTTTGGAGAATTTTTTCTTCACTTTCAAATGAAATTAAAGTCAAAATACGACGTTTATAACGGCTCCTGATTAAACATAATAGACATTCATTGTCTCTTATATTGAACAGCATATGTTTAGAAAAAATATAATATATATATATATATATATATATATATATATATATATATATATATTCATTTATAAACGAGTTATTTCGCTACCTTGGTTTCCACCATGAGTAGTTTATTCAGGCGATTTTAATAACTATACGTATTAAACAATTAATATATATATATATATATATATATATATATATATATACTGACGGCCATAATTATTAGGTAACATAGATTTTTAAAAAATTATGTATTTCATACAACTTTTTGTATTTATTGGCAAGTGGATAACTCTAAAAGAAAATAGAATGGTTTTTTGGTTATTATTAATTTGCAAACTTTTACAAGGTTGCCAGGAACCTTGCCAGACATGAAAAAGTACAGACTAGCACGGGGAAGGGAGCTCAAAAACTGAACACCAGAACAGTTCATTTGGTGCACATGTTATTATCCATTACTGACAAAAGAACCTATTTTCATTTAGAATTATCAACTTGGCTATAAATACTATAAGCCGTATGAAATACGTTATTTAAAAATACTGCTTGGGTTGGTAATAATTATGGCCGGCAGTGTATATCATATGTGATATACTGTCACGGTCTTTTATATTTGTTGGTAAAAGGGACCAATATCATTGATAGAACTGCTATATATATTTGTGCAGAGTGCTCAATACAGCAGTTTTAACGTTTTAGTTATGAGAAGTGTGGTTATCATAATAATCGCTGAGCGGTAATTTTCTAGTCTTCACCACTCAAGCAATTTTTAACCTAACCCAGCATTCGTTAGATGATTTTGAAAATTGCTTCAGGAGTGAAATTTTCTCACAATGCATTTTTGATTGTTCACTCAATATGGATTTTTTTCTTTTTTCTCATTCATCAATTGTAATGAAAGATTGTATGCTGCTCATATGTAGATGTTATATGCAAATGAAAAAAAAATTGAAAGCTGAAAAACAATATAAATGATAATATTGGTAATAAGATTAATATTATACCGTGTATATTAGCATATTTTGTCTAAAGAAAATTGTATAAAGAACAAAAAGTAGAAACAGATTTTTCAGAAAAGAAAGGCTCACATCGTTTTCCTACATTAGTTTTCGTCTCGTTGAGAAAGTCGCTATCAAGTCCGAATATTGCAATTGTTAAACGTTTGATACATTGTGATTGTATTTGGTTAAATATTATCTATCATATGTTGAATATCAGTTATTTTGTTACTTTTTGACTTGAATTTCATTAACCGGCCTTATATATATATATATATATATATATATATATATATATATATATATATAATAAGAAAAATATTATATATATATATATATATATAAAAATTATATATATAAGAAAATTTTCTGCCTAAATACACACGTATATATATATATATATATATATATATATATATATATATATATATATATACGTATACGTGTATATTTAGACAGAAAATTTTCATTTAAACATGTCAGATTAATTAAATTGCAAACAATATGTTTGCTTATTTTTAATAAAATCCGTTCATACTCACGGATAATCTTACGCGTATTATAATCAAATCATTCCAGAAACTATCTGTAACGTCCATAGATGTCATTTTCATTCATATCTTAAAGTAATCAAGTACTTGCAACTTCTTTCTGAGGTCATCTTCAAGGATGTGAGTTTTGGTAACAAATGTAACCGGAAAAATGTGTTGCTAAAAGTTACTGTAAATGTTTATGCTGCTTCAATTATAACGGTTGAAAAATTGCTAACGTTCATTAGGACGTGAAAATTATCCAAAATTTAATTTTTATATCCTGTAATGTCAATATCAAGCACGTGTTAAAGCATGAAAACACTGTTCTTTTTACAAACATTTTAGAACTTTACTACAGTATTCATATCTAATTCTATTGACGGCTTCAGCGTTTTAATGAATATTGCCTTGAGAATTTTGTAGTATGCTTTTGTTGTTTTTGTTGGTGTAGAATAGTTGTATTATCGATATTGTTTACATTTTTTTAATTCTGGCACACACACACACATATATATATATATATATATGTGACAAGTGTATGTATATAATTATAAGTATCTATATATATATATGCAATTTGTTATATATATATTATTTCTATATTATATATGCGAGGTACTTATTTGAAGGCGCTCAATATCAGGGATAGTGCTGACACTATGAATATATATGAATATATATATATATATATATATATGTGTGTGTGTGTGTGTGTGTGTGTGTGTGTGTGTGTGTGTGTGTGTGTGTATGTGTGTGTGTGTAAACATTGTTTATGAATGACCAGGAAAGATTTTGACATTCATCATTGCTAAGAATTTAGCCTAAATAAATAAATTTCGCCTTACCTAACTTTAAAGTATTTCTTTAGAAAACTGACACATTTCTGACATTTTCGTTCTTAATTCATAACTGCCTTTAAAAGAAACTTCATACGTTGCAATCCACTGCTTTGAATGACAATTTTCATGTTAGTTTTATTATACCCACCTTATTACATGGTCGGTGATGCTAAAATATGCCTGAGTAATTGCATTCAATAGATTTAACCAAAACAATGTAATTCTTCCAGACATATATATATATATGATTGAAACAGTTTCTACAAGTGGAATTATGTCTATTGAATTTTGGCGAAGTGTATAAAGATATAGGAGTAACAGTGCAGTCTAATACCAGAAAAGGCATTTATTATACCAAGAAGACTTTTTGTGTATTTCATCATTTACTTTTTTTTTGAAAATACTTCATTCATTGTTGAATATTTTTCATACCCTACTCATCTGTAATTGTCTTTGGCCCTGCAGTATATGGGCGATCATGGCTCACTACAACGTCTTGTAATTTGCAGATATAAACATTTCTATCTTTACCTATTTTTCTGCAATCAGTTTAGACAGGATTAGCAGGACCTTTACGGAATGTTTTCCTCTATGTCTACATATTACAGTTTGAAATTTAAGTCACATAACGACCGAGCTATCTTGTCTTATTGTGTGTCCTACTAATGTCAACTATCGCTTTCAGATTCTGAAAATAATTTCTGTTTCTTCTTATATAAGTACATATATTGGTTTTACTACAACCACGCTCTCCCTTAGACTTACATGTCATCTTTCTGATCAGAGTACTATTTAACAACATTTCTCTGAAAAACATAAACATGTAGATAATATCAGACAGATTTTGGTCAACAATACGGTGATCCTTACTCATACACACAGAAATAGGAACCTGCAGATATTGGAAGGCCATGTACATCAAATGAAAACAACCAACACTCAATAAAATCAATTTTAAAACAGGAAATAACATATTACATTGCATTTGACTACATGGTTTTTTTTGTCATTTCGCGCTATCCCGCGGTGTGACGTCATAAAACCGCATCGCAAACTGAAGAACTGCGTTTATTATTTTTGGTAATATATATATATATATATATATATATATATATATTGTTAAGACATTGTATGTTTAGCATCATTCGGTGGAAAATAGTGATATTTTACCTCCATATGCTAGATCCATCTGAAGAAATTGTCAAGCAATTATCTTCGTTTGATGAGAGTCATACTACATAGTTCGGTCAATCATATTTTTCCAGAAAAGTATTATGTTATTATTATTATTGCGTAAGGATATTTGTCTACATCTAAATGATGTTCATTTATTATTGCTTACATTGTTGTATTTATCATTATATATATATATATATATATATGTAAACCCAGCTCAGTAGATGAAGACATCATAACAGCGTCCTTGGTAATCTTCGAGATCGGCATGAATCTTATCAGTTAATTTGACAAATTTTTGCAGTAAATTTCTACAATACTACAAAAATGAAAAACGTGGCACTAAAAATAATCATAACTTTATATATATATATATATATATATATATATATATATATTAATATAATATATATAATATAATATATATATTAATATATAATATTAATATACATATTAATAAATATACATATACTTATACATCGATGGCACGAGATTTTTATGACTTATGCAATTAGCAACTGTTTTTCTAATTGCCGAATGACCTACAGTCGTGGTCGAGAGGTCTAAATCGTTGTTAGATCAAAAAACATGTTCTTCCTATGTGGATAGAGTTCGCAGATTCGAATCCTGCCAAATGATACACATTTTCGTAATTAAAATTTAACGTAAATATTTGCCCAGTAGATATAAATATATAATACTGTTTAAATTAAAAACAGAATAACCACTTAAATATGAGTATCGATCAAATATAATGTTCAAACAAATCATTTCAAATTGTCGGTTGATTATAACCAAGTTTTGTTAATTTCCGTAATATCGTATTTGGGCTGCTATCCCTCCTTTATATATATATATATATATATATATATATATATATATATATATATATATATAAAATCGACAAATACGTTCTTGCGTTCAAGTTTACCCAATTTTTTATATTCGCATATAATTTTCTTTTTCTCTGGATATAAATTATATAAAAATTGTACAAATGTTTTCTTGTTTTTTTTTTCATTATTATGTACGAATGTATTCAGTTATATTTTTTTAATAAATCTTTGATATTTTAACCGAAAGCGGTCAGACATCCAACATATTTAGACAATGCAAAAAAACAAATAAGGTAATGTTCACATTAGAAAACAAAAAACTCCTCGATAGAAACAAAACAGCAGATCTATTCATTTTGCAAAAGAGATTAAATAATTTCAGTGTAGACGATCAGTTATGTGCCATACGTGATAAACGCTTTGGGCGATCATGTTTCGAAAGAGACATAATTGACTGAGCAGATGATTATCCTGCAGTAGGTTGCCATTGCTTTCTGCGGTAGACTGGTTGCCAACCAAGGCTATAGAAACCAATTTGTCCGATTATTTAACCCATAACTGGAGGGAAGGGATGGATTAATACCTTTCCCAAGGGTATTTGTGCGTAAGTGAATGCGAGGAAATTCAAATGGAATTTCAAACTCGGCTCCCCAATTTTTCGTTCCGAGTCCGATATCCATTGAACTACAACGCACATCCAGTGTAGACAAGATGACTGAAATAATGAATAAAATCTAAAAGAGTAGCGATATAAAAGCAGACATAAGCAGATCGATAAACATAGCACTACCTAAGAAGCCGGGCCTAAACAAATTAAAACTACACCAAAAAAGCAACACAATGAGCCACATAACAAAATTCCTCATGAGCATTTTGATGAATAGATGGCTCAGTTGAATCAGACTAAAGATAGAATAAGAAAAGTTCGGTTTCCTCAAGGTACCAGAACGAAGGACGCGATATTTATGCTGAGAATGTTATCATAAAGGAAAATTAATAATGCTGAAGGCCGACTACATCTATTTTATAGACTGCACAAATGTTCATGTTGGGGTGTCAACCCTTTCAACAAACTCTATGAACTCGTTCATGGTGTACAAATAATCCTTCTTACAGAGAACGGTGGTTGAGTTGCAGTTGTCTGTTGGCATTTGCCTCTACAACTATGACACTGTCAGCACTCTGTCTTCGGGTAGAGGGCGCTCTCTGCTTCCGAGCAGAGAGCAATACCCCAGTCGTGGTTTCGCCGAAGGGTAGAGGCACGACTGGGTAAAAATAGACAGACATTTTTTGGCCGGGTGATATGGCCCGGAAATCCCAGTTAAACTGACCATGTGTCACATGTTGCCCTTACTGGGAGGGACAACTAAATAATGAGTTGTAGTTGTCTGTTGTTTTTATTAGAGTTAGTGTTTTTCAGAGCAGTTGACCCGCCTCTCGTTGGTCAGCAAAAATATAAACTATTACTCGGACTTACTTCTTCTATATATTTGACTCCAACTAACAAGTATTCCTGAATCTACTATCCGTGTACAAGTTGTATAACTTTGTGTTAAATGCATTTAGATTTTCGTGTTATATTTATATTGTGTTGTTTTCTAAACAAGATCCCACAAATTTTTTTGACAATGTGCGGCAGAAAGTCTTTGATTATAATAGACGGCACCTTGATATATACTAAAGAAATTACGATAATCAAGAAATTACACTTGCAAAAAATGGCTTCTATACCTAAATTAAAAGAATTTAGAAGATATACACAAACAGAAAGGGGTGAATGTCAAGAATATATCTTTTCACCAGATCTAATAAATCTATAAAACAAGATAATTTATTGAAAACTAGAAATCCTGCCATGATTCGTCATTTGAGGTCACAGCCTTAACAATATAAGATACGCAGCTGACACAGTGCTGGTAGCAGACATAGATATGAAATAGAAGAGGTTGTAGACAAGACAATAAAGTAAAGCGTGAAGAGTTAAACGTAAACTACAAAAAATCTTAATGCATTTTCATCAGCAATACAAAAGGAGTCCAACAAAACAAATTACACGTTGGGATTATGAAAATAAAATAGTTAGAAAAATGTAAAAATCATAGAAGTGTTCTAATAAATGACTAAAATTGCTATACTGAGATTAGAAAGAGTATCGACAGGGACAAAATGCATTCCAAAAGCTGAGTATATTACTGAGACATAGGAAAATGTTCTTTAGAAACATAAGTAAAGAGTACTGGACTGTTACGTGATATATTTAAGTCTGTATATTAACGAGTGGTGAAGAATCTTGTCAATGATTGAAGGAAGATTTGAGGCAAAAATATGTGCTTCTACAGATCAATGCTAGGGCTATAATGGACGGAAATTATAAGCAACGACTAATACTGGAGATAGTGAAAACGAAAAAGAAACTAATATTTAACACCAGGAAGAAATAGTTGAAGTTTCGGAACATGTAATGAGAAAGAAGGACATGGAAAATCTGATACTCTAATCTGATAGAAGGAAAGAAAGACGTGGAAGACAGTAGGTGACATACTTGATGGGTTCAAGAAAATAGATTGTTGGACAAGGTTTTGTGGGAAAATGTTTTGAATATATGGATCAGAATCCGACAAGATGAATAAAATAATTAAGTACAAGTTGGAACCAGAGATAAGTTCTTTTTAAGTGAGAATGTAATAAAAGAATTTCTGCCTTCTTGAGATATTTTAATTAATATATATATATATATATATATATATATATATATATATATATATATTCTTTTGGAAATGAGTTGTTTCCGCCACCTAGTTGTCAACCTTTCATCATTTTCAGGGAATTTGTAATAACTGGTTTCTCTGCATTTTTCAAAAGTATAAACGTGGATATTTACGAACGAGACCCTGGAATCTTTAAACAACCGAACATTTTCAAAATTAGGGAAGAGTTACTTAAAGATTATAAAACACTGACATTCAAGTTTGTATAAACCTGGTATTTATTGATACGTGGGATTACAGCTGGACATTATTTCTGATTTGTCATTCAGTATTTGTTTTTAATCTGGAAACAACATAATGGCCTAAAGTTTCCTCCTGGCACAATCTGTAGTCATCAACACCGTTGTATGGTTATGGATTTTTTTCTACGCTTCATTATATATCAGGTTCTTTTTCATTTTTCATTTGTAATTTGCACACGTGGATAGCTAGTTTGTACAATTATTAAGGTTTTCCAGTTTAAGTATAGATTTGTGAATATTCTATCCATTTTCAAAATTCTTTTTGTATAACACGCATATGTTTCTCTTTGTCTATCTGTATCATGTACCTCTGCTTTGTAAATAACCCGTTTTATTTTACAAATCTTTCAAGTGGGCATTTGTTTTTCTCTATATATTCATATTTTTTATTAATGATACACACTTACCCGTTATTATTTATGTTTCTAGCGTTTTGTTTTTTATCTAATTATCTAATTTGATAAATTTCATTGATTTCTTACGTAAAATTTTCTATAATTCTGATTTTTTGAGGCAGTGTTTATTAATTACTATTTTTTTAAAATATTTGCCCTATTTTGGATTTTAACTTTAAGTTAAAAGGTGTGTTGGACCAAAAGATATTTCGATTTCTATTATTTTTTGTTTGTTTATTTGACTGAGATTTGTATCCCAATTTCTTTTTATATCCAGATTCATTAAAAGGCCCTTTAATAATCCTTTTTTATTTCATAAAGTTTGTTTTGTGAGGGAATATTTTTGGTAGACTATGTTCTATTCCTTTTGGAGTGGGTTGGATTATGCTGATTGAATGATTAGATCTAGAGTTTACGTATCTGTACATTATATTCTACATCTAAATATACAAATTTTTTGTTTGTTCTGACTTCTGTTTTTAAATCGAAGTTTTTGAATAGTTTGAAAAGCATTTTTTCTATTTTTCATTTTCTCTTTGTGTCCGGTGTTATCAATAAACCGTCGTCCCTGTATAATCCATGGTTGTCTTGGTGGATTTTCTCATTAATTATATTTAGAATAATCCATATAAACATTATTTTATTTAGAATAATTCACATAGAAAACCACAGCTATGATAAAAATAAATATAATTAAACCCCCCACAAATGATGCTGGTTGGTAAGTAAAGACAAACTGTAACAGCTCATCTATATTTACGACATGCAATTCAGGAGAAAATAGAACAATGTGCTCGCAATACTGATGACAATTTTCAATCCAGTCCCGTCTATATATGTTTAGAATTTTGAGGTGGAATATGCGAAAATTTATTCATACAATAGTGAAACCATGTAAAAGTAGGTAGAAAAAGAACAAATCGTATAATACAAACTCTCTAATCGATAAATTGTTTTTGAAAATCATCAGCTATAAATTAGTCTTGATAATATAAAATAGGAAGATTTTAAAATTGTGTACATAAAAAAAAAACCACCGATTCGAAAGTGAAATATAAGGGAGGATATAGGATGCACATCAACATTAGTGATAGTGTCCAAAATTGTCATTTGCAAAATTTTGAATTAACCACGCAATCTCTTTTCCAATGCTTGTCGGCGATTAATTACAAAGTAAATGCAACAATAAATACAAACAAAAGAAAATAGGGATAGATAAATCTCAATAAAACACCTTACACTAAATTTGGGTTTAACTCTATGAACAAGCATGGCGACTATTAACCAAAATAATTCAAACCTGAGAAAAAAAAAACTGATGTTAATTAAAACCATATTCTGAAGAACATAAATAATATACAACAGGAACAGAATAAACCCATAAATCATTTTCCTACAGAAAAAATTACGGTGAGTGGATCAAACCGAATACAATAATACATGCAAAATAGGAGATGCATTGAGATAATAATTATCCTGAAAACCACGTGTAATCGAACATTTATTATATAAGGGATAAATCTCAGACATAATCAGTTATAGAAAACTGATAAATTTATTGTGATTTTTTATTTTCCTATAGAACATAATATTTATTTTTATATAGAACACAGTATTTATTTTCATATAGAATACAACATTTAATATAGAATAAAACATTTATTTTCATATGGAACACAGCATTTATTTTCCTTTAGAATACAACAATATTTTCATATAGAATACAAAATTATTTTCATATATAATACAGCATGTATTTCTATATAGATCACATAATGTATTTTCATATAGAATAAAACCTTTATTTCTAAAGAGAATACAGCATTTATTTTCAAATAGAATATAACATTTATTTCTATATAGAGGACAACATTTACCTTCATATACATTACAACATTTATTTCCATATAGAGTACCACATTCATTTCCATTTAATATAAAGTATTTTTTCAAATAGTATACGGAATATATACTTACATTAACATTTGCAAACATGAACAAAATATGATGGATAAAGGCTATGGTATTGAAGAAATGAAATAAAGAGAAACTAGAGAAACTACAGATCGTTAACAGATGATGCACGACGAGTATTACTGTGCTTATAAGTTATGTAGTCCTTCGGCATGAGATATCTAGTAATACTTCTGGGTGGTTATGTAATCCAGCCTATATGAGGATACAGAACTCGGCATTCAAAGCCCATATAAGTGTTGATACGCTGTAAAATCTGCAAAATAAAAAATAGTGATTCTTTTAAATATATACTTAATCCATAGATGAGAGATTAGATAATTTGATAACCAATTGCGCAATTGAAATAACTTTGGCGTAAATAGCTTCGGTGATACCGATAAGTACAGTAATTCTCGATAAATTTTACATGATGAATCTAATACATAAGAAAGTAATTTCAATAATAATATCTGTGACATTACAGGGAATAGTAACCTAATAGAACTTACTAAATAAACGGTAATCTTCTAAAATTTTAAATAAAAAAGTGTATATATATATATATATATATATATATATATATATATATATATATATATATATATAGTTTGAATTATAGATGCATAAAACATTAAGTACTAACAATTTATATGCATTTAAAATTAATTATATATTACAATTTATAAACATTTGCTAACCAATGTCATATTAATGGAAGAATTGATATTCATTTGTTAATAAGTAGAGTTTCGTTGCCATATATATATATAATACATCAGTCTGACATTAATGATTTGTCAACCAGTTATCTATTAGGCTTTTAACGTTTGTTCATCAAATATATATTCCTGTTACTATCAATATGCGCTTTTCTGTGACTTAAAAATTACAATGATCTGCCATTGTCATGAAAACCACTCCAAACATCAGATTTTTACTTATATTTTAAGGAGAAAACGGTTGTTTTCTCTTGGATTCGCTGCGTCGCTTCGGACATCGCGTGTCCGTTAATCGCCTGTGATTTTATTTCATTTAAAAATAAAACATTTTTAAACCTTCGTTAGTTGAACCTTTAACATCTTCCTAATTTTTGGAAGTCCACAGACGTGGAAAACGGATGTTATGTTCAATGCTCTTTGTTGAGCGGAAAGGAGGGCATACCTTTCAACTTTATTTCACCTTTTTCTTGGAATAGGCAGATAAAGTAGTATTTTGTTTATTTTTTTTTTACCGTAGTCAGAAATGGTTGTTCTTTAAGCAGTGCTTACATTTATCTGTTTTGGGATGCAAGCGGTTTATTGCAAAAACAAAATTCCGCGTAATGCCAAAGATCAACTGAAAACCAACGATCACTGCAGCAGTAATGAAATTAGTATTAATAAATCTAAAAACATAGCCAGAAAAGATTTATGGTCCAACACCCTCTTTTTGCTAAGTATCTAGCATTGTTATAGGTCAAACTTTTCTTAAATATATCTATAATTCTTTTAATTTTAACAACCCACCAAATAAAATCTTTAATAGAAAAATATTAAAAATTAGTTAATCTTTCACTAGCAAAATCCATGAGATCATTAATTTTCATAATAATAAAATAGTAGATGTTTCCTTTTTTTATAATAATGAGCAAATAAACACAAATTCCCTCTGTAATTGTTTTTTTTTTCATCGCATCACATCGAGCAGGCGGCAACGTGAATATATAACCGTGAATAAAATCTTGTAAGTGGAAGACATTTTTTTGTTCTTTCTTGAGTGCGACAATATCCCAGCTTTGTTACGGGCGACAAATCAACACTGACCGACAAAATTTGTTTCAGCATGATTTTCATGGCGTCTCTGTTTTAGAGTTCGACGAAGCTGATAACTGTGCTTCATTCAACATTCTTCAAAACCATTTAACTTAATAAAACATATTCTATGTCATTCATTTCGGTTTGATACTAGGTCGTCTCAGGTTTTCAGATTTGTAATTGTGTTTCTTTGAAGGTCAACTATTGTTGACGTCTAACCAACCAACCACTTTGAGTTTGGTAGATGGTAGAGCACCTTCGTAGGAAGCCTATGCTAGTCCATTCTCACAACATGACCAGCCTACCTAAGTTGTAACTTTTGTTAGAGTGGTTTCATTCCTGCAATGTTATTACATCTCTTTAGACTTTCATCATTTTTACTCTGTCATTCAATTTTATACTACATATGAAAGCAGGCAGCGCATGTAAAAAGCGTCAAGATTGTTTATGTGCTTTCGGTATAGGGTCCAACTATCAGCACAATAGAGAACGGCTGAGAGAACAACTGATCTGTACATGACGACTTTTACCCTGAGAGGCACGTCTTAAGTTTTCTAGATCCTACGTTTAAGATTACCGAATGATGTGTTGGTTGTGGCTATTCTGGATTTGATCTGTCTGTCTATATTTCTATCAGAAGAGGCTTTTGCATGTGAATGATAATTTTTCATGTGTTCATAAGAACTCATGATTTTTTAATGACTTAATGATAATAATCTGTCTGTCATTTTTAATGAAACCTGCATAAATGGAAGATTGTGGCCCAATAAATAAGGTGGAAAAATTTGCCTGGTATTTTTTGGTACATCAGTTGAGTCTTCTTTATGTTTATAATGAGTAAAAATGTGGTCGTTGTTTCAGAGAATTTATCATGGATAGCTTGAATGTCTTCTATACTGTGTACTAAAGTAATGGCATACTTGTACTTTAAAATTTGCTAGTAGTATAAATCTCAAACTTATATATAACGACTCTTGTGTTGCAGAAAACTATGTCAGTATTAAAAAAATATAATACAAATATTATTATATATAATGGATTACTAAGTATCGAGCACGCTTATAAAATAAATCTCTACAAATAGTGACCTACCATTCTATTAGTTTGTTCTATATCAATGACAAAGAATTATTAACTTTTGTATAATATTAGGGAAAAAAGGTTATTGATAATAATTCATCATTTTTAATGAAATCTGAATCGAAGAGATTATTGCTTAAATATACACATTCATACACACACGCACACACATGCACACATATATATATTTGTATCTATATGTGTGTGTGTGTATATAGATGGAAATGTTATATAAATCAAATTCTTCTTCTCTGTGCCCTGTCTTTTCAGAACGTAGGCGATCATGGTTCTTCACGTCTCCCTATCCCTTCTGGCTCCTAGTATGTATGTTCTCGTTACTCCTGTCAACCAGCGTTCCGTCAAACACCTGATCAGGCCCTTCAAATATGTTATCCGCTGTCTTCCACTGTCTCTCTTTCCTTCTATTTGGCCAGTCAGTAACAGGTCCCCCAGGCTCTCCTTCCTCATTGCGTCTCCCAAAAACTTCAGTTCTCTCTTCCTGTTGCTCAGTATCAATTTCCTCTTTCTTGCCATTCTTTCCAACACCTCATCCATAATATCTGCAGCATCCTTCTGCAGAACCACATTTCCGCTGCTTCAAGTTTTGTCCTCATTTTCGATGATATTGTCCAGCATTCGCTGCCGTATTGAAGAACTGACATCACGTAGCAGTCCAGCACTCTTTTCTTTGTTTCCAGTGAGATTTTCCTGTGTGTTAGTATTTTGCACAGCTTCTGGAACGCGTCTTTTGCCATGCCAATTCGCCTTCCGATCTCCGTGTCGTACTTTCCATCTTTAGTTAGGACACTTCCTTAGTATTTAATTTTTGTACTTGCTTGATTCTGGTATCTCCCACATTTATTTGGCATTTGGGTTGTACCTTTTGCTGATGACCAGTTTTCTTAAAGTTTACTTGTAGTCCTTTTTTGTCGCTCTCCACCGCTCCCTTCTGTATGAGGTCTTTCCGTGTCCGCGATCAGCAACGTATCGTCTGCGTACTTTATGTTGTTCAAGTTGTGTCCTCCAACAACAAATCCTGGCGTGTCATCTAGGGTCCTCAAGATATTCTCGCTGCACAGGTTGAACAAATCCGGTGTAAAGACACATTCTTGTCTTACGCCTCTTTCTATCTTTGTAAATCTACTGAGATCGCTGCCTGTCCGTATGCAGGCCGTTTGCTGCCAGTAGAGATTCTTGATTACCGAAAATGTCGAGGCTGCCGAGCATCTCTATCTGTTCTTTGTGTCGTATCTTGTCGAATGCCTTTGCATAGTCAATGAAACAAAGGTACACATCTTTCTTAATTTGTATTGTCCTTTCGGAGAGCATCCTAATCATGAATATGGCGTTCCTTGTTCCTGTGTCTTTGACGAACCCGCACTGTTTCTGCCCTATCTCTGGCATGATTTTTCTTCTCGCTCTATTCATCAGGATTCTGACCATCAGTTTGGTAATGTGCCTCATTAAGCTGATAGTTCTGTGTAGTTCACACTCGTTTGCGCCTGGTTTCTTCGGCAGTGCTATAAATATCGACTTGCATAGGTCGTCTGGTATTATTCCGCTGCTATAAATTTCGTTTATTATGTCGGTAATTTTTCTATGCCATATTCTTCTAAGGCTGTCAGCAGCTCTATCACTATATCGTCTGGATCATGTGCTTTGTTTCTGTTCATTTTGGCCATTGCAGCTTCCACTTCGGATTTTAGTATTTCCGGTCTATCCATCTCCTTGTGTATTCACGCTTGTTCTCGCTTGTCGCAAAAAAGATCATTTATATTATCTTCCCTGCGCTGGAGTATTTCCTCTTTCTGTAATATGATTGTTCCATCCTTGGATTTTATGCATCCTGTTGAGGAGCAGGTTTTTTTTATCCTGTTAGCTCTCTTATCTCTTTATGCATATCTGCTTTGTTGGGCCTGCTCAGTCTCGCTACTTCTTCGCATTTGTTGTTGAGCCATTCCTATTTGGTTTGTCTGCATTTGTTCCTTATCTCCCGGTGTAGTTTCTTTTAATCTGCTCCATGTCTTGGCCTTATTTTTGTCTCCTTTACATCATGTGGAGGATCTCTTCGGTCATCCACTCGTTTTTTCTTCTGTGTCTAATTTCCTTTCGGGCTATGTTATTCGCTGAGGTCACCATCGCTTCTTTTAGTGACTCCCATTTTGAGTGCCCTTTTCCAATATGTTCTTCATAGTTCTTTCTCACACTGTTATTGCATTTTTTCTGCAGGGTGAGGTCATTCTCTATCGTGTCGTATTGTAGACTTGGTGATGTGCTGGGCTTCTTCAGTCTTCGGAGTTTCACCCTTAGTTTGCAGATGACTGGGACGTGGTCACTTCCGCAGTCGGCACCTGGGTGTGTTTTGCATTGGACCACCGCGTTCCTGAAACTCTTATTCATAGTTATATAGTGTATTTGGTTCTTTGTGTCGCATCCTGGGCTTCTCCGTGTCCATAAACAACCGTGGGTGTTCTTGTAATGGACCCATTTTTCTCCTCGTTCGTTGCACTCCCCTAGTCCGAAGTTACCGCTTGTGTCTCCTTCTCTATCTTTACCTACCTTGGCATTCAAGTCACCCATTATAATCCTAATTTCTTGGTTTTTGCATTGGGCCTTGGCATTGTCCAGTGTTGAATACAAAGTTTCTATCTCGTCCTCCGAACTCTGGGTTTTCGGCGCATAAATCAAATTAAAAGGATTATATTTTATAAAAACGATATTTTATAGTTAAAATAGTAGATATGTTATCTTTTTTTACATCAATGAATATATGACTTTCTGATAATATCAAAAAGACGAAACGCGTCACACGAAATAGTTTTCTAATACACAAATATATATATAATCATCCGCAGACAGATCTTTTTCGCTGTATCACAGCTCATCAATACGGTTAGACTCCGATATGGTGCATCACCCAGGCTCGAAACCCGACCGAATTGGTGTCAGTCGGCGAATCTACCCCTGGTCCAAGAGGCGTTTGGTAGAATATGCATATATGAAACACCACCAATCCCACAAATATTTCCACCGGGTGACAACATTTACTTTACTGATTTATTTACTTTCTTACTTCGTTTACTTATTTACTTACTTGCTTACTTACTATAAACGAGAACTTAGCCAGGAGAAACAAAAGGAACTTAATACGTAATGTCATGTCACAGGTTTATTAACCTGAAGAGAGTCAACTTTAGACTCGCAACACGTTACGTCACAAATACCATTATGGACACTTGATGTATCATAACACGTATAACAATAACAATATATGTAGATTTTAACAAAATGTTCGCGGCCTCACACTTTTTATTCAATACCAATTTCTCTCTTTAAAACAACCTATTTCTGTTTTTAGGACATATATATATATATATATATATATATATATATATACCTACCATATCATCCTCTGTTTGGTAAATCTCGTAAGATATCATGATTGCTATTATTATTATTATTATTGAACTCTATTTTATTTCCGCCATTTTAAATGAGAGCCATTTTGTGCTGACGCTTTTGAGAGCAGCATTTGCCCGGCAAAATGTTCAGACTAAACAGCAGCCGAAATGGCGCCATTAACGATGTTGATGTACTGTACTTATTTATTTAACGCCTGCGCTTTTGTCATGTCAATGCTTCTGATATTGACAAATACGTTCTATTCATCCAAACACGAAATGTTGCTTCTGCTGGTTTATTACGTTTATCTTTCTTTCTTTTCTTCGTTCTTTCTTCATTCATCATATACTTCAAATGTAACTTGGACAATATTCTTTTTCTCGGATTCTGTCCTGATTTTTTCAGCGTTAGAGAAAATGCCACATACTTCATTTCTTGCGAAATCTGTCTTGTTATTTGTTTAACTTTTCTTTGTTATTTTCCAATTCTTTTATCTCCTAAATTCAGGCTTCTCATCTCTAAATCTGCATTGTGTGATTTACTACATATCTATAATGTCAGCCCGTGTATATTTGGAAAGAGAGTCACTATCAAATTCTTACATATATAGATTTAAATAACCACTCATCTGTCTTTCGTGTCATCTATATATCTAGCTAGTTGGGTTGCTATCTATACATGATAAATGAGTTATAGGAAATATCCGGACAGATTACGCAATAATAAAATCTTAAAAATGAAAAGAAAAACATCCACTTTCTTAGGAATTAATTGCGTAATATATATATATATATATATATATATATATATATATATATATATGAGGTCTGAGGAGAGGGTAAGGCCGAGGAGGCGTAGTGTGTTGCTCTCAGGGAGAATCGCTTGGTCCATGCTTATGGGAGACAGGAGATGTTGTCTGTCAACAATCTGGGGCAACCTCTCCTGTCTCCCACATTAAGCCTCCTCAGACCTCAAATGGAACCACTATATTGATTCCATAGCTAAATCTACTACTAAGAAGGTTGGGTCACTATACCGATCCAGGATGTTTTTTTCCGCCTGAATCCATCCTGCATATATACAAGTCAACCATCCCAACGGGCATGGAGTACTGCTGCTATTTATGGTCAGGCCTCCCTGCCGTTCTCCTCAGTGATCTCGACAGGCTCCAAAGGAAAGTCTGTAATGTGATAGGTACTGATCTGGAGGCTCGACTGCAGCCACTTCCACACCGTCGAAATGTGGCTTCCCATTGTCTATTCTATAAATAATTTCATGGCTTCTGCTCAAGCGAACTTAAGTCACTAGTGTCTCCTCAACAGGTGTTTACTTGTGCAACCACACTGGCAACTGGGTCCCACCCATTCACAGTCAGGTTAGCCAAATGCAGACGACAATTCTACTCCTTCAGCTTCTTCTCTCGCACTTCCCGCCTGTGGATCTCGCTCCCATATTCTTGCTTTCCTGGCGGCTACAATCTCCAGAAATTTAAATGCAATGTCAATAATCATCTATTAACCACTGGACTCTAGCTCTCTCCCCACCACCGTATATCCTTCCCTTCCTCTCCAATTATGTATCTGTTATCGCAACTGCATTCTCAGCTTTCTATTGCTCCTTTCTAACTAGTTTGTACTCCTCACTCTTTTCTAATTAATCTTTTTACAGTTATGTTGCCCTCTGCACCTCAGTGGCATTTTTGCCTTGCTCGGGGTGAAATTATTTAAAAAAATATGATCAGTTTGTGCTTGTTGGTAGACATAATTTTCTATATAATTCTTAATTACTTTCTCTCACTTTATCTTTATTTTCCTTGTCTTACTTTGCATTTTTATATAGTAAGTTTTATCTATAAGTTTAGATGGCTGAATGATTGTTTATCTATCAATCTATCTAGAAACAAAAATATTCACATACCTAAACACACGCGCATATATATATATAAATATGAAATGACAGACAAGGTGTGATGGCTAAGTTAAGCAAGATATCATAACCATAACATATTGTCTGTCATTTTTAATGAAACCTGCATAAGAGAGGTTGCTGCCTATGTGCATTATATAAATATATATATATATATATATATATATATATATAAAGAGAGACAGACAGACTAACAAACCGAGACAGAAACACACAGAGAGAGAGAGAGAGAGAGAGAGAGAGAGAGAGAGAGCGACTCTACAAAAATATTATCAATTTTACTCGCATACTTTTATCTTCTTTCATTTTCTGTCTTGAGCTCAGGCTAAAAAAATTATGGCTACAATAAGATACCGTTTCCCATACTGAAATAAAGGTTCTTCCAATCTGTGTTCCTTATTTTGTATAAGAATAGCAGCTACGATTTTGAGACTTACCTCTAATTTACTGTCGCATATTTTTCATCTTGGAAATGATCATATGTTTAGAGTTAAATTTTGAATGCAAGCAATATGCTTTTATATATGTGCACGGATAATATTGAGTTTGAATAGGTGACATGTGAACCTCTAAGAAAATATTTTGCATGTATTGGCGATGTAAAGAATTGAAACTGTGTTTTTACTGTTGATATTAGACATAAAATCTTCCAGAGGACTTGAACTTTAATAAACAGATTTAGACTTTCATCGGCACAGTTCTGAGTTCTGCCGTTTGTGGTAAAACTTAGTTATTATATTTCAAACATTTTCCAGAAATATACAGATATAAATAAAATAATATATTCAGGTGAATAACATTACCTATTACTTTTAGAATTAAACTGCTTGAAAGATTTCAAAATTGTACCAAGCTTGTGAACTTCGTGTGAACCTGAATGAAAAATGACAAAACATTCTTATATAAATTGGAGTATATTAATATATGAATAGTGTCTGCAGATTAAGCCTCGAAGAAAAGTTAGCTAAAGTATCATTTCCAGAACGAGAAAGCTAGCTAAATGAAAGGGCCAAATATTGGCTGGATGTATAAACGTTAGAAAATACATTTGAGGCTGCAACAAACCCGGTCGAAAGTACGTAAAATATTATTTTGCTAGTCTTGGCTAAATAATTTCTTATTTTAAACTTCTTGTTATGCATTTTAAAATTCTTGTTATGCTTTCAAAAAAGCCTTTGATAATCGGTATTTATTTAACCTCCTTCCCGACTGCAGCTAAATATTTTTATCTTGGGAACATACGCGTTTGTTCTGGTGCCACGGATCGAAAATCATCCAGCCATCGCTTCGTCACTAACTGTATACAATGTTTTTTTAGAATATCTAAACTCTTCACAACTGACCCCACAGTCTTACGAAAAGGTATGTTAGCTTGTTCTATAATCGGTTATTATAGAATACCTCACGATACTGAAAGTTTGAAATCATTGTTGCCTAATCGACTGAATTTCATAATGAAAATATTTAAAAGTTCTACATGATAATTTATATTTTTCTTAAAATATGTATGAAGCAATATTTAATACAGTGTCTCCTGGTTTAATTTTACTCTAACCATTAACTGTTTAACAATTACACACACAAAAACACACACGCACATACATACATACACACACACACACACACACACACACACCCGTATATATATATATATATATATATATATATATATATATATATATACAAAAAAATCTAAAGTGAGCCAAAACCTACCGCGGTTTTACACTACGGATCGTCAGGGCAACCGCGGTAGGTTTTGGCTCACTTTAGATTTTTGTGTGTCTTTGCTCTACTTTTGTATATCTTCTTTTGTACTTTGTATCGAGCAATTTTTCTTGTGGTTGGTTCCGTTTGGGTTTTTTTTTCTTTACTACGGAGTATTGAATGTTTTGTTCTTGTTCGGCGGATTTCTTTTTTTTCTCCCCATTTATCCGACGCCTTAGTGCACCGGATTGTAACGGAATTAGATTCTGTTTGTTAGTGGGTTTTTTGAAGGTTTATTTTAGTATAAATTTACGGCCTACATACTTACAGAGTCTATTTAGTTATTATATATATATATATATATATATATATATATATATATATATACACACACACCCGTGTGTGTGTATGTATGTATGTGTGGATGTGTGTGTTTTTGTGTGTGTAATTATATATATGTTCTTCTTGTGTAAACGAGTTATTATATGTGGTGTCTTCAGGCGATTTGGAATAACTGATTTTACCGTTTATTTTTTTAAGAATGCTCACGTAAAAAAAGTTAAAAGCAAAATCGCCTGAAGACACTACATGGCAAAATCTTAACTCGCGTAATAAATCGTTTGCAAATAAAGAAAATTCTAAAACTCTAAAATATATTTGTATTGAACAAATACAAATATGCAATGGTTTAATTTTATTAAGTAATTAAACAATATATATATATATATATATATATATATATATGTATAATAATAACTACATAGACTCTGTAAGTATGTAGGCCGTAAATTTATACTAAAATAAACCTCCGAAAAAACCATGAACAAACAGAACCTAAATCCGTTACAATCCGTCGGAGAAATGTGGGGGGGGGGGGGGAAGAAACCCGCGGAACAAGAACAAAACATTCAATACTCCGCAGTAAAGAAAAAAACCCAAACGGAACCAAACACAAGAAAAAGTGCTCAATACAAAGTACGAAAGAAAAGATACAATAGTAGAGCAAAAACACAGAAAATCTAGAGTGAGCCAAAACCTACCGCGGTTTCACACTAGGGATCGTCAGAAGATCCGTAGTGTGAAACCGCGGTAGGTTTTGGCTCACTCTAGATTTTGTATATATATATATATATATATATATATATATATATATATATATATATATATATCCAAATGAATAATGAACGAAGATTATAATTAAATCGTTCAAAACATTAATTTAAGACAGTGGTCAATATAAAAAATAGAGAAATGAATTTTTATTATTAATTATTAATTTATAACATGTACAAACTATAAAAATAATAAATATTTTATAACTTTGTTTCGACATTGAAAGAACAAGGTCTCGTCATGTAGTTAATAATGATAAGTGAAATGATTTACTGAGGTTTTTTTATTTTCACAAAATGAAAATAACACGACTTCCTGTTACTTTTAGAAATCTTTTTGTACGAGGTAAAAACATATTAAAAAGAGTGGAAAAAGAAAGAGGTTACAAAAGATTGGAAAATAAAATGAGAAATCAGGAAAAAAAATAAAGAGGAAAGGATATGATACAGAGGAAATATATAATAAAGAGGAAAATAAGTAAAAAGTTAATTTTAATTTTTTTCGATAAAAGGTTTATTGATATCATTATTAATCTCTTCGTACAACATAGTTCATTCAGTGTCAAAACAAAATGTTGAAATTTTGTAGTAGTTTGTACATGTTCCAAAGTATTAATTAATAATTTGCTTTTATACCTGGTAACACAAATATTTACTCGTATCAATAGTTTAGCATCAAGATCCCACTCTTTTACCGTCGAAATAGTTTAATGTTACCGCCTCTTCTACTCTATCAATTTCATTTTTCGCACTTCTAGTTTTATGGAAAGCACATATGCTTGCTTCCCTGATACAATCCTCAAAAGTTTAAATGCAACGTCAATATCCATCGTTTATCTACTTGATTCCCATCCATCTTTTATCTTTTCATTCACATCCTCTGTACACATTTTATTCACTCATTGCAATCCCCGGTGCAACAGTAGCATTTTTGCCTTGCTTGGGTTGAAAGCGATACTATGTATCAACAGATAGATGAGGTCGCTATGGGCTCTGCTTTGGGCCCTGTGCTTGCCAATATTTTTGTGCGCTTTCATGAAAAGAGAATACGCAGGAGTTCACTTCAT
The DNA here is from genome assembly GCA_037127315.1 of Ascarosepion bandense. Taxonomy (NCBI): domain Eukaryota; kingdom Metazoa; phylum Mollusca; class Cephalopoda; order Sepiida; family Sepiidae; genus Ascarosepion; species Ascarosepion bandense. The sequence continues at coordinate 2,809,640 of JBBBDQ010000932.1, forward strand.
CCTCAATTGTATAGTCGATATGTGGATGGCACTTTCTGTTTATTTGAAAATGAACTTGAGTAAGACCAGTTTCTCTGTTTTCTAAATAATATCCATCCAGCACTGAGGTTTACTTTTGAGAAAGAATCGAATTTTCAACTAGCTTTTTGAAATGACATCTTACATCGGACACCTACAACTTTTCTCACCTCTGTCTATAAAAAAACATTTTCGGGATTATATACGCGTTGGGATTTCTTTTGTTCTAAAAAAAAAGTAAATTAACCATTAATAGAATTCTAGTCTACAGGGCCTTAACGATTTGTACTAAATGTTTCCTTGATGAAGAAATCAATTTGTAAAGGAAACCTTATGTAGTTTTGGGTATCCGACCGACACCGTGCATTCGGCCATCTGTAAAAAAAGTTTTGAATTCAAAAAGGATAAACTTATTACTATCAAAAATGCCTTGTTTATCTTAGACTTCCCTATATTGGATCAAAATGTGAATGTTTGGCTAGACAAATTTCATCAAATGTTCATTGTTGTTTTTTTTCTTGGCTGAGGTACGTGTTGTATTTCAAACCCGGCCCATGTTATGTTTTGCACGCAAGGATGTTCTTCCTCCCCACAAAATTAATTCTATCATTTATCAATATAAATGTAGTTGTGGAGTTGACTACATAGGAAGAACAACTCAGCGTTTCGACATGAGAATTAAACAACAAAAATAAGGAATCACACCTTACCTCGAAATGGATCCGTCCCTAATACCTACCGTTCCGCTATTTGCGAGCACCTTATAATGAACCGAATGTGTGCTGCTAATTTTAGTGTTGCTCGGTTCACTGTTGTGTACCGATTTCACTCTTCATTTAACTTTAAGTTTCTGGAAGCTTTTTATATCAGGTTCCGAATGCCTGTATTGTGCGTGAGTTGTTGGGACTCGATATAATTAGCCTCTAGCATGCACATTTGTTTTTAAGTTTCTCATTTTCATGACGCATTTTTTTTATTTTTTAAATTTTGATTAAAATCTCCCGTAGAGGCATGAAGAGCGTGAGCGAAACCGGTTGCTTCGCTCTTTAACATATTTACAATGTGTAACTTCAAGCTGCATACTTTTATTTCTTTAATATATATATATATATATATATATATATATATATATATATATATATATATGTTATTAATCGAAAACACACACACATATATATATATATATATATATATATATATTTGGTATTGACTGAAAACACATTTAAGCCCTGATGATTTAACCAAATGTCTTCATTTAAACTAGAAACTTTAAAAAAATGTACAATATTGGCTATCTACGTGAAGAAATTTAAATTGAAATTTTGAAATGTCCTAGATAGAACTTGGAATACAGTGAACACAGCCTAGTCTTACAGTGGTTTAAAAATATATAGACTGTTCCAGGTAAAAATTTAGCTATTATGTTATTTCCAAATAAAATGGTATTAATGATTGAAAGAACAGAAATAATCACTAAGTTCAACCATATCATAAAATATGTATTAGTGTCATACAACCTGGGTTGAAAACGTTATAACTTTCTCATTTTTAAAAACTGCGCATTCATCCAAATGCAAACGACAGTTCTACTCCTTTCAGCTTCTCTTCTCGCACTTCCCGCCTGTGGAATTTGCTTCCTTATTCATGCGTTCCTGACGGCTACAACCTCCAGGAATTAAAATGCAAGGACAATACTCATCTCTTAACTATTTCATCCTAGTTCTTTTCATACTGCCCTGTATAGCCTTTCCTTTCTCTCCACCTTTGCAACTGTCATCACGCCTGTATTCCCATCCTTCTCTTGCTCCTTTCTAACTGGTTCGTCCTTCTCTTCGCTTTCATCTAATCTTTTTCTCTTATGTATACCCCTGCACATCAGTGGCGTTACCGTCTTGCTCGGGGTGATATGATTAAAAGAAATCCCCGATATTTAAGTATTCCTAAAAAAAAAAAAACGGTAAAAATCACTTATTTCAAATCAGCTGTAGAAAACTTATAATCTTACAATAACTCACTTACAAATGAAAAATATTCAAAGATTCTATAATATTATTGTGTTTAACAGATTTTAATACAACTGCGTACTCGTTTAATTTACTTACGATGAAAATTAATTAATTAATATATATACTCTGGAGAAAATAATATATAGTACAATGTACTTTTTTAAAAAGTTCCTGATTTGTTTCTGCAGTCTGTCCAGGCCTAGGTGTTGAGAGAAAAACAGATTCGTATCTCACTCTGAAATAGAAGGAAAACTTATCTGTACATTTTACTAATTCATAACCCCTATAAAAATAGGGCTTGGTTGATCTAGGTATAAGCTCTACAGGCAACTACAGTTTAAACTCGACACGCTTCTGAATGTGCGTAAAAACATATTTGTGTTCGTGTATTAATTCACTACAGTTGCATTCATTGAAACAATAGACAACTTCTAAAATGCATCAAAATGAGAATATTTTTTTATAATTGGTTCGCGTTAGCCGAAGGATGTAATATCGATTTCGAGTTTATCAATGTTACTTACCGATCCAACAGCGAGAGATAATGCACCATGAACAAGTGAATCTAAGAAAAAAAATAAAAAATAAAAACAGCGACTCATTAAATCTTAATGAAGAGGCGCTTGATGAATTGCCAGGAGATAAGTATTCATATCTGTGTGCCTATATATTTGGGTCATGAAGTGTAGAAATCATGACAGATGAATGATACTCCTATCTGAACCCGCTGGACTCAACCGGAATGTTATCTCGTAAAGCAATGTTAAAATATGGCGCACTAGATATAAAAATAAAGAAAAGAAATCTTATACCCCTGAAGACAAAGGAAATATATTATTCTACGAGATACCTACATAGAAGCAATACTGATTACAATCAAAGTTTAAGCAATCTGAGCTGTTTTGTTTAATTTTATTTACGTTTTACAGTATCATCAGATTATATGCAGCATTTGGAGGATGGCTGGTATCAATTAGAGGAGATTTTCATCAAGTAGTAGTAGGCCTGCGACTGTCAGTGTTAACCATGAGTAGAATGCAAGTTGTCTGCATAGCTAGAGCATCGGCGTCTCTGACTGTAGAAACCGATGCGGAAGTGACAGTCTTTGCTGCAGAAGCTGCATTTATGTTTTGTTTCTGGTCTGTCAGAATTGTCATTTTGCTACCTGCGAAACCGCCTCTTCCTGGTGACTTGTGTTAATTGCTTCTCTCTTGATTTAAGTTGTCGGGCTAGAGTTCCTCTCTATTTGAACCGGTTGACTGCTAGGCTCTCCCATGACTCCGTGTTGAAGCCCACAACTTTCATATCGCGTTTTATGATGTCACGATACCAAAGTTGTTTCCGCCCAAATGTGTCTTCTTCCAGAGGCCAGCTCTACATACAGGTGGTCTTTTGTAATGCGACTGTCTGGCATGCGGTGGACTTGGCCTAGTCAGCGGTGTCTGCGCTGTTTAGGCGCCTCTCTTACCTGGTGTACGTGGTCCATGTCTCACTGCCATATAGTGATTTTTATCAAGTGATACTACACGTATCGTGATATGGCAAATTTGTGTAAACTAGGACTAAATTATTAAAGAATATATAATTCAGCCTGTATTTAATTTTAGAGCATGCTTTGTGGATATCTTTTTTACTGAATATAGTAGAGAATATGAATATATTTCTGGGGTGTTCTGGTTTTTTCTCAGACTTATTCATTATATCCATCAACATAAATCATTATACAGTTTATACATTGTGTACTAACATTTCAGGAAATCTTTGGAAATATTAAAAAAAATCAAAATCAGTGATATTACGCAGGCATCTATCGATCGTCCTAATGACATGCCGTGGAATCATTATAATTTCATGAATAATCTAATTTTGATTCCTGATTAAGTTGATCTGAAATTTGGAAGATATTGAAAACAGTTATTTTATTTTTCGGTTCAAAACGAAGGGAATGTTTACCGAGTGAAGTTAAGATGTCAGAAAGTCTAATCAATTACACTATAGCAGAAAGAGAAATGAAACAACGTTTTTCCTAAGCCAAAAGAAACATTAACATAAAGCAATGTGGTATTTCATTTGAGGCTGGTTACTAGATGTTATTCACAATGTGTGTTGTGGTTGTAGGATGTGCGTTGTGGTGCAATGAAGAAGTACTAATCGGAGAGCCGAGATCGAATTTCAGTTGAATTCCTTGCATTCACTTACACACAAATATATTTGGGAAAGATACTAATCCTTCTATTCCCTCCAGTTTTGGGTTAAATAATACTGCCGAAAGCCAAGGGTAACTACTGCGGGATAATCGCCTGCCTAATCTCTCATGTCTCTTTCGAGACATGATTGCCCAAAGTTGGTAGCACGTATGGAACTTAACTAACTAACTAATGTTAAATAAAATAACAAAAATCATTGGCCTTTTCTTAAGTTGCATTGAAAGAAATGATCACTGACAATAAAAGGATGCGTTATGAAGCGAAAACGATGTATAGTTCGAAGAGATTCAATTGCTTTAGAATAATACCGGTGCATTACTCGCACACATCTGTCATAGCTCAAGCAGCAAGGATGAAAGATGGTGGTTTCGAAGCAGCTTTTCAGGTTGCCTTCTTAATGATTTTAAGGTGAGCTTGTCTGTAGTGATATCAAGTCAGCTAACAGAAACTTTGATTAGAATGCTGTAAGCAAAAGCACTTCAAGAATTTGAAGTCGAAGATATGCCAATTTCATATGAATCACACAGTTCTGGACCATAAGTCTCTGTGTCCTGCTATATAAGAGTATATTAGCTAAATATGTGGAAAACTTGCTGGATATTTCCAGGTTTTAATGAGACAGTCAAATTTCAGCACCATCACAGAAGCAAAGCATACAAGTTGAACCGTTTGTACCCCCAAACACTGTCTAAAACCTCAAACAACTATGAGTGACAGCAAGTCTTTCATTGCTTTCCCACACAAACCCATATTCGATCGAATGAATCAGTGATGAAAAGTGGGACCTGCATGAAACATTCGAGCGTGCCAGATAATGGTTTTCATCACAGTGACCTGTATCTCACACTAAAAACGCCTCTAAACCTACAGAAGTCCGTGCTCTCTATCTGGTGGACAAGTCAACAACTTATACAAGATGAGTTGTTACCCACAGCGGTTGGAATGTGTGCAACCGGCAGTGAAGTAAAAGAGTTCCGCATTGGTTAGTCGCAACAGTGTACTGTTCTGCCATGATTAATCCAGGCTTCATATGGCGACTTACCTAGAAGATACTGTGGCATCCGCTTTACTCAAGAAACAAAGAGTCAACAGATTGCCACTTTTCCCATTCTCTGAACGACAAACCTTGTGCGAAATTCTTCGTAAATGAAGTAGTTTTTGCAGCAGTCACTTATAAACTTCAATACGTCAAAAATCCTTATTCTCGCCGCTAGAGTATTACATCAGGAGGAGCGTTGGCCAAAAGGTTTATGTATGTGAATTACGCTGAAGACAAAAAGTAAGTCAAAATTACACTTTTCTTAATTTTTTCTTTTTTTGATGAGTTAAATGAAACAAGACTTGGAAAACGGTTGTACGCACATACAAAAAGTTACGTCTTTCATTCACGGATTCATTTTTAATTTCTCGTCATGTATTCCGTAATAATATCAATCAATAAATCTTCATTGCTTTCACAAATATATAAAATATATTTAGGTTCAACGGAAGAGCATATTTTTCTAAATACTGAATACAAGTGTCATTGTATTTCAAATATGTAAGTCTCTTTCAGTATTTAATCATATTCAGCGACCTTGACTAAAATATATTGCCGGGAAAATATTGTCACGAAAACCATTAGAAGCGTTTAACTATTTATAATTTCTTGTATCCAAAATATGAAAGAGTAGAAATTGCAAGTAATGTTTATCGGCTTCCGTAGCATTAAGTTTGTCTGTACTTCTGCAGGTAGTATGATAGGTTTTTCATCTAAACGTCCACATTCTTTAAGGCATATTGTAAAAACGATAGCATTTTCAGAACATTAAATAGTGTACGCATTAGGAACCTTTGATGCTTGTTTGAGTAATAAGATCTTATGTTCAGCAATAGCTATATGTGAATTCACATATTGTAATTACAATAAGTATACAGGGATAGAGTATACAGTTTAAGAGTGTTATTGAATCTTGGACAGGACTTTTAGATAACAAAAAACAGTTACCTATTGGTCTGATCGTATTTGTGCTCATATTATTTACTTCAAATTCAAAAGTTTCCTTCAAATGCAATACATATATATATATATATATATATATATATATATATATAAATTTTAAAATATATGTTCAATATATATAATATATATATATTTAAAGAAATGGTGTACCAGAGAATTTAATTATGGTTTTGAAAATGATAGAATCCAAAATATCTTAAATATATACACTGATCGTAAATTAAGTAACATGGTTACAATGATTGTATGACTAAAAACAAACAAATGGGTGTAAATACGCTCCTAGAATCAAACATAGAAGAAACATTAATCAAAATTGACCTCTGGCACATGGAGAACAAAGTACATTCTCCTTCTGCTTGCACAAAAACTAATAAGATAATGAGTTATATTATAAATAAATATGAATGAGCCTATTTTGGGAGCAGCCACGCAAGACCAAGTTAAGTCATTTCCACCATCATGCTTCGCTAATGATCTTGATATGCTTTGGGTCATAAGCAGATATTTTTTTCTGCATCATTTTGAGCTCATAAGTATATAAAACATTCTCCCATCTAAAAAAACGGTGATAGTCTCAGATATTTGGGAATTAAAAGGACTTGTGTTTATTAGCTATCTTCAAAATGGTCTCCGCATCAATGTCAAATTACCGAGGTAGTTAGGAAAGGCTATCGGGATAAAAGTCACAGGAAAAATAGATGAAAGTGGCCTTGCTTCACCAGAAAGATGGTCCAGAATATGTTATTTGTTTCCATAGTTGTAGACCTGAATGTATTAATCAAATACCTGTACTTCTAATTTCAACATCATTTGATACCCGACATGACAAAACCCTCCCAACTCTCCCCCTATGTACATCCTAACTCGTCTATCGCACTGTGCAACCCCCTGCGCTATAGTGGCAGTAGAATGCCTTGCTTGGTGTGACATGATTAAAAACAAATGTAGTAGTGCGGAACAAATAGGGGAATAATGAGAAGCTAACTGAGATGAGAACTTGTCTCTGATTAAAAATGAAGATTTATAATCCATTGCACCATCCGCACATCCAAGATATTCCTAAGCAGTCACCCATCTAGGTACTGACCAGGTTTGATATTGCTTAATTTCGGTGCTTGTAGTGAAAGATAAGTTTCAAAAGTATGTTACAGTAAGCCGTAGGATTCCCTAAAATCGAGTCACTTAGACGGTTGCATCCCAGCAAAGTTATATTTCTTGAAGATTTCTACTTTTAATCCATCTAATTAAAAAATAATAATTGTCTGAATTCTATATATTGGATATTGCATAAAGATCTCTCAATCTGCACTGTCCTTCTAAGCTAACCAGTATAAAAACCACTCATTTTGATAAAAAAAAAAGCTGTTTCATATTGTCTAACGTTGGATTTTTTTTCCTGCTGGTTGCAACTTGTTTTTTAATCTACATATTTTCGCACAATCCATCCTTTGTGGCCTGACATGGTAGCTTTGAAAGATAAGTCATTTATTTTCATTTGAGCATTCAATAGCAAAATAAAATACGTTCCCTTAATTTGATTAATCAAATATTAAAGAACGCTAAACATCATATCTTCGAAAATGATTTAAATATATATATGTGTTTTAAATGCATTTCGTCAGCAAAATGACATACCTGATGCCCTAATGGGCGATCATATCTCAAAGGGACTGATTGACTAGGCAGAATATTTACCTGCAATAGGTTGCTATTATTGTTTACGGTAGACTCGATGCTAACCAAGGCTAGATAACTTTTTTTTTAATCATATCATCCCGAGCAAGGCGGTAACGCCACTTATGTGCAGGGGTCTACATACGAGTGAAGAGATTGGAAAAGAGAAAACCGGAAACCGCATCCTAAACAGGAAACAAGGGATGAGCCTCTTCACCTGTTCAATAGACGTGGGTGGAGCGTGAACCAGGCGATACTTTAGTCTATCTACTCCAATTGAAAAAAAGAAACAAAGTGAGAAGATTAGAAATTAAAAACTTAAACTGTCCTTTTATTTTGTTGGAGTTTTTGGGTACCCTTGTATACTAGTGAGCCAGTCATGAACTGACTCATTTGATAGGTCACCAATAAAAGAGTTAACTAATCAGATGGCTAAAATTATTCAATGCGACGTGTATAAAGGTCCCTACATTTCCCAAGAATTGGCGATATAGTTTGATTCAGTAGAGTGTCTGACGCGTGAGTGTTAATCTTTGACGATGTTTCATTGAACAGCTTACGTACTGCGCTCTATTGTATATTCATAAACTATGGTGAACATGGAAGCTTGAAAGAGAAGAGGTGCATTAGTACCTTTCGTAAGGTTATTTACGCGTAAATAGATGCAAAGAATTCAATTGGAATTCGAATTCGGCTCGGATATCCACTGCACCACAACACACATCAAATGTATTAATATGCAAATAAATTATTTTTTTACCATAAGATTCACCATATACAAAGCTTGGAGCACCACCTGACGTAGATAGTTACGTAAAGGTGTAGTTTCTATTCATAGAAGAGAAGATAATCGTTAACTAAAAATTTTGATCACGTTTAGATTGTAGTGATAAGGGAATTTTGTTGGGTGTCTGTTTCACAGGGCAGTGGTTCGCGGGAAGAAGCTTTTTAAGTAGATCTTAATTCTCACCTATGTAATACGGAAAGAATGATGGGTGATTTGATAATAAGTAAGTGGTACGGTGGGTCCTATTTTGAGGAACCAAGTAATGTAGCTCATCCAAGCCCTTTTTTCTTTTGGTAATAACGAAATAACATTAAAAGACTCGTCAGAGCCCGCCTGTGTAAGATAATTTGAAGGCTGCAAAACAATTATACTTCGAAGATGACTCGGAAAAGCTTTTGGAATCTATAGTGACTAGAGAGTAATGTCTGGTCAGCTCCCCTCCAAATATGGTAACTGTGCTACATTTTGTGTTTGATTTGGTTCTTGCAAAGGTAGAGGATATGAAGAAGGATCAGTTACTTACTTGAGCTGTACAGAGAGCCGATCATTTTAGCTACAATTTTAGTGATAGTTCTTATATAGAAATTCCACTTGAGGTTTGGTTTCAGTTTCTGTCCCATATCAATATCTCTACATTGTGCAATCTCTTTTGATTTTGATTATTTTTATCATCATTCCAATTTGTTTTTCATATATAGCAACAAAACTGCAATAACATTGCCACTTTTTCTACTTTTGAATTTAGCCAGCAATTTAAGATCAATGCTATCTGTTTTTGTGCCATATTCATGAACGAATCATCGTTTATTTTTTTTGAAAACGTTTCTTCTTTTCTGAAAATGTGCATAAAATAAAGAAAAGGGAATTAATTTTCCTTCATTTTCAATTTTAAAGTAAAAAAATTTAAAAATTCGCAATCCAAATATTTCAGTTACGTGTAAAAGGAAATTATTTGTTCAAATGCCACTCGGTGAAAAATGTTATGAGCTTCTGTTCCAAACCAACACGTGATTTTATTTTTCTATTCTGTGGAATACTGACATTTTTATTTGTCTATTATTAATTTTTCTAAGTATTTCTATAAGAACCTGCTGATTCACCGATTTTAAATTGATACGATTTACAGTTTTTTCAAATGTCTATCTATCTATCTATCTATCTATCTATCTATCTATCTCTGTCTCTCTCTCTCTCTCTCTATACATATATATATATATGTGTGTGTCTATGTGTGTGTGTGTGTTATGCACACGCACACATACATTTCTTTGAAACAGAAAATATAACAAGAAAGTGGAAGAGATGACGCATACGCTGAATTCGTAATGAAATTCAGAAAGAAAATGTAAATGATAATGACACTTCAAATAATTCTGTGTATAATTTCATTAACCAGAAAATAAATAACGGATTTGTAGTCACATAGTCAAAAGTTACAGTGAGCATTAATATGCGGGAAGACAAATTGTAATCAGCAGGACAGTAGAGTTTGACATTTTTCATATTGAAGTGAAAATCGGCTCTAAAATTTGTGGAAATCGCTTGGAACGATAAATATTAGACATTCTTTATTCCTTATGTCTGACAAAAAGAAACATGTTAGAATATCGGAAAATCATAACGAAAAATAATGAAATCTTTTTTGTCCGGTGTTTTCAGAAACATATACAGTTTAAGTAATTAGTTATTAGTCATAATAAAATTAACCTAGTAAACAGTTATATTAAAAAGTGTTTAATAAAATTATATTGTAGAACTTGTTAATATTCTTCATTTGAAAACGAGTTATTACGCGACCTACGCTTCTAGCATGTTGTGCCTTTAGAAGATTGCACTACCTGATTTTTTATGAAATATAAATAAATAAATAAAATTCTTAAAATATAAAAAACAGTAAAATCAGTTATTGCAAATCGCCGGAAGACACCACATGGCAAAAACATGGCCGACATAACAGCTTATTTACAAATGAAATATATATATATATATATATATATATATATATAAACAAAATTGTCAAGGAAATTATCACATTCTGATCATTCATAATGTCTTTCAAAATTAATTACCGTATTTTATTAGCAGCCTATCAATAATTTTTATACTGACTCTTCTTATAGTTTCCATCAAAATACTAGCCTCTTACGCATTTTATTCAGTGTGAGTGGCAATCTTCTCTTTCAAGAACTTATATATATATATATATATATATATATATAGGCAGATCTAGATATGTAAATTCAGAAAAGTGTTCCAGTGATGAGTCAACTTTGGACTCGAAAGTCGTAAAACGAAAATAATAATATTTTGTACATTTCATGCATTATACGATAGATAAAAAATATTGACAATAATATTCACACTAAACCTACTCTATCAATAAAATGTTCACGACTTCTCACACTTTTCCCATATGTATATATATATATATATATATATATATATATATATATATATATATATATATATATATATATAATACAGAGGAAAGTAGAAAACAATCTCTTCGAAAATTATGATTTAATGAAACTGTTCTCCATATAAAATTCAATACGAAGGAAGTAGAGAAAAATATACTAAATAATACACCAGATTAGCCGAGTGTCTACTGTTAGATATCTTCACGCTTCTTGTGCTTGAAGATACTTAACGGTAAAGACCCGAATATTCTGCTGTTACGCTCATTCAGTAATGAATTAGAGCACTCTGGCTATTGAGCGTGTATAATGATAATATACACGCAAAAAAGTCTGCCGTTTTCTACCGAGCGCCCATGGCACAGAGGGAGAATCGCCGATTGGCGACAATTCCGTCCGGGTTTCAATCCTGGATTAAAACCAATCCGTACTTATGCGCTGTAATACAGCGAAACAGATCTGTCTGCGGATGACTATATATATATATATATGTGTGTGTGTATGTGGGGGGGTGTTTGCCAATATTCTTGCTGTACAGTCTTTTGAAAATATTAATAAATATATGACAAATTCTCAGAGTAAATGCTAAGAGGACTCACATGTGCGCACCTACATTGCAACTGGATTTCGATTAGAAAAAGGATGGCTTTTCTTTTGAGAATCAGACACTTAACAACCACTAGATTTTGAAAGCCACTCGTATTATGTGCATCTGTGTCTTCCGTATCCCTCAAAGTTGACAAGGGACATTTCTGCATATTCTTTTTAGTCCTATTAAAAGTTCATTCATCTTTAACACTATTTATCAAATTATAAAACAGCAAGATAAAATAGATTTTATATTTTAGCGCCAGGCTTTGCCTTATTATAATAACAGTCTCTCTATGAAGAAATAAAACAATTAATCTAAGATATTTTACTTGCGCTTACCGCCTGGTTTTGTCGAATGTGATATTTTAAAGCAGCTTCCTCTCCCACTCGCACTCTCTCACTAGCCGTATCCGTTAAGTCACTAACTGTGGTATTACGTTCAAAGTAGCGAACAGAGACTAAGCAAATATGGACATTAGTTGACGACAAAAAAAAATGAAATGAAATAAAAATATGAATATGCATAAGGAAGGAAATAAATATATCGCTTAGAATTTCCTGTCGATTCCGGGAATAGACTGAACGCAGTTTGAAATAAGAATAGTTTGCCTATGCAATCGACATTTCAGACCTTCTGTCGCCACAAGATGGCCGCTATTTTAACCATTTCTAATACAAATACGCAGAACACTTAAATCAAGGCAAACATATACGGACTCAATAATAATATGCACACAACATGAAAGAAAACAAAAAGTACAGATTTTGAATAAATACAGATTATTAAAAAAGTGTAGCGTAAGTGTCATCAGAACTGCAAAGTTAATCGGCGAGCCTTGTTCAAAATGCAGCCTAGACACCTGGGCTCTCTGTTGATACAGTTCACTTGGAGAAAGACATGTTTTTTTTCTTGTTTACCATGTGCTTCGCGTTATAGGGTAGTATATATTGGATGGTACTCAGCCAAGAAGGCTATAATATACGCGCAACCGCTGAGGAAAAAAGGGAGAGTATTCCTGTGTTTTCTCGAAAACAATACATGATAATTATAGGATGAAAAAAAATAATATGAGAAAAATCATCGCCTATGTTCTTAAAAATCATGTTTTTAAAAAGACCTTGCAGTACAATCTACCTGAGAAACATAAATATAAATTAACGGGAAAATAAAGTGATCAGTGGTGAACGATAATTATATTTAGAAATAGCAAGTTAAAAATTATATTCTATTATCTCCGAATATGATTAATTTTTATTGAAATAAATCATATTTGTCTGAAGAATACTTCAAAATATATATATATATATATATATATATATATATATATATATATAATGTCCAAAAGGCCAAACTTGTAAATGAATACAACAACTCATTAAAAAATGTGAGAATATTCTCCGCTCGTATCTACACACGCTTACACCCGTCGGTTCATTTACTGGTAATCGCTTTCAAATAACAAACACTCTGCTGGATGGTTTTGTAAGTCTCTATGACACCTCATGAAACGTCTCTACCATTATTAATATCTATTTTATAATTTTTAAAGTGCCTCCACAGATAAAAATCTACTGAATCGTTGTCAGCGAAATGTCCTCCTTTATCTATCCATGTTTAATAAATGATTATATATAATTTTGTCCTTGTTTTGTATGCGGGACTAGCTTTCAATCGGTGTAATGTATTTTTGATATACCCTGAATATGGATAGTGTAACGTATAACTAATAAAACTGTAATGTTCAAGGTGATATATGCCCAATAATATAGATACAACCCTTGTAAGTACGTAGCGTGTGACAATCAAAATAATCACGGAGTGTAAATTTCAGGCCTCAAGCAATTTTCAAACCAGGTCTGCTTTCATTAGCTGTCCTTCCTTTCAGCCGTAATTCTCTGAACATTGCTTTAGGCGTGTAAATCATATTTCCTATGCAATTTTGATTATTCCCATTATCTTAGTCTCTAATTCTCTCTCTCTTTGCTCTCTCTCTCTCTCACACACACACACACACATGCACATAGCCACCCACCCACACACACACATATACATATATATATATATATATATATATATATATATATATATATATATATACGTATTAAACAAGATATTTATAGAATTTCTAAACAAGGAAGGCAAAAAATTCCACTAAGATGTAAGGAGTCCCTGAGGGTGTGTGAATATCAGTATTGTAAGTGTTGCGTGTTAATTTTAACAAAAGAAACAATGATTGACCAAACTTTACAGTTAAAAATCACATAGAAATAATTCATGTACGATAAACACAAAATGATATATATACAAAATTCACAATTTTTTGCACTCAAAACAGAAAAAAAAAGTTTACTACTGGCAGGCGAAGTGTTATCAAGAGGAAGGAAGGTGTCAAATATATTTACCCAGTTAAGATAGCAAAGGTGTTTAAGTGATATACTTTTGTAAATCCTGAAATGTGTATATGAAGATTAATTACTAGTTTGGTTAATGAAAGAGTCAAAAATATCTATTTACCCATATAGTTCCATGAGGTTCTTTTTCATGTTTTAGTTGGTCGAAAACTTTTCTTAGAAATTCTCTCGGATGAATGCACAGTTCCACGAATCAGGACGGAGTTGATAATGTCAGCAAATCCTGTTAACAACAGACTTAATCTATTCCCAAAACGTATTTTTATAGAAGCTAACTCCTAATTTGCATATTCTCGGACATTCTAGCATCTTCCAAATGTTCTATTTCTATTTTCCTTATTTTTACGACTGCATTATGAATTAAAGCTTTTTTGTAATAACAATTAGGACTCAAATAAATCCCTTACTACAACATTAATATTATTTTTATGTATAAATGCATTCTCGTAAGACATTGTTAAGGCAAGAGAAAAAATAAAAAAAAACAGAAATAAAGAAGATAGCAAATAAAGATTGACATATTTTAACTTAAAAATCTAATCTCAAAGGAAAGCAACGAACCGGAAGTGTAGCCTACAGTCAGAAACTACGAGAAAAAAAAGTGTTACCATAGAACTTAAGTTTACACCGTACAATACTAAAATGATAAATCCTCACTCACGTATACGGCCGTATCTGACTACCTGACACACCGGGCACGGGTCCGGGCCGATCCGTGAAATAATATTGAAAATCCGACTAAAGAAAAAATCTTAGTCAGAATTCAAACTAAACAATTCACGAAGAAAGAAAGAAAGAATGAAAGAAAGAAAGAGAAGGGAGAAAAGACTGGTTATACTCAGAAAATCCGAACTCGATTTCCTGTTTTCGTTCACGTTCTGTGCCTAATTTCTATTGGAATAGCCGAAAAAATCCGCAAAAATCATAGTTTCTGGAAACGAATGAGACTCATGATCTCATCCCATTCTCAACTAATAAATCCGGGCAATTTTCTCTGTGCCCTTTTTTTTTCGCATCAGCTAAGGCCCTGCTCACGTAGTTATATTAAATTTATCAAGTATCTCTAGTAAACATGAAAGTTCAGCGCAGTTATTACAAGGAATATATACAAAAAGTTCAAAGAGCCTAGGTTACGTTCAGTCACACACAAATGCCATTTAAAAGGTATGAATGCATTTTGTCTCCCTCCAAATGTGGGTAAAATAGCAGGACAGATTTGATATTACAGCACTGAATAGTGAGTCTTCATCCGTAGAAGGAAATAGCAACAGTCTACGGGAAATATTTTACCTAGTTAGTAATGAATCGAGAAATACATGATCACCCAAGCGTATATTACGGAGGGTACTTAACTGTATGAATAAAAATGGATAGACAGAACATGCTTGTAAAATGTATGCATATTCACTTTACATTTGTGAAAAAGACAGTTACAATCACAGCATTGGCGGAATATGAGTGAACCGATGATCATTTTTGGCAATGTAAAACAAAATGACAATTTTTCTTGAATGTCAACGAGAACAGTTGAAAGAAACAAGTAAATTTACTAAAGAAATAAGGCTTTGGATATACAAAATGCACAGCCGTCGAAATGAAAAAGAGCAGAGTGATATTACATTAACCAATTTTTGTAGATGATTGGCAGAACAGAGAGTGGAGTGAAAGCATCAGATCAAACATTGATAAAAGTTAGAAAATAAATTCTTTGGCAGCCTGAATTGTTTCAGATTCATAAAAGAAGATATAAACAAATATATCAAACAGTTCATCTATCAAATTTAACAAGAGCATTAGTCATACTAATGCTTTTTTTACCTGCATGTCTGACGATAAAATCACAGAAAAAAACATTGCTAATACGGTAGAAAATTATTTTCACTATTTCATGCTATATTATTTCATCTATGCAGAAACTGACAAATAATCTGGAGATTCTTGTCATAATCGAAAAAGAAATTGTAATATTATTTCTCCTAACATGTGACTAGGCTTCATTCACTAACCCACCGAAAATAATTGTCACTTCTTCTATATATATTTTCATGGCGTCGGATCGTCAGAAACTTGTCCTTCAAATCTAAGTGCAAAATCCTAGAAAGGAAGATAGGTTTCATTTTGATAAATGGTGCCGCTCACTAATTAACTGGAAATCAATAATGATCGATCTTTAGCAAATCAGGCTGTCGTGGTTACCAATCAGAGAGGCCTATAAAATTGATACTCCATCAAAGTAAAATAAAAAGGAATACTTTTTTTGTGATGTAAATCTCTCAAATGTAAAACCGTCATTTTTTTTATTTTATTTCTTTTATTATTCTCATTTTGAAATAGGCCTGTTGCTGAGGAGACGTGAAATATCTCTTAGGGATTTCATGTTGAAATGTTCATTCAGCAATTTTGATTACTGAAAATTTATTTAATTTTATATATATATATATATATATATATATATAATGTTTCGCTGTATCAGAGCTCACAAGTATGGCTAGACATAAGGTTGCTTTCAGCTGGGATTGATTTGTCTAAAGTATATTTTTAATGGACTTTCGTATTTGAGTAGATACTCCGTTTTTTTTACCATTAAACAGTGTACTTATTTATATCTACAGGCATGAATTTTTGAGAAAACTGTTTAAAAAATATGTTTTCTGCGCTATTATTTTATGACCCTGTTTTCTTTAATTGAAACCGTCAAATGATCTGGCGTGATATATACGGCTCAAATGATGTTTACATTTTATATATATATATAAACCAGTTTCACCTTGAAAATGACAGGTGATACTACGAAAGAGTTTAGTGCAAGTGTGGCTAATGTCAAGAATTTAATGTAATTTGTTGATTGATTGTGTCTGAAATGGAATCTCTAAGGACATATTAATTAATAAACACCATTCATTATAGGACATATTCTTGAGGTGATAAATTATTTTTATGTATTAGATCAAACCAATCATTTATATAAGATCTTTATATATATATATATATATATATATATATATATATATACGTATGTGTGAGAGTGTATTTGCAGTCCAATACTGCATTGGTAATTGCGTTTGCGACGAAGAAATCCCAAATATAATTATGTGGTTCCACTACACACTACATTAAATTGCGCAAAATATCTAAAATAATGGAAGTACTGATTTCATGAAACAAAAATGCAATAAAATTTAAAATGTTCAACCATGATAACGGCCATACTCTTGATATATTCTGCAAATATTGTCCCTCTTTACAGTATCGCTTAAATATTCTTTCATATAGTGTTACCTATATCACTGAACGTGCCTATTCGATTAGCCGAAAGTATGTCGTAAATACAAATGTTTAGACAAAAGAGAGAGTATAAGTTCCAAAACAACCCTTGTTCGCATAAAAGAGAGATTTCTTAAAAAACAAATATAAAAAGTATATAACTGTCTTGAACTTTAGATATGATTAAAATAATTTGATATATTATTGTTGTTGTGTATATTTCTTTATCAATTCATAATATATTCTTAGCTTATATCAGTTCTAAAATTATTAAAATAATAGTTGAATATATAACGCGCTATGGCTTATGTTGTCATGAGCATTTTTATAAATTAAATGCCTTAGAACTGTTAATTTTAAGCCTGTTACTTCTCTACTTCTTGGTATATATATATATATATGTATATATATATATATATATATGTATATATAAATTTAATAATTAGTATAACAGTCTTTTGCTTTGATCACAGCAATAATTCTGTAAGGTAATGATATGACAAGCTTTTTCAATGTATCTACTGCTATCTTCTTCCAAGCAGTTTGTATTTGTTCCCAAAATGTCCCTTGCGAATTAATATTAGATTTATCAATTCGAGAAATAAGAGAAAATCACTCATATCCAAGCATAATAGAATAATGAGTAGTTTCAAAATAACCTGTTTAATAGAAAATCTGAAAAATTAAATAAAGCACGTAGTTTTAAATAACACTGGGGAACACTTTTTCAGTAACTTTGTGTTGCATATAAATATTTTCACGTCCATATAAATGAATAGCCTCTAATATTTTGATATATTTGTATTTTGTTTGAGATCAAACATGGCTTCTAAAATAGATATCATTGCAGAAACAAGCCTGATGCCTTCTGCTACATATGTTATTGCTACACACAATCGTCAGAGACGTTACATATCTACGTTCTTCAAGCGTGCCTACACGGCGTATTTTAAAGTTCATCTTGGTGATCAAGACAAGCAGTGGGCTCCTGAGGTTGTGTGCCACAATTGTGAGGAAATGCTTCGAAACTGGACCAAAGAGAAACGCAAAGGTCTACCTTTAATGTTCCAATGATTTGACGCGAAACCATCAACCATGTAACTGAATGTTTTTTTCTGCATTGTAATTCCAGTTGAATTCCTTGTATTCACTTGGGAAAGGTATTAATCCCCCTACTCTTCCAGTTATGTGATAAATAATAGGAAAGATTGTGTTCTATAGCCTTGGCTGGAAACCAATCTACCAAAGAAAGCAATGGCAACCTATTGAGTGATAATCTTCTGCTCAGTCAGCCAGGTCTCTTTCGAGACATGATCGCCAAAAGCGTGTATCATGTATGGCACTTGACTGATATATGTATTGTATAATTATATATATATATTTGGTATATGTATAAAATGTAATATATATTTATTATGTTTATATGTTTTATGTCTTTTGTGCGTTAGGTATTTATGTATGTATGTTATATGTATGTATATATATTTTATAAAGTTTTTTTACAAATTTAGTGACGTTCCATTCCGCATAAAACTTTAATAATTTTTCTGATGTGTTTCTTTTTTTTCTTACGATTTTTGATCGCTAACGCCTTTTTAATTTTTGGTATAAGAAGAATATAATTTTGATTTACGTTAATGAATTAATTTATTAGCACGCCCTATTTATAATTTATAACAACTTTAATTTTATCTACGGCGATGCCTAAAATAATAATTATATTCGAAAAACCGTGTGATCACATTTTCTGTGTGTTTACTCATACATGCATGTGTATGTAGGCGTATATCTGAGCTTATTTATTTCGCTTCACTTTTCCGTTTTCCCTACTTTTAAATATTTCTTAAATTTTTATTTTCTCAATTCTTTTAATTTCAATTATCTAATTATCGATTATTTTAATATAAATAATTTTGGGAGTTTCGTCTTCAATGTAAACAAACTAGTAATGTCCCATAAAACATGTAATTATATAATATAGGATATTGAAATATTTTTTTCGTTCCAATATTTTATAAACGTATTAAATTTTTGGGTTTCGGTAACTATTTTATACATTTAATAAATACAAATACTTTCACGCCCGATTTACAATGTATAATGACTTTAGCTTAAAGAAAGTTAATAAGCGAAGCCATTCCTCCAAAGAAATGGCTGTTACTGGACAGTTGACCGACCACACCCCCACCACCCAACTTTGAGAAAAGCCCTAAGTTTCGTAGATGGTTTGTTCTTCAAATTCAAATATGTTCGTTTGCTTTGCACACGGACAGGCAGCTTAACGAGATTTTAATTTTCGGGAAAAGACAAGAGTTGTAGATAGTGTAACTTTCTTAATTCAAATTTTCTGGGTTAACCTGCGTGGTAAGTGTATATGAATCGTTTCGTAATTATGTATTTTTTTACTAACTTTTCCGGCGTTTATGCTCCATTTGGATTTTAACTAAGTTAAAAATTAGTTAACACACCACCCTTAACATTTTTAATAGGAGTAGATAGATCAAACTATTGCCAGGTTCATACTCCTCTCACGTATATTGAAAAGGATTAGAGGCTTGCCTCTTGTTTTCTGTTTAGGATGTGGTTTACGGCTTTCTATTCTCTCTCTTCAGACCTTGGTATTGGTGCTTCCGTGATTTTCCAGCGATCTGGCCAGCTGGGGGCAACGGCTTATCACTGTGAGGGTACCGGGTTGGCAATTTCCTGGTTGCTGCATCCGACTGATAGTTAGGAGCCCTAACTCTTGCGTAGCGTCATGAGCGGCTGCTCTGATCAACAGTTGTATAATATCGGGGTTCTTGTAGTACCATGTCGCGCATGGATAGGTGTCCCTGCAAGCGCTTTCGGTGGGCAATCCTGAGGCCACACCTTGTTGCAGCTGTAGCCAGTTTCCCTCCCAG
The DNA here is from genome assembly GCA_037127315.1 of Ascarosepion bandense. NCBI lineage: Eukaryota > Metazoa > Mollusca > Cephalopoda > Sepiida > Sepiidae > Ascarosepion > Ascarosepion bandense. The sequence continues at coordinate 2,829,921 of JBBBDQ010000932.1, forward strand.
CACAGATAGTGGATAATGACCGCCTGCATCCTCTAATCTAGGTCCCTTTCTAAAAACAAAACATATGACAAACAAAATCAGAAACGACCCTAAACGAGCTAAAATCAAACCACTTATACCCCTTAACTTTTCCTTCACTAATATCCATGGCATTCGTACTAACTTTCCTAGTGTAGAAGCGTTCCTGCATGAAAAGTCCCCGGACATCCTTACATTCTGTGAAACTAACCTCAACTCATCTATTCCCTCCTCTGACCTCTCCATCCCTGGTTATCTTCCCCTATTAAGGAAGGATTCCACTGTCCACATGCATGGGCTGGGTGTCTAAGTCAACGAACACCTCCCCATAGCTAGAATGACTTCACTCGAATCTACTGACGACCAATATGTATGTCTCAGACTGTCTGTCCTCAGTTCGGTTAGTTACCTATTCTTTTCTTACCATTCACCCTCATCTCCTGACTGCCCACTACTAGATAGCATTGCTGACAACATAGATAAGGCTATTTGCTGCCGCCCATTCGCCCACATATTTGTATTTGGAGACCTCAATGCACATCACTCTTAGTGGCTTGAAAACTCTGTTACTGATGAACGTCGCTATTTCCCAATCCCTTACGCAAGTGGTGGACTTCCCCACTCGCTTCCCAAGCACTCCCTCGGGTCATTCCTCACTAATAGATATATGTTTAACCTCTGCACCTGACGCCTGTCAAGTCTCGCATCTTTGCCCTCTCGGCAACTCCGACCATGCTGTTGTCTCTCTCAGTATTTCTTTCCACTCTCACTCCCCCCAGGAGCCTTCTACCTATAGGACCTACTACCTCTACGAAAAAGCTGACTGGGATGCCTTTCGCGATTTCTTTTGCGACGTCCCTTGGGGAAAAGTGTTCGAACTACCAGATTATGGCTGTGTCTCTGAGGTCACGTCATGGGTTAAAGCTGGCATTGATGCCTTCATACCCACCAGGAAGTATTGCCTAAAACCTCATTCCTCTCCGTGGTTCTTCCTGCCTCCTCGGCCGCCATTGCCCACAGGAACCATTACTTCCGTCTATTTCGGAGACAGCCATCTGATCAAAATAGACGCCTATTCACGTCTGCTCGCAATGAGTCCAAGAGAACACTAAATGACGCCAAACGGTTGTTTGCTGAGAAAATCCGACAGTTCGGCTCCAAGGACTATTGGAGGATTTGCAAACGAGTGCTGAACAAGCAGCAAATCTTCAATACCTCCTTTAATTTGAGGTTCTCACGTCATCTGAAGAAAAAGCTGAGTGCTTTGCGCGAAGCTTCTCATCCAACTCCACATTTGACTCAACTGGAGTTTACCCTCCCGACTTCCCTATTAGAACTGAGGCCAAACTGCACGACGTAATTAATACCCCTACAGTAGTATCCCGAGTAATTCCAAATTTGACCCCTATAAGGCGAGCGGAGACGATGGAATCCCGGTGATAGTTCTTAAGACGTGTGCTCCTGAACTCTCCCTTGTCCTCTCTAAATTGTTTAACTACTCTCTTTCTGCTTCTCTTTTTCCTGCATGCTGTAAGCTCTTTGCAGTCGTTCCTGCATTTAAGAATTGTGGTGAACACTCGAACCCATCCAAATATTGTTCTATTAGTCTTCTACCGATATTCGGGAAAGTGTTCCAGGCCATAATCAATGCTGAAATAGTTCAACATGTTACTGCCCACAAACTCTTCTCTGACAGGCAATATGGCTTCCGCTTTGCCAGGTCCACGGCCGACTTGATAACAATCGTAATGGAGTACAGGCTCCACGCCCTTGATGAGACTGACGAGGCTCGCGCGGTTGCTCTGGACATCTATATGGTTTTGACAGGGTTTGACACTCTGGCCTTCTATGCAAGCTGCAGGGTTACAGACCTAATCCAATCTTTTTTTAAATAACCGCAAATTGAAAGTCGCTTTGAATGGGCGTGCATCTTTATCCTACAGCACGAATGCTGGTTTCCCACAGGGCTTTATCCTGGACCCGACGTTCTTCCTTATTTTCATCAACAACCTCCTAGATGAGATCAAGGGCCATGAAGGTGTCTAAGCAGATGACACCACAATATACTCCCGCATCAGTAAGAAAGCTGTGGTGGCGATAGATATAATCTCGCTACTGACCTTGAAAAGGATCTACACTCTGTGGTGAATTGGGGCAAGAAATGGCTTGTCAACTTCAATGCGTCTAAGACCAAGCTGTTGTCTGTCAACCATCACTGGCAACCTCTCCTACCTCCCATAAGCATGGACCACCCTGAGAGCAATACACTGCGCCTCCTCGGCCTTACCCTCTCTTCAGACCTCAAATGGAACTACTATATCGAATCCATAGCTAAATCCACTGCTAAGAAGGTTGGGTTATTATGTCGATGCAGGATGTTTTTTCCGCCTGAATCCATCCTGCATATATACATGTAAACCATCCTCCCGTGCATGGAGTACTGCTGGCATTTATGGTCAGGCGCCTCTACCGTTAACCTCAGTGTTCTCGACAGGCTTCAAAGGAGAGTCTGTAATGTGATAGGTAATGACTGGCGGCTTGACTGCAGCCACTTCCCCACCGACGAAATGTGGCTTCCCTTTGTCTGTTCTATACATACTTTCATGACTTCTGCTCCAACTAACTTATGTCACTGGTGACTCCTCAACTGGTGTTTACTCGTGCAACCAGATTGGCAACTGGGTCCCACACATTCACAGTTAGGTTAGCCAAATGCAGACGAAAATTCTACTCCTGCAGCTTCTTATCTTGCACTTCCCGCCTGCGGAACTCGTTTCCATATTCTTGATTTCCTGATGGCTACAACCCCAAAGAATTTAAATGCAATGTCAATACTCATCTATTAACCACTGTACTCTAGCTCGCTCCTCATCCCGTATATCCTTACCTTTCCCTCCACCTATTTAACTGTCATCACACCTGCATTCTCATCTTTCTATTGCTCCTTTCTTACTGGTTTTTTACTTCTCACTCTCTTCTAATTAATCTATTTACAAATAATAATTAAAATCGAAAAACTTTTCGTTCATAATATGCAACTGATGTTTGCATAATACAGGAATATGTGAGCCGAGTTGAAAACATCGAATAATATATAGTTATTAACATATAAACTTTGCTTTGTTATGCCGCAATGAGCACTGTTATATTAAATATTTTTATATTGATGTATATCTGCGCGCAAGCGCGCACACACACGCATAAATATATCTATAGTATTTAGCCAAGAATATCTTTTTTATGTATATTTTAACTTGACCAATTCAAATTCAAAAGTTTATATATATATATATATATATATATTATATAGATAGATAGATAGATAGATAGATATTTGTGATTGTGCTTGTATGTGGTGGTATTACCATTTTTACCTCATACAAGAATTAAAGGCACTAGAACCAATGTGTTTACTAAGTATAAAAGAAGAAGAAAATTGTGTAACGTTATTAAGGAAGAAGAATACATAACGATGGCAATGCATTTAAGTTTTGGACGGTCCAAGTTGGCTAGAAATTATGGAGCTGAATAAGATTTTCACAAGAGAAAAGGGCGAGAATAGAAATGTTTGCATAGAGACGGAGACATAGAAATAGCAATTGATTATTCCAGTTAGAATTCCAGTCGAATTTATTACTTACGTTCTAATGCCTTTATGAAAATGTTAGATTCATCACTCAACCCAATAACGATAAAGTAGAAGGAGAGATTGGATTGTATAGCTTTGGGTGGTCACTGGTCTAGCAAAAGAAAATTTTGATTCAAAACCATCATTGTGTGTTTAATAGTAGGACACACTCATTTATATAATATTATCATACCGCAGAATGAACTTGAAAACTATAGCGGGAAAATCTCCAAGCACCCTTCTCCTACATGTCTTTAGTGAGCATGAAAAGTATGCTAAAAATAGATAACATCGGGAATAATATCTCAGGTTGATGAGTAATCTGCACCAACGCAGAATAAGCGACTGTTGATGTAGTATAGAAATTACGCTTATATCTTCTCAATTCAAATGTGAATTGATAATTACTTTCTACCAATCTTAAATTTATTACGTATTTTTCCCATAGCTTAGAGATTTTCATAAATTATTTACAGTAAACTCTAAATAATTTCGGAAGAACGTTTAGCGCCAAGTTAAAAGGCACCAGGTAAGGTACTAATATGGATATATATACTGAAATTTTATTTAACATATGGAGGGAAGATAAAATAGTATTTTTTGAAAATTGAACATATTTGAGCTGTAACGGTCTTTTCAAACGATAACGTTCACTAAAAAAAAACTAAATTATTCTCCAAATAAAAAAAAGTATGCTATAGATGAATTTTACATTAGTGAAAAATCCTCTCGTTTTTTAAAAACCTTTAAAAAATACAAATGTTCCGTTTTATTTCGATTGTTTGTGTTTGTTTTTGTTATTTACACTTTTGATTCATTCAGGCAACCAGTTATTAACTTACAAATCCTATTGTCTATGATTGCTATTTTATTAACATCAAATAAATTGATTTTAACATCTTCCTCACTTAGAATCCCAACAGCCAGTGTGAAAAGGCACTTCAGCCCATAGAGAAAACAACAATGGAAGATAAGAAACAAATAACTTCCAGTGAGACTGGAGCTCGCAACACATGTCTCTGAAGACCGTCTATGTTGATTTAAAGTTTTGTGCCATTTGCTCTTACGGTCAAATTATTTAACTTCCCAGACTTTTATGACAGAAAAGAACCATAAAAGAGGATATGATAATAATAATAATAATAATAATAATAATAATAATAATAATAATAATAATAAAAAAAGAAAAAGTATAAGTAGAAGAAAGAAAATTAGTCTTCTACTTAAAACAGTTTAGCATTAAATAATTCATCATTTAAAATATATAATAAAATAAATAAAGGTATCTCGGAAATAGCCAATTGAGAGAAGTTCAACATGTTAAAAATACTTTAAATATAGTTTCATACTGCTAATAAATTGAGCCTTGTATGCGATCAAATAAAGCAAACAGAAACATTAACAAGTTTACTTATAGAACCTGTTTAATTATATCAATAGGTATTATTTCATACACCTATATATAGAAAGATTCTGTAATTTGTGAACTGAAGAGATGGGTACTGAAAAATTACTCATCGAAATAATTTATAGTGTTCAACCGCTGTAGAAGATGTGTAAATTTTATTGTGTGTGTGTGTGTGTGTGTGTGTGTGTGTGTGTGTGTGTGTGTGTGTTTGGAGGTACAAAATTGGTACACTATTTTAAAAGCAAGGAATTTCTTAACCGTCTGTTTTTATTTTAGCGTTCATCCATTTTTTTTGCTCTTCATTTTCGTTAGTGTTTTTTCGCTTAATTTGTGATTTCAACGATTTTCTCCTGATGAGATATTAGACGGAAAGCTCTAGAGTCTGTTAATATATATATATATATATATATATATATATATATAAAGCCAGAATGGTGGCTGGTAACTATATTGAAATTAAACGACGTTTATAGACAGTCTTATGGAAAGTTCTACTGAAAGAAAATATTAGGCGTTTTCCATAAACAGTAGTTATAATTTACGAAAATGTTTTGCTAGTTTCATTACATATATTATAATATTGCTATTATTGTTTTCTTTGGGCATGTTGATGTACTTGATGTTGTTTTCGATAATACTGTTGCTGTTATTGTTTTTATTATTAATGACTGCTTTTATGAATTTCACTCTGACTTTGTTTACTAACAAATACTCAGTCAGAATATTTAAACAAACTGACATGACTCTTATTACAGGAACAATAGAAGTGTAACTAACAATAATAATAACATAACAGTAAGACTAATATTGCAATAATAATAATAGTAATAATAATAACGAGTTTTAAATTTAGTAGACTCTATAGAAAGCGAACACAGAATCCCAGTTGTAAATGTTCAGAAAAAAAATATGAAAAATATGAAAAATAAAGCCAAGGATAAAGCTCATGATCAAATGAAACAATGCTAGCAAGGCAAATATCTGCATGGCCAATATTTAAAATGTAGTACTAAATCCGATGTTGATACAGATATAACTCATCAATGTTTTTTTTGCATCGGGATAAATGTTGAAACGGAAGGCTTATTCATGAACTTTCAGACAAATATACATATTAATGTTGTTTCAAAATGTACATTGTACGACAAATATCAGGATATCATAAAGCATCTGATCTCAGGATTGTCTTTACTTGCACCAAATGAATATATAATCGTCACGATAGAGATGGGGCAATATCTATATTGTACAATAGTCAAACTCTTCGTAATAGATATCAACAAATGCAAGTATGAGCATAGCCCATATACAGTTACAGAAATAGAATATATTAAAATTTAATGGGGTTGCACCCTCTTCTCAAGTAAGAAGATTTTTTTTAATCGTCTCACCCCAGGCAAGGCATTCCACTGCCACTATAGCGCAGGGGGTAAGATAGAGCGATTGGGTATAGGAAATGACAGAAGGAGGGTGATAGACGACTTAAGATGTACATAGGGAGAGAGTTGGGGAGAGTGGGTGTGAGTTAGTTTGTTAGGAGGTGTCTATTGACCCTACATTTAAATTCCTGGAGGTTGTAGCCGTCGGGAGAGCATGCGGGAGGGAATTACACAGGCGGGAAGTGCGAGAAAAGAAGCTGTTGGAGTAGAAATTGCGGTTACATTTCATCGGTTTCACTGTAAAAGAGTGGGAGCTAGTTGCCAATCTAGTATCTCGTGCATATTCACATCCAGGGGGCACCAGTAATTTAAGTTCTTCAGAGCAGAAACCATGAAATTATTTAGAGAAGATGCACAGGAAAGCCACGTCACGCCGGTGAGAGAGCGACTGCAGGCGGTCACCCAAATCGGTATCAATCACATTACAGATTCTTCGTTGTATTTTGTCAAGAATCCCGAGGAGAATAGCAGGGGCACCCGACCAGATGTGGCAGATGGTAGATTTATATAAGTGTAGGATAGATTCAGTCGGAAAGAATTTCCGGGCCCTGCACAGAGAACCGACTTTCATAGCAGCGGATTTAGCAATGGATTCGACGTAGTCATTCCACTTGAGGTCCGCTGAGAGTGTCAGGCCAATCAAGCGTAGTGTTTTACTCTCTGGGAGGCAAGCCTGTTTCATGCTAATGAGGGGGATGTGCGGTTGTATGCGGTGGTTAATTGACAGCAGCTTCGTTTTGGAAGAAGTGAATTTTACGAGCCATTTCTTACCCCAATCCACCACGGATTGGAGGTACTTTTTAAGCTCGGCAGCAAGGTTTGCCTTGTCACCAATGAAGTAAATAGGCAGGAGATAATTTGCAAATACCGAAAAGAAAAATCTTGCTTACTAATTGCTATGGTTTGCCCAGTGGCAAGGAAATTGAAAAAAAATTAATGAATTATAATGACCTTGAATTTAAAATGGAAAAATTGTGGAAATTGAAATCAAGAATAGTATAAGTCATATTAGATGCACTTAGAATATTAAATAATAAAAAACAAATATAACACATTTTTTAAAAAATCCCAGCTTAGAAGAAATACAGATTTTCAATGTAACGCTGGTGATGTTATGGGAATTAGGAAAACAAATAATGTAAGATACTCTTAACAACAAACCACTATGTATTTAATATTTTTCGCATAAACATTAGGCAGTGGGACCATATGAGAACTCGGGATATAATAATAATCACAATAAGCCAGTAGAGGCTACACCATTAAATTGCTTTAGCTATGTAAAATATGTGATCTTACAAAAAATTGCAAACGTATTCTATAACGACTTGCTATAATATTTGAAAATGTCAGGGTGACGTAAATTAGTACTTTTATTATTATACTAATGAAATTGTTATTATTGTTGTTGTACTTGTTCTTCTTATAAAAGCTGATGTCGCTTTGATGATTTTGTTGTTATTGATTTTATTATTATAATTACATATACTAACAACAGTAATTTTAAAATATCATCTACACTACTTTAAAAAGTAATAACAGGTAAGAACATTGTTAGAAATACAACGAAAATGACGTTTTTTCGGTGCTCTTGAAAACCGTCTTTCTCTTTGAATTCCAATCGCGTCTCTGTCTACGGTTGCTTAACAACCCAGGTAGTCGGAAAACACAAGGTGTTATTCGTTTCCGATGAGTGAATGCCTACTGCGTGAGGAGGTCGCAAATGATCTCCTACTGAATGATTTGTTAAATACAGTCTAAGGTATCGCCTATTTTAGGTGGAATTCTACTCCCGTGCGTTGCTCTTGGTAGTAATAATTAAATATATAAACAAAAAAGTCCAGTATGGCTCATTCAGATGATAAACAAGGAGCCCATCATTCAGCAAAGAAACTACCTGGGGTTGAAAATTCTCCCATTTGAACAAAGTCCTGAACAAAGAACTAATTTTCAAGTTCTCACTATAATGCCAATGATGACACTGCATATTCTCTAGCTAGATCCATAACCATGCATTTAATGAAACAAAATAAGATGCTCTCGTGCGGAGTACAAACTCATTATGACTGCATTCTATGAAGCGTAACTCAAAACTCAGAAAAACATCACTATTAAAGGTATGACATTTAGTAAGGAAAAGTTGGCTAAACAATTAGAAAGGACACTGACAAAAAATAAAATAGCCAAATAAAAAGGTACATTAAAGAAATAAAAAGAATTGTAACCAGAATAGATGAATCAATAAAACATGAATGGGAATCGGAAAATTATAAAAATCACACAAGTGCCATGACATAATGAAGCTGAGTTGCGCGCAAATCACTCTGAAGATAATGTTGAAATATTAGAAATGTTGCAAAGTTGTGATCTTAAGACTGCAATAAAACGAGTTCAAAACACATTGAACAGAAATATTATACGGAAAAACATATATTGTACAAGAAACTAAGGAAGAATTCAAGTGCGATATAGGTCAGATATAAAATTCTGCAATAGAGGACGAGAACAACTCCCAGAATGTTAACCAACAATGCATAACATCAAAACTGTTAAGCTGTACAAAAAATAATACTGGATTAAAAAGACACTCATATAAACCTCAATGAAGCAATATGTGCATCATTAAGACCAGCAACAAAAAATTGAACATCAAAGTAAAAAAGGCAGTCTCAAAGGCATGAAGATCCAACTTAGAAAAGAAAGATAGAAAAAGAAATCAGACGACCAACAAGCAACTTATTAGTACTCGTTGAACCGATAAAAGAATAATTGTAAAAAACTAGGAAAAGCAAAAGACCCAAAAGAAAATATTATATTAAGAAACGAAAAAGGAGTCCTATAAACTAAAGATAAAATAAACAAACAATAAAACTGAAGGCTCAAAGAATATAAGGACATAACAATGAAGTAGATTGGATTTCGCAAAAGATAGAATGAAGGAAAATATACCAGAACAAACATCGGCTGGAAAGAGAGAACAGTATTAAATGTGCAGGGAAAAACGCACAACTGGAAATCTCCAGGAGTAGATAAAATTCGTAACATTTGGTTATATTTTTTTTAAATAGAGCATACAATAAACTAGATAACTTCAAGAGATAATTAACGATTCCACTAAAATCCCGGTATGGATGACGAAAGATATAACCTTTCTTTTACCAAAGAATTGTTACACAACTATCCCGAAAAAATACAACCCAATTACATGTCTTGACATAACTTACAAACTATTGATATCTACTTTAACAAAATATATTTCTTCTACCGCTTAAACAAAATGGGTGTAATTGTGTCTGTTACGGATGTGCGTTGTGGCGCAGTGCATGTCGACTCGGAACGAGAAATCGGGGAGCTGAGTTCGAATTCCAGTTGAATTCCTAACATTCACTTACACGCAAATACCCTTAGGAAAGGTATTAATCCGTCTCTTCCTTCAAGTTATGGGTTAAATGATAGGACAGATTGGGTTCTATAGCCTGGTCGGCAACCAGTTTACCGCAGAAAGCAATGGCAACCTACTGCGGGATAATCTTCTGCTCAGTCGGTCATGTCTATTTCGTGACATGATCGCATAAGCGTGTGTCATGTATGGCACTTAACTGACTGACGGATGTAAAGACTAATTACTTATTAATAGAAAATCTTAGAAAACCACTTCACTGCAAACAAAATCTTATTAGAACATGGATATTTAATCGTAAGCCATTCGATGGTGTTCCACATTCTTAGAACCTAAAGTCTTTATATATGTACAAGGTATCACCTGTTGTCATATATTTCATCAAATAATGTCTGTCAATATGGAAAACAACACTTTAAATAAATAAATAAAATAAACATCAACAGAGGCGTATTTCAAGATAAGTCTTTGTCTCTCTTAAAATTTTGCGTATCACTAATAGCACTAATCAGGCAAATTAACAACAAAAATTGTAGTTATATATTGATTTAAGAAAAGAGGCTATTTTACACGGATGACTTAATGTTATATGCTAGGGAAGACTGTGCTGGAACGTCTACTACAAACTGTAAAATATATTGAAATTAAATTAATTTTTGATAAAAAATAGCCAAAATTTTACGACGGTCGGGACAACAAGCATCTTCTATTAGGTTAGACACTTCTGTAACAAAAAAAGTATTTAGGGCAAGAAGAAGCTTATAAGTACCTAGGTGCAAATGAGGAAAAATAATTCCCTATCAGAAAATGAAAGAATTAGTGCGTAAAGAGTATTATAGAAGGGTACGACTGACATTAGAAACATAATTGGATTCTCAGAAACGAATTCTGTCCTTTAATAACTTTGCCATCTCAGTAGTTTCAATATCTTAATTTGGGCTCTAATCGAAATCAGACAAATGCATTCTAACCCAAGAAATCTTTTATTTACGCATAAGATGCATCATTTAAATGCAGATGCAGCCCTTCAATACATACCCTGCAAAAAAGAGGAACTTGTCTTATTCAGCTAAAATTGTCATACAAGAAAACAACAAATATTGGCTAACATAGATGAAAACAACAAAGGACTGAATGATACAATAAGTCAATTAACATGAAAACAAAACAAATCAATAATAAAAGATAGTTGTAAATACAAACAAGATTTACATTGTGCTGATTATGTAGAAAATAGATGCAAAACCCAAAAACCAACTGTTGCAGCAAAACATATGAAAAAGGACGTTAAGTATAAACTTATTAAATAGATCACACAAGACGATACAGACAAAACCCCTGATTGTCAATACCAAGAACATGCTAATAAAACTGACATTGATAAAGTTATCGATGTTTACGAACATGTGGATTAAAGTATGAAACTAAAGTCTTTATTTCAACAGCCAAAGACATAGTCCTTTTCATAGGAACATTCATGTAAATGCCATACATAATAATGTGTTTCCAAAATACCAGATAACAATAGATTATGTAATCTCAGAATGTTCTGTATTCGTCTCAAATAAATTTTAAAATTGTCTCGATAGAATGGTGCAATATTTGCACTGGACGATGTGCAATGAACATCACCAAACACCAGTTAGAGAAAGAGAAAGATAGCAACATACTATTGTATTTCACCATCTACACAGACAGGAAAATTGAAGCAAACGAAAGGAAAAACTTGTCTACTAATTAATTTACCCTGTCCAGCGGATTGCAATATAGTAAACATGGAATTTGAAAGATTATTAAAATATAACACCTGAAAATTTAAATAAAATTATGTAGAAGTTGAAAACAAGAACACTGGCAGTCAGAGTAGTTGCACTTGGAGTGACAAATGGAATAAAACAAGACATTGAAAGAATCACTGCAAACCCCAGGTTATGGCCATTAAAAACCCCACCATGCTAGTAGTTCGGTCTATTTGCAACATCTTGAACTAGACTCTAAATGACACCCAATAAATTTTGGTTGGTTGTTTTGTTTTTATGGCATATCAACATCGGTGGGTCATTTATTGCCAACTAAATTTTATTTATTTATTGCTGGTAATACCTTTTTCTTTCAACAATTTATCGTTGCATTTTTTATATAAGTTTGTGTCTAGTAATACGTTTTCTTTTCGAGTATCAAGATTTATTGGGATTTGTTTTTAAGAGCAGGGTCCCCATGTCCTACCCTGTTATTTAATCTATAACTGGAGGGAAGGAACGGATTAATGCATTTCCACTGGATTTCAGGGCATAAGTGAATGTGGGTGTTCAACTTATTTTGAACTCGGCTCACCGATCTCTCTTTCCGAGCCTATCCACAGCACCACAGCGCACATCCGTCACTAAACGCTTGCAGCACCTGGTATTCCCAAGCGTTCACCCATCTAAGTACTGACCAGGCTCAACGTTGCTTAACTTTGGTGATTGAGCGAGAACCGGCGTATTCAACGTGATATGGCTGTAAGCCCCCAACGAATGTACTGCAAAACAAAAAAAGCTCGTTAATATAACATTCACCACCCAAAAACTGATGTAGTCATGCTATATATACCCCGTTAAGAATGTGGAAGCTGTCTTATTCATATGGGATATTCATTCAACTATTGGCTAACATAAAAAGAAATAAAAATGAACTGGATGAGGCACTTCATAAAATCATGCCAAAACAGAAAAATATTCAATCAAGAAGGAAGGTTGTAAAAATAAACGAGATTTACATCACAGTAGATTCTGTGGAAGACTAAAACAGAACCAAAGAACAGCTTTTACTAGCGAAAGAATATGAAGAATACAGTCAAGTATAAATGTCTTAAAAAGTGAAACAAAGCTAGCAAGATAAAACCCGGAATGGCCAATATCCAGAACTGGCGAATCCAGCCAATGCTGATGAAGTTGACTTTCATCGGTGTCTACGATCATCTAAATAAAATGCTGAAACGGAACATTATATTCTTAAAGCGCAAAACGAGTTGTTTTACTAGGAATTTATAGTGAAATATCATGCCTAACAGTTTGGATTCAAAATGCAGCTTCTTCGACATATAAAACAAAGCTATAGACCATCTAATCCCAGGGTAACCTATACATGCATCAAATGCATCCAAATATTTTGAACGATAGAATGCAATAGTTACGCTAGGCAATATGCAATCTTTTGAAAATGATGTTAACAAAAACTGGTATGACTATCACCCAGCACCGGATATAAAAATAGAAGACATTAATTTTATGGAATAATACCATCTTTACAGACAGGATGACTGAAGCAAAATCACCTGACATAGTTTTCAAAAACTGACAAGAAAGACACTTACCTCTTACTTAATATGGCTACCGCAGTCGACAAGCATGGTATTTGAAAAACCTGGAAATCAAAATTTAATAAATATTGAAATTGAGAACAAGAATATTACCAGTCATGTTAAGTGTGCTTGGTATATTGAAAAAGAAACACGAAAACACATCGAACAATTCCTGGAAATGGCAGCTTCTGAGAAATACCAAAATTCGTCTTGCTACGTACAGCCAAAACAGTAAAAAAATTTTGTCAAGTAACTGTCGTGATCATATGGGATTGTGAAAAACTGAGGCCATAATTACACACCACTAACTGCCTTAATTTTTCCGGAAGATTTAGTTGGTATTATGAGCATACCAAAATTCTGAATAATAATAATAATAATAATAATAATAATAATAATAATAATAATAATAATAATAATATATCATAAGCCTGGTGTTGATCGTCTGAATGTGTCCAGATACGTATGAGGCAAAGAATTAATTTAACTAGTAATTTCTTACCGAAACGCAACAATCGTTCTTCGAAAGTATTTAGAAACCACAGATGAATCAATGGGTATTTGTGTCAAACAAAACAAAAGAAATGATAAACTTTATCCAGTAATATAGGACGCAAGTAGTTTTCAAAGGGAAATTTTAAGTGAGCGAAGAAGACTTAATAAATCAAATAATCATAATACAGCTACTGCAGAATCGTCCAGAAATCGTGTTCAAAGACTCTCCCCACACACACATAAAAATCATTGAAGATTGTTATGTATCTTTGAAGCTCTTCAAACATATAAAAATTCAAGTATTTTGAAGTGGAATTTTGGCACCTGAGAACATTAAAAAGTATAGTTGTATTCGAAGCCTTTGGAAATTTTTCCTGTTGAACGTATTCTAAGTAGCCCATGCCGTAAAGCAATACAAAAAATCTACTCGCAAATACAGCTCACCTATAAGGAAGACCTTTACCTAAGTGCGTAATCATCGTTTTTGTTTTACTTTAACAAAAAATATTCACAGAAAAATAATATGAAGCTCTTTCCTAGGTTTCTGGGTGTAACTTGAAGTAAATCTGTATACAGCAGAAATCAAAGTTAATGATAATAATTATAATAATTTATTCTTTCAGAAATGATGAACAATATGAAAAAAACTATGCAAAATTAAGGATCTTGCGATTTGCAATTAAAATTATGTGACATTTCAAAAATACTTTTGTCCGTTTAATTAGAACCCTAGACTCAATCTTAGAAAAGCAGAAAAATATTGATAAGTCAGCAGTTAAATACTGTTTACAAGAAAGTTCAAAAACTACCTGAATGGAATAATTGATCATTCTAAATGGGTATTATCTGGGTTTAAAATAATTAAAATAGTTTACGTGAAATTAAAATATAACGTCAGAATTTGGACAAAAATATACATAATTTTCGCATGCCATTACGTAAATCTCAATTAATAATCCAGTAAGGATTGTGGTAAAAAACAAGCAAAATATAATAATAATTATTATTATTATCATTCGGAAACTTAAAATAAAATCGATGAATACTCTGTGCAAAAATGAAAATGTGCAGAAATACCCCAAAAGTGTGAGAAAGTAGTTTAATTGATTTACGTTTAATAAAAATATTCATTAATACTATTTAGGAGAAACCACGTGAAAGACGGTTTCCTGTTGTGCAGAATGATAGATCAAGCTTTCAGTTTCTTATCTATTTCGGGCTATTGTGGGCAGCACTCTTTTCTTGTTGATATTTACCAATATGCGACTAATATGTTCACAAAAACAACCGAAACTTAGGCAGAGTTCTGAGCGTAGGTCAATTTGAACAATTTTCGGTGCTCCTATATATTATTATTATTATTATTATTATTATTATTGCAATTTTAATAACAAATATATGTAAAGAGAGAGAAAGAGAGAGAGACTAAAGGTTTCCTCCGTGAAAAGTGGAATCTACGAGTCAAGTTCACCTATCAAGTTTAACATGTAGAATTTACTATCTCACAAATGCACTTGGAAGCGACATTAATCCGAATAACAACAGTTTGAAAAGATAGTAATCGAGTGCGAACGTCATATTAACTTGTGTTCAGTTAAGCGGAAATGTCCTTGTAAATGATATTAATCCATATCTTCTGATCGTTGACTAGCAGGTCAGAATAGGTCCTTATAGCATTTGTTGATCTCCATTTTACCGCAGAAAGATACTAGAAAATACGACTGAAAAATAATCTGCCTGTCCATTCCAGAGTCTACACAGTCGTGATTTCACAAATGTTTATCACTTATGTGTTAAACAGCAGGACAGCATGTGTCATAGTCTAAGTTGACAGTCAGTCTACCAGAAGCAGAAACCGCAATATTGAATAACAAGACAATCATGTTTCGAAGAGACCAGTTTAGACAAGCGTATTTTACTTGGCTGATAGACTTATTAATGACACTTAACTGTCTAAAATTTTAAAAATCACTTAACCTAAGAGAAGGAACAATTCTGAATTCAGAAACAAAGGAAGAGGCATCAAGAAATCGCTTAAATTTTTTTTTTCATGTAAGATATAGTTCACAAGAAACAAACAAAGAGAATCTCTAGAAAGTCGGTCTCGCCTAAATCATGAACGGAAATCTTATCAAAAATTAGTAATTTAAATGATCGGATAATCTGAACTAATCTCTTTTATAATACATGCTTTGATATAATCATTTTATTCGAATTTCATTCTTTCTTTCGTTTTCAGATTAAATCCTATGGATCAGTTATAAAGGATTAGTTTTTCATATTAAGCCTTTCATGTAAGCGCATTTGTTAGGTTTCATGTTGTTTTTTTCAATCTTCCCTGGTTGGAAACAATGTTTTAATCCTTGTACCAGTTTTGCTAAATATTTATTCATCAAAAGTCAATCAGTTAATTTCCATACGTAGCAAAGGTTGAACAATCATTTCTTTTAGACCGATGATTGATTAAACAGAAGGATTTCTCACACTAGGTTGATATATATTTCTGTGGAAGACCGGTTGACAACCAAGGATATAGAACGCAATACGCCCTGCTATTCAACCCATACACAGAGGAAACATATTGACTCTTAGCTTTCCCAAGGGTATTTGCTCGTAAGTGAATGTAATTGGAATTTGAAGACATCTCTATCAATTTCTCATTCCAAGCCGATTTCTATTACACCAAAACGAATATCCCAAATATAGCATTTTCAGATCTGACCAAATATTAGAAATTTTCTTCTTTATCAGAAGGAAAATTCTTTAATACTCGATGGAATTTTATGTTTTGTACGTGCAGCAGTTTGCAATGTGTTTCGGAATTATATTTGCAGTCACAATATTCACAAAACAAAAGTGCGCGTATTCACTTGTCTAATTCAATTGAAAAACAATTAATATTGTCAAATTAGGAAACGCAGAATTAAAGAAAATGTCTTTGGATATATAGCAATTACTCAAAATTATTTCCTATTAACAGATTCTACTTGTTTCAGTAATTTACGGCGACATGAAGATGAAATATCGGTTCTCAGAAAATTACCGAAGTTAAGCAACGTCGACCATGATTAGTACATAGATATCTGACCAAATGCGAATACTGAATGTGGCATGCTTGGATATACGATTTGGTGCAACGAATAACGGCACTTAACTGTAAATCAGAGAGAGAGTTTCAATTCCAGTCGGGTACTGGTTTCACTTATACTCACATATTCTTAGGAAAGTATGGAAACAACTCCTCCAACCCAACTGTGGGTCAAGTTGTATAATATATAAGAGTACATATATTTATCAGTCACTCATGTAAGTGTCATACGTGATACACACTTGTGCGATCATGTCTCGAAAGAAACATTACTGACTGAGCAGAAGATTATCCCGTAGTAGGTTGCTTTTGCTTTTTGTGATAGATTGGTTGCCGGCCAAATTTATAGAATCCCACCTGTTCTTCTATTTAATCCATAACTGGAGTGAAAAGATGGTTTAATACCTTTCCTGAGTGTATTTGCGCGTAAGTGAATGCAAAGAATTTAACTGGAATTCGAACTCGGCTCCTCAATTTATCGTTCCGTGCCAATATCCGCTGCACCAGAATCTATATAAACAACAAGAATTCTGCAAATCTAAAATTTATATTTTTAGTTTTAAATAACTTGCAAAACTCTGCTCAAAAACAAATCCAACCATCAAACTTGGAGTCAGATTAAAATAAAGTCTGCTAACGTCTATTGGGAAATTTTAGCTTTATTTAGATGTTTTAATGACAAAACTAGTATTCTTAAAAACCTGAAAATTTTTTTATAAGAAAATTCCTTTGTGATGTTTACTTTCTAAATTCAGAAATTGTAGTATAGATATATAAAAAAATGAGTGTAACTTTAAAATGAAACCAGGAGGATATGTCCAGCTTAAAACTTCTTATTTTATCTTTATCATTCAATGAAGTGTTTTTTTTTGTATTTTGCGCACATACCTAGTAAAAGTACGAGAGACTTGATTTACAGGAAAGAAGAATTTGATCATTTTAATATGAACATCACTGTCACTTCTTTAAAATTGCTAAATTCTCAGTGTCTAATAAAGCTATCGACTGATTTTAATTGAATGCAGGAAGAGTCAATCAATATACGAAAGGGCATCAAAACTTGCCTTAATTATCATTACTGAAAATTAATTCCTCTCGCATCCGATTAATTAATCAAGCATCAGGCTGGGATTTATTTATCAACGTTTAATTTCAGTTAATATTACCTAAAGCAAATTTAATCAAGAAGTAGTAATATAAAATGTCATATAAATCTTGATTTTGTACTGTAGGTTAAAAGATGGCTTCTGAAATTTTCTAATCGAGGTAGAAGGTATCTCGACCTTTCTATCGTTCAAGAATATTTGGGCCGAGAATCTCAATTTCAATGTAAGCTTAAGTAGCGTGTCATTTATATACCATGGTAACATATTGGAATTATACACAAATTATTTTTTGAAGTCAAATAGCTTATAAAAAAATATAACTATCTAGAATTGGGGAAAAATAAGTAACCATCCCTGCCTTTTTCAAAACTGTTGGTGATTTCTATGCACTGAATTTAAACTATGCAGAATGTTAAGGGCAGTATGTAGCTACTTCTAAAATAAAAGCTTAAAGGTATAAAATATAAAGGACACATTGAATTAAGCAATTTCTTAATTGCACGAATATAAATATTCTCTTCAATCCTTTAAATCCCATAAAATACCTTTATCGAATCTAACTTAAGGAATAAAAAATGAAACAAGAGGGTGTAATCTACACTCTCTAGATTCTGAAGGAACTTCATTTTACGATGCATAACAAAAACTTAATTTTTAGGAACATGCTCATTACAGTTTACTACTCATTTAAATGAAACCACCAGGTGAGTTATTCACGTAGGTACATTAACTATTCTACTGAGTGATTTATGTGAGCCTGTTCAATATATTTTGTCATATAGCGTATTAAAGATTATTGCCTACTTGTGTTTCGCCAAAACTTGAAATGTTACACAAGATAAGTGATACGTGACAGTATAGGATTGACGTAAACTTGAGAAATTGACGTACATTCATTTTAAAAAGTAAGCACATAAAATTCCCTTGCACTGTCAATTACAATCACCTAAAGTGTCAGAAGATACTAAGATTATAAAAACTCGCCATTTCAGCGTGACATAAAGTCAATTTATTATAAATTACTAAAAGTTTGCTTACATGAAATTTAACACTGTCACTAAAACACAATAGGCCGATTTTACAGCTGAGAATGTAGGTCTAATTTTTTTATATTTCTATAAAAGCGAATGCGTCTTTAGCAATTTATCATATACCCAGATTTTTTACGATATATCCTGACAACATCGCTGTTTGAGACAGATTCTCTCTCGTGTTCAGATAACCATCTAAGACGCCCTTTTACAGTCGTGCCGACTATGCCGGCTTGTGTAATTACATAGAAAATGATTTCGGAGGACATTTTGTTCCGAGAGCTGTTCATCGACATGAGTTCAAGAGGGCGACCTCTCTTTTGGATCCAGAGCGTCCGTAAAGGGATATGATGCCATTGGACCTGGACATGAACAACAGGAGTTAAGAAGACTTGACTGATAATAGTCCAAGCTGGTGACGCTATTTGCGCCGAATAAACAGAAATAGAGGCTTGTCATTGGAGCATAATGTACCCGACTAGAAGTAATCAAAACGGCGACATCGGAGGATAGCGTCTTATTATGCATCCGTTGCAATCGAGATTGTCACTTCCGTATGAGCCTGAAGAGCCATAACAGATACTACACCCGTATCAGGTGCTGTGACATGATTTAATGGCTACAAATCTATGAACTTTCCCATCCAAATCTTGTCATAAAAAATAATGGTTTCACTTATAAATAAAATATGAAAAATTCAATATATTAATTCTATAGCTGTTTTTGTTTTGTTTTGTTTTGTTTGTCTACGGGTATATAGTGTTGAATACACCGCCTCCCGTCTGATCACCGAAGTTAAACAACATTGGGCCTGGTCAGTACTTAATAGGTAACCATTTGGGAATACCAGGTGCTGTAAACCTAAGTACCAAGAATAGTTCACCGGCCCTCCAGATCTGGGATTGCCTGCAGCGCTAACAACTTTGCGTCGTAAAAAAACAGTTTGTTACAGCAACAAAAGGTTGCTGCCCTATGCACCATTGGATAAATGATGATGATAGCTTTTTTATATCTCAAACGTCTCCATATTCTAAGTTTGCATTTTATTGAACATAAAAACTTACTATAACATCACGTTCAGACATCGTTTCCCGTAAGATAAACGATGTTAAGCAATATCAAGACATGTCACTAGATAAATTCTCGCGAACACCAGATGTTGTGCGCTTAGATGAGTAGATGATTTAATAGAATATAGCTCGGAACTTTTAATCAGAGAACCGAGTTCCAATTCCCGTTGGATTCGTCATATTCATTTACGCACTAATACTCTTGTAAGTTTATGAATCTCTCTTTCCTACCAGATACAGGTCAATTAATATGTCATTTTAACACTAACTCATTATAATCTAAAAGAAAACATCAGATTCTAAAAACTATATCCTGGTTATCCATGTCCTGAGAATTTTTAGTAGTCAATATGAATAAAATAAGCCGTTGTTCAATATAACTGGATATCTTAATATTCTACATTTATTTATCCTTCATCTGTTGGTGATGTAAATAACACAAAGGATTTCCATTGATGAGAGAAAAGTTATTTATAATAACATCCCACATATAATAGCATAATTATCAAGCGCCAATTTGAAAGCAAAAATATAATGCTAATGAATGCCAAATATAAAAATGCAATAATTGTCTCTAAAAATGTTAATTATCTAAAACCCAAAAGATGCTACACGTTGCTTTTGTCGTATTAACTGTTATTTCAAGAAATATACAGTCGATTTCAGGTCTGTGTAGTAAAGGGAGCACGGTAATATTCAATTAGTCTTATCCATTTCTAAAGAAAAAACTTATTTACGAAAGCTAGGCTTACCTTAAATACCATTATTGAGATGAAAAAGTGTAAAAGGTAAATATAGGAAACATTAGTAGTTATCCAATATTAATAAATTAGCTTATACTTTTCATTTTTCCTGGCATACCTATTTATTTAAAGAAAACGTATTTGATATTTGAACTGTACGAGAACATTAGTGTGAACTATTTGAAAATTCATTTCTGGAATATCGAAATCGAAGTTCTTAATGAATTCTTGAGTTAGCATTTTTAATCATTTCGAACGAATTGAATATTTAATTAGGTCTTTATATTACAATCATGTTTCATATTTTCATCAATTTTATTTCTAATTTTCGGTCAGGCTTATAAGTTGTTGCATTATAATTAATAAATTCTGTTCACTCGTTTCTTTTCAGATTTCATTTTTAATAGCACATGAATTTCACAAGCACCAAAACAACTGATATTATAACCTGTATACTCCGGGCGTTAATTTAAAAATACTTACTCGTATATTTATTAAGATTATACACTATAATTTTCGAACATGTGTAGTGATGGTATTATTAGTATTGTGAAAATATATTTGGCATTCCTTGACCGGGCCTCCGATCCTGCAGCAGGTTTAAATTAATAAAATCATTCTCTTAAGTGTAGTTGTTATCATTCTGGTATTTAGAGGGGTTTCCTTCCTATCCTGATATTTGAATTATTTTAGAATGTCAGCATCAATCGTATCTCATTATCTTCTCTTAAGATTACATGTTTTATATATATATATATATATATATATATATATATATAATCATTTTGGCCCCAAAAATAAGGACTGTCACTGGACAACGAATGATTATATTAGGAGACAAACAAAGTACAGAGAATATCGAAGAAAGATATTAGATGGCAATAGACGTTGAATTTAAATAAACTTTTGGGAAGCTAGTAAACGTAAGAGGGTTCTACAAACAGGAAGTGCGAGAAAAGTAGCTGTTAAAGTAGAAAAGTATTTACATGAACTATTCTCACTGAAAAAGGGTGGATTTAGATGCTAATCCTAATCCACGACTAAATACATGTGATCGAGAACAAAGGAGAAAGCTCACCTAGGTGCAGTTGCCATGAAAAGACGTGTAGAGAAGAGAGGGGAAAGCCACATAACGCCGGTGAGAAAGTGACTAAATGCAGCCGGCCAAATCAGGATCGATTATATAACAGATGGTTTTTGGAGAACCCCAAAATGTATAATTCAATGCAAGGAGGAAAGTTATATTTATAAATGTACAGAATCGATTCTGATAAAAAAAAAAGTCCCTGGTCTGACAAATAATGTGATATGTGTTTTACCTCTACTGACCTTGAAAGTAATATGTACATTATGTGTTTGTCATTCTGAAAATTGACAGTCCATAAATTTCGAAAAATTATCATTTTCATCAAAGTTTTGAATATTTACTCGCTTAAAGCTATTTTAAAAAGTGATTTTACATGGCAGTTGTATACAACAATTATTTTAGATATTTCTGAATGGATGTGCTGCTATATGTGATACACTTATTAATGTCTAGAACAACCGATGGAATAGAAAACAAAGAAAGATTTCATATTTTTAATAATTTTCGCTCACTTCGTATGCTTTAAATTTTAAAAATATCTTTTTTAATTTATTTAACCCTAAGCAAATCGGTACCGCCACTTCGGGGCTACATAAGAAAGTTAAAATTTAGGCAGAAAGTGAGTGAAGAGGAAGACGAACCAGCTACATGGAGTGACAGAGAACAGGCAAGAGAAGGTTGTGATAATAGAAGTGAAAACAGTTGCAAAGGTAGAGAGAAAGAAAAAGAAAAAGAGACATGGGGTGATGTAGAAAAGGGCTGGAAAGACAAGTTGATAAGAGATGGGAATTGATATTGCATTTAAATTCCTGGAGGTTGTAGCCGTCAGGAAAGCAAGTATATAGAAGGGAGTTCCACAGGCGTGAATTGAAAAAAATAAGCTGCTTGAGTAGAATTATTGTCGGCATTTGGTTGAGTTAAATGTAAAAGTTTGGGACCTTCTTGCCAGGATGGTTGCACGAGTAATTTTTTGTGGAGGGGGCACCAGTAACTTAAATTCGTCGGAGCAAAATGAAAATATGTGTAGTAGCCACATCCTGCCGGTCAGAAATTGGCTGGAGTCGAGCTGACAGGTCGAGCCCAATGGTATTACATATTCTCTTTTGGAGCCTGTTGAGAACAATGAGACGAACAGCAGGGGAGCCTGCCTAGATATTGTGGTGATACCGAGCAAAAGCGATGGACCGGATGTTTGTGCTTTCACGACTATACTAAAAAGAAAATGACCAAATGTCGTCGTTGCGCCGCCGGCTGTGCGCAGATGTTCCGATTAAAATCTAAAATTTAATTAAGTATTAAATTTCTAGTTCGCGTGCCTTCGCGAATTTTATTTATCAGACAATGGGAAGCCCAGAACCAAATACAAGTTTGAAATCCCAAATGAGCTGCTGTGATCCAAAAAGAAGATATAAAAAGCGGGTACAGAAATCAACGCCAGACAGACCGACACTAGAAGAAGAGAGTAATTAGTAGCTCTCTTGACCCAAGCTTACTACGCTCGCCTTCCTTACCTCTTTCCTTCCTTCTTCCCTGCCTCAAAAACTACATACTGACATAAGGAGCGAATACATCAAACATTCCTTACTTACATTCTCCCAAATTCCTAAGCATTAATTCTCTTTCAGCATTTTATTTCCAAGTATATTTTAACCTCCGTTGGATCTATACTTTATGTATTACTTCAATTGTAAAAATATTAATTGTTATGTGTTATATATAAAATATTATTTTTCAACTCAAATTGCTTTCCTGGATTTGTAATCATTTTATGAATTATAGTGGGCTATCTACAACGAGGCCAAATTCCGTTAACCTGCAACAGTATACAAGTACCCTTCACTAGAACGGACTCTCCGCTACTAACTAACAGAATAGAATAGATAAGTAACCCACTAAAATAATGACAACAGTATTCCAGTTAGCTGTTTGATGTTTATATCAGCATTCCGATTTTCCGATTTCAATTTTCTTAGCTTGTTTGATCGTCAGGATAATCAGCAATTGACTACTTTTATTTTTCTATTTTTCTTTTTATACATGAGTCAATTGTGTAATTTTCTCTCTGGATTGTTTTTGTTCGTATATGTGTTCGCACGTCTACTCCACTCTGCACGGATATGCACACGTGTTAGGTGTCGTGATCATTTAACATTTTTTTTGAAATTTTTAACTATACAATTTCTCCTTATTTATGTTTTGCTTTTTTTTCTTCACTTTGTTCTTTAGGCTAATTATTGTGATCTATTGAGATGCGACACTTTAAATTTCTTGCCGTTTTCAGATTTTTCTGAGTAGTCTTGGAAAGTATATTTCATTTTTCTGTAACTGATTGAAATTAATTGTTTGTGTGTGTATATATATATATATATACACAAACTATATATTATATATATATATGTATATATATATAATACCACAAACAATTATATATATATATATATATATATAATAATATATATATACATATATATATATATGTATATATATATAATACCACAAACAATTATATATATATATATATATATATATATATATATATATATATGTAAATATATATATCAGTTATAATCAGAGATTAAGGACAGAATGATTAAATAAAAGAGGAAAACTGTATTTTAAATCGCCTTCGCGTTTCGTCCTGTGATGGACTTTATACATAATTATACATAAGATACGTAATTTAGAATAAATCTCATTTTGTCTTTGGACGAAACGCGTCAGCGATTTAAAATACATTTTTCCTCTTGTCTTTATTTCATTTCACTATATATATATATATATATATATATATATATATATATATATATATATCGTTCATTCAGTAATGAATTAGAAAACTCTAGTTACTGGCGTATGTATACATGGTATATCACACGGTAAAATCTACCTCTTACTAGCGGTTAAGCTCATAGGCAGAATCGCCGACTGCCGGTAATTGGGTTTGGTTTCAATACTGGGTAAAAGAAATCAGATGTCTTACTGTACTGATAATCTGTGATACAGCGAAACAGATCTGTCTGAGGATGACTAAGTATATGATTAATACAGATAATTTTTTCACGTAACTGAGAATGTCCGTGCGGACTTTCAAGTTTTGTGGCGACATTGTTATGAGGCCATCACTGGTCACGGCTAAGGTTTTATCGAGTTGCTGTGGTGTCCAGAGTTTGTTTTTTTTATTATAGAGACTGGTGTAATTTGTAATTTTTTGTAAGTGTGGTCTACCGTTGGTTAGTTGATTTTCATTGACTTTGTTGTATTGATTTCTTTTTAATATTGTTTTTTAATATTTTATTATTTATCTTTTCATTTTGCAGATGTTTGATTTCTTTTCATTGCTTTTTAATGTAGCGTGAATGAACGTCGGATAATTGTTTTGTATTGAATTAATGTCTTCTTAATGGATTTTTAGGTGGTTCGTTCTTGTCATTAATACTGACCTCTTTTATTTTATTGGTTTGACACTTTTCCTACCATGTTGATATATAGCGACGTTTTGTTTTAGGTAATGTGATCTTGTATTTGTGTTTGTGGACTATATGCGTGTGTTTTTTTCCGTTTAATGGTTGTATTCTTTTTCGTGATTGAATGTAAATTTATAATTCTATTTGTATTTATAATTTGTAGTTTTGTTCTTATTTGATTGCTGAGTTGATATATGTTTTCATGTCCATCTTTTTCCATAATTTCCTTTCTTTCGTTTAAGATTTTTATTTGGTTTTCAAAGTTGAATATGACTAGTTTCTAATGTAAAAATAAAATTTGCAGTATCTGTCATTGCTGCTCTGTAGGATTGCTCTTTTTACTGTTTTTTCATTTAATTTTGGTGGTAAAGTTAACCTTTTCTCGTTCTATAACTATTTTTATAGTGATGTGTTGGATTTTTCTTTGCTGATTGATGTTCTTTGAGTCTAATTTATATTTTTACGCTAAGCAGATATTTTTTTCTATGGATACTTTATATTTTATATAAAACAACGTATTGCAATGTCTGCTTGCCTAGGTTGCTACCATGAGTTGCATCTTCAGGCTATTTTCAATAACTGATTTAATCGTTTACCCTTTTTCTTTGTAAGAACGCTTACATAATTTGTTTTTCTTTGTTTTTTGTTTTTGTTCTGTTTTTGTTTTTTTAACGCTCACATGGCAGGGAATTTTTGAACGCACAATTTTTAATATTACAATAAATTCCCTGCAAGAAAAAAAAACCATAACGGAAGATTTCACGGTTAAACAAGGCTAAATTAAGACAGAATTTTCATACGTCCCTCATATTTCATAATATTTATATATGCTCCGATTAGTACGTTTTTTTTTTGTTTTTTTTTTTTGGATGCGAACCGGAGCGGATATAATTTTTTAAAAAAATCAAGAACTTATGTATTTATGGATTAATTTGGTCTTATTTTACCATGAAATCTTCCTTGGTAACACATGAAAGATTAAGTGACGGCTTCTCTTCGTTATATTATGGTCGCAGTTTTGAATCTTGCTGGGATATATATATTTTCCTAACATGATTTTTCGAGTATTCAGGCCGGTGTATATATATATATATATATATATATATATATATATATATATATATATAAATGTACTGTTTTATTTAAGAAAAAGTTATTATAGTCTCAAATAACATTATCCATTAGAAATAATATTCATACAATGAAAAACAGATATACACACACACACACACACATACACACACACAACACACACACACACACACACACACACACACATATATATATATATATATATATATATATATATTAATTATTTCATTCCAAGCTAGAAAATTCCACAAATCAAGAAGAGATTAAAGAGTACAAGAAACTATACGAAAAACATTATTAACCCAGAAATAGCGTACACTTGCTATTCTGGAGACGAAATACTTACTTTTCATAATTTATTATGCTGGATTGTGAGACAGGTAGTATTTTCTAATTTTCAGCAATTTTCGGTAGATGTATCTTTGCAAGATAGTCGTTATTCTGCTGCTATTTTAATGACAGATATTCCCATGAGATTCATACGTTATCTTCACCAGTGAATCCTTTAGAACAAGGATACCTTTGTTATTTGCCCAGAGAAGAATCATTTTTCATTTCCTCAATTTTCCATATGAAAATTTATATTCTCACTCAGCAGTTTTTTAAGGACGAACTACAACTTTGTGAGCAACTCTCACTTTAATCCTATTTCAGATGGCTTTTAATACTTTTAAGTGATTTTCAAGATGTGAAAATATTTCACTAACATTAGAGAATACAATTATTTTTCCATTTAATGTAACCGAAGTATTAACAGGCAAAAATTCCAGATACGAATATATTCAGTAAAAAGCTATTTTTAAGCGAATCTATCAATGTGATTCCAGTCACAACATCTGTCAGCAGTGTTTGCCAATGGCTAACAGTAGGTATAAAAGAGACCTTGAAAATTGTACTGAGTAACCAGGGCATTTGATAATAGCAGGTAGACATATAGAGGGAGTGTGTTTGCTGTTCGAAATCGAAATGGTTAAACGTAATTGTTTTCATTTTCAGCTGGTAAAAGTTATACAGGAAAAGAAATAAAATTTCTTTATTCCTTTAATGAAACCCGAAGTTTTTGAGTCACCTCACGTAACTTAGACGAAGATGTCGGAAAGATTTAAAATACGGTAAGGAGGAAAACTAGTTTGCTGCGAGAAACAGAAGAAAATAAGAGAGAGAGAGAGAGAGAGAGAGAGAGAGAAAAATCTGGTTAATTCAACCAACTGTTTGTTACGTAAAAAGAATACAAGAACATTCTATGGAAATAGCAGTCAACTGTTACATTTCGTCATTTTTTTACTTGCTTGCAATCTTGTAATTATTTGATACATTTAAATATATATTATTTCACACCGTGTCGTTGCGGTCTTGAATCTGTTTTTATCTTATACTAATACCTTGCATATATAGACTAGCCTCATCAAGCGGTAATACACGGTCCTGTTTTGGCTAATCTGAAATCAACAACGTTGGCCGAATCCGACAAATGTCATGGTGGTTGATTGGACGCGCCAGGGATCGTCTTATATCGCGTAGATTATCTTCCTAGCGCTATTATGTAAAGGATTCAATTGGAGCAGTTGATGAGGCCCATTTACAGTGAATATATCATGGAATTTTTCTGGATGATAATTATGAGCTTATTGCTCATCTTGTAATAGTAAACCATTAAAGAAACCTGACGAATCTGCTTGAAACATGGTCATATGTGACGTTTTTGATCAGTTGTCACAAGTAGAACTCACCAAGCAGAAACATTCGTCATGCAAATTTCATTGTTCAGAATATTCTCAACATCTTCACGTGATATGTTAATAATATTCGCAAGTTTTCTATCATCCTTCACCAAAGTGTTAATACGATTGCAAGACGCTCGGAATTGGAGGATCATCAAAACTTTTTTTTCTTCACCTAAACTTTTTTGATCAAATTTGCACAGTTGACAAAGTCGGCGCTTAGTCCCCTACCGTCGAAACCAAGTCTTAAACCGAGTTATTATCTACCGTAATGAAAATAATAGAGATCAAATCTTAAAAACTTTACTTCTTATTCATGTAACTCTCCATTCACCAAATACATTTCAATAATAATAAGTTAATTGTTATCATATAAATATGTGAAAAACATTATTATGGTCATTTTTAAATAGTGATTGCTTTTAAAAGGAACCATTTCAGTATTACTGAATTTATAATAAATTTGTCAGGAAATATATTTCAGTAAGACACTTTTATGAAGAAAATATTTAACTGTTATTTCTATTTCTTCTTTTAAGAGAGATTCTTATATATATATATATATATATATATATATATATATAATTCAATAATGTTTATGTTATAAGGTTTTTATAACAAAAACAGTTTACTGCAAAACAATAGATTTCCTGTTGCAGCACCTTTTGCTAGTACCTTGTCAGGGAGTGGAAATATAACTCTGTCAGGATTTAATGGATATAGAAATGTAAAAATTTAGAAACAAACCACGTGAGATGGGCTGTGGAATTCAAAGGGTTCGACAATATTAACGATTTTTGAGAGGTAGGGGAAATAGTTAAGAGGGTAGAGAATTAAATTTTCATAAAAAGTTAGATTTTTTGCTGTCAGTTTTGAAACATTTGTGTTTATGCAATTCTATTATAACATGTCGGCATTGTATTGAACTGCTTGAGGAATATATGCAGTAGGTAATATATGAGTTAACTAAAACAGAGTAATGATTAGAGGATGAGGGATTCAATATAATAATTCAATTGGTACGATTTTGATTGTTGGCTCTAGTTAATAGAAAATAATTTTTACTATATTTTTGGTATATATAAAACGATAATGGTAGATACAAATTAATACGTTGTGTTTGTTTAAAAGCTTTAATATAGGGAATTGAATAATTATAATTTTTGCTGTAAACACTGAAATCATGGCTTGTTTAAAGATTTACAAGTTCCATTATTTTGTATTTTAAGGTATGTAATTTATTGGCGTCTTTTAATTGAAAATACTATTTTGCAGTTTGCCTTATTATTAAATGATAAATGTGCTGATAATACCGAGTTTTCAAGAGACTTTTTATGTATATATATTTACTCTTAGATTTTCGATGGTATAATTAGTACATTGTTAGATTCCAGAGGCATTTAAGTTTTTGTAATGGACGCTAAATTGGTTTTAGACAATTGCAAGTATTGTTATTATTTTCTTTGGGTTTATTTTAGGATTCTGCTGATTACTTTGGTTGTTATATTGGTTTAAAATTATGTTATGTATTTTAGGATCATTGCAAGATTATTTAAGAGTATTTCTGTTAAAATCCTTGATAAGGGGTTTTTCCAAATTAGTGCTTCTCAACGAATTTGAGGAATTCATGTGTTAACTTAGTACGAACGATTTGGTTAAAAAGAATGCATACCAAATTAGTTTTCTGTTTCTCTTATTATTGCCATTTTTGTGTCTGATGTATTTAATATCCCGGCATTTGTAGCCACTCGGTTTGGAGGCAGTTGCATCAAAGTTGCTCTGTTTATACAAAACAACATTACTGGAAGAGTTATTACTTAAACTGATTTCAATGTATGATTTCAATGTTATTGATGATTTATATAAAGAAATTAAATTTAGAGTGGATGTATAAAGGATTATTGTTAGTTTTAAGTAGGGCGAGTAAGTGTCACCGACTAGATAAATTTTACATTTAGGAAGTTTACTTTTTCTTTAGATTGGATTTAATTTTAGCCTTACCTTTTAGCCTTTTCAATTCCCTATATATGGAAGAACATTCGAAAATTGACAGTGGTATATCTGATGATAAATTGTCTTTTATTGCTGAAATGGCTTGCAGTGCTTCATTTCGTAACAAGTATTCAAATAGTAAGTCTTATAGCTTTAAAAATACTCCAAACTTATTCGGTACTAACTAGATGGAATTATTCATGTTCTGGGATTTATCCATAAATATCTACTGCCAAGTGATAAGAAGAAAAAGACAACGTGAAAATTTAAAGAAAGAATTTAAAACCTTTTGGGATGTTCTGTTGGATGGGTTTGGTTGGTGTTCCAAATTCAATGCAAAATTTCAACTTAAACAAGAGTCGGCATCAGTATTTTAACGAAGAGATAGCCAGACTTGAAAATATGGATGTAACTGAAAACATTGACCATTTAAGATAGGCGGCACCAGTAGTTAATCTTGATTGTGCTGATCTTTAGAATAAGTTAAACAAATGCATAGTATCACATAACTACACATTAGCTCTATTCAGAGTATATAACGATAAATACGAACAACGAAATGTGCAAGTTCAACCCACTTCTTGTTAGGAGAAAAGGTGTATTCAGCTATATCTTAACTAGCTATGTTTTCAAATTGTGATTTCACAGTTTCTTATGGGAATAATAACAGTGATTAAAATTGTTCCTAAGGTACAATTATAGAGCCTGTAAAACCTCTTCTAAATGTAGTACGAGAGAACGGGTTCAAACTCAATTAAGAAATGTTTAAATGTTTTTTGTTTCAAATGAAGTGCCATTATGAATATACCTTTAATTATTACTAAATCTACATACCTAATGTAGATATTTTGAAAGTTTTATGTGCATTGTGGTGCAGTACATATAGACTCGAAACGACAAATCGCGAAGTCGAGTTCGAATTCCAGTTGAATTCGTTGCATTCACTTACGCGCAAATACCCTTGGGAAAGATATTAATGCGTCTATCCTTTCCAGTTATGAGATAATTAACAGGACAGATTAGCTTTTATAGCTTTGGCTGGCAACCTGCCTACCGCAGAAAGCAATGAAAACCTATTGCGGGTAATCTTCTGCCTAGTTAGTCATGACTCGAAAGAGACATGATCGCCCAACATGTATCACGTATGGCCTTTAACTGACTGAAAAAATTTTTAAATAAGGGTAAAGTGTGACTGGATTGACATTGTCAAAAAACGTTTGAAATAATCAGGAAAATACTAACGTCATACTTTTCATTAGTGTAATAGAATAAAAAATCAGACATCGTATTCATATATTAGTCGTATGGCGGCGTGAATTCTTCATAAAGAAGAAGGAGGTGACATAAAAGCCGTTGCACATGTTACCCGTTCGCTACGAACAACAGAAAAATATACACCTAGATTTAAAAGTGCCTTTGACATAATACTTGCAGTAAGAAAAATTATAAACTGAAACATTTTTTGCTTACAGAATACAGACAACAACTATCAAAGATTGTTTCCAAAAAAAGAATTCCTTCGCATGCCCCAAATAGTTTAAAACGCTCTGGCACCATGTTATTGAATTACGACTTTTTAAGAAAATTAGTTACATACAGATGATTTATCAAGAGTGATACCAAACGTTACTGAACAATTTGAAGAAACCATCATTGCAGAACTAAAACTTAAATTAGAAATGCAAAGTATATTGTGCAGTGTAGTAAGCAAACTAGCAGTTACAATGGACGTAATAAATGTAAAAGCACAAGTCATAAATAAAAATTTAAAATTAGATTAAAAAATAGTAAGAAAGATAGACACTTTTTGTAAGAAAATCCAGACTTGAACACTTACACACTCTCTGATAGAGTATTAATTTTTGCACTATGGATCTTATTACAAAAGTAGATAGTAATTGATTTTCGTAGTGGAATTGGGAGGATTTGAAGACTGACATCCATCATGCATATTAGACAATCGTCATTGAAAAGTGAGGAAAAAACTGCACAGTTAGTGATCTTGCAAAAACATCACCTACCACGAAATCACAAACTTAGCCAAAATCAAATATTCCGTGGTGAAGTTTGTACATAGGTTTGAAGGTTCACTAAACGAGTCGTTTTATCTTTATGTCAATGTATAACTTTACTAATTAACCTTAAACTTTTAAGTGCAAAGAAACAAACATCATTCATAGTTAAAGTGATCTTTTTTACCTGAAGTGTTTAAAGGATATGTTACTCCAGTCTCGGATAACGGCATACGATCCCCTGATTACAAATTGAACGAATTTTGTGTAATGAGAAATTTTTTAACGTTGAATCCTTATACACTTAAAAGCATTTCTACAGCATAATTAATGTTCGTATGAAAAATTAAATTGGTATTCGACAATTCGTAACAAGGTAAATAAAACGGATAATTGAAATAAAAAAAATAAAAAAGTATTGAAATTAGTAACAGAAAAAATATTTATTGAAGAAAAAACGCAAGAAGGGAACAAATTTTTGCATGACATGTTTGACGTATCAACACTATGATATGTATGATATATTTGACATATCAACACTCAAATAAGGATATTTTTCATGTATCAGTATTCAAATAATTCCTTGAATGCACAAGTATGTATACCAAAAAGGGA
Source organism: Ascarosepion bandense (assembly GCA_037127315.1). Lineage (NCBI taxonomy): Eukaryota > Metazoa > Mollusca > Cephalopoda > Sepiida > Sepiidae > Ascarosepion > Ascarosepion bandense. Next base: position 2,862,673 of record JBBBDQ010000932.1, read on the forward strand.
AATGTACAAAAAAAAACGATACGAAATACAAAGTTTAGTATGTGGCAAACTCGTCAGAAATAAGACTCGTGGAAATATTAAGAAATAAAATGAAATATTTTTAAAAAATACAAAGTCTCAACCGTGGAAATGTTTTGGAATAGATAAAGAAACTCACGGTAGCACAAATAGACAATACAATGAACCCTTTAAGAAAGTTCAATGCCAGATTTTCACAGTAACATTAACCTTGTCATACTCATTTCCTCCGGGTGGATAGGAACCCAGATGAGGTAATGCCAAATGGCTGGATATTGTCTGTGAAAAAAAGTGGACACGAGCCCGACCCAGCATAAGCGGTGACTACGGGTAATTTTTGTTCGAGGGCAAACGCTCGGAATGCCCTACGTAAAAACCGTCCATGTGGCACATACTACCGTTTTGGTAATGTTCGATTAAATACCGAGTTCTGACAGAGATCGATATTGCCAGACTTTCTACTTTCGGCTGAGAGCAACAAAGACGAATCTATTTTGCGAAGACTCTTCAAATATCTAATAAAACAATTTATTTTATTTTGATTTCACTCCATACACTGTTCAGTGATAATTCAAATATATTGTCACTGATAAAATGGATATAGTTAATAATATGGATTTAGATTCTAGGAGACGATAGGAGGAAGAGTTGATTATGACGTCATGCAAGATTAGCGCTTGAAAAGATGAAGATTCTAATTTTCATGGAAACCACAAATCACGTGTATTTTCAAAAAAGTTAGATCTTGAAAAAATATCCTTTCTTTCATTTTTATTACGTTTGGTATAAGTTAAAATGAAAGTTATCTGACTTTGTCGAAGAGGCATATTTTTAACTCGTTGTAAATCTTTTAACTAGTGGAACAAGTAATAGAATTCGTTTATCATGTAATTAGCCTTTGCGTTGCGATAAGCTTTACAGACGTCATTTTACAGAGAAACTGCGGATTAGAAAATAAGTCTTCCTCTGCAAGACAGTGAAAATATTTTGAAATTAGTCAAGACTTGGATATGAGAATTAAGTAAACCCAGTTTAAATCATGTAACAATATCCTACTTTTGCTCTAATCTGAAACTTGTAATGAAAATTCTGGAAAAAATCAGTTACTTTCAGGAGGGATGAAAGGAACCGAGTAAATTTGAAGTTTGTGTGTATCACACTAATTCACTAAGAGATTTTTATCCACAACCATCCAGTTAAGTTGAAATAATAGTACAGAAACTCTATTATAGTATTAGTAAGCAACCACTATACGTGACTGATAATAGTGTATTGCAATGCGTTGAGAATCTAATGATAACATACTTGGAAATTTCCCTCTCAAAAAATATAGACTATTACTTCCTGATATGATAAACTATGTTTTATAGAACGATTCGTAAAATACCACGGTTTAAACATGGGATTAACTAGGAGTCTTTAAATAAAATTGCAACAAATATCACATATTTTGCATCAGGAAGAGAAAGTTCGAATTTCGAGGATACATAATGAGGAAGGAAAGTGGAATAGTTTGAAACTTACGATTTCGCAACTCATGGTTATCTGCGGGTAAATGAATATAACAAAGTCTGTTGTTTTCCATTATGCCATCCGCTTATCGAATCAGACTCACAGAACACGGTATTCCCAAGTAGTCATCAGTTGTCGTTATTAACTTCACAATTAGACTACAATCAGCGTGATGCCAAACTTGTTTGTACAGCCGCGTTTTCAAATTGGTTTGAGTGAAAGAAATATGTAGGTCTTCGAGAGTTTCATTCTTCTTCAAAACCTCGTAGACTTGCGCTGCATAATATATGACAAAGATGTGTACCGAATGACATAAACCACAACGTTAACACCAAAATGGAATTCAAAGGGAAAGTTATCAAAGAATCAAGATGGTGAATTACTATTTGCATTAGAAATATAAGGTTAGAAATTAAGCCTCATCGATAACAGAAGAATCGATAAATGTCATTCATTTTGAGAAACCTATTTTCCTGAAAAGAACAGTTTTTATCAAGAATGAGAATTTATTATTTATCTATACTTCTGAGATAAGGTAGTATTTAATTTATTTACGGCGTTCGGATTGTTGCCTTGTTTAAAACGTTTCTGCCGTTGTACACTCCAGTCTACTTTATATGACAGGAATTTTAAAACGAACACTTTATTTCGATCACTGTTGCCAAGTAGTTATGTTATTTCCCTATAACTAACGCCTATCTCCACTAGATATAAGAGTCGGTTAGTTCCGGTGACTTGGACCAAAGAGTTGTCAGTTCAATACTTGGCTACATCAGTGATGAAGAAATAATTTTAAAGAGTTGATTTAAATGCATGTAACTACATGACATCCGGAGGTGTCATCGCATATGGAACTAGAACAATCGGTCCAAAGGAAATAAATAAAGAGTTCGGTTCAAAATTTCTATCACCTGAAGAAGACCGGAGCATATAGCGGCCAAAACGTTTTAAACATAAGAATAATGAAAAAGAGAACAGCCTGAAGAGTGTAAATAATGTCTCTTTTCTTAAATTACAATCAACAACGATACTAGCTGCCCGCTGAATAGATACCGAAATTTGTCGTATAAGGAATTGGTTATATTTCCACTCATTTCCATACATCATATCTAATCATGATATCTCTCTAAATTCTCACAAGCCTCCATGTTTTCTATGAGATTATATTTACTTACCGATTCTTAGAAAACTAAAAGTCCGAGAATTAAACACTAACCATTACTACGCCTCTTAGGAAACGCCAAAAATAAGATATACAAATTAATGAGCAAAGAAACCACCTATGACAAAGATATCAACTTACACTAAACTGCAGATTAATGCAAAAAGTTGGGATAATTGCTGCAAAGAAAAAAAGATCCTGGAAAGTTAAAGGATTAAGATATCAAATTATATATATATATATATATATATATATATATAGAGAGAGAGAGAGAGAGAGAATAAAGGAAAAGGGTTGTTCCAACGAAAGTAATTAGTATAAAATAAAAGTGTGAGAAGCCGTGAGCGTTTCCCTTAAAATATATATTTATTGCTTGGCATTCATACAAGTTATGGAGTATTTGTCATGATTTGCGCTGCAGGTGTTTCGAAACTAAAATTGACTGTCTTCAGGTGAACAAATTCATTGTTTTATATTTGGGTTTCTCTGAGTATATGATCATTCTGTTTAAAGTTAATAGTAAATACTTCGAAACATGTGCAGCGCAAATCATGACAGATTAATACGCCATAACTTGTATGAATACTAAACAATAAATATATATTTTAAAGAAAACGTTCACGGTTTTTTATCATTTTAATATATATATATATATATATATATATATATATATATATATATATATATACAAATTAATAAGGAACAAAGATGATATTTGCAACGTTCAAAACATTAATAGGAAACTGAAGCAATTTTAAGTAGATCTATGAATATTTATTATTAATTATAATTTAGAATATCTACAAATTTATAATCTACGACAAAATTGTACATTTTCTTTTAACATAAAAAACAATGACTCATCAGGTAGTTAATAATGAATGTAAGTAACATCATTATCAACTACCTGATCAGACATTGTTCTTTCAATGCCGACATAAAATATAATGTTCTTTGGCAGATTGTACTTGTATAATTATATATATATATATATATATATATATATATATATATATATATATATACACTTCTGGCTGTGTGTATATGTATGTCTGTGTCTGTGTGTGTGTCTGTGTAGTCATAAGTATGTATGTATGTATTAATCATATGACAACATGCCAGGCGAGAACATAATATACACACATAAGCTATAAAAAAAGAACCATCAATGATACGACAGGACACTAAAAAAGAATTTTCACAAGCACAGAAGATGTTTATTAATGCTGTATTTACATTCGTTAAGATTATTCGTTCAAAAACCGGTGACAACATAGATACCATACATCATAAAGATTTGATCAGAAAATTGGCTAATAATATCTGACGAATAAATAGGGCAAGTGTAAACCGTTGCATTAAAGCGAACATATTTGGTGGTAAAGAAGCTTTAGAAACAGGAACGCAGGCACGATTATTTTTTTACAGTATATATATGGTCGGGGCTGCAGCGTAATGCATGTTGATATTTAAAGAATTTTGAAAAGACTATGTCTGTTACTAACCAACGAATTATACAATAAATAATAAAGCGTTGATCTAACGGGGAAGCACTGATAGTGAAAACAACTAATTAATATATTATTAAGGAAGGCCTTTTTCGGTAGTTGAGTATACGATGTACAAAACTACCAAAACTTGTTATCATTTTTAATGTGTTGGAATTGACTTCGGTATCCATAAAATGGTTTGCTTTTTAGAAATGCTCAAGGTCATCATAAATTAAAAGACATAAGTATATATACTTTTTGGTGCTGTGGATATAGGCTTTGAACGTGAAATCGGAAAGTCATATTCGAATTCAAGCTAAATTCTATGCATTTACGAATACCAATGAGAAAGTTATTGCTCAAACTCTTCTTCCACTAACTATTGGTTAAATAGCACGGCAGATTAGGTTATGAATGATTGGTTGGCAAACAGCCTACTGCAACCTATTACGGGAAAATTTTCTGCTAAGTCTTTCAAGATATGTTCACCCAAAGATGCCTCACGTATTGTAGTTAACACACTGATATAATAAGCTTATAGTATTAATCAAGGAAAATATGAATTTATAATGTAAAGAAAATGATTTATTTATTATTATTTATTTATTATTATTATGGAGAACTCTGTCACCGACACTGCTGGTGTCCACACCATGAATTTTTCAATCACCCAAACCCTTACGCAAGTGATGGTCTTCCCCACGCGTTTCTCCGACAACCCTAACGGAAGTGGTGGACTTCACCAACGTTTCTTCGACAACCTCTCTACTAGACCTCTGCTTCACTTCCATCCCAGATTCTTTCCCAACCAGACAACTCTGCCCACTCGGAAATACTGACAATACCGTAGTTTCCATCAGCATTTCATTCCACTCCCACCCGACCCAAGAAACCAGACCAGTAGAAAATCCTACTGCTACTAAAGAGCAGACTGGGATTCGTTCTGAGACTTCCTCTGTGACGTCACATGGTTCAACGTTTTTAGTCTTCCCATTGAAGAATGTGCCTCCGAGGTCTCCTCCTGGTTTAAGGCTAGCATCGATGTCTTCATCCATGCCAGGAAATTTCTGCTTAAGTCTAATTTGTCTCCATGGTTCTCGCCTGATTGCTTGGCCGCCATTGCCAACCGGAATCATTTCTTCCGACTCTATCTTAGCTACGCCTCGGACCAAAACAGGCGCCTTTTCGCTTCAGCTCCTAATAAGTGTAAAAAGATACTTAACGAGGCTAAGATGTTGTTTGCTGCCAGAATGAAGCAACGCATAGCATCCGCTAAGACTACTGGCGACTCTGTAAAAGAGTACTTAGCAAGAGCAAGTTCACAATATCCCACCAATTAATAATTTTGAAGTCCTCATCTCATTAGCGGACAAGGTTGAATGCTTTGCGCGGAGATTCTCGAACAATTCGAGTCTGGTCTCGTCTCGGGTTTGACACCCGACTACTCACCTAGAACTGTTGGCTCAGCTGAATGACGTCCAACATTGCACCCTCGCTTGTCTCAAAGATAATCTCAAAATTTGACCCTCACAAACCGAGCGGAGGGGACGGAATACCAGTCATAGTCTTAAAGAAATCTGCCCCAGAACTCTCCTCTATCTGTTCTACAACTTCTGCCTATGTGACTCCTGATTTCCTGCCTGTAGTTCCTATATTCAAAAACACTGGAGAATCCTCGGACCCCGCAAATTACCGCCCTATCAGCCTTCTTCCGATCTTTGGCAAAGTGTTCGAGGCCATTATTAACGCCGAGGTGGTTCAGCATATCACAGCAGATAGGCTCCTCTCGGACAAGCAGTATCGTTTCCTCTTCACCAGGTCAAGACTGATATGCTAACGACCCTCACCGAGTATATATACCAGACACTCGACAGAAATGGCGAAGACCGAACCGTCGGCTTGCATATCTCTAAAGCGTTCGACAGAGTTTGGCATGCTGGCCTTCTATTAAACTGCAGAGCTATGATATAACTAGACATTTGTTTGAACTAATCAAGTCATTCCTCTCTAACCGCGCATTGAAAACTACTATCAGTTAACCATCATAGTCAATTGCACCTACCTCCCGTTAGCATGGACCAGGCCTGCCTCCCAGAGAGTAAAACACTACGCCTCCTTCGTCTCACACTTTCAGCGGACCTCAAGTGGAATGACTATATCGAATCCATTGCTAGATCCGCTGCTATGAAAGTCGGTTCTCTGTGCAGGGCTCGGAAGCCTTTTCCGTCTGAATCTATCCTTCACATATATAAATCTACCATCCACCCGTGCATTGAATACTGCTGCCATATCTGGTTGGGTGCCGCTGCTATTCTCCTCGGGCTTGTCGACAAGGTAGAGCGGAGGGTCTGTAATGTGATCGATACCGAATTGACAGACCGCCTGCAGTCTCTCTCTCTCTCTCTCTCTCTCTCTCTCTCTCTCTCTCTCTCTCTCTCACCGGCGCGACGTGGCTTCCCTGTGTCTCTTTAAATACTTTCACGGCTTCTGCTCCGATGAACTTAGATCACTGGTGCCCCTTAGTTACGAATTTGCACGAAATACTAGATTAGCAATTAGATCCCACCCTTTTACAGTGAAACCGATAAAATGCAACTGCAGCTTCTACTCTAACAGTTTCTTTTCTTGCACTTCCCGACTGTAGAATTCCCTTCCACTTGACAGATTCCCCGACGGCTAAAATCTCCAGGAGTTTAAATGTAATGTCAAAAGGCACTTCCTAACACACTAACCCGCTTCCATTCTTTCAAACACTCTTCACATCCATCCAACTCCCAGCCTCCGTATCCATACCAATCTATCACCCCCCTTCTGACATTTCCTATATCTAACCACTCTTTCTCTTTACCTTCCCCTATGTAGCCCCAAGCGCAATAGTGGCAGTGTAATGCCTTACTTGTGATGAAATGTTTTAAAAAAATTATCATAATACGTACATACATCTATGTACAAGCACACACACCTTCATAACAGTCAGTATGATAAATTTTAATCTTAAGGTATCTTAAATTTATGGGCTAAAATGTTCAATACCAGAAATACAGATTTACAGAATAATACATATTTCATGGAAGGCAGACTTGCAAAATAAGAAAATAGTCCGGAAGGCATGTAAGTCACAGAATAAGTAAAGAAACGCGCCTATCAAAATTATACAGGAAACGAGAAAATCTAGTATTTGACTGATTGATGGAGCAACCGAAATATCTAATGTTTTCTTACTGGCAATATCAGCGGGATTAGAACGATGAACCTATTTGTTATTATAACCGTGTAAACCATCCAAACATATTTGTAGAATCAAGTAAAATATATATAGTGAGAAATGATAAAAGAGATTTCTATGCTCTAAGATATTTTCCTGGCTTCCTGAGAAGAGAGGAAAAGATAAATTGGAACGTATAATAGAGAGGGTTTAATAGTTAAGAGTTATTTCTATTAGTATTTAGAAACTTTCTCTCACATAGACAGTGGGCATATGCACTATAAAAACATTCCACGAAGAGGAAGATTGCATAGAAAAGAGAAATTAGTGGGAAAGAATTTAAGTTAGTTTCAAAAAAGCACTTAGAGGACACGATTGTTTTATAGGTCACAAGATTCTACATTCCAGAAATAGTAACGAATAGCAGAATTGTTGTAGAAAGAAAGTTAGAGTGAATAAGTTGTGTTTTATTTTCTCAAATGTTTTACTTCTGTTTTTATTAAACGTTGCAATGGTCGGGTTTCGGTGTACAAAAAAAATGCTAAAAACACCGTCATTCTCCATCGTCGAAAGATCGTCTAGAAGGACCCCAAACTAACGTATAGATTGGAGACAGGGATATCAAATAAAAAAATATTTCGCGGGTTTTCATCTCTATGAGTTACCAAAGTCTTCAGGTTCATATTATTCATGGTATATTAAAACGCAGAAGAAAATTTCTTTTTAAAATGATATTCTTAACAAGTAACAAAAAATAAAGTTATTCTTGTTTAAATGATGAAGGAAGTGTGTGAAGCGGATGTCAGCTAATATTCACTGACCTAAAAAGTTAGAATATAAATAAATATACAATTAAAAAAAACAAACAAAGTAATAGAATATAAAAGCTTTATGCATGTAATTTGAAGGGGTCGATAGAAGGCCGTCATATAACCAGGTATAATGCAGCGGATCTTCTCCATGATACAAAAGTATAATGACTAAGCTGGTTCCAGGTACGACAACAGACACTTTGATAAGTGAAGACAACAGAACGATCTAAGGCTTCTTAAAGATGATGGGAAATCTTCTTCCTGCGTTTCAGACACATCAGCTGACATTCTTACAACACATGCAAGGAATGTATTTATAGCAGCATGACTATCTTGTCTGATTTACCAGTTACATTAAATATACGTGCAGAAATACGAGAAAAACAAATAACTGTTTTATTATAACATGATATTCTTTAAACTTTAAAACTGTGATGTAGGGATGACAGAAGAACAGATTTAAACCATTAGACCTTTACATTTTACGAAGAGAAATGGTTAATATAAAATGTTATCCCATTTAGTCGTTCCCAATATTGTATGTAGGAGATACAGAAAAGACTAACAAAATAAGAATAAAAGTAAAATGATGAACATCTTCATCGAATATGAGAACATTGCATGTATTTCTTGTATATTTTAAATAAATACTTGTTTACCATTTGCAATTTTAGCTATGGAACACCCAATTCGTGTCAAAGAACATGGAATGCACTGGAATCAACCTACATGCGAATAGAAAACGATTTCAGTAGATACATACAAACAGAAAAGGTGTAACACAAGGATGTGTCTTCTCAACAGATTATTCAGTCTGTACTGCAAGGTGATCCAGACAGAAATTAGAAATCCTACCAGATTTCATTATTAGTTGGCACAATTTTAACAAAATGACAGAATTTCCATAGTAGATACGGAAAGGAAACGTCAATAACTCCTACAGAAGTTTTTTAAAAAGCGAGAAGACAGTACTAAACGCTAAAAGAAAGACGGTATCCATTGTTGTTAATAAAAGTAACAACCGAACTTGCTAATTACAAAGTGGAAATACTCAACATGTAAATAACATATTAGAGATATCAAAAAAGTGCAAAAATTTAAATATCCGAAACATCGTTGAAGATAGAAGAAGAAATGCATCACTGAAAATCGAAAGTACATTGGAACAACCAATGATGCATTCCAAAATTTAAGCCAAGTATTAAAATTACCGAAGCATTTCTTTAAAAAACGACAAGAGTATAGAACTATTACGCTCTATCAATTCTCTTGTAATACAGTCAATTTTGGACAAATGCAGAGATAAAAATAAGTTGAAACCGTATTAATTTAGTTTTACAATAGATGATGAATATACCATAGACCAAACACAGAAGCAACATTGAAATTTAGAGAAAAAAGTAAGTTAAACTTATATTTAACATTATGTTGAAATTTTGAGAACACATAATGAGGAAAGACTTTGTGATACTTATATGACAAATTAAAGACAAGAACGACAGAGATAAACAACGCTTACCATACTTAGTAAGCTTGAGTAATGGTGGAACAGAAATTAGGAGAAATAATAGAAATAATAAATTTATTATGAGCTACAAAAAATAAGAAAATATGGAGAACAATGTCGCCTATTCCACATAAAAGAAGAAATGAATACATGTGTGTATAACAATGAAAATAAAATAATATAAGAACAAAAGAATTTTTTAATTTTTTTTTAAAAATCTTACACGGGAACACGATATGTCGTATTCTAAATTTGCAATGAGCCAAAGCGATTAACACAATACATATTTAAAATTTAATCTCAGTAGAGAAAATTTTCATAGGAATGTTCTTCCTGTACAAAGCCTAAGAGCTGCTCGACAAAGGCGGCTACAGGTGCACATTTTATGGGCTAATGTGAGAAAGATAACAGTTAACTCAAAACATGGACTCGATAAGATGGAGGAAGCATCCAACTAGAAAGACGGTTCCATAAAGCTGATGTTCCTGAAAAGAAGCTGCTTTAGGGCCACATTAATAGGCTACAAAGATAAGGTAGGCGGTTCACTATACTGTGCGATCTATGGCAAGTTTTCTTCGTAAGGTTTATCAACTGGTGAAAATAAAGTAAGTAATTCGTCTAAATATTTTCCATTGAAATAGCGGTATAGCAAAGATGGAGGACGCATCCACTACAAAGCCAGTTACATAAAGCTAATGTTCCTGAAAAGAAGCTGCTTTAGGGCCACTTGCTTCACATTAATAGGCAACAAAGTTAAGGTAGGCGGTTCACTAGAATGTGCAAGCTATGGCAAGTTTTATTCGTAAAGGTTATGAACTGTTGAAAACAAGGTATGTAATTCGTCTAAATATTTTCCATTGAAATAGCGGTACAGCATTGATTGGTTTGCAATGTTTCGGCTGTTGTAAATGGATTATAGCGAAAAAAATAATTCATCAAATAAAAGGCACAAAGTATCTTCTACACAGAATATATAGAGACGGAAGTGTAAAGAGTGTGTAACCTTCGGGCAAATATTTCATCAGTTTGTTGTTTGGGGTCTGGGCATGCTGCTCTATTGATAAAGGAAATCAAGAGGAATTGCGTATTTACTGCAGTGGTTGAGGATATGGAACATTTTATAGTACCTTTTGTGATGGGTCGTAATTTGAGTGTCCCACTTGAGTTTATCTCCTAATTAAACATCAGCTACAAGAAGACTGAGTCAATGATCGTTTTATTCTTTTTACCGTATATATTCTCATTTGAAAATTGGTTTAAGCCTGATTATGTGATTGCTTTCGTGTTTATATGCGCATCGGTTGATTATGTATTGTTTGTGGCGTTACAGTGTGATTTTTTGGTTTGTTCATTGCTGATTTATCTAGTTCTTCTATCTTATTGGTTTTTTACTGCTGTAATTTTTTGGTGGATTGCGTTTTGTGTATTGTGTTATGTGTCGTGCTAATTTGTTATTGTTTGTCAATAATCCGAAATTTCTGGTATAAAACATTCTTTGTGTTTTTGAATTTGGTATAGAATAGAACTTTCTTTTTACGAACAATTTGATAGGGCATTCCGTGGTATATAATATAGAAAAAGTGTTGTATAAGAATAAGTAATATATTAATCATTATTAAAAACTTCAAACAAAATTATATTAATCAAACATATGCATCAATAATTTGTAAGAGAAAAGTAAAAATATAAAGATACAAAGTTTGAGCATATAATAAACTATTGCATGTTAATTTCTTTCGTTTTTATTCACGAAATTATTCTTGGCGTCAGATAATAAATCCACAAAAAGTGATATACCTCTAATTGATAAATTAGATTGATAGTGTTGAAAGTATATTTAGGTAATTATTAAGAATATTTTCCTTGTATGATAAGTTATTTGAACAAAAATATAACGTTTTAATTTTTTTAATTACATTATTATGTCATGGCACTTCACAGTAAAATTAAAAATTTTGGCTTATTTTGAAAAAATGCATCATCTAAACAGATAAATCCAGATACGATGGAGTAAAACAGAGTTGATTTCATAAATTAACCGTGAATAAATAGACCCAAAATATGTCAAACTGTCAAAATTGAAAGCACCCATAAAGAAGAAAAATTAAAATGGCCCAGAAAATGGATAGATGTAGATAATATATATATATATTTTTTTAAATCGTGTCACCCCAAGCACTGCCACTATAGCGCTGGGGGTTACATGGAGCGATTGGGTATGGGAAATGTCAGAAGGAGGGTGGTAGACGACTTAGTATGTACATAGGGAGAGAGTTGGAGAGAGTGGGTGTCAGTTAGTGTGTTAGGAGGTGTCTATTAACCTTACATTTAAACTCCTGGAGGTTGTACCAGTCGGGGATGCAAGCATGCGGTAGGGAATTCCACAGGCGGGAAGTGCGAGGAAATAAGCTGTTGGATTAGAAATTAGTCATCCGCAGATAGCTCTGTTTTGCTGTATCACAGCTCATCAATACAGATAGACTCCGATTGATTTTTAACCCAGGATTGAAATCCGACCGAATTCCTGTATATATATATATACAGGAATAACAGATTAGTGCAGGTATATGAACTAATGAACTTCGATCACAAATAGTTTCGTTGTAAGTTTAAATATATGAACTCTGTTTTAGGTTGATTCGTTTTATATGAAACAATATTTAACATCGCTAAAAATCGAAAACTCATTCATCGTATACAAGCAAAATATTTGCTTCCTATGTTGCGTAGGATTTCGTGTGTGTGTCTTACTGCGTTTATTTTTGCTATTATGCGTACATAGGTTTGTGTGTGTTCGTATGTGTAAGCGCATGCTGTCCGCTTAACGTATCTGGTCATTCTGTGATCTTGTCGTGTGTCCGGGTGTGCATGAGTATTATGATCCATTAAATCCTGGTTAAATTTGTTTAAGTAATGTTTTCTTGTATTTGTAGGTAATAGTAGTTGTCTTTCTGACATAATCACATGTAGGGATAAGTTGCTTTAATGCATTGGAAGATTTTTGTGATACGAAAAGTTTTCTGTTGTCTGATAATTTGATGTTGCTTTTTTTAAAAAAACTCACAATACATATATGTTTTTCCCAACTCAAATATAGCCTTGTATATAATAGTTAATTAATTAAATTTTAGTTGAACCAATAAGCCCCGTTAACAAAATTATGGAGTATAAAAATTAACTACACCATAAACATAAATTATGATGTGTTGTTAAAACATCACTTTGTACCTATCTAATACTATATTTTTCAAATGTGTATCTTCTCTAGAAAAAACATGTCATGTTTCATTATATAATTTAACAACCCACCTTACTACGAAAATGTTTATCTTTATATCGTAACCTAATTTTTATATTTGATTGAGTTATCCAGACACACCCTCAACATTATTGTTTAGCTTCCACGAACTACTCTTTTTTTGTTTTCTAATTAACCATAAAATCGTTTTTTCTTTTTGGAAAATTAATCCTATTCACCATATATTTATATATATATATATTGCCCAAAGAAAAACAACATGAAACGTTAATTTTTGTATAGTCATAAAGTGCTTTATTGTAATAACATTAGACTGTGTATATATATATATATATATATATATATATATTGCATTTGTTGTAGTAACATTAGGTTATATATATAACCTAATATAATATATATATATATTATAATACATATATATATATATATATATATATGTTGACAATTGATATAACAAATAGAATAATAGTTTGTTGTTGAAGACATTTGTTTGATCCTTTTTTAGTATGCATGTCGAAGCATTTATTAAAGATGAGGTGATACAACTAAATATGTAAGAGAGTATCGTATATACAATAACACTACATGTGGAGAAATTAATCTATGTCTGTATAAAATTCGTTTTATATACATTATTTTCAGGAGCGTTACTTCATTGAAGATTTAAAAAAGATAGCGAGGATAATCTGTTATAATGTCTAAAGGAATAGCCCAGGCAAAGATGAAGAAATCATGTCAAGTCTGTTTTTTTTTTTGTTTTTTTTTGTTTAGTTCATAAGAAGTAATACAGGATGCTGCAGAAATATATAACGCAGTTTAAACTGTCACCTGTGTGATGCTGTTGATTTTAGACAAATGGCTATTTCATTTCCGATTAAAACATTTCCTGTTATTTCCAGTGGCAATTTTGAAACGTTTTCTTTAAAACTGGAGAATTTTAATCAAAACAAAAATAGATATTCCTCTTTACTGTATGTGACTTTGGAATGAACCTGTTTTGGTTAGAGGAATCGATACTTCTCCGTATTGAAAATTTCAAAACCACAGGTTAAGCGCTCAAAAGAAAGCCACATGGGAGAGCTAGAAGCGCTCGACATTCCCCTTCATGGAAAACTTCAGAATTCGTCTACAATGCCCCATTACGAATAGTTGCCACAAATTTAGAGTATTTCATTAAAAATACAATAAAAATAGTATCCCTTTGTTTAAATAGCTAGGAAGAAACATTGTAATGTGAGTTATTTGGTCTATTTTTCAAATTTTAAAATGTACGATGTATTTCTAAAACCTTAATTTGTGAATATATTTTTATTTGAAAATGTATTATGCAAAATATGAAAGAGTTTTTTTTTGTTTCCCTTTTGATTCTTTTAATTAAGCAAGTCGTTAATAAATGTGTTTAAAAAATGTAAATTGACATATAAAATAATAAATAAAAAAATACACATCAATATCTGTTTATATTTTTGAGATTAGTTAGACAATGATCTTCATCGTTTTGCCATATTCACGACCTTTAGGCCGATGTAAAATTTTCCTTCTTCCTGTGCCTTGGGATTTTAAACTGACCTCTTCATTACGATCACTAGGGTAAATCATTCTCGTAACACGTGACATATTTTTCTGGATTTCATTTATTTATCGTTCTTTAACTTAACTGTCCATAATATTGGTTTATCTCTTCCGTATCCACGTATTGAAATCACAACTGTTTAAGTTAATCCACTGGATCTAACCAATGCTTTTATCTGCTGGGTCAAAGTTTATTGATGATGTATGAATTTCTGAGACTTTTGTTCTATAAAAATAATGTCTCTGTAAGTATATTTTTACCAGAGGTCGTCTTTCAATAATTGAAGCTAATAATTTTATTTAGCATTCTGTATTATTGATTGCGATATTGTATTCATTTCTATGCTTGGCCGGTTTAGGTGATTTCTGTGGTCTAGCATATGTGCAAATTCTTTCAATTTTCGCATCTTCCTATGGTGTATTTTTATATTTCAGCTTCATTCCATCGGGAACAGTGATTTTTTTCTCCGTCCATATGTGGTTAATTACGTCTGAATTTTTATATTTCACTTCGTGTTATGGCTTTACGATGTGCTTGCAGCCTTATTGAAAGAAGACAACCCGGTAATTCTTTATATTTATTTCCACAGATCATATATAATGACCTTTAAGCAGAACGAATTTATGTCCTCATCAATTAGAAGTTTTACTGGGTAGAGGTATATATGAAGTGTATAATTATTTTCGAATAATGAAAATTTCTAACATATTTCTGTGAAACTTTCACTTGTTAAAATTATAGTTTACTACTTTAGACCCAATGGAAATTTCATGATTTTCCTATATTAAATTTCTGATGACTTCTAATTCTTTATTTAATGATTGAATATGCCCATAGCAAGTTCAGCAACAATAAAATATCTGTAGAAATTCTCTTATTGCATCATTAAATATTTGAGCTTAACAGCTTTAATAAAATATTGCAATAACAATCATAAATATAAATACTGGTTATTATTTTAAGAAGTAAGGGGGTACAATTAAAAGAATTTGAAATTGACAACTATTTCATTTCCCTGAAAAGATGTTAAACACATGAGAATGCAATAGCCTTTTTTCTCTTACCTTCTTTTTTTTTCACTGAAACCAAGTAGCTTCTCTGGTTTGGTGATTTTCTAAACAAGGCAAAAAGTAAGGGGCACTTAGTGAGGATCAAACTCACTACTCAGTTATAATTAATCTAGCAAGGCAAGCTTGCTGACCATTACATGACGTTAAAGTACCTGAAGCTTCTCTGTTTTTTCAGTATTTCCATGAAAAAATAATTTTATTTAGCATTCTGTATTATTGATTGCGATATTGTATTCATTTCTATGCTTTGCCGGTTAAGGTGATTTCTGTGGTCTCGCATATGTGCAAATTCTTTCAATTTTCGCATCTTCCTATGGTGTAGTTTTATATTTCAGCTTCATTCCATCGAATAATGTCCAATGTTATAAAATATTATAGCATTTAATGTTGTGAATTATTGAAATTATTTGGCTGACAACTATTATCAAGTAAAGGAAATTTAATCAATTAGATTTATTTACGACTTGATTTATTGAAGTATTTTTCAAATTTCTTTTTTTACATAATCCTTATTCTAATACCATATTTTAACAAAAATATTCATTAATTTGGGTTTAATTCATTTTTTCGGTTATAAAAAATTATGCATTTCTGGTTATGAGGTGTTTCTCGGTCATGAGTTGCTTCAGTCCTGTTCTCTTTCGCTTCTTTCCATCAAGTCAAGAATTTAATCGGTGATCCATTGATTTTTTTCCTCTTACGTTTGATTTTCTTTATGATGATGTCGTTTGCTGATGTCACTAAAGCTTCTCTCAGACGAGAAAATATTTCACTTAATTGTCTTTTCAAATTTGAACCTTTTTGAATAGTCACTGGTAAAAATAAAATTTAATATTTTAAATCCTAAACAAAAAGATTATTCAATGAATAATTATCAGGTAAAGGAAATTTAATCAATTAGATTTATTTACGACTTCATTTATTGAAGTATTTTTCAATTTCTTTTTTACATAATCCTTTTTCTAATACTTTCTTTCAACAAAAAATATTCATTAATTAGGGTTTAATTAATGTTTTTCGGTTATAAAATATTATGCATTTCTGGTCATGAGGTGTTTCGGTCATGATTTGCTTCAATCCTGTTCTCTTTTGCTTCTTCTCATCAAGTCAAGAATTTAATCGGTCATCCATTAATTTTTTGCTCTTACGTTTGCTTTCTTTTATGATGATGTTGTTTGCTGATGTCACTAAAGCTTCTCTCATACGAAAAAATATTTCCCTTAATTGTCTTTTGAAATTTGAACTTTTTTGAATAGTTGCTCGTAAAAATAAAATAAATTATTTTAAATCCTAAACGAAAAGATTATTTAATGAATATAGTGCATATATGTTCTGATAGTATTTAAAAGCAGATAATTTTTACAGTAGATACGTAATCCTGTTCAATTTAAACTAAGCTTAGTAAATTCATTCTGCTATTTATCCATGTGTCGAATTTCACAGCCACATTTGGTATGAACTTTCTAATACATGTCTCCAGATTTTAGTGATAATTCAAACAGGGTTTCGGCAATTTTATTAGCGCTGATTCGGTATCTAGAATTCAGTTTTTTCTTTTCATGTGTCTTTTCTATATATATCATTACGTCAATCGTGATGGTGAAATTACCTCTTTCATAGCCGGATTTCTTTATTATCAACTCAGTACTAGACTAACAGCTAGGTTTCATGATATTACTGCTCAAATGTATAGTTTTAACAATATTTCTATGCTAATATGTTCCACTATACTCAATTTTGGAAGTATCTTGAGATTTTCTACCTTGCTGTTTACAAAAAACTTTCACAAATTGAAATGCAACCTCGGTCGTCACTGTCCATCTGATTGACTCCTGTTTCTTTATCTTCCTCCATGTATCTTTGACTCTGAGTAAATCCTTGTATATGAATGGCGTTTATTCCCTTGATTCAAGTCAAATTATTACGGAAAATAAAAATAAATAAATATGATAGAAACAAAAGAAATGCATAGCCATATAAGATATGGTTTCCTTTGCTATTTCGCGATATATTTTATTATTATATCCTGCATTTACCTTGTTTTATATTGTTATGTGTCAGATACAAAGACATAGAAATTGAAACAACGCGTAGCGCAATGTTATTGACCTCAAAGCTGTCTTGTTGCGCTAACTTAGAGAAAGTAAATTTAAAGTCTAATCTAGCAAACTTTAATATTAAGCATTGATTTAATAAAGTCTTTTAAGAACCAAAGGAATTTATATTTCATAATTGTTACTGTTCAACAGTGATATATCCCAGAAAGGGGTATATATATCATACGAGGTAGTTAAGTGGTTTAGGCAAATGCAACCGACTAGGACAATCTAGTACGTAGACGTAATTGACGGAACTTGTCGTATGCAGTATCCTGAGACGTAGGCGTAGTTAATAGACGTAGACCAATAGTCTTAGACCAAAAGTCGTAGACCTGTAGGTCTCTAATCGAAGACACCTAGCCCTATGGACCTAGACCTCAATGAGTTCTCATCTTCGTATGTAGTTATGGCTGACACCAGCCAATCACATTATTGTGAGATGGAACCAAGGTTTATGCATGTTCATTACATATTCATTACAACACCTTCCCCTGAGCTAAATTTTCCAGATAAATTTAGCTTCAATATTTCCTTTCCTAACATCCCTCGTTAGTAGGTCTTCAACAGAACAAGAGGAAAAACTTACTTTATGGAAGTGTCAACTAGTCTTTCTAACGTTATTCATTAGGAAGAGTTACCTTTTTATTTTTGTAGACTTCTTTTCGGATTCTTTGTCGCCCACTAATATAACCCTGAAAGTGATATATATAGTAAGTAGACGTAATGGAAGGAACTTGCCGTATGCAGTATGTTGGGATGTAGGCGTATTCAATGGACGTAGGGCAATAAACCTTGACTAATATTCGTAGACCAGTAGTCCTATGGGCTTAGACATTTATGCATCCTCGCCATTGTCTGTATTTATGGCTGACACCAGCTAATCACATTACTGAATGGGGGAACTAAGGTGTATGCATATTCATTACATTAAATATTGACCAACTTCTTGTGGTATATTCATACGCTTCTCTGTTTCCAAATTGTCAGATCAATGACAGTAATTTTGTGATTAATGATTATTATTTTAACAAATATTTGCATTTAATTTTAATATATCTTCTATGTATAGAAAGAGCTTTAATAATGAACCGAATGTAGCATGCAATATTTTATGAATTACAACACACCAAATAATTTGTATCGCTACTTATCTTTGTGTTGAGTTGTTCAGGTAATAACAACGAAACAACAGAAATATAAATATAATAAAATGTATTTTTTTTAAAAATCATTTCACCCCGAGCAAGGCGGAAACGCCACTGATGTGCAGGGGGCTACATAAATGTAAAAAGCTTAATTAGAAAAGAGTGAGGAGTACAAACTAGTTAGAAAGGAGCAATAGAAAGCTGAGAAAGCAGATGCGATGAGAGATACATAGGTGGAGAGAAAGGGAAGGTTATACGGGGTTGGGGAGAGAGCTACAGTCCAGTGGTTAGTAGATGAGTATTGACTTTGCATTTAAATTTCTGGAGGTCGTAGCCGTCAGGAAAGCAAGAATACGGGAGCGAGTTCTACAGGCGGGAAGTGCGAGAGCAGAAGCTGCAGGAGTAGAATTGTCGTCTGCATTTGGCTAACCTGACTGTGAATGGGTGGGACCCAGTTGCCAGTCTGTTTGCACGGGTAAACACCTGTTGAGGAGGCATCAGTGACTTAAGTTCGTCTGAGCAGACGTCATGAAAGTATTTATAGAACATACAAAGGGAGGCCACATTTCGACGATGGGGAAGTGGCTGCAGTCGAGCTGCCAGATCAGTACCTATCACATTACAGATTCTCCTTTGGAGCCGGTCAAGAACATTGAGGAGAAAGGCAGGGGCACCTGACCATAAATGGCAGCAGTACTCCATACACGGACGGATGGTTGAACTGTATATATGCAGGATGGATTCAGGTGGAAAATACATCCTGGATTGACATAGTGGCCCAATCTTCTTAGCAGTAGATTTTGCTATGGATTCATTATAGTGGTTCCATTTGAGGTTCTAAGGACAGGGTAAGTCCGAGGAGGCGTACTGTATTGCTCTCCGGGAGAATCGCTTGGTCCATGCTTATGGGAGGCAGGAGAGGTTGCCTGTAATGTTTGACAGACAACAGTTTGGTCTTAGATCAATTGAAATGAATTGAATTCTTGCCCCAGTTCACCACAGAGTGTAGATCCCGTTCAAGGTCAGCAGCGAGATTATGTCTGTCCGTCACGACAGGTTTCTTACTGGTGCGGGAGTATATTGTAGTGTGATCTGCGTAGATGCCTACTTGGGACTTGATCTCATCTGCCAGGTCGTTGATGAAAATAAGGAAGAGCGTCGGGCCCAGGATAGAGCCCTGTGGGACACCAGCATTCGTGCTGTAGGACGAAGAGGCACGCCCATTCAGAACGACCTTCATTTTGCGGTTATTTAAGAAAGATAGGATTGGGTCAAGCATAACCGCGTAGTTTGCATAGGAGGCCAGAGTGCCAGACCCTGTCGAAAGCCTTGGAGATGTCCAGAGCAACCGCGCGAGCGTCCTCAGACTCATCAAGGGCCTGTAGTATGTCCTCCGTCACGGTTGTTAGCAGGTCGGCCGTGGACCTGGCTAAGCGGAATCCGTATTGCCTGTCGGAGAACAGTTTGTGGGCGGTGAGATGATGAACTATTTCAGTATTGATTATTGCCTCGAATACTTTCCCAAATATCGGTAGAAGACTGATAGGGCGATAGCTGGATGGGTCCGAGTGTTCACCACAATTCATAAACACAGGAACGACTGAAGAGAACTTCCAGCATGCAGGAAAGCAGGAAGCAGAAAGGCAGTAGTTAAATAAAGCAGAAAGGCAGTTACGGAAGAAAGGTATTTACAAAGTCGGTTAGTATAATACAGGAAAACAAGATATTAATGAGTACGTCTCTGTATGTGGTAGAGTGCAATGTTCACTTCCGGTTTACAACAGGAAATACACGACTGACTCGTAATCTGTACTGATCTGAAAGTCGACTGAAAGAAATATTATTTACTTTTCTCCCCCAGTTGAGAAAGATGTGACACAAGGTCTTATTTAATGTGGGGACCCTGAGCGCGAACGCCCAGTTACTGGTCAAATATTACCTATCCACCGCAGTGGATAGGTTCAGATCTGGTCTGAACTAGACTTAATTGGTCATGACTCTCCCCAGCCAAAAGGCCGAGAAGCGATGAGAAAGTAACTTCCAAGTCCTCTGGCACTACCACCATATATAGTGCCTGGAACAGTTCATCATACTTCAAAGGTGGAGGGGGCCATAACAGTTTGATTGTTTGACATGGTTTTATCCATGCTCTATCATCGATTGACATAAAATCCTTATTAGGTTCCTCGTTGTTTTCAGTTTTTTCTTACCATTAATATATCCTGTAGTGCTAACATATCTAAGGCTTCTTCCATTATTAGGTGCCTTCAAAATTAAAACATCAGCTATGTTACTATCGTGTTTCAAGAAAACGCAGCTCAGGTAAATTTTTCTAAATTAAATTTATGATCTTGAATTTGAAGTAATGCCACAATGACGCATTTAGACATCAGAAAAACTGTTTCTCTAAAAAGTTGTCACATAAAAAAAATATTTCATATAGTTTATCCAAAAACAGAACCAGCTTGGCCAGGCATTCATTTTAGTATTATTTTGCCATAAAAAATCCTTCATTTCTCACCTAACTTGCTTAAACTATTCCTAGTTTTATTCCGTAAAATTTGTTTTTGTTTCAAGTTCCCATCATTATGTTTAGAAAATTAACAAGTGTACAGTTCCATAGATGAGTTGAGATATTAAATCCCTTCACAGTGTGGATTCTTGTTTTTCTTTCGGTTGCTGTCTGCGTATTTATGAGAATGACACAAAAATTTCATTTTGTATTTTTAGTAAAAATGTGAACAGAACATCTCTGTAAAACTGGCAGCTGCTCTCGGAAATTTTATCCGATCCTTTATTAATTAGGGTAAGAAATGGCATAAAGAACTTTAAAGCTTCCAAAACAAAACCGCTCCCATTTAATTATCATTGATAGAAAGTGGGCAGAGTTTCGTTTCTTAGAGGAAAATTCCATGTGTCTTCTTGATATTTGTTATAATGGAAACATCCTATCACCCCCGACATTTGATTCCCCAAAGAGATTAAGAAGTATCTAAGTAAGAAGATAGGAGACAATTCGACTTCTGCACCTATTCCGTCTTGACTTACAATTGTACATTATTTTTTAATTGAATAACACTGCCATATGTGGTTTTGGTACTCCGATTATATAACGCGACATTTCGGAAAAAAAACTAATGAAGGGTTTCTAATGATATCTACTCTGACCTGGCACCTCAACCTTTATGGACATTCACAACCATTGGATGTAGCTTCCCTATTTCTTTTTCATATATATTTTCATGGTATTTGGTAAATCGTTCTTATGTTCTTAAGCCTAGTACAAGTTTGGCTACACGGTCTCACCGTTTTACATTTCCGAAATATTTATTCTAATATTTGCCTTTTCTCGAACGACTAGTCTTTATAACTATCTTCTGGTTACTTTCCATTCTTTTGCATAAGTTTTCAATAATTTAAATACAAAGACAATCGCAATAATGTTTTCTTAAAAGCTGTTTTTTATTGTCCTTTCTCATAATTTTGCTTTGAGTGAAAAGATTAAAAATGTATTGATGCTTCTTTTATTTTCTAGAAACAATGGAGCTATTCCCGTACGACTTCGGATTCGTACATCATGCAGTTTCTTTTTGTGACCATATGCATTCTGCCTACAGTTAATTATTAATCAACAATTATTCCGCATTCTGTAAACATTTCCTTATTTCATCAGGCAACGAATGCATGTTCTGGATCTGTCGACATTTTCTGAACTTATTAATCACCTACCTTTATCTGTGTTCACACGTGAACAGAAAAATATCTTTTGTGTGCATTAAAGAAATAGCTGTTTTCCAGGCATATCACGTTAAAATACGGGTTCTCTGGTCAGTAATTATTTGGGTGGCCGCTTGGGAATAAAAGGTGCCGTAAGCTTGTATCTGCAAATGTTGTAATAGATAACTGTTCCTAATTGACAACCACAGTGTCAAGCTTTCGTTCCAGTTTGTTGCCTTATATTAAACATCGAAAAATACTTAATTGTAAAGATTGAAATCCACTTCTTATTTGTTAGTTTATAAAATTCTATCAGTAAAAAAAAACCAAAAAATTCTTACAATCTAAAACAATTAATAACCTGTAAAAAGTAAAACAGTGAATGAAAAAGATTCATCGAAAATATATTTAAAAAGTAACTCAACTGAGCTTTTACTTGACAAATAATATTCTAAAGACGAAGATTCTGAACTGTTATTTTCTTTCTGAAACTATATTGTTTAAGTCTAACAGCAATATATTAGACATAATCAAGGAATCTTTTATGCAATTTAACTAACAATTTTGATCAGAAATTTAAACTCAACCAGATGAGTGATATTCAAGTTATTTTCAGTGGCATATCAGAGAGGAAATAGATAACATGTGTAATATTAATATTTTTATCAAGCCATGAACGCAATACACACAAAAAAGCACAAGGACATATATATATATATATATATATATATATATATATATATATATATATATGTGTGTGTGTGTGTGTGTGTGTGTGTGTGTGTGTGTGTGTGTGTGTCTGTGTGTGTGTGTCTGTGTGTGTTTGTTTGTCTTTAGGCAGTATTTTCTGCCTGAGGATACCTCACAGGTTGAAATCCGGCATTGCTTGGTTTGACAGATATTTTGGTATCTATCTATCTATCTATCTATCTATCTATCTATCTATCTATCTATCTATCTATCTATCTCAGTCTGTTCATTATCTATCTATCTATCTATCTATCAATCTATCTATCTATCTATCTCTCACTCTCTCTCTCTGTCTCTCTATCTTTCTCTCTCTCTCTCTCTCTCTCTCTATATATATATATATATATATACCGAGAAAAATAATATAAAGATATTGAAGTAAACCATCAACATGTGACGTTTTGTTGTTCAGTATGTTATCGAATCAATGATATGTTTACATTGATGCGAAGGAAAAGGGACGCTGATATTCATTTATTTAGTTTTTGTTGAATTTCAGAGAATTTATTTCTTCTTAAAAATACGTAAACCTGATTAATGTAAACATCAGTTTAGCACGATGAAAATATACAGAAAATTATGCATCGTGCGTAAGCATTTTTCAAATTTGCAAATTTTCCTTAAAATTAACCTAGAAATATAAAAAAGTATATACCATTTCCTCAGAAATTCATCCAAGTCTTTACGAATTTTCAGCATTGTTCTCAGACTGACACCAAAGATTATAAAATGTTCGTATTGGAGATTACAGCGCGAATGCAAGCAGCACAGCATGTGAATACAAAATGGCCGAGTCATTTGCGTCAGGGTTCTTTTTGTTTTGTTTTATTTTTGTGTTTTTGTTTTCGCTACATAAGGCGCCCGACAGTTTTGCTATAATGTGATGCAAAAAACCAAAACAAACAATAACAAACATGCATACGCGAAATTAAAAATATAATATGGTGGCCTTTGCCCATCACACTCTATACGTGGTTAGGTTTATATATATATATATATATATATATATATATATATATAAACATAATCTAAACTTATTTATAAATGGAAACTTGTCTCTGTGTGTATGTGTGTGTCTGTATGTGTGTGTGTCGGTTAGATATAGACTCCGAAACGGCTGAACCGATTTTTTTGAAGATTTACACAGTTGTACTATAAGCGTCTGCGACTGTACTTAGTTACGTTTTGTGTCGAGGCACACCAGAAAAATATCGAAAATCAGTAATCGAAAAAATCGTGTTATAGTGGTCCGATTTTATCAAATTTGATACACTCATAGACAAAGACATAAGAAACGATATTCAGAAATTTCAAGCTTACAGTTCTTAAAATAGTGCAGAAAATCGATAAGATAATATATATATATAAGATAAGATGTTTGTGTATGTGTCTGTTTATCTGTCTGTATGTTCTTTATACAAATCCACAATTTTTATCCGATTCTCACCAAATTTCACACAAATATTCTTTAGGCTGAGTCTGAAGTCCAGGATCATGGATTAGTTTTAAAGCTTTCATTACTCACGAGCAATGCCTGGCTATACTACTAGTATATATATATATATATATATATATATATATATATATATATATAAGTGAATAAGGAAAAATATTAACAACGTTCTAAACATTAATTTAAGACATTAATTTAAGAGCTATGAATATTTATCATGAATTTTAATTTATAACATGTACAAATTACAAACTACTACAAAGGGTACATTTTGTTTTGACATTGAAAGGACAGTGTCTTCTGTGGTAGTAAAGGCTTTTTTGAAAAGAATATTTTCTGCCTGATGAGATATTGTCATTTCAATGTCGAACCAAAATGTACATTTGTTGTATTTTGTAATTTGCATAATTTCTAAAGTATCATATATATATATATATATATATATATATATATATATATCACATTTCTTCATTTCAATGAAATTATTGAAGAGCGTAGAGCTGTGAATCAAATTGTGTTAGTCTAAACAATCTAGTTTCAATTTTCAAATTTTTTTCTCATATACTTATCTGTGTGGTACACATAAAATATTTTACTACGACTTTACACACACACACACACACACACACACACGCACACACACATACATATTTAAATATATATATATATATATATATATAGACAAGTGGAATAAATATAATGATATTCTTTATTTAAAACGCTCCAACTTATTTTTATTTGCTATTTGAAAGGAATTGGATTTTCTTTTAAATACACGAAAAAGAAAAATTTTAGAATAAATCGAAATCCTTTTTCACATTCATTGAAATGTTTTAAATCAAATAGGGCTTGTGTTCGACATTACAAAATATCTTATTTTAAAACAAGAAAACAAATTATCGTTGTTCTTTATGTTTAAGAAGGAAAAGTAAATATCCCTGCTGTCAATTTCTTCACCTCCTTATTGAAATTACAGATGGCATGAGATACGAAGCCTTACAATTTAAGCGTTTATGAAAAGATTTTCTAATGTTGATGCAAGTTTCATAACCATTGATTTGCATAAATATATATCCGTATTAAATTTAAAGTATATATATATATATATATATATATATATATATATATATATATATATATATATTTGTCATCCACATACAAGCTCATCAGTGACATTAGACATTTTTTTAATTCTGACAGGGATCGAAAGTTATCTGATTTTGTGTCAGTCAGAGTCGCTTGCCCCTCAGTACAGATGTATGGAATAAGATAAGGAAATTTTTGCGCCTTGCATATAAGCGGTTGATACACACGCCAGTTTCCGAAAGAACTCAATTTATTTCTGAAGAGGAATACATAAATTGCAGAAGTGGTAACTGTTTTCTTTTAATTTTCCACACTAGAGAGCTCAGATCTTAATATATTCATTATCCGCATAAAAAATGATTCGCTGTATCACAGCTCATCAGTGTAGCTAGACATCCACTTGCTTCTGACCGGGATCGAAACTCCTCAGATTTGGTATCAGTCGGAATTGCTAACCCCTCAGACATTCGTGTATGGAATTTGAGAAGGGATTTTGTATAGTGTTGTATATAAGCGTGGTATACACCAGCCAGTCATCGAAAAACTCATTTCACTGCTAAAGAGTAACGCTTAAATTGCGGAAATGGAAACAGTTTTTTATACAAATGATTAAGAACGAAGAAAATAATTTCATCGTTCAAAATATTAATTTAAAAGAGTGTTAAGTATAAAAATAAAACAAGGAATATTTATTATCAGTTATTACTTTAGAACATGTACAAACTAAAAATTACTACAAAATTGTGCATTTTATTTTGCATCTATTGAACGGGTGAAGAAGCTCATCCCTTGTTTTTTCCTGTTTAGGATGCGGTTTCCGGTTTTCTCTTTTCCAATCTTTTCACTCTTTTCCTTTTTTATTATTTTTTTTCAATTGGAGTAGATAGACTAAACTATCGCCCGGTTCACACTCCACCCACATCTATTGAACAGGTGAAGAGGCTCATCCCTTGTTTCCTGTTTAGGATGTGGTTTCCGGCTTTCTCTTTTCCATTCTTTTTACCCTTACGTAGCCCCCTGCGCATCAGTGGCGTTACCGCCTTGCTTGGGGTGATATGATAAAAAAAAATTAAAAAAATAAAAAAAAAAGATAAATGTCTTATCAGGTATTTAACAATGATGGTAAGAAACTTATTATTGAAAGAAATAATAATATAAGCCACCCATTCCCTTAAACATTGGATATTTTGTACGAGGTAAAAACATATAAAAACGGGTGAAAGCTTAAGAGAGAAAAGCTCAGAATATAAGAGGAAAATCAAAAAAGGAAAAGAAATTGATAAGGAAAAGATACAGAAGAAATAGAAAGTAAAGAGGAAAATAAGTAAGAAAATGTAGAGAGGAAAGAGCCAATGTAAACACAAAGAGAGAGAAATTTTAAAGTTTGGCTAGAAGTAAATTGCATACAGATAGTGTCATCCGTTTCTGGGCTCAAATGTTTAGGCATTTTTAAAAGAAGTGCTTGTATTTCTATGAAAAAAAGAAAAGAAAGACAAAAAGGAAATATACAGAAGGTACAGAAGGTGTAGAACATAAAGTGGAAAATATAGAAGAGAAGTATGTGAAATAATATAGAGAGGGAAGAAAGGGGAGAGACAATGGAATCAGCGTAGAGAGAGAAATTTTAAATTTTGGCCGGAAGTGAATTGCACTCAGATAGACATCGATTACATTATTTCAAGTTAAATATTTTGTAATTTAAAAAAAAAGTGATAAAATCACATACGCAAACAGCAAAAGTATTCATAAAACATAGAATGAATGATATGTAAAAAACCATAACACGGAATATATATGTTCATAAGACCGATTATAAGAAATGGGGAAATGTAAAATGAATTAAAATTAAAATACAAATAAGAAATATAAAATAAAATAATAGAAAATACTAAGACTAATAATAATAATATTATTTTAATAATAATAAATATATTTTATATTTTGTATTTGTTATTATCATTTTTTATTATACAGATTTTATTTATTATATGTTACTTTTATTAATATTATATTGTTCGGGTTTCAATTTATTCTTTATATTGTTTTAATTAAATTTCTACTCGGGTAAATAACCATAACACTTCTTTCCTAAGTATCAAATCTGCAGAAGTCTTAATGTTTATTTTCTTTTTGGAGTAAAGATGAGTATGTCCGTCATATTTTTAAGACTCTGTTCCGGGGCCGTTTGTGACATTGGTTTGTCAAAATTATCGAAAATGACATATTTTATTTTATTCTTCTTAGGAGGAGCGCTATCAGCATTTTCCGACAGACGTTTCCTGATTTGATATAAATGTCTTTTGTTAATATACTTGGCAACATTATTTCCTAGGCATTATTTCCTTCTCTTTTCTCAATTGTAACTATTCCCCAGAAAGATTTATTATTCCGAAATATACGGAAAGCAGCGTTCTCTTTAGGTTGGCAGCATTTTGTAAATACTGTGTTTGTACGCCCAGGTTTTGTTTTTTAAGGAAGTAGGTATCCGACCACAGACCTGATTATATGCGCAAACCTTACCCCAGATGGTTGGGCGGGATTGTATACACCTTAAAGTAACTTTTGTAAGGATTATTCTGTGGGTAAGCTCATAGATTTCTTCAGAGCTCTTTTCAGACTGTCAACGAAACACTGGACATGTTCGCTATACGGTGGATGATATGGAGCGCCCGTAATATTATTGATTTGAATATTGATATATTGATATTTGTAATAATCTTTTCACTTAAAATGGAGCCCGTCAAATGGCTAATCGATATTAATATCATCAATTTCATTGCCAATTTTCTTATCATTTTCTCTGCTTATTATTCTTCAAATGCTATTCACTTGTCTGTTAAATCGACACAAAACTTATAGATATATATGGAATTTGATTTGAGTCCAAAAGAACTAGAATTCTATTCTCTGACTTATTTCTCATTTGCTTTACTTCTCTATGATCAGAAATCACAATGTGGCAAAGAAAGTGAAATATGTTCGACTGATCATTTGACATCTTCGATCACCTCGTGCGCAAGCGGAAGCGAACAGCTGCGGAACGGAAGCGAACAACTGTGGACACAGGTGCGATTAACTTAGCACCAGTTAGCGCTAGCAACATATTTTTCATTTTAGCCCCCTGTGCACCAGTGGCATTTCGGTTTTCTTTGAGGGAAATTAATATAAAAATATAATCCATATAGGTAGATACATAAACATAAATTTAGTAATATTGTGTCATATTAATTGTGCATTTAGTCACGTAACTGATAAGTAAATTCTCAGGAAGAGAAGTATATGTGTAACACTAAAAAGTTCAAGAGCAATTATCCCTCGATACTCACGGTGTATGGAGAACAATCTCTTTCTTGTGGCACAAATAAAGTGTTTTACTTCCAAATTCTCTGAAACATTTTCTGTGTAAAAGTCAACTGAAGAAGACCACGAAGTAATGTAAAAACGTGTTCAATTTCAGTTACAAATATTGAATATTTCAAGGCTCTTTAATTCATTTGATAGCTGAATTCTTCCACCTGTGAATGGTATTGGAAATTTAGTTATATCACTTAAGTTCAGATGCATATTTCCCAAAACACTCAAAACACTGTTCTCTACTTCTCCTCTATTCAAGTTTGTAGCATAACCTTTTATACTAATAATAAGCAAACCTTCCACGAAAAAACAGAATTGAAAACGAATCCTTAAATAGAAACTTTAATAAATAATATTGTTGCATTGGCAGTTAGTTTATGAACACCTGCTGGATTCTGTCAGAGATTTAAGCAGATAAATGATTGTTTATATGCAATGTATAGTTGCTATCAAATCTTACAGTAGAACTTGTGTGCTGATTTCAAGTTTCAGCCGTTGTTTTTGCTTCAACCGAAGTAATTTAGAAAATTGTGCTACAATCATTTTAATTCAATCTATGTGTTAAAAGTCAAACCGACTGAGCGTTTTTTTCTTTAGAAGAAACGATTAATGTACTTGATTGATGGTTTATATTTCAACCCATACTCACATGGCCTGATCTGAGAAACATCAGCCAGTAAATTCTTATACGTGATACACATATAGACGATCATGTCTCGACAACGACATGACTGACTGAGCAGAAACTTTTCCTGCAGCAGGTTGCCATTACTTTCTAAGATACACTGATTCCCAACTAAGACTATAGAACACAATATGTTTAGTTATTTAATCTATAATGGAGAGAGAAAAGCAGGATATATACCGTTCCAAAAGTTATTTGCGCATAATTGAATGCAACGACATCAACTTTAGTTTGAACTCGGATCTACGATTTCTAAGTTCCTAGCCAATATCCACTGCACAACCATGCACATCCTTGACTGACAGAGAGATATAGGCGAGTCATATTTACTCACCAACTTTATTCTGTAACGAATTATGTCAGGCAGGATACACTATTTTGGTAGTATACATGGCTATATTACAATGCATAGATGGCTGACTGCATTATGTTCCCAAATGTAATCTTTTAAATTGAATAGAAAAGGATTTATCCTATATTCGAAACCAGTTTGCAGATAATGGTTCTCTTGCTGACAACCATTATACAATATGCCAGCAACATAATGTAAACAGTTAATATCTGCCCGCTCTTTCGTTCCTTTATTTTCTATTAAATTACTAATTGAAAAATATTGTTCATAGAGACTATTAGATTTGCACCATCGATCAAGTCTAACTTTCATCTCATAGTGCATTTTCTACTCAAATGCACCAGTTCTTTCCCGGATTGATAATGTATACACACATGGCAGAATAGAATAGACACACAGATCAATTTTATGTCTGATTTTTTTAATAACCAAGAGAAATTAACATAGATGATTTAATTAAAATTACAGATAGCAATATTAGAATATGCCAGAAACCAAAGCAGCATCAGACTTACATGAATTACAACGAGGACCCATCGTGGGCCAATATGAAGGTGGCCTTAGTCAAAGAAAAATAACTGAGAATCTTTCAATACCGCTTTCTACTGTTAATAGAGTGATCGTATAATTCACCAGAGAGGGCAAGAAGTGCACAAAAACTCATCCAGGTCACTCATAGAAAGTATAACAGGATCCACGTTGCAAGGCTTCTGACATAGCAACACAAGTTGATGTCAGTCCCAGAACAGCTGTCAGCCATCTTAAAAAAAACTGGGTGGCAATGTGAGAAATGCTAGAAGGAAACCATTTCTCTGTCCAGGCAATATCAAACGCAGAAAGAATTAGGCTCATGAGATGGCGGAGAGAGTTGTGTCTTTTTCGACCACTGCAAATTTCTCTAATGAGTCGAGATTCACATTATTTTCCGACAGTGGAAGAATATGTGTATGGTGCCTCTGTAGTCAAGAGTTTGATTTAAAAAGACTGCAGCCGATGGTGAATATAAGTGCGTTTCTGTAAAGGTATGGGGTGCAATTTGGAGTGATGGTCGGTCAGAGCTTGTGGAATGTGAAAAAACATCAATTCAGCCAAATATCTTTCTATAATAAAGACGGGGTTCCTTCCAATATTCTCAAGTATTAGAATAAGTAAAATTTACTCCTAATTTATAGAAAATGGTGCTCCATGTCACACTGCTTCAGCAACACAACATTGGTAGAAACAAAATGGGAACAAGAAATCCATGGCCAAGTCAGTTCCCGAATATTAACCGTATCGAACACCTTTGGAGCATATTAGATGGAAAACTCCACAAAGAAACCGGGAATCCATCTTCTATGTCCGAACTTTTAGGATTATTAATTGAAACATGGCATCTCTTACGCAAGTGGTGGACTTCCCCACTCGCTTCCCAAGCACTCCATCGGGTCATTCCTCACTACTGGATATATGTTTTACCTCTGCACCTGACACCTGTCAAGTCTCGCAGCTTTTCCCTCTCGGCAACCCCGATTATGCTGTTGATTCTCTCAGTATTTCTTTCCACTCTCACTCCGGCCAGGAGCCCCCTACCTAAAGGACCGTCTACCTCTAACAAAAAGCTGACTGGGATGCCTTTCGCGATTTCTTCTTCGACGTCCCTTGGGAAAAGTGTTCGATCTACCAGTTGATGACTGTGCCTCCGAGGTCCCGTCATGGGTGAAAGCTGGCATTGATGCCCTTCATATCCACCAGGAAGTATTGCCTAAAACCTCATTCCTCTCCGTGGTTCTCTCCTGCCTGCTCGGACGGCCATTGCCCACAATTCCGGAGACAGTCATCTGACCAAAATACACGCCTATTCACGTCTGCTCGCAATGAGTGCAAGAGCAGCCTAAATGAGGGCCAAACAGTTTTTGCTGAGAGAATGCAACAGCGCATAGCTGACCGCAAGTTTGGCTCCAAGGAGTATTGGAAGATTTGCAAAGGAGTGATGAACAACAGCAAATCCTCAATACGTCCTTTAATCGATGAATTTGAGTTTCTCACGTCATCTGCGGACAAATCTGAGTGCTTTGCCCCTCAGAGTCTCATCCAACTCCACATTCGACTTATCTGGATTTTACCCTCCCGACTTCCCTACTACAACTGAGGCCAAACTGGACGACGTATATAATACCCCGACAGTAGTATCCCGCGTAATTTCAAAAATTGACCCCCATATGGCGAACGGTGACGATGGAATCCCGGTGATAGTCCTTAAGAAGTGTGCTCCAGAACTCGCCCCTGTCCTCTCTAAACTGTTTAACTACTGCCTTTTTGCTTCCTGCATGCTGGAAGTTCTCTTTAGTCATTACTGTATTTAAGAATTGTGGTGAACCCTCGGACTCATTCAATTATCGCCCTATCAGTCTTCTATCGATATTCGGGAAAGTGTTCGGGACCACAATCAAGTGCTGAAATAGTTCAACATGTTACTGCCCACAAACTCTTTTCTGACAGGCAATATGGCTTCCGCTTTGCCAGGTCCACGTCCAACTTGCTAACAACCGTAACGGAGTACATGCTCCAGACACTTGATGAGTCTGACGAGGCTCGCACGGTTGCTCTGGATATCTCCAAGGCTTTTGACAGGGTTTGGCACTCTGGCCTTCTATCCAAGCTACGGGGTTACGGTGTTACCGGTCGCCTGCTTGACCTAATCCAACATTTTTTAAATAACCGCAAGATGAAGGTCGTTTTGAATGGGCATGCCTCTTCATCCTACAGCACGAGTGCTGGTGTCCCACAGAGCTCTATCCTTGCCGCGACGCTTATTTTCATCAACGATCTCCCAGATGAGATCAAGGGCCATGTAGGCATCTCAGCAGATGACACCACAATATACTCCCGCGCCAATAAGAAACCTGTCGTGGTGGATAGACATAATCTCGCAACTGACCTTGAACGGGATCTACACTCTGTGGTGAATTGGTGCAAGAAGTGGCTTGTCAACTTCCATGCATCTAAGACCAAGCTGTTGTCTGTCAATCATCACAGGCAACCTCTCCTGCCTCACATAACCATGGACAAAGCGATTCTCCCTGAGAGCAATACATTGCGCCTCTTCGGCTTTGCCCTCTCTTCAGACCTCAAATGGAACCACTATATCGAATCCATAGCTAAATCCACTGCAAAGAAGGTTGGGTCATTATGTCGATCCAGGATGGTTTTTTTTACCTGAATCCATACCTGCATATATACAAATCAACCATCCGTCCGTGCATGGAGTACTGCTGGCATTAAGATGATATTCGTGAACTCATCGCTAGCATGCCTAGAAGAGTCTATGCTTTAAAAAAGCAAAAGGTGATGTCGACAAAGTATTAGTTATCAAATTGATGACCATATATATCTACTTCATTTGTATAAATTAATTGTTTAATAAGATAAACGGTTTCTCTGAGCCCTGTATTTAATTCTGTTATGTCTGTGTACTATGGAACTGAACGCCAAACCATACAGTTCTTCGAATAACCTGCATGAGCTAACACGATTTTATTACCAAAAAAGTATTATTAATGGTTTGTTGTTCTTTTTTATTTTTGGTAATACTTATAAAATGTCTCTTCACTTTATGATCCTAGGGTAATCAATTCAAAACTTATTATAATCTTAATGTCATAGATATTTTTGTTATTTCTCTCCTTATGGGTAACGCTTGTAAAATAATTTCTCAATGTTCTGATCCTAGTTCATTCAATCCAAGGAATTGCGCGAATGTTAACCAAATTCAGTTTCGGGTCAATTAGCCTAATCACAATTTAGAAATTTGTAATTCCATCTCTTTCCACACAGTTACGTTCAACATAAAAAAAGGGCTCACTAGTTTCAGGAAGATATCCAAATTGAAAATAAGACAATTCTGCATTAAATTATATTAAGTATTAAAAGAAGCCATATGTTTTCTTGGTTAAGAAGAATCATATCGATACTTATTTCAAATATATATAGGCACTATAATAATCAATATGCTGTGAATATTTTAAAAAATACATTTTCCAAAAATGACTCAGGCCTGATATGAAATATAACGTTATTCTATAAGCGTTACAAATATGCACATGTACATATACTCAAGCACATATGTGTTTCATGTAGGGTGTAGAGAGATATTGTCCGTAACGATTAACACAAAGGAAAATACGGTATAAAATTCTTGTAAGCTTATCCACACAAATTTTTCAATGTGCCACATCTCTGCAGAATATTCTTGATGATAGCTCTTCACAAATATCTACATTTTGTAGCATTAAGCAATCCTTTACTTTTTACTATGTATTCCACTATCATTCTGATATTCATTTAACACAAGGTTATTATTTCCTTTGTCCTTCTTGCCTTAAATATGCCCTGTTAGGGTCACGCCTGCTCTCCTTCTTTGTGTCTCTTTTTAATTCGAAATAAGCTTTTTTGTTTTATTTCTCGTTTAAACATGCAACTAAGAAAGTCCGTTCATGGTATTCAGAACATTATTTCTGTAGAACCATACCTCTCTTCCTTGAATTTCTCTAGAAGGACATTATCGAGTGCATATTTTATAGAGGAGAAATGTTATGTAGCATTTGAGTATTATTTTTTCTTAATATTTAATTTAGCTGGTGGTAGGCAATATTTTCTATTTCAATGCACGTCCTGTTTTAGTTGTTACATATTTATTTATCTGTTAATATGCTTCCCATATATTTTAATTGGATGAGCGTAGAGAATCAGTGGCTATTGGCACGGAACAAGAAATTGAAAGACCGAGTTCGAATTCCTGTGGAATCGTTACGAACAAATACTCTGGGAAAATGTATTAATATCTGTCAGCTCTACCCAGCAATGTGTTAAATAACACGAGAGATTAGGTTCTGTAGCATTATTTGGCAATCAATCTACTGCAAAAATTAATATCAACCTATTGCGGAAAAATAATGTCTTCTTCGAGTCATGATCGTCCAGCATGTATCATTTATGGTATTCAAATGACTTAACCTGAAAAAGAGTGTTATTATTGCTAAGAATGATACGAAACCACGTATAACATAAACAAGCACAGGTAAAAAAAAACAATATCTAACATATACCGCCTTTCTAATAAGATCCAGTTTATTTCATGAATGCTATAAATCTAGGTATAGATTCCCATCCATTATTCAGAACATCCATTTTGCTTTACTCTTCAGTGAGGATTTCTATGGCTTTCAGAGAAAACTGTTACTCTAAAACCTAAACTCGAAAATGCAATGGATGTCGACATCATTGCCGTGCACGTTGTATAAAAATATTCCTTCCAGAAGGGTTTATGTAGCCATTATTGCCGTGCATGGGAAATAACTAAGCTTCTTTCTATGAGAGATAAGGTAAGCATAATTGCAACTCATGCTGCATACAAAAAAAAACTTTCTAGATGAAAATAAAATAAAATTCATGTTTATTTTTGCTAATAATAAGAAACTGTTTTGGAGATTTTATTTTTCATATGAAGAAAATCAACAAATAATTAGACATGCACCCGTGGACGATACATTCATTTTAAGATCTTAATGATAATGATAAAGATAAAATATTCACAATTTTTTGTAGGGGTGGTGTTATTTGTAACAGGTTGGTTTCCTTTTTCTTCTTATTTATTTTTTCTTTTTTAAATATATATTTTGCAGGTGAGTAGTTTATTTATATCATTTATCTGTGGTACGCGTGAGTATGCCTTTGCTTATTTTCTTTTGTATTTAATAAACAAAGCCGCTATCTCTTAACCACGAGAGACAATCTCTCGTACACCCAATTATCATGAATGAGGCTAAACTCTCTGAAAGCAAAACACTGCGTCTCCTTGGACTACCTCTCTCTCAAGCAACTTCAAGTGGAATGACTCCACCGAATCTGTAGCTAAATCTGCTGGTAAGATGATTGGTTCACTATGTAGAATATGAATGTTTTCC
Organism: Ascarosepion bandense; assembly: GCA_037127315.1. Taxonomy (NCBI): domain Eukaryota; kingdom Metazoa; phylum Mollusca; class Cephalopoda; order Sepiida; family Sepiidae; genus Ascarosepion; species Ascarosepion bandense. The sequence goes on from JBBBDQ010000932.1 coordinate 2,898,870, forward strand.
TGTCAGAATACATTTTGCACATATAAAAATCTACCATCCGCCTGTGTATTAAATACTACTTCTACATCTGATTGACTGACCCTGTTTTTCACATCGGGGTTCTCGATAAAATCCAACGGAGCATCTGCAATGTTATCGATACCGATTGGTAGATCAGCTGCAGTCACTTTGTCACCAGCCTAATGTGACATCTCTGTCACTTCTACAATTAACTTTCACGGTTTCTGCTCCGACGAGCTTAGATCACTGATGCCCCCTCTGCATCAATTTACTCGAGCTACTAGACTAGCAACTAAGTCCCACTCTTTTACAGTGAAACCTATAAAGTTTAACCCCAACTTTTACTGCATAAGCTTCTTTTCTCACACTTCCCGCTTGTGGAATACACTTCCGTATACTTGCTTCACCGTCTGCAAATATGTTCATGGCAAATACACTGATGATTTTCTTTTTCGGTATTTAAGAGTGCATCACGGTCCGATCCTTTTACAGCTAAAATAGTAAAACCTAACCGCCACTTTTACTCCAACAGTTTCATAATAGTTACAGTATCCACAATAGAAGCTCCCTTTCGCTGTCTTGATTCGAATGAAAGCTACATTCTCCAAAGACAATTTTTCATTTTCTATCTTCTTGAATCGCAGTCATCTTTTATGCTTTCCTTAATACCACATGTATCGACTCCTGTCTTTCACTGTAACATCTGCCAACTAGTAGTGGTCTTACAAAGTTTTAGGGGAAATGATTAAATAAGAGTAACCACACGTTTTGATAATTAGCCAGCAATGTGTATTTCTTTTAGGGATATTATTATTGTTGTGTTTTTGCTTTTAATTATTTTATATTAACTATAATTATCTCAACAAAACAAATTAAGATCCTCTCAAATAAACCAATATTCTATCTAATATCACAGCACTCTAATGTAACACTTCTGTAGATAATGATATAAAGATCAACGGTTTTATAAAATATATAATAGATGATATGAAAAATAAGTCTTATTGAGTCTCCCGATGCGTGATTCAAAACTTAAATATCTGCGCTTATTTAATATCGAAAGGTTTTAATGATATTTTAACCAGTAACATGTTACAACATAAAATTTATTAGCATATTTTCTTGAATATTTTTAATATATACTTAAATGATTATGAATTAAAATGATGACTTTGTTTTAGCATTAAATAGATATGGCTACTGTAGGATTGCCATCAATGTCCAATTTACATATACATATACACAATCCTGTATATTGAGAACGTTAACCCATAAATATAACTTATCTAACGCATATATTTTATCACATTAAGCCTATGGCAAACAGAGCGTTTTGCAGCATTTATCTAACTCACTTTTTCTCACTCTCACACCCGCAAAAAAATACACACACATTTATATATATATATATATATATATATATATATATATATATTAAACGATATTTATAACATATCAATAAACAGTGTTCTGCAAGTGATACGGCACAGTCAGATTATTACTTTCATATTTTCATATGATAGATAAATCGCCGTATGTATTATCCGAAACCCTATTTAAAATCACTGTTTCTATTTCTGGTTAATTGTGATGGTTCGTACTGTGTGCTTTTACTCTCGTTAAATACGGAATGTTAAATGGCAAAACTGTATTTTAAAAAAATAATGATATACTTTGTATTATTTTCTCATATGAACTGGCATTTAGAACTGATTAAGAACATTCTCCAAACCTCTGATGAAAAGAACCTGCCGTCAATTGACTGAAGAGATGTTTTTTACAGAAGTATCATCAACAGAATTTTATTTCCTTCTTTCACGGCATGGGTTAAAGTTAAGTTAAGGCCTATATGTTGCAACCGCAATTAATTGATAGCAATACGTGAAAGACTCATTAAATATTAACAGCCTTTGTTTGTTTTTTATAAGATTTTTAAATGTTCAAAACAATTGATATTATATACTTATCTTTTATTTTAATGAATTTCATTCCTTATCTTTAAAATAACATTCGGCAGTAAGTCCATTTCCGACTCTTCTCCGGACACATCTGAAGTAACCGTTGCTGATTCCTCCACCTAGTAAAGAGACTATACTGAGTGATATGCACATAGTAACTTTCAGACATATTTTCCAAACTAGCCTGCCATAAGGCAGCGTCTGTAAAAGAGTTCCTGCCGTCATCCTAAATATATATACTTGCCAGTTAGATCCAGTACTCTCTAAACTCTTCAGCAATTGCCCGGCTGCTTTTTGCTTCCCACATTGCTGAAATTCCTCATATGTTGCTCGTGTTTTTTTAAAATTGTGGAGAATCTCTTTCAAATTATTGCCCTATTTGTTTCTTACGGCTTTTTGGCAAAGTTTTAGAAGCAATAATCAAGGCTGACATGATTAAGCGCCTTACTTCTCACGATCTCTTCTCAGTGTAACAATATCGCATCCAGGTCTACCGTTGACGGACCAATACCAATCACTGAATAAGCTCTGATTAAGCAAGTTAAAGATCGTTCTGTGGCTGTAAATATTCCGAAAGCGTCCGACAGGTTTTGGCATGCTGGTCTCCTACACAAGCTCATGTGTTACAGGACGCATATCAGATTTTATCCAATCATTCAAAACGATATATGAAGGTCGTTTTGAACGGGCTTGCATACAAATTCTTTTCCCACATACGTGGTTATCTTCCAAGTTTCAATCTGGAGTCCTACACTCTTTCTGAACTTCATCAATGATCTTCCTGATATAATTGGCTACCAACTGTTGTTTTATGCAGTTTATTGTTGTCTGAATTGCAAATCTATAATATCTCGCAAAGTGAACCGGGAAGCTGCTTTTTAAAAGAAATTTAAATAGTGGTAATTTAGGGCAGAAAAGGGCTTGTAAATATTATCAGCTTCCAAACCAGATTGCTTCGTTTAACATAAAGAGAGAAAATAGTCTGTTGCCATCGGCATGATTGACGCTAGACTACAGGAGCATAAAACACTGCACCTAATTGGCCTTACATTTTCAACTGACTTGACGTGGAGTTACAACACTGAATCAATAGCTGCATCTACTGCAACGCATGTTGTAAACAGTGACGTCACAAGAAATTTTTTCGTTGCAAATTTACGAATTTTACATTCGTCCGAGTATTGAAAATTTCTAACATATTTGATGTGGTTTGTGATGCAGTGGATATAGAAAAATAGGGAAGCCGAGTTCGAATTCCATTTTAATTCGTTATATTCACTTACGCGCAAATACTCTTGGAAAATTTATCAATCCATCTCTTCCCTCCAGTTATGGGTTAAAAAACAGAACAGACTGAGTTCTATAACCTTGGCTGGAGACCAATCTAACGCAGGAAGAAATTGGCAACCTAGTATTGGATAATCTTCTACCAAGTCATTCATGACTCTTTCCAGACATGATCACCCAAGCGTGTATCAAATATGGCACTTAATTGACTGACTCCTGCTGACCTTCCTGACAAAATTTAATGAAGCATCTCTAATCTAATTGATTCTGAACAAATATCCCGGTTTTTGTCACTTTTTCAAGGACGAGATGTGGCTTCACTCCGTCTTTTCTACAGATATTTTCGTTCCAACTGACGAGCTATTTTACCTGGTTTCAATTTTTGTGTTATAACTCGCTACTAAGGAACACAATAATTACTCCAACGGCATTGTGTATTTTTCTCAGTCAAGCTGCAGTTCATAGGCAGAGCCCCGACTAAGTTTTCTTTGCTCGAAAACAGATAGCTTGACAGCTGCGATGTCTTCCAAATGCTGGGCATGTTTCTTTTTTTATTTCGTGATTGCGTCCGCAATACGAACATTTTCTTATCTTTTTTACCATACCAACGGATATTTGTTCGCTGGATTGACTTTTATGATGTTTGTATTTCTGTATTAATTCTTGTTGCTGTATAAAGTCAATGCATGTATTTAAAGATATATTTCCTATTCGTATGGGTTCTATTATTTTATATTGGTGTGATGCATTGCACATACCTTCAATTAACCTTAATTGAATCAATTCCTCTTCAATAGTTTGTCCATCTTGTCCGAGTCTTTCAAATTCGCAATATCTACTCGTATTTCGTAGATAGTGTAGATATTTTATAATTGGTACGTTAATTTCTTGTATCAATGACATGAATTTCGTTCTTTCCGCCACTACTAGTCTTTTCTTGGGTCTTATATTTCTCCTTAAAATTTGACTTATTTTTTCGAAAGATAGGTCTTCTACGTTTGTGGGATATGCCATGGCGGAAACTTTCATTATCGCCTTGCATCTCGCTGTAGCCAAAATTAAATCCGTAATTTCATTTTTGCCTCTCTTTTCCTTGTTGTCTTTCAACATTTTACATCTCTCACAGGCAGAAAAACAGCAAATCCATGCATCTGCAAAATCTGGATCATCTAGAGAAATGGAATCCTATCGGGGACGCCATTCATGTGAAGTGTGGTTTAGCTAGCACTCATCAGTCGCTAAGCTCCCTGCGTATTTTCAGGGACGAGTTACATAGGTTCTCTCTTGCAACTATGCAAATCAGGTATATTAATTTGCAGTGTCACTACACTTTACTTTCTAATATTTTTTTCCTTCCACCATATCAATCCGTCTTCTCACATTTTTTTCATTTCTATATACTCTGGAAAACACTTTTTGTAAATATTTTAAAATTTTGTATAATTTCTGTTATCCGCATTTCGTAATTTCTGAACTTTTTCTTGCTAATACGAATTCTGCAATGACATGCCTGCTGGTATATTCTGAAAAAATGTTATAGTACGTCGCCTCTCACTTTTATATTACTTGATTTTTTTCCAAAATGTTTAAACTGTTCATCCTGTCCGTTTGGCCATGTATAATACGTTGGGGTAGTAAATCTTTGAAAGAAGAATATTTTCTTTAAATTCGTAAATAGTGAATTCTATTGCGTTATCCGGAATGATATTCTTGCAAACTATACATGTAAAAAAAATTCAGTGTAACAACCGAAGTTCTTTTGTACGTACACATTTCCGGACACACAGTAAAGCTATCCATTACAATCAGATAATGCTATCCGTTCGTTGAACCTGAAAAATCTGTGTGCAGTCTTGATCATTATCTATCTTTTTGCCATGGATGTAATTTCCTGGTCATTGATTTTGCTGCCAAAGCACAACTCCTGAAGACATTTAATTTTTCATTGTTTGGTTCATTGTTTGTTTCATTTTCGTAAAGTATATAAAACACTTCATGAAATACATTTTTCATCTGCTTTAGTAATTAGACATTTTGTGCAAACTTTGGTGCTTCGTCACATATAAAGTAAGTGTTCAAATTTTTATTTTGTTCTCAAAATCGCCTATCTTTCTTACATTCTTTAAAAATATATGTGCTGTTCTGCTTTATTCTAAATTCTTTCAGGTTAACTGCTTCTTACCTACTACAATGCATATATATTTAAATTTTTGTTGCTGCAATCAGAGTATCCTCTAACGGTTCAGTAATTTCTGGTATCAATATTTAAAAAGAGTCTACATGTAGTAAAATTTGAATGGTCAAAATTAAATCCTGAAACAGCAATTTAATACGATGATGCATATGCATTGTAATATAGTAAGTGTATGTGTAAAAATTCATTTTTCTTACACAAAAATTTTAATAGAAAGCTTTTATCTGTCTGTAAACATAAACGACTTCCCCATATAAATTTGTGAAATGTTTTACTGCAAATGTTAACCCTTTTTTTTTATTTTGGTCTGGTTGTAAGTCCTTGGGACGTTAGTAGCAAACGTAACGCATGTTCAACAGCTTTCTTGTTAACGTCATCTGAACGTAAGATGTTGTATGCTTTCGGATCGAATTTCTTTAAGGATAAGTCTGATTTTAATATTTTTCTTATTTTTTCAAACGATGTTCATACTTAACAGCCCAGTTACAGTTTACGTCTTTTTAAAGTGAATTCTTCAATGAAGCTCTTAAATACTGCGTATTGAATGTGTAGATTTGATAATATAATAATTTTGTTCTAGAAATTATTGTAGCCTAGTAACCTTTGTTTGAGAAGGCATAGTTTAAACTTCATTTGCCCCAGGAGAATCTGGTTTACGAACATCTTTGTCAATTGTTATCCTAGGTACATTATTTTAGAAAAAAAAAACATTTCGCTCGTTTTCTACTTAGAAATAAACTTTTCAACAATTCTTTTTACATGCTTCATATTCAGTTCGTTTAAGACACTTTTATCCAGTATATCATCCAGTTAAGCAACGGCAAAATAAGATTCTATATAAAACTTACTAACGTCAGACTTATCGTTGTACAAGTTCAACCGACTTTCCGTGCCTTTTTGAAGTAGGGCTGGAGCTAATTTTTCCCCTAAAAGGAATCGGTTGAAATTACAAAATGCTCTGTATATCTGCAACGGTACTCTAACAAGCACTCTATCAAAACTCTCCCGGAACTGAATATTTACCCAAAGTTTAGCCCTTTCAGATAAGGTGTGACACAAAGTAGGTTTAACATAGGTAACTGGAGTGGGTGGACTCGGAAGAATATAAACATTTATCCATGTCTCTGCCTATGATGGATCGAGATCTATATTCATCTTAGCCAAGTCTTCAACCGTAGACCGAGCGCCGAATGTATCGTTCTCTTCCCGAAGCCAGGGAGCTTCACTGACAATCTGGAGTTCTTGCTGAACACTTTTACAAAACTATCTTTGTGTTCTTATTTATGGCGCTTTGCTTAGTTCACTTGAATACTTTGGGATGTGATGGCCTCTTAATTACGCCACATCACTTTCACTCCCTGTAATCTTTTGCAGACTCGTTTTACTTAAGGCAATATGATTTTTAAGAAATTATCGATATTCGTTAATTTGGACGACTATAAAATTCTAGTCTTCGTAGTGTCACACATAAAGCTAATTATATTATAAGCAATATTTTGCAAATTCATGTCTTCAATATTAATTTGTCAGGATCTTGGTTGTTAACTTTCTATTACCTATTACATATTACCCAACAAGCCAAAAATATTTAATTGTTCATAACCAAACTTTTTCTAACACGTAATTTATACATAACAGGCATTATTCGCTAATTCCTTTTTTCCAGTAAACATTTACTCAAGCAAGCAAGGTAGCTTATGTACTTCTTTTCTCTGACTCTCTTACCATGATTCAGCCCTGTTAATATCAAATTTTTAAACATAATTTCCTCATTATACTCACAAAGATGTTTACTGCCTCTTCCTGATGTTCATTATAAGCATTCGATTTCTTTCTATTTTCTGTAAATATTCAAAGTTTTCAAAATTAAATATATTTTATAAAGATAGGTTAGATATATAAACATATAACGTAAATGGTTGCTAGAAAATAAATTTAATGAGAGTTATACAGTTTGTTTATAATTTTTTCTTCTTATCTGAGAAAAATATTTTTATTTTAGGTGGCAATAATAGTTCTTCCATTTCTACTCATAAGAAAGTTGGAGATCAATTACGCACTTACTATTTCCCATATGAAAATCGATTCCGCAATAGCTCATATATCATGTACCTCTATCGACCTGGCCCGAAGCAACGACGTCTTGTAACGAAAAGTTTGCCCCGGCTTACTACTCTTCGCCGTAAACGCAGTTGTACACGGAAAAACCGGAGCCTCACGTTTTCGAATATGGATGATATTTGACCTGACCTTTCATGCCAAACTGACCAAACAAGGAAATGGACTTTGCGAGACATCTCCGCAAGTTGACTTGTTAGAAAAGTTGTCATTACACAAGGTTGAATTGTGATATTACTGGTGAAATATGGGCTACTGTATTTTACAATTGGGTTTCGCACGTGATACTCTGTATCTTTAACTCCATGACAATCAACACACCGGAACACACACGCACGCACACGCACACACACACACACACACACACACACACACACACACACACACACACACACACACACACAAATATTAATGAATAAAGAAAAAACGCAATCTCCAAGATATGACGGTTGCATTTAAGCATGAAACAGTCTCTCGGTGCTTTCTGTTGACATCAATGTCCATGTTTATATTTACATAGGGTCTATCACTGATTTCAAAAGAACAGGTTCATGCCGACTTGGAAGTTTTGTGAGGATACGGTTATGACATCTTCACTCATCGGAGATTTTTTCTTTCTTTGCACTGATAACATGAAAAACTATAAACACTCTATCTCAACGAAGATATCAAGCATTTAGTGATAAAATATCTGACTGCAAAAATAATTGTTACCAGTAAATCAACTAAAAATATGATCTTAGCGACAAAACTATGTAAATAGAAATTATTTGTTTGTATATAAAGACACATATACACACACATATATATCTATATCTGAGTATATATATATATATATATATATATATATATAGATAGATATATATAGCCATATTACTTGAACCTTCAAATTATTACAACATCAAATATAAAACATACACACGCGCATATATATATATACATATACGTATATATATATATATATATATATATATATATAGTATAAAGAAATAGGGTTGTTCCAACTAGAGAAATTAGTATAGAATAAAAAGTGTGACAAGCCATGAAGCTTTAAAGTGTATATTTATTGTTTTTGTAATTATACATGTTATTAAACATTAATTGTCCATAATGGTGTTTGTGACGCTACACGTGGTTCGAGGCTAAAATTGATTCTCTTCAGGCGAAGAAATTTAAAACATCCTCAAAGCAATAAAAAACAAATAAATGACCGATTAAAAAATAAACCACGGCGACAAAGGATAACTTTTACACACTAAAAAGGTCACCCCAGTCCAAACCCACTTCAAATTGGGATTAACACTTGACTCTTTCATCTGTTTATTTATGTATATGTTTATCCATTTAGACACATGCTGATGTGGAAACAGATCATTTAACGTGCCAGCATTTGATTTATGTTATTTTGATTTATTTTATTTTATCTAATGTTATCTTTATTTTGTTTTACTGATCTTTTATTTATTTTCCTATTCTTCCTATTAACTTTATAAGACAACCAGCTTGCGTCTAGAAATTCAAAGAAACTCAAACGTAAAAACCACAAATTTATTCGCCTGAAGAGAGTCAATAGCAAAAACCATAAATATACACTTTAAGGAAAACCTTCACAGCTTCTCACACTTTTATATATTAATATACATATATCAGATTATATAAATTGCAACCGTTGCGTCTGCTTATTTTTAATTAACTCCGTTGATACTCACAGATAATATTTTGCGTATTATAAATAAAAGATGTCAAAAAGGAGCTGCAACTTTGACAGATGTTATTGCAATTCATTTCCTAAGCTACCGAAGGACTTTGAATCTTTTTTGGAGATCATCTTCAGGGGTGATAGTTATGTTAGCAAAACATAACCGCATAACCGTGTTGCTAAAAATTACCGTATTTTTTCTGCTTCAAATGTAAACGGAAACTAGAATTACGTGACATATTAAAAAGAACTAACAAATCTGAACAACTTAAACAAATTCTAAATAGACTAAAAATAATTAATAACAGATCGGAATGTAAACATAGGGTAAAAATTTTAAAAAAATTAATACATTATATAACGGAACTATATACCTCTCGAATAACTTTGAAAGGTTTATAAACATTTCTGATTATGAAGTAACTGACAACCAAAAGGAACTACTTAACCTTGGACCTAACTTCCATTTATACAAAAAAATATTATGGACTACATAAAAAAGTTGAAATTAAGGCATTATAACAAAAATTTATTAAACTCCAATAACAGCAGCTAATTACTACAGAACCAGAAATTCGGGATCTACATCAGACATGATTAAAATACATTTTTCTAAACTTATAAAGACTTCACCGAAGATTGTTGCAAAATTTACGCAATCACCCAGAAATAAAAATTAAGAAAGCTGATAAATCTAACATCTTTATTGTTTTAAACAAGTCTTACTACAACACAAAGTGTTACTTGATGATCACACTAAATTTAAAAAACTTATCATCATCCCTACCACTAAGCTGAAAGCAAAAATTAATAAATTAATCACAGCTACCAATGAGAAGCAAGACAATCTAAAACTTATAAATCATGATACTTTTATCGTTCTATCAAAATATACAAGCCTAACTTTCGACTTTGCCCTGTTATATCACAATTACCCACTCTTATAGAAACTCACGAGAGCGCTTAACCAATTAATTACAACATACATATCTAATGAATATAGCATTAATTTCATCTCTTTAACGTATACAAATATAAAAAACAGAAAAACCTAATATTAAAAACATAGCATCACTTGATGTTTAAAATCTATTCACTAACTTTCCCCTTAGAGAAACCATTGACATTATTATAAAAAATTGATATAATAATAATTATCTGCCTCCACTGAAAATTAAACTTAAAATACAAAAAATCTACTTTAAACTGTACCAACGCATTCTCCCATCCTAGGATCACAGAAATAATAGATAGGTGCAACAGGGTGGTAATTCATGTGCTCAGGCCCGAGTCCAACCTTCAGCAACTTCTACATGACCAACCTAGAAAATAATATATTTAGCACCACTACAAAACCCTCCATCTACGTACGATATATTGATGATATTCTTATATTAATTAAAAATATAGGAAAAATTAAAAAAACATCAAAATCTTAAATCTCAAAAAAAAAATTTTTAAAAACTCTGACCTCAAACTTACATACGAACTTAACAAAATCCACAAACAATAATACATTTACTCACTCCCCATATAAAAACGCAAACCAGCAAAATCTCTCGCACTCTCAACTATAAAAGTGAATAAGATAACTAGTACAAAATAGCACTTACAAACAACTTGATTAACCGAGCACAAATCAACACCTCCATAAAAAGATATCATACACTGAACTAAAACATATTAAGTAGACTCATTTAATAATGACTTCCCAAACCACAATGTAGATGAAGAAATAAGAATTTTATAAATCTCAATACACATCAAACAAAATATGGTACTTCCATAAAAGACCCTCAACCTATCAAACTCTTCTATTTTAACCAGATGCACGATTACTACAAACAAGATGAAAAAACAATAAAAATATCATTCGTACTCATATATCTCCCGTTGATCCCCACAAAAAAAAAAGAAAAAATTAAAATTAATAACAAAAAGTTAAATACGACTAATTTAATTATCCGTAATAACTCCTCTCCACCATCGCCCGGTTCACATTCCACCCACGTCTTTTGAACAGGTGGAGAGGCTCATCCCTTGTTCCCTGTTTAGAATGTGGTTTCCGGCTTTCTCTTTTTACTCTTACGTAGCCCCCTGCGTATCAGTGGTGTTATCTCCTTGCTCGCGGGGTGATATGATTAAAAAAAAACAACAAAAAAAAACTGATGTGTTACTTAAAGCCAACATTACATATGAAATGTCCCTTCGGAGAATGTATCTGCAATCAAAATACAAATATATATGTTAGATTTACAACAACTACTTTAACTAGACGTTTTACATTACCTTTGTATTATCTATTATGGTAAAAAAAATAACCGCAAAATTGTTTTGCTAAAAATTACTCTAAACCCGCGAGTTTATATATGTATACAAATACAATATTTTATATTGGAGGTTAAAGTAATTTAACTCTCATAGAATTTACCACTTGTAATTTTTATAATTAATAATATAACGTTAATATTTAATAATATTTATAATTTGCAAATTTAAATAATTTTGATTATAAAAAATATTGGCTTCCCAATTATGAAAAATATATTATGCAACTTTTTCTTTATCTTTTTTATTCAAGTTTTATTAATTTTGCATTTCACATTCCATTGGTAATGAAACCCGTTTCACCTGTGAGACAATCTATGTACAGCAAGCATTTATAATCGTCAGAAAAACAGTAAATTCTACTTTTAAAATAGAGGAAGAAAGCAATTTGGTTTTCTTTTTAATATTTTGAGCATTTAAATGAGAAAATAAAGTATAATACTCGTGAGGCTGTACCCAAAACATGAACAATCACTGGATTTGATTTAAATCAGACATTCTCCTTTCAATAGAACTTGGAAAATTCTGCACGAGAACTGAACTCGCATTGACTCAACAAAAGAATCGATCAAAAATCTCTAGAAAGTGATTACAAAAAGAAGCCAGTCAGTCAAGTCAATACGGTTTGGATGATCATGTCTTGAAAGAGACATGAATGACTGGGCAGAAGATTATCCCGCAGTAGCTTGCCATTGCTTTCTGCGGTAGAGTGATTGCCAACCAAGGCTAAAGAACCTAATCTGTCTTATTATTTAACCCATAACTGGAGGGAAGAGATGAATTAATATCTTTCCGGGGGTATTTGTGCATAAGTGAATGTAAAGAATTCAACTGGAATCCAAACTCGTCTTCCCGATTTGTCGTTCAGTGTCGATATTCACTGCATCACAAAGCACAGCAAAGTTACGATACATTGCAGTAGCACATAGAAATAGCGTCCTAAATCAAAATTGACACACCGCATTAAGTGGAGGTCAACTATCCTTTTAGCCTTTCATTGTGTATGATCAAAATTAATGGCTTCAGCCCTCTACCTAAAACTGAAATAATGAGGGGTGAAAATGGCCTTTGAGGATTTGATGCTCACAGTATATATCTAAGTGACATGAGAATGAAGCAGCTCACCTACCTGCCAAGTTTCTGTGAATGGAGGGAGAGACAGAAATTGAGAGAAGAATTTTATGTATATTATGACCTTAGTGTAGAAGCATTAACAAATATATAAACAAAATAATGTAGTCTATTATTATGCAATAGAACTAACATTCAGCCTTACTCAGAGCAACTCTTCTGTTTGTCCTAAACAGTACTATAATGTTTTCATGATTTGAACGTTATTGTGCATATGTCAAAAACCTCTACGTAATATTCTACGTTATGCACATCTATACGTTTGAATTGTCTGCATAGGTTTCTCGTACAACATGTAAGATTTTCCATTTATAGTAAAAGAAAATATAGATATAATAATTATACCATTTAAAAATGGCACCATTTCATACTCTATTCACATGCCGCTTTATCTTTTTTTAATAACTTCATCCCAAGCAGGATGTTGTGCACGAGGTTACATAGTGGAAAATGATGAGAATGATGGGTTAATTATAGAAGATGACATGAGAAGTGTAATAAACGGATGAGAATAGCGGTGTAATGGGGTGGAGTGGATGGAGAAAAGAGCTTGAGAGAAAGGATGAGAGTTAGTGAGATAAGATATGTCTATTGACCATACATATAAGTTCCTGGAGATTGTAGCTGTCGGGTTGGCAAGTATATGGAATGGAATTCCACAGGCGGGAATGTCGAGAAAAGAAGGTGTTAGAGTATGAACTGCGGTTACATTTTACCGGGTTCACTCTAAAAAGGTGGGGCCTAGTTGCTAGTCTAGTAGTTTGTGTAAATTCATATATACGGAGACCAGTGAGCTAAGTTCATTGGAGCAGAAGCCGTGAAATTATTTGTAGAAGAGACACAGGGAGGCCAGGTTACGACGATGAGAGAGCGACTGGAACCAATCTGCCAAATCAGTATCGATTACATCACAAATTCTCTGTTGAATTTTGTCAAGAAACCCAGGGTGAATAGCAGGGGCATCCGAATAGATGTAGCAGCAGATGGTAGATTTATATATGTGCAGGATGGATTCAGGCGGGAAAATCTTCTTGGCCCTGCATAATGAATCGAACTTCTTAGCAGTGGATTTAGCTATGGGTTCGATAAAGTCATTGTACATGAAATCCGCTGAGAGTGTTAGGCCAAGGAGTTCTAGTGTTTTGCTCTCACTGGAGCTTGCTTTCTCCATACTTATGGATCATTTTTAAATTACTATCAACAAAATAGCGTATATACTTGTGCATAAGCATATTGAATATACTCATTCATTATTTTCTGTAAAAAAATTACTTTTTTCTTGTTTTCGGTGTATAATTCGATTCCAGTCTCTGAGGAACCCTACGATCGTCAAATATGATAGTACGAGACAACAACCCGAAACATTTTCATAGCAAATAAACCGTCTCCAATCTTTGTTTTTGTATAAAGTTACCAAAGAATAGTGAAAAGTTTACTTATTTATTATAAAATATCTGATACAATTACATATTTATATAACGGACATTCAGTTTCATTCATTGTTATATATGTTAACTCGTTTACTTTAGACCAGCCTTCTACATGGCTTAAATTTCTTCCTTTTTCTCGCTAAATGGAGAGGAATGCGCTATGTAAGGCAATGAAACTCAACAAAAACCTAATATACATAATTAGTAGGGTTGTTCCTATTACAAATATGAATTCATTTTTGTTTCGCAAATGGTATTGAGGTATTGTATTTGTAATGAATATTTTTTGTAAGAAGTAACGGTACATGATTCACTATCAGTAGATATGTAATATATCACATTGACTTGACAAAAATATGATCGACATCAAAGGCGGGAAACACAAAAAATAGCCAACAAATATTGACAAGAAATGACAGAAAACACAGATCAACAACAGGAGGCTTTATAACCAATACCAACAAAATTGATATCAACAACAGAAAACACAATGAAACAGCAAGAAACTTGAAAGACAATGGCCGACAAAATTGATATCACAGATAGAAAACACAAGGCAACAACAAGAAACTTGAAGGTCAATGGCCAACAAAATTGACATCAAATGCAGAAAACACAATGAAACAGCAAGAAACTTGAAAGACAATGGCCGACAAAATTGATATCACAGATAGAAAACACAAGGCAACAATAAGAAACTTGAAGGTCAATGGCCAACAAAATTGACATCAAATGCAGAAAACACAATGAAACAGCAAGAAACTTGAAAGACAATGGCCGACAAAATTGATATCACAGATAGAAAACACAAGGCAACAACAAGAAACTTGAAGGTCAATGGCCAACAAAATTGACATCAAATGCAGAAAACACAATGAAACAGCAAGAAACTTGAAAGACAATGGCCGACAAAATTGATATCACAGATAGAAAACACAAGGCAACAACAAGAAACTTGAAGGTCAATGGCCAACAAAATTGACATCAAATGCAGAAAACACAATGAAACAGCAAGAAACTTGAAAGACAATGGCCGACAAAATTGATATCACAGATAGAAAACACAAGGCAACAACAAGAAACTTGAAGGTCAATGGCCAACAAAATTGACATCAAATGCAGAAAACACAATGAAACAGCAAGAAACTTGAAAGACAATGGCCGACAAAATTGATATCACAGATAGAAAACACAAGGCAACAACAAGAAACTTGAAGGTCAATGGCCAACAAAATTGACATCAAATGCAGAAAACACAATGAAACAGCAAGAAACTTGAAAGACAATGGCCGACAAAATTGATATCACAGATAGAAAACACAAGGCAACAACAAGAAACTTGAAGGTCAATGGCCAACAAAATTGACATCAAATGCAGAAAACACAAGGCAACAACAAAGGATCGAAACCCGAGGGACAACACAGATTGAGATCAGTAAAGCTACAGCATGATAAGGCTTGGGCACATGGGAATTTTGATGTTATACAAGTCGAACACAGAAGTCACAAGAGTGAGTGAGAGAGTCAGAACAAATAACTCTTGCTGGCTAACGACTCTCCGTCGGCTCCTTTGTATGTGCGTTTTTCTTTTTGGCTACACTTAACTCCACACAACCGTCACCGAGAAAGATTAAAAAACATTATATTTTCTATTATATTTAATACATATTTATATATTTGTGTTCTTGTTCGTCGTTTTATTTCAAGACAATGATTATCGTTGTTCATCGAAATTCTGAACAGCGGGAGTATATGACAAATCTTGCTAAACAAGCTTACCTGTATCTTTAGCCAAACGTACCGTGAAAATGCATTCTAACCAAGCAGAATATATTTAAAACATGCCTGACCTTTAACATCTTCAGAAAATATTATCTCAGTATACGTTGATACAATGCTGAAAGCAGACACGGAAAGTAATCGACTTGACCTCCTGCAGAAGGTAACTGAAGAAAACAAAATACACATAAATTATTAAAACACTAAATACATGGTCATTAGTAAAAAAGAGAGAAATCCAAAATAACAAATACAAGTTGAGATACTAAAATATAGCAGGTACAGTAATTTTAATATCTGGTGTTCTAACAGAAGACTGAAAGACCGAAAGTGAATGTGCATGGACAAGGATGATACGTAGAGTATTAAGAGACAGGAAAATTTTGCTATAAACTAAGAATAGAGTATTGTATTACTATGTGATGTCTGGTCTTCATAATGACAGTGAATGCTAGACAATCTCATCAAGGATGAACGAAAGTTTGAAGTAACTGAAATGTTGCTCCAGAATAATGCATTAGATACTATGGACCGAGCATGTCGGCAATGATGAGGTTTTGGGGAGGATGGAAAAGAAATTATTACTTAGCATCAGGAAAAGACAGCTGAAGTTTCTAATAATTGTAATGAGGGAGGGGGACTTGGAGAATCAGATACTCATATTACAGATTGTCGGAAAGAGAGATAGAAGAAAGCAACGCACATTATTCTTGACGGGCTTTATCTACAGAATGTCAGGTTGAGATGGGTAACAGGAGAAAGCATACTAAGAGCCATTAGAGATAGGGTGATGGGAAGGCCTAAGTCTTGATAGCACACAGCATAAAACAAATTAGATAGTGTGGATTGTCTATGAAAATGAGTCTTTTTAACTTTTTCAAATAATGTATCTGCATATATTGTGACTCAATGTTTTTGCATATAAAACAATAATAAAGCGTACTATACTCCAGTACATAGAGTATTTATTTGTATAAAGGAATATAAAATTTATAAATTCAAAATTTGAAATGAACAGATATTTCTTGATTCTAAAGCTAAAAATATAAACAGAAAAAAAAGATTAGTGGTATCGATGAAACATACACTGACACATTGGCCTTGTTATAAGACATTTGCTCACATAGGTAAAATAGATAGATGTAAGAAACACTTACACTTTTAATGACAAACAATTCAACCCTAGGTTTACATGCGAACAGATAATCAATTTTTGAGCTCTTTTTACTCGCTGAATACTACCATGAATACATATTTTATAACGTAACCTAACGAGTATATCTACGAATACGTACGGGTACCTTTAAAGAAACATATTTTTTACATGATATATAGTAGAGAAAATATATATGAATGGAAAATCTGTTCATAAAAATATGTGCAAATTTCTCTGTATCGTAAATAAATTATTTCTATATAGGTTTTACCGACCGAATATAGTCCCGAAATATTTTTTTCGTACATTTAAATATAGATTCCCCATCGTTACAAAAAACATATTTTTCTTCTCTTTTCATGAGGAACTTTCTTTGTTCACCTCACGCATCTTTCTTCCATAACTTTATGTCGTTATTTCTGACAATGATCAAGCCAGACATGAATCGTGTTAGAACAATATGGAGATATTCTCTATACTATTGATATCTTTTTCCATAACAGCTTTTCTTATCACCAAATGTCTGGTTTACTTCTGTTTCCAAAAAGCATTTAGAAATTTACTTATGTTTCAATAAAAAGAACTCTCATTAAACACCAGACAAATTTTGTTACATACAAAACGGGTTTTATCAGCACTGTACAAATATCCTTCGTCATAAACAATTCTGCATTTATTTGTCAAGAACTTGAAAGTTTGTTGTTATATCTCAAAATTTGATAACAAAGTGTAATTTACTGCAATGAACATATGCGCTGATACTGGTTCAAACATCCTTCCATTCCGGTTTTTATAGTGAGAAATCTAATTAAAAATAATTTACTCGACGTTATCGACACCTACATCGCAGCATAAGAATCATTGTTCCCCTGACTTGGAGACATTATCGGGTTTGTACGCAGCGTATGTGCATTTCTCTACACTGAGGAGTTATATATTTAGACGTACCTTTTGAGATAACAAATAAAAATTCACAATGAATGTCACATTCTTCTACATTTCATACTTCAACCGATATCGCACCAACTATGACTAATAATTTCGTTGATCCTACACACTGATTCCACCATTTACTTCAGTCTAGGAGACTTTCCTCGAGCCAGCTTGTCCTCCAACCTGAAGGCATTCACACACACAGTGGTGGATTGATTAACAACCAAAACTATAGAACCAAATCTGACCTGCCATTTAAAACACAGGTTTCGGGAAAAGCGACGTATTCATAGCTTTCCTAGAAATATTTGCGCTTAAGTAAATTAAAGGAATTAAACTGAAATTTTCTAGCTACGAAAATATTTTCCACAATTCACTGACATGTGACTACCCTCTGTCTCTTCTACAAATATTTTAACTGTTTCTGCTCCTATAGACTCAGCACACTGATGCCCCCTCTACAAGAATTTAGTCGATCGTCCAGACTGGCAGCAAGGTCCCACCCTTTTATATTTAAATCAAAGAAATGCAACCGCCACTTCTACTCCAACAGCTTCCTTTCTCGCACTTCACACTGTAGAATTCTCTTCCGTATACTTGCTTCCCTGACGGCTACAGTCTCTAAGAATTTAAATGCAATATCATTACCCATTTTCTGTTTTCTTAAGTCCAGTCTTATCTCGTCGTTTCCTCATCACCCCGTGTATCTTGCTTTTTCCTTTCTCACTCCACCCTCGCAATTGTTTTTACATTGCTAATAGCATCTTTCTCTTGCCTTTTCTCCGACACCCACTGTAAAGGGTTCGTCTTCTTCTTCGCTCTCCTCTTGTTTAAATTTTAATCTTCTCTTATGTAGCCCTTTGCGTACCAGTGGCGGTACTGCGTTGCTTTGGGTGAAAAAATAAAAAAGTATATACATGAAAATATTTGGTGTTAGCTATTATATAGTGTTTCTGTAATCCTTTCTTTGTTTCTTAAATTTTGACGATCTCCTAATACTTTGTTTAGTTACTGGAAAGCATTTTTAGTTATTTATATGATGTTCCGGATTCATCTTTAAATTTCCAGTCGATTGTTACGAAACTACGAAACAATATTTTAATATGGTCTACAACGATTTAAGTTTTTTGCAAAATTATCTTTAACCCTGCGTTAGTCAACATGACAATTGTACTACAGCTGCTTCACACCGCATTCTACCCACACTCACTTAGTGAGTAAATAGAGAGAGCAAAACAGACAGGCTACCAAATAAGATTAATGATTACTTTCAAAATTGTGGGTTAACAAATCACTGCATATTACTATGCAGTGTTTCTGTAATCCTTTCTTTGTTTCTTAAATTTTGACGATCTCCTAATACTTTGTTTAGTTACTGGAAAGCATTTTTAGTTATTTATATGATGTTCCGGATTCATCTTTAAATTTCCAGTCGATTGTTACGAAACTACGAAACAATATTTTAATATGGTCTACAACGATTTAAGTTTTTTGCAAAATTATCTTTAACCCTGCGTTAGTCAACATGACAATTGTACTACAGCTGCTTCACACCGCATTCTACCCACACTCACTTAGTGAGTAAATAGAGAGAGCAAAACAGACAGGCTACCAAATAAGATTAATGATTACTTTCAAAATTGTGGGTTAACAAATCACTGCATATTACTATGCAGGTTGAAAATAATCAGCTAGATATTTTTAAGCAATATGGTGTCTAAATTTATTATTAGCATTATATTTTTTATTCAAGTAAGTTTTTAAGCAAAAGAGGATATATAACTGCAAGGTTAGTACTGAAATATGCATCTCAAGAAGTTCATGATTGAACAAGCTGTACATATGATTTTAATCGAGAAAGTATATCTAAAAACAGCCTGTGTTTTGAGATAATGTATCAATTTTTCTTTGTGTTCAAACACGTATTCTCAAAAAACTAATTCAAGGTATATTCGCGATTCAATCTTATTTTTTTTAGCATAGTCCATCAACAAGCAGATTTTATCTCCGATACACGCGAAATGATTTTTGTGTAATATATGGAAGCACGTCTGAGGACTCAAATAACAACCCGTTGCCTGGGGCTCATTCAGATTTTCACAATTGATATTTGTCTCAAATTAACTATAGAAAATATGTCTTCGACTTCAAAAGCATCTAAAAAACCTTACAAACGCGTGTTTCTTTTGTTATATTTAATTCAGCCACCAAATATATATCCTGTTTGATTTTGTTTGCCACCCTACAATCTGTTTTTCTTCACTGTGTCTATTATAAAGCAGTCTTTCTTCTGACTTGTTTTCTTATCTGAAATTTCTTTTAAAATAATACCATATGCACACACAACTGCGCACAGAACTTGACAGTAGTCATCTCGAAAGAAAGGAATCTAACGTTACCTTAATCAAACGATTCAAAAATATAAAAAAGAAAAAGACAGAAAGAAAATATCACACACTCACACAACCAAGAAGGACACACACACACACATACACACACACACACACACACACACACACACACACACACACACACACATATATATATATATATATATATATATAATGATCTACGAAAATAAAGGTCATCTATTTATACATGAAGGCAGGCGGGCATTGCTTTCCATAAAAAAAACTTCGAAGCATTAACACTATGTATTTTACACAAGATATATTTATTTTTGCAACTTACACTTTTTCAATGCGTATCATATTATCATCATGACGAGGCCCACGGTTTTAAATTAAGCTGAAGTTGTGATTCAGCCGCAAGATAGTATATGTCAGTCCCAACTGCTTGTCTATCGATTTGAAGTATGTTGTCACTTTTTTGTTTTTTTCTACTGCAGGATGAATCTGTTAATAACAACTGCTTGTCCATTGCTTTTCAAGGCAGTGGTCACTTTTCTTAAATTTATCTACGGAAGGACGTATCTATCGATCACATCTGCTTCTCTATCGCCTTTCAAGTCGGCTGTCACTTTGATTACTTTATCTACGGCCAGATATATCTGTCAATTACATGTGCTTCTTTAACGCCTTTCAAGTTGGTTGTCACTTTGATTACTTTATCAACAGCCAGATGTTTCTATCAACCACATCTGCTTCTCTATAGCCTTTCAAGTTGGTTGTCATTTTGATTACTTTATCTACGGCAAAATGTAACTAACAATCATATCTACTTCTCTATCACATTTCAACTCGGTTGTCACTTTGTTTGTCGGTTGTCACTTTGTTTACTTTATCTACGGCCAGATGCATCTATCAATTACATCTGCTTCTCTATCGCCGTTTAAGTGGGTTATAACTTTGGTTAATTTATCTACGCCCAGATGTATCTATGAAATACATATAGTTCTTTATTGCCTTTCAAGTCGACTGTCACTTTGATTACTTTATCTACGGCCAGATGTATCTATCAATCACATCTGCTTGTCGATCGCCCATCAAGTCGGTTGTTACTTTTTTACGTTATCTCCGGAAGGATGTATTTGTCAATTACATCCGCAGTTCAAGAAAATATATTACATAATCATCACTTTTCATTTTGAATAAAAGCTACTGTCATAGAGCAAATCTCAATAAGCGCATTTAGTTAAATAACTTAATAGAATGTTCATTTATTAATTCAAACTTAAAGAAAAATGGCGCTAAAAACAGTAATACTTAGCAGCATTACAACGCAACAAAACTAAAGCTGTCATTATTGATTGCCAACAAATGGCATCAATCTCATTCCAAAATATTTTAGGAAGTATTTGCGCAATTACTACTAATATCATTGAAGATATTGTGGTCTTTCCCTGGTTAGTTATTTCAAGTAACATCTATGGTGGTGTTTCTATAATGGAATTTTCCATATAATTTGAGGAGTAGCATTATTCAGGGAATTTGTCTTCTATTATATGCCCACATGTTCCCATGCTGACGAGTACAATCTGCCAGTACTTTAGAACACAAAAATTTCTAGAACCACAGTAACCAGGCGAGACTTAATATCCGATACGCCTTCATTTTTAACTCATAACTGAAGAAGAAATATTTTATATTTCCTATGAGTTAATCAATTAATCAGCCACACGTCAGGTGGTGTTAATTGCCTTTGTTCCCAAGTCCATCTGATCTTTTAGAGTCACAAATTGGAACTTACAGCCATTGCTTTCTGTGGTAGACTGGTTGCTGACCAAGGCTATAGAACCCAATCTGTCCAGTTATTTAACCCATAAATTGAAGGAATATACGGATTAATACCTTTCCCAAGGGAAGTGAATGCAATGAATTCAGCTTGAATTCGAAATCGCCTTTTATAGAACATGGCCAATATTAAATTTTATTTGCAATTGAAGCCATAAGAATATGTCCAAAAATTTATATTTCGTCATTAAATTACCAACAAAGGTTATTATCCAGATCCAGATATCCCGTGTCTGGTTATAGTTGTAGGGATATAACATGTACTGCAATCGTGGTAGATGTGTGTTTCTTTGGGCACTACAGGTTGGTTTAAATTCAAAGTTTTTCTTTTCCTAGACCGGTTGCCCGCCCAAAGTATATAACCCAGCCTGGGTGAGAAGAGATGGTGTCATACCTTTCAAAGGTTTTAGTTGGATGTAAGGAATCTGAATGGGATTCTAACTCGGCTCTCCTAGTCTTTATTCTAGGCCGCTATTCATTAATCAACAAGACGTCCATATGCAGCTGAAGAATATCAATTCAAATCAGGTAGAAAATAATAAAATTTGCTGATTCGAATTATCGTCTTTAAAACTTAACATTTTTAATAAATTCAAATATATCCAATTAGAAAAATATTCGAAATTTTTTGTGGATTCCGGTTAAATAATAAATAAGAAAAAAAGATATGTATAATGTAAGTTATATTGTACGTAATATACAAACTGGAACGCGGGTTAGTCAATTCAGGAATACTATTAGTAGAAATAAATATATACAATCTTGAAGTGAAATAGTAGGTCCAGGCAATTAGTCTATATCCAAAAAACTCCAACTAACTCTGCACCAACTTACAACTCAACCAAGCTGTCAGCTGACCGACTGCCGCTCTCTCTATAGGCAAGGATTATATGTGCACTTATTTGAGTCCATTATTCTGTACAAAGTGGCGATACCTCAACACCCCCTCCCCACATTCCTTTTTTAGGAGTAGTTAAAATTTTTCCCTTTGTTTTCTATTATTCTCAACGGCTTAAATTTTTTTTTAGCGAAAACGTTTTTTGAGGTTGACGAGCGTGTTTCTTCACTCCTGCTTTGTATTTGTTTGATGTGTCTCTGCTGTATAGATTTTTCTCCCTGTATTTTGTATATTGCATTTCCGAGTCTGTTTATAATTGTTCCACATCTCTAATGTTACATGTAATTTTTTAACATTCTGAAGTGAACTTGTTTACTTGGTTTAACTGCTTCTTTCGTAAAGATGGGTGTAAAAAAACTGGTTGCGCGTTCTTCTTCTGCGTGGTTTTTGTTGTGAATTTTTTACTGCTTGAGAATGCCTCATTTGTCAATTCCGTTGTTTCTGTCAGCACGCTTTTTATTTTTTACAACAAGAGTTAATGGGCAATCCCCATACATTAAATTTCTGCATCCAGTCCGTTCCTACCAGGTTATTTATATTTTTCAAAATTTTTAATCTTTTTGTTTTTCCCTGAAATTTCACATTTACGATAAATTTACAATATAAAATAGTCGGCTCCCACCATGTCTGTAGATTGATTAATGTTAGATTTGAACCTGAATCTAGTTGTGATATGATCGACTTATTCAATATTTCAAGTTTCTAAATGTTTCCTTGTGTTTTCTTTGTTTTCGTGTTCCACTCTAGTAGATCTTGCCCTACTATGCTGGTTTTTCTTTCTGCATACAGCTGCCTTGTGTCCCATCTTTCCACACACTCGGCAGCATTTGTATTTGAACCGACAATCCCTAAATCAATGCAATCCATCACATCTGTAACATGCAGAAGTGGGTTCTTTTTTTTTATTTGATTTATGTCACTAGTTACTTTGTATCCTTTCTATTTGTTGTTAAAATCTTGTTTTGCGTTAGGGGATGGTGAAAAACGAAAATTTCTTTTTACCTTACGAATATGCGCGACTCCTGATCCTTCGATATCTTTACTGTGTCTTTTAGTACGGAAGCATTTCTGGCGCTCTTATAGTTTTGTAGTGTTAAACCTGGTTCATTTTGAAGTTTGTTCAGCATTCGCTTTCTCATATCTCATATCTTTACCAAATATGAGGCATTTAAATTTGTCTGGAGGTAGCACCGCCAATTTTAAGTCACCACAGTGTTCGTTGACGATGGCTGCGAATGTTGAACAGTCCTCGTTTCCGTCTTTCACGAGATCAAAGCATTTCCACCTTTTATGTTTGGGCTAAATAGCTCAGTGTGGCTTGTCACTGCCTCGTCGAACGTTAGGTCGTTCGTCTTTTTTGGAAGAATATAATCTACAAGTTTAACCGTGTTCGTCCGTACTAATTTTCTGAGAAAAAGCCTTAATTTTTCTTCTCATTCCAATGCTGACAGTGAATATTAAAATATCTTCATGTCGCCTGTAATATTCTCAAAAAGTTTTGTTTTTATCAATCGGATATTTAAAAGTTTCTATCGGGTTCCACAAAACATCTTGCGGAAACGTCTCCTCTTTTTTCGTGTTCCTAGCTAGTGCTGTGCTTGTTAATTTTAATAATAGTTCTTCTAGTTGTAATTGTATTTCTTTATTTGTCTTTTGCATTTCAATTTGTTTTTCTTCATTTACTTTCTGCATTTCCATTTGTCTCTTTTGCATTTCCAATTGTCTTTCTTCATTCACCTTTTACATTTCCATTTGTCTTTTTATAATTTCTAGTACTCCTTTCTGAAACTCTGCCATGGTTTGCTGTTTTGATTCCGTGAGGTGTTTGATTTTTAACTATTGCTTTCCGGCTTTTAATCCTGTAGAAAGGAATTTGTGGAAAATTATCTTTAAGTTCCCTTTGTGTCGCCAATTTTGTTTTTGTTCGACTTGTGATCAAAATCCTCGTAGCAAATGTTGTTGTGTCTTTTCGGGGTATACGTGTACGTGAGTTATTTGCCAATTTGTTGTTCGACTTGTGAGTTCGATTCTTCGTCGCCAAATGTGATGCGACTTGGGGTATACGTCAGTTCGTTTTTTGAAATCTTCGTCGCCAATTTTTGGGGATTCCGGTTGAGGAATCGTACAAAGAACTAAATAAGAAAAACAGATACGGAGGTAGAAAATGTAAGCTATATTGAACGTAATATACAAGCTGGAACGCCGGTTAGTCAATTCAGGAATACTATTAGTAGAAATAAATATATACAATCTTGAAGTGAAACAGTAGGTCCGGTAACTGATTCCAGATCCAATCAACTCCAACTAACTCTGCACCAACTTACAACTCAACGAAGCTCTCAACTGACCAACTGCCGTTCTCTATAAGCAGGATTGTATGTACACTCAGTTGGATCCATTATTAAGTATAAAGGGGCGATCCCATAACAGAGATTTGCTCTGATTTCATTGTGTGTCATGTTTCGTATGAGAATTATTACGTCAAATATAATGAAAGTGTCTTTCAAATAAGTTATAAAACCTGGCATTATATATAAATGTAATTATATTGCTGTCCGGTTTTACTTGATTCTAAAAATGCAGAGCTGAAACAAAAAAGCACTGTTGATTTGATAAAACTTCGATATAAAAACATTTTATGCTGCAAATTATTTTGGAATATTCTTTTTAAAACTAGTACTAAAATGATTTCAAGTCAGATGGCTCCAGTAGAAACATTTTAATGCCATTTGATAAACTTCAATGTGTTTGGAGGTATAATTATATTTTAGCGAAATGGCACTTTAAATATGGGATTTCATATACGATCAATTTTATATCAGCAAGAAATATAGATTAATGCAAGTTTCCTTTCCGGTAGCTAACGGAAAATGGTGATTAAGATATTTATAAAAAATAATTGTCAGGTTTTATTCGTCTTAGACATTATGTATGTACAAAAGGATTGCTGTTTGCGTAAAAATGAAAATTTTTCTCTTGATTCTTTTTTTTTATTTATGTGATAATCTTCGTAAAGAGTAATCATATTTGTCTATTTTCTTTTTGAAGAGTAATCAAACTTCAAGTAAATAACTGCTCAATGGGAAAATAATTGGAAACAATCATATTGATATTTATAGAGTATAAAATCGAGTATAGACTTCTGACTAAATTTTTATTCAAATGTACAGCGTAGCCATTTACACAGTTAAATATTCTGAAGAGGTTAAAACAACATGATTTTTTTTACCAGTTGCACTGTACAGTGTGTGATAAATAATTTATTGTATACATTACGACAAAATGACTACAACATTAACATATAATTTTAATATATATTTTATTGCTCAAAAATATTAAACAATAAATTTATTGAATAAAATCGCCTTTGGCTTCAACAACGGCTTCAATACAACTTTGAAATCTTCTGCATCTATTCTAGACTGCCTCCTGGTTTACGTTGTTGAATGCTACCATAACTTTTATTTTCAGTTCATTTTTGGTGCAGGAAAGATAATCAAGTTGGTTGCAAGTTTATTAACTCTATGTAAGAGGTGATGTGGTGTCTCAATTTGTCTGAGAGCCATGTCTGTGTTCTATTTGTGTGCCATGGTTCAAAATCTTTCGCCAAATTTATGGTTTCTTAGCAGCCTACTAACCTAAAAAAGGCAGCACCACCTCATTAAGTTACTTTATGTAGGGATGTGTGGAATTTAAGGCCTCACCAACTAATCCTTGTGTTCTTTTGTTCGATGAACTATCAAACCAGTTTCTAGAGTAGTTGTGCCATCGTAATAACCAGGAGACTTATCCTAAATTTTCGGAATTGTGTGCATTGTCCTCCGATTGACAATAAAAAAAAATACTTCAATATTAGTATTGAAGATTGTGGAGCAAAATGTCACATGCCAACATCATGCTGTGTCTAAATTAACGGTAACCTGAATTGCGAGATGGTAACCTTTTGCTCAATGAATATATATTGCGCAGTCGACAAAATCAAAATAAATTATCACGTATGCGCGAAATTAAAAACAAAATGTGTTGACAAACTGCCCATCGCGTAATATACAGAGGCAATGTAAAAATATTCAGATAAGGGTTTTGCACTAATGTATGTTTTTCCCACTTTTAAAGCTTAATATGCTTGATAAACTTTCACTAGAAACAAAGAAGAGAGTACTAGATTGCTATGTGATGTCAGTTCTTTAATAAAGAAGTGAATGCTGGACAATATCATCAAAGATGAAAGAAGAAACTTGAAGCAGCGGAAATGTAGTTCTACAGAAGGATGCTGCGGATATCCTGCATCAAGCATGTGAGCAATGATGAGGTGTTGAAAAGAATGGCAACTAAAAGAAAATTAATAGTGAGCATCAATAAGAAACAACTGAGAGACATGCAACGAGGAAAGAGGGCTTGGAGAATATGATACTGATAGACGGAAAAGAGACAGAGAAAGCAGCGGATAACATATTTGAAGGGCCTGAGCAGATAGATGACAGAACGGGGATTACGTGGTGTAACAGGAGAAGGCGTGCTAAGAGCTACCAGGGATACGGAGACGTGGAAAGCCATGAGAGGACAGGTTTCAAAATATTACTTATGTTTAGTAGACAGGCGTTTACTCTTGCCTCAACACTAAATCTGATATGTCCGATCAAATCAACACTCGTTGGTTTATGGTCAATGCGGGCAAAATATATCTTGTTAATTTTAGCACTTTCAAATCCGAACTATTCGCCATGAATCCTATGGCAGACGACTTTCTGTCTTTCATTAGCATAGCTGAGGCCTAACCCTTGAATAGTGACTGGTTCCTCCTTCTCTGGGAGTCCTAGGCTGATGTCAAAAGAATACACTACCGGTCATACTTATTAGGCAATCCCACTTTTTTATAAAGAAATTATGTTTTTCATTCTATTTTTAGTATTTATTGCCAAAAGAACATTTCTAAATGGAAATAGAATTGAAACCAAATGTGATATTTTTATTGAAAAAAAATCCTATAAGTACAAAACACTAGAAGATACAGTTTTCGCCTCCCTTCACTCTGAAGGAGAATTAAAAACCTCCCTTTTTATTACAGTAATGGGACTTTCAGTAACGCTTGAACAAATAAAACAAGAGGATATCCACCGTGAGTATATGGAGCAAACATATGCAAAAATTGTTGAAAAAGACCAGCAAACTACGGACGTTTTCTCTATATGCGATGGGGTGCTATTATTCCGGCAACACTTCAGAAACGAATTTTGAAACATATTCACGCTGACCATCCAGGGATTACTAAAATAAAAAAGTTTGATGCGTGACCATATCTGTTGGAAAAATATGGACAATGATATGGAACCGGCCCCTCATATTTAATGTAACACCTGGCCAAAAACCGACCTACCTAGAATTCACATTGAATTCGTGGGATCTCTACAAGGATATTACTATTTCATTGTCGGGGACAGTTTCTCGATGTGGTTCGAAGTACACAGAGGCAAAATTTACTACTACAGAAATCGTTATAATATTTCTACATGAGCTATTCGATAGAATCGGAGTAAAATATTATTTATTTTCCATTAATGGAAGTCAGTTTTTATCTGGAGAATTGAGGGATTTCTATGAAACATATCAGATGGAACATATCGCTACCGCTCCCTGTCATGCGAGTTAAAGAAAATGGCTGAGAGATTTGTGAATACATTGATGAGAGCTTTAAGAAAAGCTAAGATTACACTAAGTAAAATACCCTTCAACAATTTCTGCAATATACAGGATTACGCCTAATAGGAAAACATCAGCTTCACCATCTCCAGCCGAGGTGATGTTCGCACGTCGTATACGATCCGTTATCGAAAAATTACTTCAGAAATAAAAGAAGACCTGAAGAGCAAGCAGAGTACCTACAAGATGATATAATCCAGGAGAAAAAGTATTTTTTAAGTGATCAAAGGCAATAAATATTTTGGGGAGTGGGTTAGGATCGAAAATAACTTGGAACATAACATGGAGTAGATAGACTAACCTATCGCCCGGTTCATACTCCACCCACGTATATTGAAGAGGTGTAGAGGCTCATCCCTTGTTCCCTGTTTAGGATGTTGTTTCCGGCTTTCTCTTTTCCAATCTTTTCAGTCTTACGTAGCCCCCTGCACACCGGTGGCCCTACCGCCTTGCCCGGGGTGATATGATTAAACAAATATATATATATATATATATATATATATATATATAATAAATCTACGCAAAAAGACATCTCAGTCAACTTAAGAAACGCTTATGAGGCTATGGATGTCATAAACGATACTTTTAATATTCCAACACCTCCAACGGCTCCCAAAATGCACCGTTCGAAGAGAAAAAAAGCAACTAATTTAATAGTGGACAATCCTAAACGGAAAATATTTTGAGATCACAAATAGACAAAAGTTTCAAATTTGTCTACTGCGAACTTTGATAAAACAAGTCAGCTACAGAACTTTAATATAATAATAAAAGAAATTCTTTAGATTCCTGCAGAGTTGAGATTTTAGGAAGGCGGAGTTATGGCGCCCTATTTTATAAGAATGGACTCTTCCTCCGTATATAAATATTAAATTGCCTGATTTCCGGACAGGCAGCTGTGAGACAGTCGTGATGCACTTGAACGGCAGTTGAGAGACAGCTGTGATACAGTGTAACTAGACAGTTCGGATGTACATTGACTTCTAACAATCTTACTTTGTATATATATATTCTGTTATTCTAATACACTGTTTCAATCTACCTTCTTGTTTCCTGTATCTTATTTCCTGGCTGTAAATGGCCACAACAGTCCGATTATAAAATATTAAAAATATATGAATAAGAAGCTAGTATTTAAACAAAAATATATGTATCTTTAAATCTGTTCTTCTGAATTTTCTTCACTAATGACTTAGAAAAATCAAGTTATTCTGAAATTATTAAGGTTTTCAGACTCAGCATATTCTTTTTTTGAACCCAATTATATATTAATAATTTTTCAATGTAAAACCGAAGATGAATGGAAGTAAAGCACATCAGAATTTAGTTTATCTGCTTTCTATCCATCTGTGTCTTGTTCTAAATAAATCCATGATCATAATTGGGAACACTTTAACAATAGACAGTGTTTTAAAGGATAAATACTTATTTAAATCGAAAATTTACAGTTGTTTAAAATGGGATTTGCTTGTTTGAACAACAGGATAACGACCGGATTTAACGCAGAATGTGAAACCAATGATAAAACAATGGTTCCATTTACAAGATTCCTTGCTTTGTATCTGTTGTAATATGATTCTTTTTCAATTATTGGGTCATTGCAAACGTTCGGGCAAGTTATTCACTGATGTTCTTTTGTTATATTCTAACATGACAATTTGAAGTGATCTAATAGAAGCAATTGGGAGGTAAATAACGACCATTGTTGATGCGTATTGCCTGCAAATTGATCCTCTAAACCAAGCAATATACAAAACGTACACTGTTTTGTTAAAAATATGCGGTGTTATACACAAGTATCACAAACACTCTGCAAGCTATATCAAACACCAAATAAGATTGCAACATTTCAAAAGTAGAAGAACATTCAGAAAAATCTAAGTTGAAAACAGACTTTTATTTTTTTTTATTTTCGAGCGATAATCCAAATTTCTTTACATACAGAATCGAACGTTTTTCTTCTCGTTTTGTTGAAAAAAAGTTGACTAAATCTATTTTAAACATTTTTCATTGAATGATATAGACATATTTTTATATTGATTCTTTCTAGTTGTCTAATCAATTTCCTGATGTTAACATGAAATTAATCACGGAATTCGTCGTAGTTATATTTTTACGCAAGCGCTTTCAACTGTTTATAAGATTGTCATTTAGTGCAGATTACAAAAACAATTGTATTGTAACAGTGATGAATTCTGCATTTGGTTTTAATGCTGATTTAATTTATTAACATGTACAAGTGCGATGTGTTATAGTTATTCCAAAGTTTCTAATTTATACTTTGCAGTTATCATTTTTTTCGCAAAACAAAAGTTTCACTAAAAGGAATTCAAATTTTACCGCTAAGATGTAGCCGGGAAAATGATCGGAATCAGCTAAAATTAAAACAAACATTACATAATCTTATTGGATGAATTTCACTTTCACATCAAGCAGGAGTCACTTCCATTCAATTCAGGGCACTGAAAAGGCTCCAAAGGAAAATCTGTACCGTGATCAGTTATGAGATAGCTGCTTGAATCCAGCCAGTTTCTCATCGGCGGGATGTGGCTTCCCTCTGTCTATTCTGCCAATATTTTCATGGATTCTGATCCGATTAATGCCCTCTCTACAAGAATTTACTCGAATAATCTGACTGGCAACAAGGTTCCACACTTTTACAGTTAAATCAACTAAATTCAGCCGCCACTTCTATCCCATCATTTTTCTTTCTCGCACTTCCAGATGATGGAACTCCCTTCCGCATACCTGCTTCGTTGGCGGCTACCATACTCAAGAATTTAAATGCCAATTTCTATCTTTTGTCCACTGAACTCAGTCCTCCTTTCATTCTTTCCCCATCACTTCGTGTCTCCTGTTCTTTTACTTTCTCAGTCTACTCTCGAAGCTGTCTTCACACTGGTCTTCCCATCCTCCTCTATGCCTTTCTTCGACATCCCTCTGTAACTAGTTCGACTTTTTCTTCGGGCTTCTATTTCTCCTACTTCCACTCTTCTCTTATATAACCCCCTGTGCACCAGTGGCGGTACCGCTTTGATTGTGATGAAACGAGTAAAGAAAAAGTAACTTAGAGAAAAACTAAAAAGTTGCAGTATGAAAATAAGAAAATAATACTATATAATGAAAATGTTTTGAATTAATATATGCTACCAAAATAGAGATATTTTAAATAATATTTCAAGAAATTTAAATTACATCCTTTCTAGTAAGACGCAATTATCTTACGAACACCATGAATATCTATCTATCTATCTATCTATCTATCTATCTATCTATCTATCAAGAGTTTTTTAATACATAAGGCTCGAAAGAATTATTACATCTTCAGTAGCCATCATAACATTTTTGGGCCTTGCTCAAGATGGCCTGACGAAGATCAACTCTATATTGTAGTCATTAGTTCCTGTTATGTACTGATAGCTGTTGTAGGAGTCAAAAAGAAATGTATTTATTCTTTTCTCGTGTAATTAATTTAACTGAAATTCTAACTCACCAATACCTCAATTAATTCCTCCAATTTTTTAACAATAATGATGACGTACATGAAAAAGTGTATCATACATATCTATAATTCTACGATACGCTCATGTTTGCAATATTGCTGCTGCATATTTTTCTCCTATAGAGTTCCTTGATAATATCTGGAGAAATAACAGCAAAATTATTATCTGATGTCTTCTCTTTACTTCATTTGTACACCGCTGTATGGTTGACTTCTATTTGCCAGTTCTACAATTACTTTCATGATAAATGTTCCAGTGAGTTCTTTGCCATCCTTCTTAGTTTCTTTGCATATAAGCACTGTACTACAGATTTTCACTGTCAAATCAATTTTTGGCTTACAAAATATTATATTTCACCCATTCAAATTAATCGTCTGACGCCCTCAAAATAATATTGTACTCAATCAAATTAATCTTCTTCCCAATTGCATGATTAAATTAACTTTATTCATAACTTTGTTGATTTTCAATGTATATTAAACAGAATTAACATATTTACCCGTAAAACTGTAAGTAAGATGTCATCCGGCGGTTCACAATCTGAACATTCCGATTCATCTGATAGTACTGCTCCAAATATCTGTAAGAGAGGACCCTAGCATTGCGACAGGAGCGAATGGGGATGGCTGCCAGGGATGGTAATGACTAGAACGATGTGACGATAAACAATGGAATAAATAAGAAGGTCGCATGGAGGTTTATTCGCAGTGATTCCGTGACACCAAAGCGTAGAGGTAATTCCAGGCAGAATATGAATTGTATTTACTAAAAAATTGTCAGAAAATGCTACAACCACCCAAAAGTCACTGAAGAAAAATCCGATTAAGAAGATCAATCTGAATGTGGGTACAATTACCACTGACATGCCCTTGGCTTCAAAACTGATTACTGTCAAGAAGGCTATCTACCAGCCAAATACTATGAATAGTGACGAGAAAATTTAAAATGGAGGATTTATGTGACAACTCTTTTGGAACTACATGGCACCAGAAAGACTGCTTTTCAAGGACGAGTTCATTTCACCTTATTTTGCTGACGTTGTCTATCTCGTGCACCCAGAAGCTTTAGAGCACTACTTCACCTTACTTCGTAGAAGGAATCAAATATCTACATTTTGAGTTTGAAGAAAGAAACAAGTTTGGTAGCCCGGAAATAAAATATGGGGTCGGTTGAAGATGGGTAAAAACGGAGAATGGTTGTTGACATCATTATATAAAACTAGAGATGAGCATGGCACCATCATTGCAAACACAGATCGCGATTATTAAAGTGCACCAGCATATTTTCAAGTCGAGCAGTACATTGGCGATGGTATCGATCTTGAGGGCGTCATCATACTACGGGTGCGTAATATAACGACCTCTCTGCCTCTCTGGTGATGATCTTCCATTTAGTGTGTATCCATGACTTGACTTGTATTTTTTCATTTTTTTAAAATAAATTTGAATGATCGTGTTATTTTTTATTGATTTGACTGGGTGGAACATTAATTTGAATTGTAGAAAGATTAATTTGACTAGCGAAAGTTTAATTTGAGTGGTTTGAAGTTTATTTGAGATGGGAAACGTGTAGACTGGTATCGCCAATTTTTAAATGAGTTGACTAGATGAAATCGTAAATTCTAAGGTAACAGATAATTTTCTCACACTTCTCGCTGATGGTATTCCCTTCCGGTTACCATGCATCCCTGCTTAACTTAAATATTCAAAAACTTAAATGCAATGACAATCACTACCTGCCATCTTCCTTTTCATTTCCTTTGTTCCTCATCCTTAACAATTTTTCTATTCTAATTCTTCTTTTCCACACAGAAACTGCCTTACTGTGGTGGCGAGGAACTCAATTAAAAATAACGATTTATCTACTATTAAAATGCAGCAGTTGAATTTCTTTGATGTATTCTTCAGAAGAAATATTAGTTTAAATCAAAGGTTCCAATCGATATCTTTTCCATTAGATCGATAAATCATAGAAATTTCAATAGATAATACATGACTGCATTGCTGCTTGTGTGTCAAAATCATTAGTTCGATCACGGTAAACTAATTATTTTGAAATCACGAATTAATAAAATACATGCACAAATGAGATTTTGTTGACAAAATCTAAAACAGAATTTAGAGTTTAAGGCCGGAGCATGGTTTAAGTAACTGATGAAGAAATATTCCGAAGGTAGCACAGAGTTAGTCACAGGTGACTATATGAATATTATAGATATTTTAGGTTCTACCGTTTAAAGCAAATGTTAATACGATAGATAGAATATAAAATCCATTAATGCCTTAGAAATTTTTTTTTACGTTTTAGATACTGAGAAGGTATACGTGTTGAATAAAAGTCTGAACGAATGATCGTGGATTAAAGACAAAATAGAACACCTCACGTTTCCCTATAAGAAAGCAATTAAAATTTGCCTTAAGATTAATATTACGGCGTTGCATTAAAAAGGCATTCGGCTTATGGTCATATCACGTTGAAATAGGAGTTGCAGTAAGTCCATTCGAGTAAAGTAACGACGACCCTGGTCAGTAACTAGATGGGCGACTGCTTTGAAACAACAAGCATGTAGATATAAGGCTATGTGTAAGGATTAAGGATAGAATTCGAAATCGCAGAAGCGAGTTCCCATTACAGTAGGGTTTGTAACATTAAACTGAGCGCATATTAACCTTATTGCGACCAAACTAGGGTATGGATCATTAAATTCTTATTGTATACAAAAATGTATTAATGATTCACTGACGTAAAATAAATCTCTAAAAAGTTGATGATATTTAAAAACAATAGTTTCATCTAATCAGAAAATTCTGTAAACTTTGATTCATCAGATAATTTATATTAGCTTGCTTTAATCTTGCATTAATCTTGTATTAATCTTCTATTAATCTTGTTCCAACTCTCAGAAGGTTTCAATGTCTTACTCTTATTTCAACGTGCAGAAAATGTCTAATCCTTTCCGTTATTTTAAATATAAGAGAATTAATATTGCTTATTTAACATACAAAATACTTTCATTGCTATATATTATTCTAACATTCTGAAGATTTATATTTCTTCTCGTATTCCCTCTATCAGAATATTTCTATTTTTCTCTTATTTCCTCTTTCAGGAGATTTCTATTTCTTGTTCTCTTCCCCATCTCCGGAGATTCCTATTTCTTGCTTTTTTCGCACACTGAAAAGGTTTCTATTTCTTACTCTCATTCCAGCTCTCATTATCCGGGTTCTGATGAAAGCGCCGAGCAGAATCAGCCCAGAGATGGGACAAGAACAATATGGTTTTGTTCAAAGAACCTGAAAAAGAATGCGATATTCATGTTCAGAATGCTAGCTGAAAGAGCAATTCAAATGCAGGAGGACTTTTCTTAGTGGTTTATAGACTACTCAATAGTGTTTGAGAAAATACATCACAAAGTCTCGTTGGAGATGCTCGACAACATCGATCTTCTCGGAAAATACGTTATAATAATCAAGAATGTAAACTGGCAGCAAACAACTTCGTACAGATAGAAATAGAATTCAGCAAGTAGACAAACATAGAAAGGGGTGTAAGACAACGATGTGTCTTTCATTGGATCTATTCATCTTATGCAGCGAAACATTTCCCAGGTTAATAAAATCCTGCAAGGATTCGTCATCGGTGCCCATAATCTCAACAAAGTAAGTTACGCGGAACACAGTTCTGGTGGCAGATGTTGGCTGTTCTACAGAATGAAGCAAAAGAAAGCAAGAAAAAGAAACAATGAATTAGAATAATATTAAAAAATTAGTTTATATGCATCAGCAAAGAAAAGGACATTGAGATTTGAAGACACAAGGGGATAGACGAGGGCACATTTCAAAAACTAAACAGAGTATTGGGAGGCAGAAATATGTCATTGAAATCAAAGAAAAGAGGGCTGGATTGTTATGTGACATCTACACTTCAATATGGAAGTGAATGTTGGACGATCTCATCAGAGATAAAAAAAGAGACATGAGTCAGCAGAACCAAGGCTTTACAGAAAGATACTGTTAATATTATGATGTGAACAGCGATGAGATGTTGCACAGGAACGAAAACTAGAATTAATAATTCCTATCCGGAAGATATAAATGAGATTCCTAGAACACGTAATGGGGAAGGAGGGCCTGGGGAATTTAATACTCACCAGAAAAAGGAAGGAAATAGAGACAATAAAAAGCAACACAAGACATCCTTGATAGGTGGACCAAATAGATTGTTGTGTTGCTTCGTTTTGGTATAATTAGAAGATAACACAAACTTGAATTAATGATGTTTATTTTGGTAGAAAACTTTAGGTATTTACATCAAGTTACAACCTTTAAATTTTGTGTGGATACAGGAGCAGACTAGCTAAATTCTCTTCACGGTGGAATGCTAGTAGTAAACGAGCCTATCCCTTCTGAACTCTACTGGTCAACTGACTGGCACTCTTTCTCTTTTCAAATCTCCTACACAAAACTACTGTCCTTAATTCCTACTTCTTACTCCTTCACTTACTCCTACTCGTACCAAAAGAAACGGTTCCTTATTTTGCCGCCCAATTTTGAATTCTCGGTGTCAGTGTGTCTAACTTGTTTTATTTTTAAAACACTCGCCATTTTATAATCCATAAGAGAAGTTCCTCCTTTAGAAGGGAGTGTACTACTAATATTAGTACTCGTTATATTTCTTCCAGGAAACTTTTCGACCTGAACGAGATTTTGTATTTATCATGGGAGAATCTTCTTTGTTTTTCTTGTATTTATTTCTTGTACTGAATCGCTAAGCGTTTTGTTTTTATTCATCTTTTCTTCTACTTGTTTCTCTGCTATTGGTTTCTCTATTTGTTTTTGTACTTCTATATATGGTTTCACCCTCTCCACAGAAACTCGAGTATCCATATCATTATTTATCTTAACCAGAAAATATTTATGTGTTTGCTGAAAGACTGTGTAGGGACCAGAATAGGGTGCCTTCAATGGTCTTCGAACACGATCCATTCTAATCCAAATTTTATAACAAGTTTGAATTTTTTCTGGGACATAAAATTTTGCAGACTTATTAAATCTTTTGGTGAAGTCTCTCACATCAATTTGTGATATGGTTCGATGTAAATCTCTTGTGAACTTTTGAGTTATAGCCTCCTCGCTTGTGCTATCTAATAGTAACTGTGGTAGCAAACATTGTGTGCCTGTAACATCATAAAAAAGAGAAGAATCAGAGCTATTGGGCATACGGCGAATTCCAAGAAGTACTATTGGAAGACCTGTGAGCCAGGACACTTTTCGTGCTATAATAACAGTTTTAATGGTCCTGTGCATTCTCTCAATCAAGCAATTACATTAAGGATGATAAGCTGTCGTACGTAGTCTATAAAAACCAATTATTTTTGCTACTTCACGGAACAACTCACTTGAAATTGTCGGCCTCTGTCGGTTATAACATGCAGCGGGACACCCCAACGTGTGACCCACGTGTTTATAAAAGCCTCAGCTACACTAGCTGCAGTGATTTCGCTGATGGGTAGTGCTTCTACCTAACGAGTTGTGCGGTCAGTACATGTGAGGATATATCTATACAGGCTGATGTAACTGCTATTTGGCCTTTTTGCTTGTAGGAGTGATCCTACTATATCTATGTGGACTGCGTGAAATCTAGCTGATGGTATTTCTAATGTTTGTAAAGCTGATTTTGTATGTTTGTAGACCTTTGCTTGTTGGCAGGCTGTGCATGATGCACAAAAGTCTTTGATTGATTTATCCATGTTTGGCCAGTAATATCTAGCTTTAATCCTCTTAATGGATGATTTAATGCCAGGGTGATTTATGGAATGGATACTATGGAATATGGACCCACGCAATTTAGATGGAACAAAATGTCTGGGGTAAGACGTAAGTCACACCGTATAAATTGGTTATTTCCACAAAAGATTGAATTTCTGTATCAGACGCCTGTGCTTCTGCAAGTGCAGTTAAATCACACACATCTATTTTTACAGCAAGAGTTGGTTGGGATAGACAATCATCAACTATATTCTGACTATCTTTTACATGTTGAATATCTGAAATAAATTCTGTCAGGATAGCTAATTGTCATTGTTGTCTGTCTGATATAGCGGGGTTTAAACTATAAAATGCACTACACAATGGCGACCTACTATGAAATGACAGAAGTGCAGCACTGACAAATAAGCAGCTAAAAGTTTGCGGTCGAATGTAGAATATTTCATTTGTATTTGTGTTAATTTTTTAGAGAAAAATCTGATCAGTATTGGATTTCCTTCCACCATTTGGTACAATGCCGCACCGACAGAATAATTACTACTGTCAGTGACTAATTGATAATTTGTACAGTTAGTTTCAGGGTGATCTAATGAGGATGTATCATTAAGTTTCTTAATTACGGAATTGAAAGATTGTCGTTCAAATTCATCTAATGTGAACGGGTCTTTAGGGGATAACCTCATTCTCTCAGATGGAGTAAGACTATCTCTGAAATTTTTGGTATTAATTTTCTATAAAAGCCTAACATTCCAAGAAATCTGCGCAGCCCTTTTGCGTCCTTAGGGTAAAGAAAATAACGTAAACGGATTTAGTTTTAGCTTAGTTTCGTATTTCAGGTAAAATATAAATTATGGTTATCTAAGCTTATATCACATGTCATTACGTTTGCCTATATTTAAAAAAAAAATATCTTCCATCTACTAAAATCTAAACGCGTCAGAAGTCATTGCTATTATTATTTTAGTACAGGATTAAATAAAGATAATCTCCTCCATTTAGTCAAAAGAGCAAATCTTCACAGACTATTAAATTACTCAGTAAAACAGTTGTCACTTGCTATTTGGAAGTAGAATACTAATATGTTGAAAATAAAAAAAAATACGTTATACTAAAAATTATTTTAAAATGATTAGAAATAATACCTTTGATAAGTATGGCATAATAATAGATTTCTGATATAAACTTCTGTAGAGACGATATTATGAAATGTATTGACACTTAACAGATAACCCCATTAATATTGTGATGATACCTAGTAAAAGCGATGGAACGGATGTTTGCGCTTTCACGACCAAAAAGCAAATGACCAAAAGTCGTCGTTGCGCATCCGGGTTCGCGCAGATGTTCCGGTTGAAAAATAAAAATTAATCAAATATTGAATTTCCAGTTCGCGAGCCTACGCGAATTTTATTTATCAGCCAATGGGAAGCCCAAAATCAAATACAATTGTGAAATCTCAAATGATCACCTGCGATCCAAAAAGCAAAATTAAAAGCCGAGACAGAAGCACCCAGCAGACAGACCGACGGTAACATGCGAGAGTAATTGATATCTTCCTTGACCAAAACAAGTGGCCACTATGCTCGTTCCTTCACCTCTCCTTCCTTCTCCCCTCTCTCAAAACTACTTACTCACCTAAGGAGCGACTACATTCCTAAGCCTTAATTCTCTTTCAGCATTTTATTTGCCATGAACATCGCTTTTGCTTGGTATCACCACAATATAACCTTTGTCTTTCCTATTTCAGTCAATCCAAATATCAGAGAGTATTAAATAAATCATACCAGAACTAATTATTATATATAAAAGACATAATCGAAATATTTCTTTCTGAAAAAAGAAAGAGAATTATTAATTTTGTGTTGAATCGGCTAGCACATGACGTATAGAGTACACATAGCCAAGTGAAGTGAGAATTTGAAGAATGTAAAGAAAATGTAAATTTTGGACTGTAGAAGGCAAGTTTGAAAACCTACAAGTGAAACAAAAGCAAATACAATAACAATAGTATAGGAAATCGTAGCACAACAGACACTTGATAAGGCAAATGAATTATTTAATAACCATCATTGAGCACACCTACATGAAAAAATCTACCTTGAAATAGACAAACAAACCCACACAAGAAACTTAATTACATGAAGAGAATCATACATAGAATAGCTATTTTATACAATGTTCCAATATATAAATATATATGCGTGTGTGTGTGTGTGTGGGTGTGTTTTGTTAAAAATGACAGACAAAGCATTATCGTTAAGTTTTTATATAATTTTTCATGTGTTCTTATAATTATTTTTCAGAATATTTAATTCACTTGTAAATAAACATGTGCCTTCCTTTAATTATACAGATATCTTCTAGAACCTATCCGTGATATATTTTCGAAGATACATACATTTTAGCTTCACTCACATGCAAAAAAAAGTAATAATGGAGGTATTATTAATAAAAAAAGAGATTTCCTACCTTTAATAACATCAGTTATGAATATTGTAACAATTTCCTTACCGTGTTCGGAACATAAAATACCCAAGACTCTATATGCAAAAAAGTTATTTACAAGAAAAACAAAATTAATTCCTTATAATGACTAAATATATAGCCGAATGCGTTCAAAAATACATAATTTTTAGACAATTCTTATATAAATTTATATAAATTCTGAAAAGAAAAAATATGTAACGAATACATGAAAGATTATATTTAATGTCTTTGTCTATCATTTTAATGACATCTGTATGCGAGATTTTTGCATAGATATATAGATAGAAAAAAGGATAGATAGATAGATAGATAGATAGATAGATAGATACTTATATTTGATTTTTATTTTTATATTAAAAAATAAAATTATTTAGAAAAATATGCGAACGTCGGCACAATTTTTTTGTTCATGAGATTTCTCGAATAATCGAACCGTTAGAAAAAAAATTAATCTACTGTTTAATAAATAAATAGAACGTTTTTTCATACAATATTAAAAATGACGTGTAAATTAATTTCAATGGATAAATAAAATACATACAAACACACCCGTCTATATATATATATATATATATATATATATATATATATATATATATGTTTTTTGGGTGTGTATAATTTCTTTATTTTTAAATATAAAGATTTCATAATTTAAACAGTTCTAACGTATATGCAAATATTTCATATGAGTAAATTTGAAGTGATTTTATTGTCATAACAAACCTCAATGATAATCTTCTACCCATTCAGTCATGTCTGTTTCAAGACATGATCGTCCAAGCGAGTATCACGTATGACACTTAACTGACTGACTGACTGACTGTCGATACAATAGGAACCAATGGGTAGCGTGGCGTTTATCAGGTAACTGTTGCATTGGAGTAAAACTTCCCATATCTCAATCTGCTCTATTGATTTTGATGAAGACATTAAATTTAGATTTCTTTATAGATGATTGTTTCCAAAATAGTTTATAAGGCTAATCATATTTTGTCATAGATAAAAATTGTTTGTAACTTTTTTTGACGGCGCTCATGATTTTTTAATACGGTTAATATTCGGCAAATCACTGGCAACTCGATAAGTTGGTCATTTTATGAATTAACAATTCAACAGTTGCGATAACAGTATGAGCTGTCATACTATTATACATGAATTTCACTATTTGAGTGACACTATCTTTCTGTATCTTTAAAATAAACCATATGGATTTACCGTAGACAGGAATATACTCATCAGTAATTTTACAGTGGAAAACCATCTGATTGCCGACAACCTGTGTCCAAAATATTACTATTTCTAATTTTTGAGTTAAATTCTTTTAGCGTCAGCTATTATGTTATCTAGTCGTCTCAAGCATCCAATACGCTTCCGTGAATAACTCTATGTATCTAAATTTCATTTAAAACATTTACCAATGTTATTTAATTCCAGTGAAATAGGAACAACGAGGTTATTGCAGGTTTCTAAGCGCTTCTGTATTAGTGATCTGGGGAATAAAGACATTTATAAATAATACATTCCTACACATACACCTCACTATTCTCAAACTGTTTTCTATTTCCCGCGAAAAAGATAAGACTGCATCTAATGTTTCAGCGGATATATTGCAAATAGTTGGTATCAAGTTGACTTATTTGACAGTCAGTTTGTCTTTTTCAAGGTTACTTCTTTATTTTACTTCATATATCGCTTCAACATTTTAAGCATTTCATATGTGTTTACGGACCAGATCATTCAAAACGAAAAGATGAGAATCAATATCAACAATTGCACGTTGTATATTACCGCACAGAAATTCTTCATATTGCACGGCATTTCGCAAAACAGAAATCCTCACCAAGATATGCAAACAAGTAATTATGTTTTAAAACGAGTTGCTTGATATAATTTGAAGAACACTAATCCGTCACATAAGAGTATAATGCATATATTTTCGAGAATGGGTAAGAAGTAATAATTTATGAATGGATATTTTATGCGACAATCTTTCTTATTGCTATAAACGTTGGGTGGGCACACATATTTTGTAGAATAGGGTAAGTAGATACCATGCCGAATAGAAGTAAACTATTTCTTGAGTTGAACATCGTTTTACCCCAAAATATATATTTTTAATTAATATGGTAATAGGTATATCATATTATTGTATTGTTTTATAATACTGTAGATTGTAATATTGTATGTATATGTTTATATATATGTGTGGGTAAGTACGTGTATATGTGCATTTATGTGTGTATGTGTGTTAATGTGTATGAATATTTGTGTTTATATATATAAATATATATAGAGAGATGCATATTAATGTATTTATATATGTGTTTGCGTTTATCGAGTATGAATATATGTGTGTATATATATGTATGTGTGTATATGAATATATACATACATTAATGAACAAATATATATAGGATATGTATTTGATTTTTGGTTGTATTTCTTATGGATGCGTGTACACACATATATATATATATATATATATATATATAGGTGCGTATGTATGTGTATGTATGTAGGATTATTTTGTTTTGTTTAATAATAATATTATTATTAGTGTTAATTTTTTTATATATTTTGTTTTTATGATATTTTGTTATTATTATTACGTTTATGATTATTAATTAATTACTATGTTTTCTTTTTTAATAATGATTTTATTATTAGTATTAGTGTTAATATTTTGTATATATATATTTTTCACTGTTATTATTTTTTATAATATTATTTTATTACTATTATTCAGGATTATTTTCTCATAATAATATCTTCATTATTCTGTTATTAGTGTTAAAACCTTTATATATGTATTTATTATTATTATTATTATTATTATTATTATTATTATTATTATTATTGTCACAATTTTTTATCTATATATTTACTATTATTATTATTATTTTATATATTATTTATTATTATTATTTAAGATATACTTTTTGAAATTATATTTTAATTTTTTTATTTATCATCTTCTTATATAAGTGTTCATTATTGTAACTATATCTATGATATAATGCTACTAGTGGTTATATTTTAATTTGGACTGTAAATATGATTTACAATATTTTTTTACCGTAAATATATTCCATTATATTTATAAATACATTTGACTGGTAAATTTCCATGTTATTTTTTTCGAAGAAAGCAGATGTTTTGTTATAGACGCTGGTGTCGATCTAAGACGTTAACTTTAACTGCCTTTCTATCTATACTTTTTGTTTGCCTTCCCTTTCTTTTCTTTTCTTTTGCTTTTTCTTTCTCATCTTTCAGTTGATCAATTTTCTATATTTTGTTTATAATTTTCTTTTATAAGTGTTAATTATTTTAACTA
This sequence comes from Ascarosepion bandense, assembly GCA_037127315.1. Lineage (NCBI taxonomy): Eukaryota > Metazoa > Mollusca > Cephalopoda > Sepiida > Sepiidae > Ascarosepion > Ascarosepion bandense. The sequence continues at coordinate 2,942,766 of JBBBDQ010000932.1, forward strand.
TATTTATAATATAATACTAGTAGTCGTAATATGTTAATTTGAATTAAAAATTATGATTCCTATATATTTTTACCGTAAATATATCCCATTATATTTAAAACTATATTTTTAAGTTAAATTTCCATGTCATGTTTTTCTAAGAAAACGGAGGATTTGCAATAGAATCTGGTGTTGATCTAAAACATTAACTTTACTTTCATTCTCCTTACCTTTCTTTTCGTTTTCTTTCTATTCTTTCCATTCACAATTGTCTATAGTTTTTTTTTTCTGTTTCGTTTTTTTTTTAATGAGCGAGAAATTGTTTTTTGTAGATTTCCCTTACATATTTTCGACATGGGCACGTGGGTGTCTGTGTGTAACTATTTTCGGGATTATTTTGAATATTATTAACTGCTATTTTTCCGGCTGCGAAATACATATTTCCCATGGATTTGTAGAATATCTAAAAAGTTTTGTATATATATATATATATATATATATATATATATATATATATATATAGTAAATATCAAACCTAGAGAGCCAACGAACCTACCAAGGTTTAACCTAATTGGATCTTCAGGGAAGGTTGGCGTCCCTGAAGATGCAATTAGGTGAAACCTTGGTAGGTTCGTTGGCTCTCTAAGTTATATATTTACTTTGTTTGCTCTACTTGTGTATTGAGTGCTTTTTCTTTTAGGTTACTTGTTTCGGGTTTTTTTTCTTTGGGCTGCGTACTTTGACTGATGTTCAAGTGCTTAGCTCGTTCTTTTTTTATTACCATTATTTCCTTCCGCGTATGTACTCGGAGGGTTTTTCGAAACGCGTATATCAATATATGTCTATTAATATGCATACATATATATGCATACACACACATTCAAAGTGATATTGTGTAATACGCACATATATGTGATTTTCTAAACGTAGATTATTTGTGGCAGACAGTAAAATCTATGAATCAACCTGTTCACTTTCTAATCCCAGCTTAGATCTCTCAAAATTTATTCGGACACGCAGTCAGAATGGAATGTACTATCCTGTCTTAGTTATTCTAACGATACAAGCTCGCTTAACATTATGCCATATCGAAGTTCTGTAGTATGTATGTATGTATGCATGTATGTATGTATGTATGTATGAGAATTATTTTTTAACAATCAACGAAAAATAATTCCGGCCACTCACAATGTCTTGAAAAACCCATGTAAACTGCTTGCAGACACTTCCCAATGATTGTGCGCATTGGTATCGCATCCTCTCCGCCGTCCGAAATTTTACAGTCCCGACAAATTGACAATCCCGAAATTCGAAGCCAGGTTATACAGTCAAGAAGCAAATTGTATAACCACATGGTCCTGTGTCTATGTAAACACGCACAAATGGATGACTTGAGAGAGATACATAATACGATAATCCAGACTTTATTCGAATGTTAATTAGTAACGAAAAAATTCTCCGCTGAAAATCCAAACTAGCCTGCAAGTTAAAGTTACTATAATTTGCATTCACATCGAACTCAAGCATTATATATATGTTTTGTTTTTCTTCCGAGATAGTTTCCGAGAAAATCACAAATTGCTACGCATTCAAAATTTCAACTAAATCCTGCCTGAGCCATGTTCTCATATGGCCCAGTTAGTTCAAGTCTGTTATACGGATGTCATGCATGTCACCAAACCCGTTGAGAAATATCTAATTTTTTAAGATTTATACAGTTACTTTGTGATTATGAAGCCGAATAGACGTGGCAGCCAAAACATTTTGCCACAACACGTTGACTAGTACGAAATTACCATCAATGAACTGTTCCAAATAACAGAAAAACTACTGAAATAGACATCACGTGTAGCTGGAAGAGAAAATAATGACATATTAAGATATTGATATTCAATTTTAAAATAAATTGTTAAGAAATGAACACCCCCAGTAGTTAATGGAAAAGGGAAATGGATAATATCTTAACACTTACTTGAATTATGAAACTTAGATTCCTGAACAATTTTCTGATAAGAAATATTTTTTAATTACAATCAACAGTAGTACTAACTTTCCTAGTGTAGAAGCGTTCCTGCATGAAAAGTCCCCTGACATCCTCGCGCTCTGCGAAATTAACCTCAACTTAGCTATTCCCTCCTCTGACCACTTCATCCCTGGTTATCTTCCCCTTTTAAGGAAGGATTCCACTGTCCACATGCATGGGCTGGGTGTTTATGTCAGCGAACACCTCCCCATAACTAGGGTGACTTCATTCGAATCTACTGACCACCAATACATATGTCTCCGCCTGTCTCTCCTCAGATCGGTTAGCTACCTATTCTTCTTTTACCGTTCTCCCTCCTCTCCTGACTGCTCCCTACTAGATAGCATTGCCGACGGCATAGATAAGGCTATTTCCTATCACCCATTCGCCCACATATTTGTATTTGGAGAGCTCAATGCCCATCACTCTGAGTGGCTTGAAAACGCCGTTACTGATCCGGCGGGCATTCACGCCATGAACTTTGCTATTTCCCAATCCCTTACGCAAGTGGTGGACTTCCCCACTCGCTTCCCAAGCAATCCCTCGGGTCATTCCTCACTGCTAGATATATGTTTCACCTCTGCGCCTGATGCCTGTCAAGTCTCGCAGCAACTCCGACCACGCTGTAGTCTCCCTCAGTGTTTCTTTCCAATCTCACTCCCCCCAGGAGCCCCCTACTTATAGAACCTCGTACCTCTACCAAAAAGCTGACTGGGATGCCTTTCGTGATTTCCTCTGCGACGTCCCTTGGGGAAAAGTGTTTGACCTATCAGTTGATGACTGTGCCTCTGAGGTCTCGTCATGGGTGAAAGCTGGCATTGATGCCTTCATACCCACCAGGAAGTATTGCTTAAAACCTCATTCCTCTCCGTGGTTCTCTCCGGCCTGCTCAGCCGCCATTGCCCACAGGAACCATTACTTCCTTCTATTCCGGAGACAGCCAAGTGATCACAATAGGCGCCCGTTCACATCTGCTCGCAGTGAGTGCAAGAGAACCCTAAATGAGGCCAAACAGTTGTTTGCTGAGAGAATGCGACAGCACATAGCTGACCGCAAGTTCGGCTCCAAAAACTATTGGAGGATTTGTAAACGAGTGCTCAACAATAGGTAATCCTCAATACCTCTTTTAATCCAAGGGTTTGAGGGTCTCACGTCATCTACGGACAAAGCTGAGTGCTTTGCCCGCAGATTCTCATCCAACTCCACATTCGACTCGTCCGGAGTGCACCCACCCGACTTCCCTATTAGAACTGAGGCCAAACTGCACGACGTATATATTACCCCGACAGTAGTATCCAGAGTAATTTCAAAACTCGACCCTCATAAGGCGTGTGGAGACGATGGAAACCCGGTGATAGTCCTTAAGAGGTGTGCCCCTGAACTTTCCCCTGTCCTGTCTAAACTGTTTAACTACTGCCTTTCTGCTTCCTGTTTTCCTGCATGCTGGAAATTTTCCTCAGTCGTTCCTGTCTTTAAGAATTGTGGTGAACCCTCGGACCCATCCAACTATCGCCCTATCAGTCTTCCACCGATATTCGGGAAAGTATTCGAGGCTATAATCAATGCTGAAATAGTTCATCATCTCACCGCCCACAAACTGTTCTCCGACAGGCAATATGGATTCCGCTTTGACAGAACAACTGTAACGGAGTACATGCTACAGGCCCTTGATGAGTCTGACGAGGCTCGCGCGGTTGCTCTGGACATCTCCAAGGCTTCGACAGGGTTTGGCACCCTGGCCTCCTATGCAAACTAAGCGGTTATGGTATTACCGGTCGCCTGCTTGACCTAATCCAATCTTTCTTAAATAACCGCAAAATGAAGGTCGTTCTGAATGGGCGTGCCTCTTCGTCCTACAGCACGAATGCTGGTGTCCCACAAGGCTCTATCCTGGGCCCGACGCTCTTCCTTATTTTCATCAACGACCTCCCAGATGTGATCAAGTCCCAAGTAGGCATCTACGCAGATGACACTACAATATACTCCCGCTCCAGTAAGAAACCTGTCGTGGCGGACAGACATAATCTCGCTGCTGACCTTGAGCGGGATCTACACTCTGTGGTGAACTGGGGCAAGAAGTGGCTTGTCAACTTCAATTCCTCTAAGACCAAGCTCATGTCTGTCAACCATTACAGGCAACCTCTTCTGCCTCCCATCAGCATGGACCAGATGATTCTCCCGGAGAGTAATACACTACGCCTCCTCGGACTTACTCTGTCCTCAGACCTCAAATGGTACCGCTATATTGAATCCATAGCAAAATCTACTGCTAAGAAGATTGGGTCATTATGTCGATCCAGGATGTTTTTTCCACCTGAATCCATCCTGCATATATACAAGTCAACCATCCGTCCGTGCATGGAGTACTGCTGCCATTTATGGTCAGGTGCCCCTGCCGTTCTCCTCAGTGTTCTTGACAAGCTCCAAAGGAGAGTCTGCAATGTGATAGGTACTGATCTGGCGACTCGACTGCAACCACTTTCCCATCGTCGAAATGTGGCCTCCCTCTGTCTCTTCTATAAATACTTTCATGGCTTCTGCTCGGATGAGCTTAAGTCACTGATGCCTCCTCAACTGGTGTTTACCCGTGCAAACAGACTGGAAACTGGGTCCCACCCATTCACAGTCAGGTTAGCCAAATGCAGACAACAATTCTATTCCTGCAGCTTCCTCTCTCGCACTTCCCGCCTGTGGAACTCACTCCCGTATTCTTGTTTTCCTGACGGCTACAACCTCCAGAAATGTAAATGCAAAGTCAATACTCATCTACTAACCACTGGACTCTAGCTCTCTCCCCTCCCCTGTATAACCTTCCCTTTCTCTCCGCCTATGTATCTGTCATTGCACCTGCTTCTCAGCTTTCTATTGTTCCTTTCTAACTAGCTTGTACTCCTCACTCTTTTCCAATTAATCTTTTTACATTTATGTAACCCCCTGCACATCAGTGGCGTTTCTGCCTTGCTCGGGGTGAAATGATTAAAAAAAAAAAAGAAAAATAGTAAAATATTCTAAGTCAATGAATTCAGATTTCCTCATAAATAGATTACCATTACCATTATTATTCAAAAAAGATTTTTAAGTTTAGAATTCCTCCCCTGTCTGGTATATCTACTATTTTAACAGGACAACTGAATTTTAAATAGTTGTGAAAGCAATATCTATTTATTCTGAGAAGAATTGGAAATTCGCGTTATATTTAAGAGATCTGTGGAATCAGTTTTGCATGTGTCCTGACATTTCTGTAATTATAACCATCAAACAAAAATCAACTCAAAGCATCATCCCAAATAAAGAAAACATATATTCATAGAAATGTAAACACCAAATTATTCTGAGCAGATTACTCTCAACCTATCTATTAGAACGATTATAAATAAACGGATCATTAAAACAATCACTTTTGCTTTTCGCCCTAGAATGTGATACATATAGGGCGCGTCTTATTGCCAATAGATTGCTAAATTTTTTAATTAAGCCACAAGGCGCATGACAAGTGAAATTATTATACTAAAAGCAAGGACTGAAATGACTTTTTCAACTATTTGTACAGAAACAGTTATATAACGATTCTTGAATTATATGATTCTGGAATTAAATGTATAGATATAAATTTCCTATACGTGTTTAAATGCATTACCTTCAAAAATTTTGAAAATGATTTAACTTGAAAACGTTGAATTTATTTATTCTGAAAATTTTCCACTCCATCAGCAACAAGTAGTCAGTTTTTTTTGGTTACGAATTCATCACGAATTTATTTTTGTTTTTGATGGGTTCTGGAATTTTAATTTGTCAAAATTTGGATGGTTTAAATTTTGAAATGTTTTTCAATTAATTTGCAAAATGTTCATAAAAGGACTGCATCTGTCAGGGAATATGATTTTTCAGGATAGATATTCTGTCTGAATCGTCCACATTACTTTCGTATTCTATATTATTTCTATCATCGCGATAAGGGCTATTGCGTTAATATTCAGTTTTTCAGTTAATGTTCAGTTTTAGCTACAGTAGTATAATCTTTACAAAATCCAGAAGTATTCCAATAGCCTGATCATCCAGTTACAGAACATAAACCACGAGTGATATAAAAAATATCGAGATAAGCGCCAAGTGTTAAATGTTTTATCTACAGTAAAATGTACAATCTGGCCAGAAGAAAAACCCTATTTATTATGTCAAAACATTCGAAAATGCAAACAATTTCAGAAAAACAGTCCAGCCATTTTAGTCATTTAAAATACTTAGTGTAAAGAAATGTATTTACAAACCAGTGCAGTTCCCGGAGAAGAACACAATCCGGAGGTTAAAACAGACCTGTTTGAAAACGAATAAGTGTTGTGGTATTTGCCACAAGTTTTCATCAATCAACAACAATACAGCAACAAGTCAGTGGAGTAAATTAGCCGATAAAATTTGCTTTAACTTATAGTATTTAAAGTATCAAAGTAGAAACGTCAAATGCGACTCAGAAAATGACTCTTTTTTTTCAAAAATTGAGAAACCGAAATCATTTAAGTATAAGGGATAAAGCGCGTAAACTAAAAAGAAAATTCAGTGACTCCAATATTGATATTTCCTTAATAAATACAATATTACCCGTTTCAATTTTAATGTTAATCGTCATGTTAATCTCTTATTCGCATAAGCTGCCTTTTATGCTATAAATTTAACTGTTCACTGGAACTTCTACAGGGTTAATCTCATTTGGAAATAAAATGTGGTTAGAAATATATGAAATCCTTATCATTACAAGAAGGAAGAAATGTAAGATAAATTAAAACAACTTTAATATATAACAGATCAGTATCTAGAAAACATTGTAAAAATTGCATCAATGAAATATTTACAAAGTTTATTAGAAACATGAAAAACAAACAAACAATGAAAGAAAGCAGGAAAAAATTACAAAATCTTTAGATATAATAAATACCAAACAGCGTCTTTTTCAAAGACAAACGGAAGCTGGTGTAATATTACCCCAAAATCAACAAGAAGATTTTTATAAAAAAAATATAATGATATCCTTACATTATATTTTATCCCAGCAAGAACTGCGCTAAAATGAAAACCTTTTTTCCTTTCATATTTCCGTAACAGAAAACTATGCAGGAATATTTTGCATGGCAATGTCAAAAGAAACGACAGACAGAAAACGCAAAAACATATTCTTCTCTGCGAATGTCAGTAGAGCGCACTGGAGCCACAGCTCAATCAGGGAAATGAAAACGCCTTCTTTTGCTGAGTAAAAAGCGCTAGCTTTCAATCTCAAATCCACCACGACAAAAAAAAAGAACAAAAAACAAAAACAAAAATAAAGTATTAAAAAAAAGAGCGTCAACAGTAAGATAACTAATTCAGCATCAAAGTAAGGCAATATGAAAAAAAACAGAGATGCATTCTAAGAACGAAACTCATTTCTATCGAAGAAAAGAAATCTATGCTATCGCTCAGCTACACTAGATAGAGACCAAATGGAAGTAATCTATACAACGTATGGAGATTTTATCAAACGAAAGAAAGTGAAATACAAAGTGAAACGCTTCGCCTTATGAGGAGCTGTATCAGTTTTGTCAACAAAACTTCTTTCATAGGCGCGAAAAACATTTTGGAAATGCAGAAACAGAGGACTTCAAAGATGACCGAATACTAAAAAATCTAAAACAATTTCATATTGCCAAAGAACAAAATAAATCTTCAGAACAAAAGATGAGAGAAACGCGCGGCAAATACAATCTTATAGGCATCAACAAAAGCCGAATCAACAAGAAATGTGAAATCAAAAAAGTCCTTTGAATCTAAATTGAAAAAATCACCTTTTTGGTAAAATTAAGAAATAAAAACACACAATGGGAACGACAGAACCGTTCCTCATCGAATATATGGAAGGTAGAATTATGAATTATTTGGCCAGCGAGATTATAATTGTTTCACATAAGAAATTCCTAAACACTGTGGATGTTTTACTATCATATGTTTGAATACTGATATTAATGAGTCTCCAAAAACTGATAAGAACTTAATGTTTAAAAGTTGAGTGTTAAAATGACGTACGCGATTAAAGAAATAAAATCGAAGAATAAGTTTCGAAAAGGGTTTGTATGATTTTAAAAACATGTAGATATGGAGGATAGAAACTTAAGTAAACGTTATAAGGTTAAATTTAGAAATGTTTTTAGAGGAGGTTAACAATGCTTTTGGAAATGATGTAAAATGAAATTATGAAAGCCATATTAAGAAAAAACCTGGAAATATACAGTAAGAAAGTTTTATGATCAAGTCAAAAATAGTTTTTAAGTTAAAAGGAAAAACAGTTTCGACAAAAATAGCAACAATTCAGAAGCTATTAAGAAAAATAATTTTAAAAAGAAGGGACGCACATGTATTTTAAACGATGATAGCAAATATTTTTTTACAATTAACAACACTTTTGAAATCAACATTAATAATAATTTGAAAGGTGGTGTAAACAGAATTTAAGATTAAGAAAGATTTCCAAGTATAGGTTAACATTACTGGAAAAGTCAAGACAAATGGAAATTTGGAACTGGAGAGAAAGAAAAATTCTGAAAGCGAGTTTAACAAAATAATTGAATACGAGATTAATAAAAGTCGCTAAGTTCGAATGGTTAAACTGCAAAATGATTTATTAGGTAAAGCTTTAAGGAAAATATTAAGAAAGAAAGTGTAGTTTACTGCTCTGAACATGTGTTCTTATGTGACGCCTTACGCTGTTCCATTCAAATTTGTATAGTGCTAAATGTAATTTTATACAAGGTAATCTTCTTCATCGGAATTTGTAGACCCATGACCTCGGGGAGTCTTAGGGTGTAACAGACTTTTATCTGATACTATAAAGAACACTTTTGAAACGAAATTTATAATAGTTTCAGAAAACACATATTCGGAAATTAAGACTAAAGAAGATTTCCGAGGCATTGATTAATACAAATGTGTGTGTCGAGAAAAATAGATATTTGAAATCAAGACTAAGAAATATTTCAAAGTCGAGATTAATAAACGTCTTGAAAACAAATTAAGAAAATAACGTTTTGAAAACGAAGTAAGGAAATAACGTTTTGAAAACGAATTAAGAAAATAACGTTTTGAAAACGAATTAAGAAAGTAACGTTCTGAAAACGAGATTTTAAAAAATTTAAAGCAAGTTTAAAAAAGGTTTGAAGGCGAGTTCAAGTAACATTTTAAAAGTGACATTAACAACTGTGCTGAATGTAAGATTAAGACACTTTTGAGAGTCAAGACTAAGAATCATTTCTAAGATGAGCTTCAGGAGCGTTGTAAAAACGACATGAAGAAATATATTGAAGGCGAGGTTAAGTAAACTTTTGAAGACGAGATAGAGCACTATTCTGAAGGTGATATTAAGAAACGTTTTTTAATGGAGATTAAAAAGCACTTTGAATATATATATATATATATATATATATATATATATATATATATATTACCGAACCTGATATTTTTTCTGGTGCTTTCATCTTTAATAAGCAGGATTATCTGGATAAGATGAACATCATTTTAGGTGATTCTACAAAGTTTAAATTCATCTGTCCTGCCGATATTTTTGACAACACAGGTAAACTGGAAGCCAGGACATAGAGATGGTTACTATCTGTGTATAAGGGTAAAATAATCTCTAAGGACATCTTCAATAGAATTAGGCCTGTGGGATCACATCGTCCCAGAATGTATGGCCTTCCTAAACTTCACAAGGATGACGTCTCTCTAAAATTGATTTTGACTGCGGTGAGCTCCGTACAACAATACTGGCCAAATGGTTGGCTGAGTTACACCAACCAGTTTCTGATGTACTCTTCGCCAATAATATTTCAGACTATTTTCTGTTCTGTAGCTTTGTTAGAAGTTTAGAGTTTTTTTTTCCGAAAATAAAATAATGGTATTGTAGTTTGTATACAAACGTACCTCTACACGAGACTGTCAACATTTGTGCTGATATGCTTTATAGAGGTAATTTAGGCATTGTTATCATTCCTGAAAAATTTTTTTAGAATGTATGCGTTTGGCCATTAAGAGACGTGAGTTCAGTTTCAATGGAATGGTGTACGTTCAGACAGCTGGCTTTACGATAGGGAGCCTGAAATGTGTCCAGTTCTAGTCAATATCTTTGTTTGCTATTTTGAACACATGTTATTTGAGAAGGTTGACAAGCCGTCTGTTTACTTGAGATATGTCAACGATACTATCTCAGTCACTGATTGTGCCTGTGATGCCAATAATTTTCTGGTACAACTAAATTCTATACATTCTTGTCTAAAGTTTACGATGCAGGAAGAGAAGGATAAAACTCTCCCCTTTCTGGAAATCCTGGTACAGCATAGGGACGGTGTTTTCGAAACAAGTGTATTTCGTAAATTCACATTTACTGGTTTATATGCTACTTGGTGCTCATTTGTTCCAAAGTCCCGAAAAATAGGTTTACTTGAGACTCTGGTTCATCGTGCCCTGATAATTAGTCCTCCTGTGTTGTTGGATGGTGAACTTACTAATGTGCAAAGAACTTTTGAAGGTAATGGTTCACCCATTAATGCTAGAAAAATTAAACGTTTTAAAAAAACAGCAGTCTACGGACCCAGTGGCTGCGCAATTTATTTAAAATTACAATGGCTTGGTAGAAAATGTCAGCTAATAACAGACAATTATTCGGTGTGTGTTTCGTCGTGTTATTTTTCAGTAAAGTTGCGTACTGTTTTTCAAACTCGAACTGTGTTTCTATCACTCAGTAAAATTAGTTCTCCTATTTTCACAAAAAGTGCTGTTTAGACGTTCAAATGCCGATGTGATGCGGCATACATAGGATGTACCAGTCTGAGGTTCGAACCACGCAAATGTACAGTCGAGTAGTTCTAGACGGTCTTTAATATTAACTCAGGCTGTTCATGATTCAGATGTTGAACAACACTTACTGAACGCTCAAGACCGTCCCTCTAGGTATGATGACACGTTTTTCTGTCCTGCACAGCACCTGCTCGGCCTATAATTTACATGTTTTGGAGGCTGTGTATGCCAAAATTCATTAGCCTAGTCTGTGCAGACCTAAAGAACGCTTCAATTCGCTCTTTACGATTGTTAGAGTGATTGTCAGTTTTTCTTTTACTATTGCTCTTGTAGAACTTTAACTTTACATTCCCTTTACATTTTAATTCATTTTTTATTAACATTTTTATGTTAAACGAGTTCCAACTTCCATTTTGCAAGTAATTATTGTGTCCTGTTTTCATTAACAATTCCGCCAACAATTACTTTGATAAAGTGTTAGCTGAAAGGATCCTAAGTTCTTACATAATGACGTCAACTTTATGTAAGTCAATTTGTTATTTCTGCGGGTACAAGACTCTATATATATATATATATATATATATATATATATATATATATATATATATATATATGTGTCTCTGTGTGTGTGTGTGTGTGTGTGTGTGTGTGTGTGTGTTCTGCGACGTCGGAAATCTCGTTTCCAATATGCTCTTCGAAATCTCATGCAACTCTTCTGAACGGTTTTCGAATTTATATTTTTCAATGCTACCATAATATTTCTCTTCATCTGATCTTGGTGTTACAAGAGCTTTTTGGTTTATCATTTAACTAACCACCACACGTAATCATTAAAAACTTGCAGCTTTGTGACCAGATAAAATGTGTAATATGGTTGCAGAAATTATCTGACTTCGCTGACTGTGTTCTCTTGTTTGTGCGGCAAAAACCTTTGCCAGACATAAGGTTTTCTAGAAGCCACTTACCTGTACCCGGGCAGTACAACCTCCCCAAGATATTTTACGTAGGCTTCCGTGTTTAGTTTGAGGTTATGTGAGAAAATTAATGGAAGGAATGCACCACTATCATTGGAGATCAATATAAGTACTATAGTAATCACCATTAGACTCAACCAGTTCTTTCTAAAACATATCAACTAACTTTAACTTTTAAAATTGCGACAATTTAACTATGTCAGTCACCAAACATATTCAAGTATACGTCAGCAACGATTGGGAATTTCTAATCTAAAACATTAATTTCGTTGTCAAAAATATTCATAATTCTACTTTTCATATTTTCATTGAGGAACAGTTTTGTTGTCTTTGTGTGTTTTTATTTTTAATTTCCCCTAAAATTTTATTCTTCCGTTCAGGTTCAAATGACTCATTTCTTTTCAACTTTTCCCGTAGATTTGAATTTTGTTGTCACCTAAATGATTGCCATTGCCGCGCTTTATCCTGATTCGTTTGTTAATGATTGTTTTTTTCTTTGGCAATGTGAAACTGTTTCAGATTTTTCAGTGTACGGTCATCTTTTGAAGCCCTCTGTTTCTGCATTTCCAATGTGTTTTTTTTTTATTCGCGCCTGTGAAAGGAGATTTGTTGACTTCACTGATACAGCTCCTCAGAAGGCGAAACAAGCTTTTCTCATTGTATTCAGTTTCTTTCATTTCATAAACTCTCCCTATTTTGTATAAAATACTTCCGTTTTTGCTGCGCTGGTGTAACTACTCGCTAGTCGTCGACTCTTTTCTTTAACGGGATTGTTTCTCGTTCTTTGAAAGTATTTCCTGTTTCTCTTTCTGCTAAACTTTGATGCTGAAATTGTTCATTTATTAGTTATATTTTCATTAGTGCTATTTTTATTTGATAGTTTTCGATATTGTTATTTTATTGAAAGTGCTCTTTCCTGCGTAGCAGTAGAGGGCGCTGTAGTTTCCATAATTGAGCAGTGGCTCCAGCTCATTCTCCTGAAATCCAATTTTTCCCAAACTGTTGTTAATGTACAGATGTTAGCAAAGGTTTAATACGTTGTAATAAAAAAAAAAAACAGAAAGAAATACTTTGAGTGACGCTGTTTTCTTCATCTCAAGTATTGTATGGCCTTTCTTTATTTTAATTACTGCTTGGATGCAGCGGAGTAGACTGTATTTAAAATTGTTAAAGCAGTCAGTAAAGATTTATTTTCTTCAGTCTTCGTTAATTGTTTCTGTCATTGGTTTGAGACCTAGGGATTCTTTTAATCCTTGCATTTGAAACTTTTTCATAAATATTCAACTGGGTTCAGATGTGTAGCTTTTCGCGGCTTTTCCTGGGTTGCCTCATCGGTCAATTTCAAAATGTAATTATCGAAATTTGTTCTGTGACATAGAAGTTTATTATTTTTTTATATAACCGTTTCACCCCAAGCAAGACAATACTATCACAGGTGCGCAGACGTCTACATAAGAGGAGAGCGAAGAGAAATAGGAAACAGTTACAGCGGTTTTCTTCGAATGAATAAGAGAAGAATGGTAATAATGTTGTGAAGTGACGTGAGAGTAGAATGAAAAGGATAAAGGAAAAGTTACAGGGGTGTCGGGGAAATGATAAAAGAAAGATGGGTGTCAAAAAGATAAGAACAACAGTTATTTAATAAATTCATATGAAAACAGAAAATGGTTTTGAGTTTGCTGTGTTTCATCTTTTTATGCATGTGTCAGATGCTTGGATATCAGAGTTTCTATTTGTTCTGGAGAAGTTTTTACCCTGAAGGTCATAATCGATCTATGTCGGTTATAATCGGCTTAACGCACCCAAATGTTAGGAACTTGGTAATCTTCCACTGAAAGCTGACTCCTTAGTATTTTGCAAACTGCCGACTAATATAACTGCCTAGTAGTTCTATTGAACCCCAATTGAGGTCTAAAAGAACACTACTCATTGCATTTAAAAATACAATTATGGCACAAAGCCGAAAAGGGGATTGTTAGAAGATGGGACTCACATAACTATCCTATACCTAATTTAACACTATCATGACCCAATAACACATTACAATTTATACATTCACCACAAGAACCCATCCATCAGTTCCCAATCTTGCATAGACCAAAACACCACAAATTTACAAGGAGAACCAAAAAAAGGGAGAAAAACCCATGACAATAATAATACAACTATATAAAATATATAATACAGATTTAAAACATTTAATAAAAAATGGAATGAGGGAAGGAGGATTAAGCCAAAAACAAAAACAATGCAACATAATTCTTCAACTTATAATAAAATAAATGTTACTAAGACCCGTCCATCCCAGAAAAAGAGTGACCGCTGTATTCCGCCAAACGGCGAAATCAAGAAGCACACTCGCTAAGGGAGTGGTGGGGATAAAATAATTAATGGAATGGGACAATCAAACGCTGAACCAGCCGAGATAAAAGGAGGCCAAAACAAACTGGGATGGTTGGGTGTCTCGACATGGATCATAACAAAAGAGAAAGCCGGGTACAGGCTAGGAAGACATTCATTCACATTAACTAGGTACACAAAAGGGAGCTGCCTTAACCAGAAAAGAGTTCTAAATAAATCCACCTCGATGTAACCAGCAGATCTAAAAGAGAAAATCAAGGCTAACTCCGTTCAAGCGAACAAGGCTCGTCACATTTACCTACCTTTTGTGGAAGGCTGTCGAAGTCAAACGTTTCAAATCAGTTCTAATCTTTAATTTAAGCTGATGTTCAAAATATCGTATCAGATCCTGATATGAAAGACGCTGGCCTCGCAAGATTTCTTCCTTTCGCGTCGTCCAAATGACCATTCCAGCCGTGGCTAGCAGAGACAGAAACATCATACGCTTCATCCATGAAAACGGGGGCGACACATTATCACAGGCGAATGCACAATCAATCAGCACAAGCTCCCGCGGCGAGATAGGAGCAGTCAACTCGCTTACATGGTCTCATAGAGGGCGAACCCGCAAACAATGTTAGAAGGCGTGCAAAGCAGTTTCTTCCAAACCAAGGTTGCAGCGTTTACAATCTGGCATATCCGCCAGGCCTCATATGAAGGCCTTGTCATTGAGAGGTAACCGATTCCGAGCCAATCGCCAGGTGAGTGAAAATTCAGCGTTGATGAGATAATCGGTACCTGTCATCCAAGACCAGAACGAGCGAAACTTATCCTCCAACAAGTGTGGCACAATACGTAATGAATCCTTTAGAACGCACTCCACTAACCCACTATATAAGACTCTCCTAGGCTGTGAAAAGTCATTAGACCGTGGAATAGCCCGCAAGGCCGCCAGACATTCAAGGAGAAAACTCGATCACCCTCGAAGCTTACAGCACCGCATCGAGATGTAGACAGTGATAGTAAGGCTAGGGAACATGTACCTCACTATCTCCGCCATCAATGAGTTTTCCGAAATTGCACGCCTGAGAAAAACAACATTGAAGCAACGTTGTGGCCCATCAAGAACAGCATTCCCAGACCCCCATGACAAGGACGCTTTGGTGACGAAATGTTTGCTTCGTCTCCACAGAAGGGACAATAGCAAACGCTCGATCGCCTCCCTACGCCATTTACAAAATGAAATTACTGACAATAGGTAATGGATAATGGGAAAGTCATATGTAACACACACTTCAGCTAAAACCTTTCAGGAGAACATCCTTCGCTGCCAAATATTGACCGACGCGCCGACCTTTGCCCATACTTCTGACTAATGTTTCTCTAACTGGAGGTCGGGATCAAAATACACCCCAAGAATGCGGACAGGGCCGTCAGACCAGTCGAATGGGCCCGGGAGGGTCACACCCTTCCAGGCACCTAACCGCAAGCGGACGACTTGGTGCTGTTAATCCTGGCCCCTGTGACCAGTTCGTACCGGTCAACCCCCTCCCGAGAATGACACGAAAGTAGTGATGTCATCGTTATACGTGAAAAACCTGGCTCGAGCACTACCAAGGACAGCGATTCCACGTTATCCGGACTGAACATCCCGTCCCTTAACCGCCGAAGACGGGGCTCCAACGTCAAAGCATAAAGTAGGGGCGACAGTGTACAATCCTGTCGGACTGAATTAGACAGCCCCAGAACGCCCGACAACTTTCCGTTCACCTGTACCACAGCCGTGGGGGTTTGATACAGGATGCTAATCCAGCGGCGGAAATTGGTTTCAAATCTTGCGGCCTGCAGGACAGCCGCCAGGTAACTATGTTCAATCCTATTAAATGCCTTGAACTGATCCACAATGACGTTGATATATAAATCTGTGGCCACAACGGCCTTACTGGTCCCGCGTTCTACCTCCTCGACTGCACCGAAATTAGTAAAAATGGCCCCTATGTGGTCACAGGAAATTTCAATTGGAACTCCGTGTACGATAATGCTGGTTCTTCTTGTGCCGATGTATTCTGTTTGCAGCCTAATATCTTTCCTTGTCATCGTACTTCAGGCTAGGTTTTTGGCTTCGTTTTCCGTGCTTAGTAGGTTGTCCCACATGGCACGGGACTTTCTTACCAGTACGCACGGGACAATGTTTAACTTCTCCCTGCTGACACCAATAAATTTTCGGGTTTTTATGTCCGATGTCAGCAGGGAGATCGTCTTGGCCGCGATTACACTAACTACTTCCGGTATTGCCATTATCTTCTTTCCTATAATAAATTCCTTGTATATTTATTGCATTTGCACTTAATAGTGCGAATCCTTTTTAATAGGAGATTTTGCCCATACTGACGGTGTGGGGGCTACCGTCGGCACAGCGTCAGAATTTGAGGGCTGGGGAGCCGAAGTCATAATTTGGGATTGCCCCACTCCCACTCACGACACAATGGAAATTTTTTCACATTCATCAGTTGAAACAATTCACAAACAATGGACGGTAAAAAAACGAATACTAGAGTGAATCAAAAGATGTACTCACAGATAGGCGCTGAAATCAAAATGGTATTATAACGATGAGCAAAAACTTGGATGCATGTAGACTAAAGTCTAAAGAACAAGAATCTAAAGAACTTCCAAGAGGTCTAAAAGAACTCCTATGAACTTCCCAAGTACTCTTATTAATATAGGATGTAGAGTTCATTATCAGGGGAATAGGTGTGTTTCCCCATAACACTGTTACACGTAGTTGAAGGGATAGCTTGAATAATTCTAGATCATATCTACATCTCAATAGACGTGAAAATGCCAGAGAATTAACACCTGAACCACTTTGATAGAGAATAACAAATATCTGAGTGCACATACTTGTTCAGGATTATGTAGCAATTAACCTCATCAAACTATCATACCGGTCTCTGGATTTCATTGTGAGTCATACTTCAACCCTTTTAATACATTTTTTTAAACTGTTATACCTTTCACTAATTTAAAGGAAGTATCTTCTTGCACAATTACGTAAAGGGAAAAAACATCTTTTCCCCTCCTCACAAAAATAAACATAATGGATTTCCTAGCGGCAATTGTTGAACTGTTAAAAAAACAATAAGAATTCCAATAGAGATTGGAAGAGAAAGAAATATAAATACAGCAAAGTATAAAACAAGACACATGGAATTACAAGAATTGATATTAAAAGTGATAAGCAACAAAGAACAGAACCACAGAAAATTTCAAATACTCTTCTGACGAGGATAAAACTTTCGAAAACTACTTTAGGAGATACGAGGACTTTTTAAAAATCGACTTCGAAACATAGTCAGACAAAAAGCAATTGAGGTTGTTATTGAGAAAACTTGGGACGTCCGAACACACAAAGTTCGTTGGCTACATATTGCCCAAAAAGACCAATGAGTTAACTTTCGAGGAAGCAGTGAAATGCTTAACAGAACTTTTCACCCCGAAAACCTCACTTTTCCATAAAATGTGAAAATGCTTTAACCTAACAAAGAAAAACGACGAAGACTACACCACATTCCCTGCAATTGTAAAAAAATCATTGCGACGAATTTAAACTATGGTAGATTTAGTTAGAGAATTTCAAGTATTTAAATTTTGTACTGGGACTAGTCTCAACAAAGACACCAAAATGAGAAAAAGAATTTTGACAAAACTGAAAAAACGAGCCGGGACTAACACTACAGAAACTATCAAATGATTGTCAGAGATGTTTATGTGTCAAGAAAGACTCAAAGGACATAGAAGAATCTGGCATTTCACATGTGCGCAAAGTTAACAGAAAGACATGTTTCACGCTCCTCCCCACAAAAAAGTCCAAACAGAAATACACAATTTCTCCCTCCCCCAAAAATATCAAAACAATTACGAATTCTAAAAAGAAACCTCCTCCTAGTCCGTGTTATAGATGTGGAGCTCTTCACTGATACAAAGAATGCATGTATCGATATAAAACATGTCCAGCATGTAAGAGAATGGGACACAAAAATTCTCGGTGCAAAACTGGTACTCAAAACAAAAGCAGAGTAAGAGCTGCCAGAACGGAACATAAGGACGAAATAAACAGAAAAATAAACGTAGTAGTGGAAATTTTAAAGAACATATTACAGCTTCATTCAGGCTCCGATTTGACTGGCATTAGTTTACAACATGGAGAAACTGAAAATTCCACTATGTTACATACTGACAAAATTGCGAGATCAATAACATTTAAAAGAATAAAATTCGAAGGAAGGGTAATTACGAATGAACCATTCAATGGAAAGCAAAAAACTCAAAATGTTCGTTCTAAAAATATTGAGAACCTTTTCTGCACCGATTAGATGCACAAAGTTGATTTATGGGATTAACCTATTAATACGTTCTGTCAGAAAGTAGAAATTGAACCAACAGAAGCAGAGAAATAAAAAAGACTAAAAGAAAATTTCCCCGACGTATTTTTAACAGGACTTGGGACATGTAAAAAAAGTATCAGCAAAAATAGAATTCAAAGATGGTACAAAACAAATATTTAAAAATTAAAGACATGTTCTCTTTACATCAATAAAAAAAATGATAAGTAACTGGATAGGCTTGTAGCAACAGGGATACTAACGAAAATAAAATTCAGCCAATGTTAAGAAAAAATCAGGCGAAATTCGTGTTTGCGCGGATTTTTCAACAGAACATCACAACGCATTAGAGGAGTATTACTACACTCTTCACAGCCCAGAGGACGTGTTCACAAGATTGAACGACGGCAAATTCTTCTAAAAAATAGATCTAAGCGAGGCCTATTTACATGTACCAGTGGATGAGGAAACTTCTGAGCTACTGTGCATTAACACACACAACGGATTGTATAGATTTAAAGGCTTGTTATAGATTTAACGTAGCACCAGCGACTTTTCAACAAACGTTAGATAAAATGTTAGCTAAATTAGAATTCGCCATAGCATATCTAGACGACATACTAATAAAGTGCGACAGCGTGAAATAACATGCGAAACACATTCAAGAA
Organism: Ascarosepion bandense; assembly: GCA_037127315.1. Lineage (NCBI taxonomy): Eukaryota > Metazoa > Mollusca > Cephalopoda > Sepiida > Sepiidae > Ascarosepion > Ascarosepion bandense. Next base: position 2,961,949 of record JBBBDQ010000932.1, read on the forward strand.
TTATTTATGCGAATCCAAAGCGATTGATTTAAAGGTAAAGAACAAAAATGTGACGTTTTCTGTAAAGAAATTAAATGCCTTGGGCACATTATAAAAAAGGATGGAAGAAGGCCGGATCCGGGAATGGCGGCAACAAAATAGGATATGCCTGCTACATAAAATATCACGAAACTACAAAGTTTCTTTGGATTGGTAAATTATTACCAGGAATTAAATCTCAATACGCATAAGTTGTGTGCTCTATTAAATGATTACTCAAAAAAGAAAAATAATCGAATTGGACAACACAATGCCGAAAAGCATTTGAAGCGATTATTAAAATATTTACGTCAGACTTATTTTTGACACACTACGATGCAAATGTAGAACTAATATTAGCGAGTGACGCGAGCTCGTATGGTATAGGTGTTTGTCTATTACACAAAATGCCAGACGGTAAGAAAAGTCTTATCACACACGATTCGTGAATACTTTTACCAGCGGAAAAAAACTATACAAAAATTGAGAATGAGGCTCTAGGGTTCATATTTACTGTAACCAGATTTCACAGGTATATTGACGGAAGACGTTTCACTCTGCATACTGATCATAAACCGTTGTTGACAATCTTCGGTTCGAAGAAAGACTTACCAACATACACAGCAAGCAGACTATTACGATGGGTAACCATCTTAATTCCGACTTCAAATTGGAATACCTACCTTCCAACAAGATTGGACATGCAGACGGGTATTAAAAATTAGTGCCAATAAATAATAAACAACTTGAAGATTAGTTCATACCTGCACTAAAATCCGAAGATGAGAATAGCGCTGGGAAAAACAGTACGAGACCTACCTGTGATATTACTAGAAATTTGGAACGAGGCAGAAAAGGACGACTTCATTAAAACTACGAAGAAAAATGTAGAAATAGACAGTGGTCTGCCTGACAGTTTTTCGCTTTGCGACAACGTATTAATGTATAATGAAAAAGTTGTAATACCTATGAAACTGCAGAAAAGAATACTAAAAGATTTTCTTATACGACATCCCGGAAAAAATCGTAGGAAAGCTTTACTGAGAAGCTACGTTTATTGTAAGAACGTGGACGAAGTAAACGTTAGGAAAATGTAAGGGTTGCGCCCTAGCTACCAAGACACCCAAAATAATACAGAAGTGTTAGTCGAAAACTGATCCAACATGGTCGAGGATCCACGTAGATTATAGGGAACCTATAGACAGATCTTATTACTTAATCACAGTAGACAGCTACAGAAAGTGGCCGGAAGTTTTTTGCTATAAAAATCCATCTGCAGAAAATACTATTAACTGCCTACATGAATGTTCGCAAGTTTCGGGGAAGTGGATTGTGTGGTAACAAAGTCCACAGACTTTCAGAACTTCTGTGTATGGTTCCAAGTTAACCACATAAAATTTCCAACGTATCACCCACGTTCTAATTGTTAAGCTGGGAGATTTGTTGTCACCCTAAAAAGAGCGTTAAAAAGGCATACGGGATACGAACAAAGAAAGCACGACAACAGTTTTTACAGATGTATAGAATTACCCTAAAAAACAACGCACCATCAAAACTGTCACAGGCGGAGGTGATATTTGCCTGAAAAATAAAACCTGCATTCGATAAATTACTACCCAATAAAAACAAAAATTAACCAACATCATTCGTACCAAAGAAGACCTTCACATCTGAAAAAAGAGTATATTATAGAATATTTAAAGCAATACATCCTACTGGGAAGCAGGTACAATTACTAATAGGATTGGAAGTGTTCTATACATGATTCAAGGTTCATAATACACGCACAGAAGGAACAGAAATTAAATTAGGAAAAGGCGGTTGGAAAAAGCCAACACGCCACCGCAAGAAGAAAAAAAACTATGGATACGATTTCTGATACATTCGCGTTACAAAGATCCCAAAAACTACAGGAAACTAGAAAATCTGGTTAAAAATGGAAGTTCACCGAACCTTTGATGATAAAATGAAAGAATGAATATTCAAATCTCCCTACATAGAGAAAAAATGAGCGGGGTGTGTCACACTTGCATCACCCAATCAAAAGATTTCACTCTTCCTACAACTACATATACTTCCCCTCACAAGAGGAAGACAAAGCTCAGAGTGGGAGATATATCAGCAGAACAGCAAAGAGAGATAGGTAGAGATAGCCAAGACTGATACCCTACGACCATTGCTAGTACCAGTTATCGTATTACATCCTAACCCGTATTTATATTTCTACGAACAGATTTCCAAGTATTTGTATTTTGCTGTGTTTAATATATATATCGTTATTTCCTGTTTTGGTTGTTATAGTATTTCTTGCTAGACACTTAACCGAGTCAACAACGTTATACATAGTCTTCTTCTTTCAGAATTTAGATGATCATGTCTCTTTCAAATTTGCTGTCGTTTATAGCATTTACTACATTTTGTATTTCATTATTTGTGATAAACCTTCTTCCGACATTCATTTACTTAAGATATTAAACAAGTAAGTCGCTGTTTTCCTTTATCCAGCTAGCCCTCAAAATCTCTTGTGCCAATCAGACTATTATAAGCCTTATTTTTTTAATATATGCTCTAAAATATCAGCTGTTTTTTCCTAATCATAAGTATGAATTTTCATTTTGTTTCTGTTTTTTTTTTTTTAACCATGTCGTTGCTCAAGTTCAATCCATGATATCCCCGAGTATCTTTCACAGGAACACACATCTGTTGCTATAATTATCTTTCACCTTTTGAGGAGATTTATAATTGGCGTTTAGGGATCATCTTTCTGATAAAAACCATGCATTCCCTCTTCTTGAGCTTGGTTGATTTTGGTATTTCCCAGTCGTAGTTTGCATTTTGATACAACTTTCTACTAATAACCATGCCTGCTGTCTTTTTGAGCTACACTTAATTATGCATAAGATGTTATTGGCTTTTTTAGTGTCTTCTATCAACACTGCTTTACCTGCATATAATAATGCTATTAATATTCTTCCCAGTTATGTCAAAACCGCTGACCAGTTCCAATCGTAATATAATGCATTTACAGTCTCTTCTATCTTTGTATTTCCCATTCTTATGACATTCTGAGCGATAATATCGTGTTCTTTGCTTCAGTGTCTTTGACGAATCCACTTTTGACTTTGTCCTCTCTCTAGTCTGAGTCTTATACGTGCGTTATTACTCGTAATTCGGATACTGTGTTATTTTTCTAATTTTAGGTTGATTATCCAATGGAGTACACAATAGTTTGTACCTGATTACTTATGCCCTGCTATGAAAATAGATATTGTTAGACCCTTTTGCTGCCATATATGGTCAGGCGCCCCTGCTGTTCATATAAATGTTCTCGACAGGCTCCAAAGCAGAATCAGTAATGTGATAGGTACCGACTTGGCGGCTCGACTACAGCCACTTCCCGACCGACGAGATTGGCCTCCCTTTGTCTGTTCTAAAAAGACTTGCATGGCTTCTGCTCCAAGGAACTTAAGTCACTGGTGCCTCTGCAACAGGCGTTTACTCGTGCAACCAGATTGGCATTTGGGTCCCACCCATTCTCAGTTAGATTAACCAAATGCAGAGGATATTCTACTCCTGCAGCTTCTTCTCTCGCACTTCCCGCCTGTGGAACTGGCTTCCATATTCTTGCTTTCTTGACGGCCAGAACCTCCAGGAATTTAAATACAATGTCAATACTCATCTCTTAAGCACTTGACTCTAGTTCTTTCTACACCACCCTGTATATCCTTTCCTTTCTCTCCCCTTTGTTAATGTCATCACACCTGTATTCCCATCCTTGTCTTGCTTCTTTCTATCTGGTTTGTATTCCTCTTCACTTTCTTCTACTTAATCTTTTTACTCTTATATAGCCCCCTGCACATCAATGGCATTACCGCCTTGCTCGGTGTGATACGATTAAAAACATATTCATATAATATTTCTGTAATCTTGTATATTCTGAGTTCATTTAAGGATGTCAGCATCTCTAGTACAATTCCTTTTGATTCTACCGCGTTGTCGCTGTTCAATTTTTACATTCCATTTTAGATTTTTATATTCTCCGTTCACCGATATTTTGTGTATTGCTGATTATTTTCTTTCTTTTTCGTTATGAAATATCACTTCAATATAGAGTACTGTGCAAAAATATTAGCACAAGAATTATTTTATCTTTTATGAGGAAAACCGAGAGAAAATAAACAATTTAATTAAAGTAATTTTATTTGATTTGCTCAATAAATGCTTTAAAAAGAACAAATACTTTTACAAAATAAAATTAATGTTTAGTATAATAGCCATTTGCTTTGATCACAACCTTCATTTTTGTCAGGTATTGACATAACAAGCTTCTTCAATGTATATAATGGTACCTCCTACCTAGCAGCTTGTATTTGTTCCCAAATAAGTCTTGCGAAGTAATATTAGATTTATAAATTTTTTATCCAATATATCTCATAGATGTTCAGTAGAGTAGTTTCAAAATAACTTGTTTAATAGAAAAAAAAATAAATGTAACTTCTTTTTAATACATTTCTTTTACACCTAGTTTAATATAATCAATATTTATTAGCAATGTACTTGACTTTTCACCCTGTGCATTTCAGTTAGGTTTTTAAGAAGATCACTTTGTCCTAATACTTTTGCACACTAACGGTAGTGTGCAAAAATGTTAAGACAAAGATGATTTTAAAATATATTTTGATGCCTCATAAAAGATAAAATAGTTATTGTCCTAATACTTTTGCACAGTACTGTCAGTCAGTCCGTCAGTTAAGTGCCATACGTGATAAAGGCTTCGACGATAATGTCTCGAAAGAGGCATGATTGACTGGGCAGAGGTTTATCCCGCAGTAGGTTGCCATTTCTTTCTGCAGTAGGCTGGCTGTCGACCAAAGCTATAGAACCCAATCTGTCCTGTAATTTATCTCATAACTGGAGGGAAGAGACGGATTAATACCTTTCCCAAGGATATTTGTACGTAAGTGAATGCAAGGAATTCAACTGGAATTCGAACTCGGCTCTCCGATTTCTCGTTCCGGGACGATATCCACTGCGCCAGAACGCACAACAGTACTGTATGTTTTTTCATTTCAGATGTTCATTTTCATTTTTAAAATCATTGTTGCGTTCTTGGATTTTATGCATCCTGTTTATGAGCATGCCTTTAGTCCTGTTAATTCTCTTGTTTTGTGCATATCATGTGATATTTACCAATTTTATTTCTTCATGTATCTTTGAGTCCTTCTCTTTTAACCTGTCTACATTTGTACTTTGTCTCTTTGTCTAGTTTCCTGTGTTATACGTCATGTGTTTTCATTTTTGTTTCCTTCCCATCGTCTTCCGAATATCCTCTGTGATGCAATAATTTTCATTCTTCACCCTATTTTTCTTTTGCAAAGATATCGTGTGCTAATATTACAAAGGCTTTTCTTACAGAGTCACAAAACGCGTGACCATATTCCTTTTGATCATTCTCTCTGATTTTCCCACTGTCCATATATATCTCCTTCAATAGTTTTTCGTATTGCAATGTGGGTGCTTCTCTCCGCCTCTTTCCGCAGTTATATTCTAATTTTACATATAATTTGGTGGTGATCTTCAAGGTAGTCGACAATTTGATATGTTTTACGGCATACCATTGCATTCGTGAATGTCGTCATAATAAAACTACGGATTTGATTTATTTTTTCTTTTCCCGAGTTTTCCCCATATTCGTCTTGGTTCTTGCCTATTTATTTGTCAATCGGTGCATCCTACGTATCACGTCGAGAATGTTAATCACTTTAGTATTAGTCCTAATGTTAATATTTAGTTTGTGATCCCTGGAAGAGTTACTTTCTCAATCAGTCTAGATACGTTGGTTTAGTTTTAATTACACCGCCATCTCTATACAATCTGGTGTGCTTAAACTCGAAAATAAATTGTAGTCTCCACAATAACAACATTCTAACAATTTAACATTCCAAGCAAAATCATATGCTTCAATACCAATGTTAAATTCTTGGTAATTCTTTCGATTAACAAATACTAACTATGGAATAATACAGGTTTTTGTGTCTATTTTATAATTTATGTTTACCTGACATAAGAAGATTCTCGGTGATGGGTCACTCAGTAAAGTTTCATCCGTGATAAGCTTTTGGTTGATCACGTCTCGAAAAAGACATGTCTGACTAAGCAGAAAACATTACCGCAGTAGTTTGCCATCATTTTCTGCAGTAGATTGATTGCCATCCAGGATGATAGAACATTCTGTGTCTGTATTCATAGCTGCAGCACCACAAAGCACATGGCGACCCATGTGAATGTGCTTCACAAATATCAAATTAGACATTTTTCTTCCTTTTAAATATTGGTAAATAATTCTAGGGGTGTTGCTGCTTAAAGTCACTGTATAATTCCTAAAGCATCGTTCGTGTGTTTGCACGCTCTTTTCATGATATTTTTGGCCAATTTTACCAATATTATGTTTGGTTGGGTAAAGTAATCATTATTTTTGGTTACTAAGGAAATTTACCTTGTGATCATCAACTTTGATGAAAGCATAAACTCAGTGGAATTTGTAAATCATATAATCAATGCTTGGCTCAGTGGGTATTTTCTCGGTTTCACATTTGATGATATTTACCAAGTTTGTGGTGGCTTTTTATAAACACATGTGAACTTCTTTAATAAGAGATTTGTGGTAAATATCCACAGCGATTTGTTAAAACTTACAGGAATAATTGGATCTAAAAAATATACTTAATTAATTTTTAATCATTGAAAATATATTTTGCATTCTGCTTCACAATATTGAGAGTTAGATCGTTTTTCTTTTTAAGAAGAATTAATGCCTGGTTAAATTTAATATATAATTTAACATATATATTCTAATCTAAAAAATATTTCTCATCTATCTATCTATCTATCTATATATATATATATATATATATATATATAATTTTTTAAAACAACATTTATATATATATAACATATATTTGAGGTGATAAATACTACTTTTACCAAATTATAGGTTGTAATTCCCGTAAAATACTTTGCAGCGACAACTTTACGTTAATCAGATATATTTTTAAAATTAAAATTACATAAAGTAATCTGAAGACAGTTTTTGTGCATGAAACTCCGAGTTGCTCGCCAATATATATATATATATATATATATATATATATATATATATATTATTTCGCAGCGGTTGTACGACAAAGAAGCTCATGCGCAACACAATCTTCTGCTTCTGAATATATACAGTTAATTACTTTTCATAAAATTATATACGGTAAACCCAATGTTAGAGTTGTCTATATATTATAAGGGAATTACTGATTTTTTGTCTTAAAAGTATATTTACCATTTAAAACAGATGGTATTTTTTAGTTTATGTATAACAATATTTAATATGGTGCTTTCAAGACAGAAAGTATAAAATATACTTCAAACAAAATGTGTTGCTACGATCGTTTTCAGTGCAAAAACACCATGCGTTCCTTTATATCATAGATTTAGACATTCTAAACATAAATTTTATCAATATTTTATCCGAAATCAGCACAGACGCAGAGATTTATATCTCTCTCTATATTTATATATACAATAGATGCTGTACTCTTTGCATATGAACACAGTTGGAGAGAACCAATTTGTAGCCGTAGAAAAATGTTATATATAGTTATGAATTTATTGTACGGAAATTTCTATGTTTCGAGATAGATTCTCATCATAAGGCAACGTTTGATGATTGTTGTGCAGATGGTTTACATTGAAATAAAAAATAACCTTTGGTTTGCTGTGTATGTATGCGGAAAGATGTAAAATTTACATGTGTGCTTCTTTTGACTAATCAGACCGAAGATTCATTTTAGGAGTTGGCCACAAAGATTACATACTAACCAACTTTTTCTTTCTCTTTTTTTTCTTTAACCCTTCCTCATTCTACCCCTTTCCCTTCTTCTTTTCCCTTATTTATTAACGGTCAAGGTCTTATCGTCTTATCCTGCTTTTAACCTGATCTTATTTTCTTTTTTTTCTCTCTTCTCCCTTTAGTTTTATTACCTTTGATGTTATATTCTCATTTAGTACCAATGGTGTATTTTTTCACTTACTTATCATCATTGATCTATATATTTATTTGTTGTAAAACTTTTTTTATGAAAAAGAATAATTATTTTAATAAATAATTTTATGTTTCAAAGTATTTTGATAGTTCGTCAGTAATTATTTTCCTTAAGCACTTGTTGGTTAATTGCATGTTAATTCATTTAGTTTTTACCCATTTTCTATTGTGAACAATTTACAATGTCTACATATGAGATTTATCTCATTGTGTTTATTTTTTATTCTTAGTGATTTTATAATGAATAGTTTTTCGTATAAACATAATGTACCTGGTTCAATTAAGGACTTAAATGTTTTAGCTTCTTTTAGAATTTACCACATTATTGTGAGTTCGTTTTTTTTTTTTTGTGTTTCCTTTAAATACAAATAATATTTCGATAGGGGTGTTCTATTTTTCTATTTGAGGTTATTAAATGAAAACTTGTGTTACTGTTTCAGAGTATTTATTACTCCCTATGTAAATCTTTAATTAATTTTTCTTGCAAATTTTTTAAGCCAAAACATCTGTTCTTATTCATAAAGAAGAACAGTGGAGAAAAATTAATTCCAAAGAGGACAACATTGATATTACCATGAGATCTATGGACTCCACGTTTTCTTCAAATCTGGTAGGATTATTAATATTATATAATCTCACAACCTATAAGGGAGTAGATACTAAAGATATTGGACTATATAGAGACGATGGACTTATGATAATAATAAATGCCATAATTTTAAAATAGATAAAATTAGAAAGATGGTTCATTAAGGATTTTAAAATCTTAATTTGAAAGTAACAGTTAAAACAAATTTAAAAAGCAACGTTTTTCGATAAGACATTAGACCTGGAGAAAATATACACCAACCATGCAAAAGAAAGAAAAAAAACAAATATCAATCTTTTATACATCCACCCAATGTCTGACCACCCTCCATCAGTTATCAAACATGTACCCTCATGAACAGTATAAAGAATTAGTTGAAATTTATCTAATAAAGAAGTATTTAATAAGCATAGCAATTTTTATAATACTGCCTTAAAAATAGTGGATGCAAAATCCCAGATATAACATATGGAAACGAAAAAATAACTCTCAAAGAAAAAACAAGAATAGAACTGTCATCTGGTACACACCTTCTTTCACCCAGATGACTAGTAGTAAATTGGGGAAAAATTCCTCGCGTTAAATAGGAAACACTTTCCGGAAATAAATTCACTAAGATCTTTAATAAGAACATTATTAAATTAAGTTAAAGCTGTATAAAAAATACAGAAAAAATTATAAAAAGTCATAATAATAATATTTTAAAAACTTCAACAAACTTAATAAAAACAACCGGATAAATTAAAATAACAATTTTGTCAAGGAAATATGTAATTGTAAAAATCCTATAGACTGCTTGATAGAAAACAGGTGCTTAACGGAATCAATTGTCTATCAATGAGAAATATCTTTAAAGTAGAACGCAAAAAATATAAAAATATATATAGGGAGTACTAAAAATACTCTGAAACAGCGAATTTATCGACACACCTCTTCATTTAATAATAACAAATCCAAAAATAGAACATCCGTATCGAAGTATCATAGGTATAGAAAGGAAATAAGAAAAAAACACCCACAATAAAGTGGAAAATTCTAAAAGATAAAACATGTAAGCCCTTAAATGAACCAGGTTCATTATGTTTATACGAAAAACTATTTAATATAAAATCACATAAAAATGAAAAAAATTCTTTTATATTAACGCAACGAGATAAATGTCATATTTAGACATTGTAAATTGTTCACATTAGATATTGGTCAGAACTAAATGGGACCTGTATACAGTTGTATTAAAAGTACTCCATACATATAAAATGTGGGGTTTTAAGTGGAATTTCGAAATAAATGAGAAATCTTTCAAGTGGTGTAAGATTTTGTAAGTTTGTATAATCTTAAAATATTTTGTTCTAATATTATTACCTCCGGGCTGCTAAATGTTACATCTGTTACATCATTACAGATGTAATGTCCGGATGTAAACCTCCGATTGTAGTTTTACTACAACCACCCTCTCCCGTAGACTTACATGTCACCTTTCTAATCAGATTCCAATTAAACAACATTTCTCAGAAAAACATAAACATGTGGGTAATATCAGACAGATTTTAGTCAACAATACAATAATCCTTACTTATACACACATTAAAAAGAACCTTCAGATATTGGAGGCCATTTACATTAAATCCAAATAACCCACACGTTTAAATCCGGTCATGACGCATTACATTGCATTTGAATACATGGTTCTGTTGTCATTTCGGGCAATAACGCGGTGTGACGTCATAGAACCGCATTGCAATTTTGTTATTTTTGGTAACTATTGCCGTTGCGTAGCGGAATTTTATGTCAACAGAAAATAAGATCGTCGGTGATGGTGGATGTTATTGTATTACCGTCTTAATAACTTCTCTGAAGACGATTCATGTGAGCCGAAAGCTTAGAACCAAAATAATAAAAAATTATCCAAATATTGGTGAATTTCTTTCTTTATTTTCACCTGAAATTAAAGCCAAAATATGACGTTTAGAACGGTTCATGATTACACATAATAGACATTCATTGTTTCTTATATTTAACAGTATATGTTTAGAATATATATATATATATATATATATATATATCCTCTTCAGAAATACATCGAGTTCTTTCCGTGACTGGCGTGTGTATACACTACCTGTATACAACGCGTTAAAATTTCCCTATTCTGATTCTATGCGCTTATGGCATAGGTGGGTAGCGGTCGAGTCACCGAAAGTGACCAAATAAACATCTGTCGATAGAACAGAATACAGTCCTAAATCATTCCTATTTTGCTAACAGCGAAATTGACGAAATCCGTGTAATAAAACATATTTTTATTCAGGTAAAAACAAATTAATTATGACATTCTTAAATATAAAATGTGCTTTTTTTCTGACACTTTTTCCTGTACATGGAACACATAAGCTATATGAACTGGCAAAATATATAAAGGTTCTTTAACTTAAATATACAAAAGATTATCCAAAGCTACCAATTTGCCATTCGTTTCAACATGACAGAACACCAACCAATATTCCTATTAAATTCATTCATTGGGATTTGTCAGAAATAAATTTCCATCATTTTTAGTCTTATTATAATGTTCAAAAAACTGTTTTGAATAGTTGTAAAGTAAAAAATGTATTGTATATATATATATAAAGAAAAAATCAAAGTCAAATTATCATCGGGTGTTAGGGGTACTCATTAAAAACTTTTGCATTATATTTTTAAACATCTTCCTACAAAATGTAAAATACTTTTGACACGTGTGATAAAAATAACGAAATATAATGATGTCCCGTGGCGAAAACTCAACAAATGACCCGCCTGCAGTCGCCACATAGACACACTAACACGTATATACAAATATGTGTGTGAAAGTCTGTGTGTGAGTGTGTGTATTTCTGCATCTTTTTATGTGTGCGTACGTATGCGTCGAGGGACTTCACTTTTTCATGACATATAATGATTTTTTTCGTACAAAGTAACTGTTTAGGTTTCAAAAATTTTCTTACTTTTGCCCAAATTATTTGCCGTATAAACTTCTCCTCTTCAAACGTGATGGCGTTAGATATTGTCAGGTTCGAAAATTTGAAAGTTACGCAAATGAAATTCAGTTACGATTACAATTATTAAAACATTGTTGCTACGCAATCCGTCGAGGTTACTTACTCTTATTTTTGCAGAACTTAAGTAAAAAATCAGAAACGAACCGATTTACCAAATAACAAACTCGACATACCTTTTACACTTCTAACAGCAACAGCAACAAATATGTGTTCCACAGAACTTGAAGTAAGCTAAACATATAATCAACATATTAACTTTGTACACTAACAAGAACAAAATATTATAAAGAAAATCCCATCGATATCAAAAAGGGTCATAATATTTACTTAATAAATTTCAAAACTCATGCAAACGGAACTTGAAGTAAGCTAAACATATAATCAACATATTAACTTTGTACACTAACAAGAACAAAATATTATAAAGAAAATCCCATCGATATCAAAAAGGGTTATAATATTTACTTAATAAATTTCAAAATTTATGCAAACGGAAAATTATACACTACAATTATTATGTAGATTTCAAAAGTACAACACAAATAATTGCATATGCAAATATACATATGAATGTCTGTGTGTATGTGTCTGGTTATATGTGTGCACTTTATATATATGAGGATATGTGTTGTTTAAGCATATATATATATATATATATATATATATATATACACGAAAAAAATCGCAAGATCGCCAAGACCTACCGCGGTTTCGCACAACGGCTCGTCAGGGCAAAGGCCGACCAAGGACTAATCAAATAAATAGACACCTATTAAAGACTAACCCATTTGGGGAAGGGGGTGTTTTTTTTTCGTGTGTTTTTGCTCTGCGTGACTGCCTCTTGGTTAACCCTTTTTGGTTAGTTTAGTATCGAGCAATATTATTTCCTGGTGGTTCGTTCCGTTTGAGGGTTTTTTTTTCTTTGCTGTGAAGAACTGTATGTATTGTCAGTCCTTCTTTTTTTTCCCCTCTTTGTCCAAAGCTCTATAGCCGAGGACAATAACGGAGTTAGATTTTGCTGGTTATTCGTGGTCTTTAAAAATTACTTGTGTAACATTTTAAGATTTGAATACGTACAGAGTCGGTTTTATTATTATTATTATTATATATATATATATATATATATATATATATATATGTGTGTGTGTGTGTGTGTGTGTGTGTGTGTGTGTGTGTGTGTTTTGTTTGCGTGTTTATTTGATCTGCGCTCTGATTTTCAGAAATGTTTTATTGATTTTGACAGAAAATTTTCCCGTGATTGTTTCAAGTGCAATCGGCAAATTCATTAGATATTTCCAAGGTGTTTTCTGTTTGACTCTTTCCTGCATTTGGGATCTTTGCTATACTCTGTAGAGGTAATTGTAACAAACAGGCACAACATTTTATAATGGCAAGAAACAAAGTCAATTTCATACTTACAGGCATTTGTAGAAGATACAATAAAAATAGATGGAATAAAAATAAGGAATAGAAAAAAGACAGACCGGTTTGAATCCCATTCTTCTTCAGGGTCTACTTGAATAAATTTTTCAACATTTAAAATATAAAAACATGAAAATGAATCATAACGTACCGGGAGATAAAAAAAACAATGAGGTGTTTACGGTGAATTGACTTTTCTTGCCCATATACACACACACACACACACACACACACACACACACACACACACACACACACACACACACACACATATATATATATATATATATATATATATATATGTAATTATTACATTAGAACATGTAAAATAGTACTACAAAATGCAGGATTTTGTAGGTTTATTTTATGTGTTCTGTAATAATTAAAAACAAATATTGATTGTTCTATTTGCATATTTTGAACTCTGTTTTAAATTAATGTTTGAACGTTGCAATTTTATTATTCGTTCTTCATTTGGATATATATTTATATATATATAATCATATACGTATATATATATATATATATATATATATATATATATATATATTAATGTGTGCATGACCGGTTGTGATATTGCATGTTTGTGTTAACAAATGTAACTAAATATATAACAGCGTTTAACTTTAAATTCTTTTGCAGTTTCCTTTATCTGATGGTGTGCCTATTTCTTGTCATTTTCACGTTAACCAATTTATACATATTTGATAGGATTTTAATTTTGTGGCCTCTTTACAGTAGAAAATATTTGTATATCTTTTGCTAGCCAATATCAATATATAGAAATCAGATTTGTTCAGGGAACCAGTGTAATATGCAGCACGGGTGTATAAATCAAAGAGAATCATCTATCTTCGTAGATCACGGGCCGACGTTACAAATTCCCAGACTACCAAATATTAGAAGCCATATGACTTGTATATTTCAGCAACAGTAAAAACTGAAATCAATATTACCTCTGTCTCGACATCTCTACTTGACATCCGGACATCATGTCAACTTTTTTGACAATTATCTAGTTTTATCTTCTCTATTTCGCCTTTTATGTTCTAGTGTTGCTACTATTTTTAATGAAAAAAAAAATCTAATTCTTCATTATGTGATATATATGAATCTAGTATCAGATGAGACTAAAACAAAACAAAAGGAGTTCAATCCCCCGAAGCTTTATTTGAATGAAAGGTAATTTTTAAAGTTATAGCGGCTATGTAATAGACATTCAAATACGAATTACTTTTACTAGGAAATTTACTATTCGTTGAAACAGCCAGACTTAAGTTTATTCAAGATCTGTAAATATCTTAAATCTTAGACACAAACTTTTACTAAACATTAGATAATATGTTTCCACAGACAGGTATCTTGACTCATTGTACACTCAACGTCGTCAGTTCAGAGTTCACAACCTCTTTTATCGACAATACTCTCCTCAGCTTTACGAAGCATTCGACACTGCTAACACTTGCTCATTGACGTGAAATGAATAAGAGATCAAAGATTTCAATGTCAATAGTATCGGCAGCGATTTGTGGTAGTTGATGTGAGTGCGATGTATTGTCACAAGTTTTGGATAGGCAGAAGCGAAGAACGAAACGAAGTGGAATGAAAAGAGGAGGCCAGAATGAGAAGGCAAACTTGGAATTGAGTCAAGTGTTACTGACATGTCGACTGTGACTGATTGCCTGTGTATTCTGGCTGTAGGCCAGTGTTTAATCGGTCTGTTGTACATTTTGACGGCTTACTGTAGTACTCAATTAAAGGGTGAATAGCATCTGAATACTCCGCAGTGCATCGACAGGTCAAGAGTAGCACACACGCATTCTCCTGGTGGACAGTAAATAATCGATCGTGTTAGTAACTTAGCGACCTAAAAGCAAATCAGTTCGAGAAAGAGAAACACGACAGCAGGTTTAATATTTAAATTAATTTAGTAATCATAGGTAGATCAGTAACAATTATACTTTTAAGTTGTTTAGTGTTACGACTAAAACTCGGTTTAAATTCAACGTATTCGAACTAAGCTCGGAACTAGAAATCGGCAAGTTGAGTTCGAATTCCAGTTGAATTCATTGCATTCACTTACGCACAGATACCCTCTGGAAAGTTATTAATCCGTTCCTTCCGTCCAGTTATGGGTTAAATAACATGACAGTTTAGGTTTTATAGCCTTGGTTGGCAAGTAGTCTACCAAAGAAAGTAATGGAAAACTACTACGGGATAATCTTCTGCCCAGTCAGTCATATCACTTTTGAGAAAAGATCGCCCAAGAACACGTATGGCACTTAACGGACAAGGTGTTACGGAATTTCCCTCGTTGGGTTTCTTCATAGATAATTATGCACAGGAAACGATTCTTAATAATGATTTTCAACGATACAAAGCCCATTAGGTAGGATCTTTCATTTCTATTAGACATTCATTCAGTAAAAAACCTAAAAGCCACACGATGATTAATGAAACTGAGATAGATCATTTGTATGGACGTAAGACTATTCAATGAATGCACACAAGGATAATTTGTAAGATTAACAACTCAAGATTTGGAAGGTTAAAGTTAATCTGGAAAGTTTGAGTGATTGAGAAACATTCCTAAAAAAAATAATTTACTGCTACCTAACAAGGAAAAAATAATTTGACAAATCCGTCCAAAAGTTCAAATTCCAAGTAATTCTCAGGTACTTTGTTTTATCTTAAACTTTGATTATCGGTTTTGTTGCAGCTTACTCTTGCCCGCAATAAGCAAGCGCACAGGACGGTAAATGCATTGTTTTATAAACTGTTTCGTATTTTCTAGCTTATCAACACTTTTTAGGTTATTTAAAGCCAAACATTTTTAGTACGTAAGAATTTGGTGAGAATGGAGAGAATAAGAATTTATGTCATAAACGTCATACTGTGTAACTCATAGCTGGTGAGGAAACCTTTAGATCCCTACGTTTCCCAAGATTATTTGCACGTAAGTTAATATAACCAGTCCAACAGGAATTGTAACTCTGCTTTCCGTTTAACAATTCCGAGTTATTATTCATTGCACTACCAACACATGCAAGCTTACAGCAGCAATACACAGATGTTCACCCATCTATATATTGATTAGGCTCAGCGTTACTTAGCTTCGGTGATTGTACAAGAACCGGTGATATCATTGTAGACCTAGATGGACAATTATAAAAGGAGTGCTCTGAATATGATAAACTCAAACATATTATCTTAGTGGAAAGGGCAAATGCACTTATCTTATGAAATATCTTATATACTCAAGTATAAATTTAATTCTTATATACTGCAAGTCTGGGAGCATTGTTCTGGTGAAAAACATATTTTTCATATACGTTGTGTATAACGTGACCCCAGATTCTGAGCAATAGAATTAGGCCAGCTATTATCAATTATTTTAGTACAGGGTATCATCCTCGATAGATTTGAAAGAAAATAAATGGTCTTAATTTATTTTTGTACAAAATAGTGATTAAAAAATCATTTACAGTAAAATATTTTACATCAAGTTTCATATTCGCTTGGGGTGACATGATTAAAAAAAATGTGTTTTATTTCATTTCTGAATTTACCTTATGTCTCGCTCCTACTTTGCGTATTTTTCTTTCTTCTTGCTCCATGAAGAACACAGACTCATTTATTATGTATGTTACTTAAAATCTTGTAAGACTTCCAAAAAAAATGTTTTTCAACCCTTTCAAAAACAATGTTAGGTGTGTATGGGACAACTGTTCACTAAAAATTCATGATTATTGACCCATTACAAAAAGTATCTGTGTATTGTGCGACACCATATTTTTTTACTTAAGGAACTGTTCAAACTATACAGGAGTATATGAATCAAATGAAAATATACCCATTTACTTTATATACCAAAAATAAATGATATTCAACCCCTCTAAATTAATATTAGTGTATATGGGACAACTGTGCACTAACATTTCATGAGTATTGAAGCATTAAAAATGTAGCTGTGTATTGTGCAACACTCTATTTTTTTACTTAATGAACTGTTCTCCATATACAGGCGTAGATGAATCAAATAAAAATATACCCATTTGCTTTATATACAGAACGTCTTTCAACACCCCCAAAAGCAATATTACGTGTGTATGGGAGAACAGTTCACAAAAATGCATGATTTTGGACCCATCAAAAATGTATCTGTGTATTGTGCAACACCCTATTTTTTATTCAATTAACTGTTCGCACGAAACAAGAGTATATAAAACAAATGAAAATATACCCATTTGATGTATATAGAGAAAATATTTGATTTTCAGCCCCTCCAAAAACAATATTACTGTATATGGGACAACTGTTCATGAAAAGTGCATGACTATTGACCCATGAAAAATGTATGTGTATTTTGCGACATCCTATGTTTGAAATAATGAACTGTTTGCACTATACAAGTGTATATGAAGCAAATGAAAATATACCCATTTGCTTTATATACCTAAAATAAATGTCTTTCAACCCCTCCAAAAACAATATTACCTATGTATGGGACAACGGTTCACCAAAAATGCATGATTATCGACCCATTAAAAATGTATCTGTGTATTGTGCGGCATCTTATTTTTCTTACTTAATGAACTGTTCTCCATATACGGGAGTATATAACGCAAATGGAAATATAACCTTATAAATATACCCCACATATTTTCTTATTTATATCGCCATAGAATTCTTTATTGCTTTCAGATAATTAGTAGTAGCATTTCATATTTTATCTAATGTCAACAGTAGGTAATTTATCATAATAATATCTAGATTAATTTCCTTTATGGGCGGTGAATTGCTGTGATTGGTAGAAATAAAGTCTTCCTATTGTCTTTTTCATCATTTATTTAATTATTCTAGACTGACTACATTGTAAGACTTGATATCTCGTTATTACCATTAATTTACAAAATGTCATAAATTAGCGAAGATGTGAAAAAATTACAAAAAAAAGCAAAGAACTTTTCAAAGCAATTAAATTATCAAACTACGTAGAAAATCACGCAGTAGAGATATGTGAACTCCGAACAAAACAAATAGTTTTTAAATTAAAATCCGTCCGAGACGACCCATTTCTAAAGGAAAGAAATTTAGTCGAAAAGCAAATGCTGGAGTATACATACGCTAATGTCGTCGGAAAAGTCGATAAGGACTGATGCTAAAGACAGACAAAAATAATGGAAGAATAATTATTACTGTTTATACCAGACAAGTGGGCCCGAGCCATCAAAAATAACAGCAATATGTTTATATGTATATATCGTCAAAAATGCCGGAAGCATGTATATTAGCGTGCATACTATTTAGTATCTTACATGGAGACAGAAGAAAAAATATATAAGCTCTCCCCAGCGTGACAATATATATATATATATATATATATATATATATATATATATATATATATATATATATATATTTGTGTGTGTGTGTGTGTGTGAGAGCTTTACAAAAATTCACGAAGATTAACGAAATGGTCTGTAAACAACCGATAATTTTAAATGATTTGTTTAAACATAAATTTTGAATGTTACTCGTATTTAAGTAGATATTCTGCTTTATAATCAAAAAGTATATATATATATATATATATATATTGCTACACTGTTTGATTATAAAACAGAATATCTATTAATTTCCGTAACATTGTATGTTTACATTTGTTGACATTACGATAAATTTCAGTGCAGATATGTTTATTTGAGATAAATTCAAAATTGTGTTATATCGGCATGATTTAACTTCGTTTAGACCGTTGGTCATTCGTGGTCGAGAGATCTAATACGCGCCAGATCAATTGGTAGCTTTCCTTATGTTAATAGGTGTGACAGATTTGAATCCATGCCGAGTAACACAAATTTTCAGAAAAAAAATATAACGTAAATTATCAGGCCGGTAAAATAAATACATATACTATTTGATTATAAAAGAGAATATCTACTTAAATACGAGTATCGATCAAAAATAATGTTCAAACAAATCATTCCATCTATATATATATATATATATATATATATATATATATATATATATATATATATGGAATGATTTATATATATATATATATATATATATATATATTAAAAAAGGATTAATTCAAAGATGTTGAATGGCCATTTCGATATGAAGATCCCCACGGGGGACGACACATCACCTCAGCAACAGAAAAAACCTACTATTAGTCTACTTTTCCTTTTTAAATAGATTGCAAAGAAATTAAAAAATAAATAATAAAATAAAATGAAAATAAAAGTAAAGGGAAAGAAAAAGAAAAAGAAAACGAAAAATAAAAAGAAAAAGATAGAATAAAATCAAATAGATTTGATTTTATTTGATTTTATTCTATCTTTTTCTTTTTCTTTTTTCGTTTTCTTTTTCTTTTTCTTTCCCTTTATTTTTATTTTTATTTTTATTTTATTTGATTATTTATTTTTTGTTTTTTATTTCTTTGCAGTCTATTTAAAAAGGAAAAGTAGACTAATTTTTCTCCAGTTTCTGAAAGGTTTTTTCTGTTGCTGAGATGATGTGTCGTCCCCCGTGGGGATCTTCATATCGAAATGGCCATTCAACATCTTTGAATTAATCCTTTTTTAATATATATTTGCTCTGTAATATTTTATTACATGGAGCTCTCTTCCTGTATCATTTTTTAATATTAAAATAAATTTTTAATATTAATTGGGATCGGGTTTTTTGGAATTTACCTTCCTGCTTTTTTCCCTTGGATTGAAGTATCTGAATTAATATATATATATATATATATATATATATATATATATATATATATATATATAAGAGATAGATAGATAGGTAGAACAATGTTTCTAATAATAGACCGGATAACTGATAAAAATTAGAAAAAGAATTTAGAGAAAAATTAATTAAAATGTTTGCAACCACCATTGTATCGACCTCATGGACCAAGCCATTTTGTAAACAAAAACGAGAAATATCAACCCAAGTCTAAGGTAATATACCTAAAAACGAACTGCACATATGAAGAAATCACAAAATTTCAATACATAAAACAAGTAATTAAGAAAAGAAATTAAAAGAGATCTGATGGTTTGGAAACATAAGACATAAAAAATGGATTTCAGACAAGCAAAAATGCAATGTCAATACGACCTCCAGAAAAAAAAAACGAGCAATTGAGAATTCCATCGATGGATATAAGGATAAATGAAACCAGAAATACATCCCAGTTAAAGAAAGAAACAAAACGAACCCCAATCATGAGCTGATCCACCTTCATGAAATTTGTTGGATTTGAAAACAATCGCGTTATCCATGATTGCATTAGATATTCTTCATACCTAGACACTATATACTCGACTGTCGATTAGTTGACCTATGGACATTGTCTGTGATAGATATTACTCCAAGGAAATGTACGAAAATTGAAACGCTGCACAAACACGCTGGCAAACCTTACAGAGAGAACGCTTATATTGCTAGTGTCAACATTTCAACTGTCATTTGTGTCATTAAAGCGAAGAAGAGAACGGGAACTATCAGTCAAATGCGTAAAAGAAAATGCGGTCGGAAGATAAAAACAACGCCAAGAGACGACATAAAGGTGATCAGAGTAAGTGTGAAAGATCATAGAAAGACCTTATTACTTTGGTTTCAATAAATGGTCACTAACGTGTATTACAAGAATAGATTTTAATAATTCAGTAAATAACTTCGCAATTCATTTTATTACTGCTTGCAATAACCACTCTGAATTAGAGGTCAATATGTTTGGTTGATTTTCTTAACCGGCATATAAATATCTATGTATTTTATAATGCAGACATCAAAATATTTTGTAAGAAATTTACAGCTTCAACTACGGCTATTCTTTTAAATTTTTTAAAACATTCAGGGTGAACCTGTGTTTTATGCATAAGTCATATATTGCAATTATTATATGTTTTGGAATGCATCTATTTCCTTAAGGTAGTATATTTTCTTGACGATTTCCATATTTTCAAGTAGTTTTCTCGTATTCTTTCTATCTCGTAACATATGCATTTAACACGAAGTAAGCAATTGCTTTCAGATAAAATGTGTTTCATGGTGAGTACGTCTACGTATCTTTTACACGTAGGTTGATCTTCATGCCTCAACAAGAAAGAATAAGGAAGAGACAGTAGGATGACCAAAAGAATAGCTTGCATATTTCAATATCTTCAAAACGAAGATGTTCTCCTATAATCAAATTAGAAAAGCTTTCCTGTCTACCATCAAAATAGATAACCTTAGCTTTCTAGAGAGCAACACACTACGTCTCCTTGAAAAGATATTTTGTAATTGCCTCCAACAGAATGCATAAATCGAATGAATAGCTGCAGCTTATGTTAATTAAGTTCGGTGTCAATATCTGGCCAGGATGTTTTTTTCCCGTCAGAATATATTTGGCACAGATAGAAATCTATGGTTTGTCCTTACATGGAATACTGTGGCCATATCTAGTTGGGTGTTCCTACTATTTATCTTGAGGTTCCCGTCAGAATCCATCTTGCACATTTAAAAATCTAACATTCGTCTGTGAATTAAATACTGTTGCCATATCTGGTTGGGTGCTCCTGCTATTCATCTTGAGGTTCCCGTCAGAATCCATCTTGCACATTTAAAAATCTAACATTCGTCCGTGAATTAAATACTGTTGCCATATCTGGTTGGCTGCTCCCGCTATTCATCTTGAGGTTCCCGTCAGAATCCATCTTGCACATTTAAAAATCTAACATTCGTCCGTGAATTAAATACTGTTGCCATTTCTAGTTGGGTGCTCCTGCTATTCATCTTGAGGTTCCCGTCAAAATCCATCTTGCACATTTGAAAATCTAACATTCGTCCGTGAATTAAATACTGTTGCCATATCTGGTTGGCTGCTTCCGCTATTCATCTTGATTTTCTCTCCGAGACCCCAAAAATTATCTGCAGTATAATCTGTTCTGACTTGCAATTAGCTTTAGTTACATTCCCTTGGACGTGATGTGGCTTCCCTTTGTCTTTTTCTACGAGAAATTTTCCCTGATTCTCCGATCAAATATATTTACGGGTGTTATGAGGTTGGTATCAATATCCCACCCTTTTAACATCAAAGTAGTTAAATGCAACCGCCTCTTTCATTCTTTCTGTTTCTTTTTAAACACTTTCTGTTTGTGGATTTTGCTTCCGTTTGCTTGATTCCCTGATAGCTAATGTATTCAAAAGTTTAAATGCAACGCCACTTGCCATCTTCTTCTTCTTGGTTCTGATACTTGTATTATTTTTCCTTCGATGAGGAAGGAGGGCTTGGAGAACCTGATACCAACAGGCCAGATGGAGGGAAAAAGATACAGGAGAAAGCAGCGGATAACATATTTGAAGGACCTAATCAGGCGGATGACAGAACGAGGATTGCTTGGGGTGAAATGATTATCAAAATAAAATAAATAACAACAATTCAAAGCTCTTAAAATTACTAAACCAAAAATATTTTTGTTTTTATATAATATTAAAACACATACATATGTCTTCTGCTGATAAACTAACTTAAGCAAACACAACACAAATCTATCACTAGTTTTTCACTATCGCTTATATGAAAATATATGTGGAAGTTATTACTTCCTAGTTATGTTAGAGCACACTGATGTCTCTTCTGAGGAAAAAATATCAAACTGGAATTGTTATAAAGCTACCTTCGAAAATATAAAATATACTTTGCTGCACTGATTATTTCTAAAGAAAAATGCTAGCCAAGAGATTCACATCTGTCTCTTCACTAAAGCTCACTCCTTGGCTAAAAACATAAATACGATAAGCCTTGGTTTAATATAGATTCAGAACAGACATCAAGTCACGTCATGCAGCACTTAGGAAATTAAAAGTAAAAAAAAAACAAAATAAAGTTCTTTTTAACGCAAAATCAGTTTCATAGGAAGATCAACAATCACAGAATTCAAACGAAATAAATGAAAAAAATCCCATTAGTATGTTTAGCACAAATACCAAAATAAAAACAGCTTGAAGCATTTATTAGAAAATATCAGGTTAATACTAGAATTCACTACTAAAGCACTTCAAGAGAACTGAAAACAAAACGATCAAGGGAAAATATTATTAAACTCCTATCAGAGATCTTTCCACAAAATTGATCTAAAATAAATCATCAAACATAATGAAAAAAAAGACAATACTAAATTTAGGAAACTAAAACCAACCATTTACTTTATTAGAATTGCAACATTCATTGTAGAATCTCGCCATATACCATAAGTCCTAATGATATTCACTGCGAATCTTTAAAGTAATTACAAAAAGTATTCATAAAACCACATTCTATGAATATATAATGACATATACATAAGTGGTGAGGCATCAAAACTATGGAAACAAGCCACGTTGATCCCAAAATCTTCTACTTCTATGATCCCTGTCCCTTCAGGATGTAGGCGATCATGTCTTTCTACGTTTTTCTATTCCTGGTGGCTCTGAGAACGCCTTCTTCCGTTACACCATGCAATCTTCGTTCCGTCATCCAGCTGATTAGGTCCTCCAAACATGTTATCCGTTGCTTTCCCCTGTCTATTTTTCCCCTCTGTCTGGTATCAGGTTCTACAAGCCCTCCTTCCTCATTGCATGTTCCAGGAACTTCAGTTATCTCTTCCTGATGCTCAGTATTAATTTCCTTTTCGTCCCCATTATTTCCAAGACCTCATCCGCCAAAGACTACTGGCGACTCTGTGAAAGAGTGCTTAACAAGTGCAAGTCCTCAATACCCTCACTAATCAATAAATTTGAGGTCCTCACCTCCTCAGCGGACAATACTGAATGATTTGCCCCCAGATTCTCGAACAATTCGAGACTGTACTCGTCTGGACATTCTACATCCGTCTTCCTACCTAGAACTGAGGCTCAACTGAATGCCGTCCACATTACACCCTCGCTGATCTCTTACATAATGTCAAAACTTCACCCTCACAAAGCGAGCGGAGGGGACGGAATAACAATCATAGTCTTAAAGAAATATGCCACTCAACTCTCCTCTGTTCTTTCTAAGCTCTACTACTTCTGCCTATCTGCTTCTTGCTATCCTGCCTGTTGGAAATATTCCTCTGTAGTTCCTATATTTAAAAACACTGGTGAATCCACGGACCCCGCAAATTACCGCCCCATCAGACTTCTTCCGAACTTTGGCAAAGTGTTCGAAACCATTATCAACGCCGAGGTGGTTCAGCTTCTCACAGCACGCAGGCTCCTCTTGGACAAGCAGTATGGTTTCCGATTTGCCATGTCTGCTGCTGATATGCTAACGACTATCACCAGATATATATACCAGGCACTCGACAAGAATGGCGAAGCCCGAACCGTTGCCTTGAATATTTCTAAAGCGTTCAACAAAGTTTGGCATGCTGGCCTTCTATGCAAACTGCAGAGCTATTTTATCACTGGACATTTGTTTGAACTAATCCAGTCTTTCCTCTCTAACCGCACAATGAAGGTGGTATTAAATGGACATGCCTCCCAGAACTACCATACGAACGCGGCTGTCCCTCAAGGCTCTATCCTAGGTCCTACGCTCTTTCTGAACTACATTAATGATCTCCCTGATACCATAAGATCCCAAGTAGGTATGTACGCCGATGACACCACAGTTTTCTCTCGCCTTAATCAAAAATCTGGTGTGGGCGACAAAGCTAACCTTGCAGCCGAGCTGGAAAATGAACTCCAATCCAATCGGTAAGAAATAGCTCGTTAATTTTAATGCTTCTAAAACGAAGCTGCTATCAATTAACCATCATAGACAATCGCACCTACCTCCCATTAACATGGACCAGGCTTTCCTCCCAGAGAGTAAAACACTATGCCTCCTTGGTCTCACACTTTCAGCGGACCTCAAGTAGAATGACTATATCGAATCCATTGCTAAATCCGCTGCTATGAAGTCGGTTCTCTCTGCAGGGCCCGGAAGTTTTTTCCGTCTGAATCTATCCTGCACATATATAAATCTATCATCTGCCCGTGCATTGAATACTGCTGCCACATCTGGTCAGGTGCCCCTCTCGGGCTTCTTGACAGGGTACAAGGAAGAGTCTGTAATGTGATCAATACCGACTTGGCCGACCGGCTGCTCCGACGAACCTAGATCACTGGTGCCTCCTAGTTACTAGATTAGCAACTAAATCTCACCCTTTTACAGTGAAACCTATAAAATGCAACCGCAATTTCTACTCCAACAGTTTCTTTTCTCGCACTTCCCGACTGTCGAATTCCCTTCCACACGATTGCTTCCCCGACGGCTACAATCTCCAAGAGTTTAAATGGAAGTCAGCAGACACCTCCTAACACACTAACTCGCATCCATTCTTTCAAACACTCTTCCCATCTACCCAACTCCCATCCTCGGTATCCTTACCCATCTATCACCCTCTTTCTGACATTTCTTATATTTTCTATATCTAACCACTCTTTCTCTTTAACTTCCCCTATGTAGGCACATGCGCAATCGTGGCAGTGGAATGCCTTGCTTGGGGTGAAATGATTAGAAAAAATTCGCAGCATCTTTCTGTAGAACCACATTTCAGTTGCTTCCAGTGTTTCCCTCATCTTTCATGATATTGTCCATCATTCACTGCCATATTGAAGGACGGACAGCACGTAGCAATCCAGTACTCTCGTTCTTGTTTCTAGGGAAATTGACATGTTTGTAATACCTTATTCAACTGATGGAATGCTTCCTTCGTCATGCCAATTCGCCTTCGGATCTCTGTGTCGCACTTTCCATCTTCTGTTATAAAACTTCCCAGTTATTTAAATTGTTATACCTTGATTCTAGTGTCCCCGACCTGTATTTGGCATAATGGGCTGCTCTTTTTACTGATGACCATGCATAAACTTGATGTATTTGATTAGATGCGTTTGCAAAACATTTGAAACGGTGATCCACAACAGGCAATGTTGGTGCCGGGTATCAAAATAATTATAAGCAATAATGTTTTAGATAAGAAAGGAGCGCCATAGACAATCTGGTTATTTTAAAACAAAACAAGAAGCAATTTTGTCTAACATTAATATGAAATATCGAACTTACTTTGAGAAAGAGTATGATATAACATAGGCATATGGTATTAAGAAAGAGTTGAAATGATATGGGTTTGAAAGATAGAATGCCAACATCTATCAATATGTTTTAAATTATTGACATTTTGATGTACCATAGCCTCCATGTTTTCAGATGATGAAAAAAATAGAAATGGAAGTACTAAGAAAGAAGTTCGACATAGAGATCCGAACGAGAATTGCTATAGCCAAGATCGCGTTACAGATGATGAATAGAGTATTAACAGACAAAAGAAATTCGCTAGAAACAAAGAAGAGAGTACTGGAGTGCTGTGTGATGTCAGTTTTTAATATGGCAGTGAATGCTTGACAATAAATTCGGAGCAACTGAAATGTGGTTCTACAGACGGATCACGCGCATATCATGGATCGAGCACGTAAGCAATGGTGAGGTTTTGGGAAGGATGGATAAGAAAAGGAAATTAATATTGAGCACCAGGAAAAGACAGGGTAAGTTTCTGGGACATGTAATGAAAAATGAGGTCATAAAGTATCTGATACTCTCAGGATAGATAGAGGGAAAGACAGACAAGGGAGAGTAGAATGTAACATACTTGACAGTCCTGAGCAGAACGAGTTTTAGTTGAAGTAATAAAAGAAAGCGTGGTAAGAGCGAAGTGAAAGGGAGACGTGGAAGGCCATAATCGCCTACGTCCTGAAAGAACATTGCACATAGAAGATGAAGAAAAATAGAAAAAAGTCACCAATGTTTAGTAGAGAAATAAAATGAAAATATATAGTTAAAAATATCAACCCGGTGATAGATTTACTTTTTAATGTTGATAACTTTTTAATCTTCTATATAAGAAAATGCACATATAATTTCAGTTAAAATAGCGAAGAGAAGGATATAATATAGTATTGTAATTTACTAAGCGCAGCTTAGATGTGGCACAAGGCCGAAAGTTTGGGGCACCCAGTGAGGATCGAACTCACTACTTAATTGCAATAGTGTTAGCGAGACAAGCTTGATAACCATTACACACATCGAGGTGCCCTATAGAAGGATATATTACTGAACTTTATGTCAACAAAACTCTTGATACTGAAGGTAACATCAGTCAGCTAATTAACAACATTTTGCATATATATGTTTGAGTTTGTTGGTGTGTGTTTCAGCTTGTGTGTGTGTGTGTGTGTGTGTGTGTGTGCCTGCCTGCCTGCTTGTGCGCGAACGGGTGCTAAAAAACTTTTAATGTCTTGGTATTCTACGCATTTAATCTCATGCAAATAGTTATATCAATAAAACCGAATTTTAAATAACACTGGCTTACTTTTGATCTGAAATTTTCACTATATAAGAGGAAGTCGAATAAAGAAATAATAAGTAAATTGTTATTACCATATACTAATAAAACAATGTTTTTCCGTTAATTAATTATATATTTAAGATACGTACTTATTAAAGACGGTCACCCAATCCCTGTCTAGGGCATGAATAAAATTTTAACTCAGTATAAAATTACTGAAACTCAAAACATTTGCAGTCGATAGCTAATACCTCGTGAAAAGTGGACATAACGATTACTGAAAGATTCTCACAATAAAATCCCAGAGTCGTGGCGAATAAAACCTCAATATATTAATTGGCGATAGTTTACTTTTGTTTTTAATACAAAGCTGCAAAATAGAATTATTACCTTTAACCATTTAACGTATCTCTTTCGATGAAACGATTTATTAAATAATATTTTTCCTTAGATTTTTTCCTTAAGTACAGAAGTAATCAATTTTTTTATTGACCCGAAATAGATTTTCACACTGACTCGCGAATTTGCAACCAGTGAAAAAAAGAAAGTTACTTTTATTTCGTATCCATCACATGTCGTTTTGCATGTGTGTGTGTTAATATTAAATACTTAATATCTGTTTGACAGGCAATCGGATTTAGGCGGGAATGAAAGAAAGAGTTATATTTGTACTGAAAGCGTTAATTCCATTTTGTTAGTCGTCTTTCGCTAGAAATGAAAGAGAAAAAACTGCCTGATGTAGTTCTTAAATCTATCACTGAATCACTTGAAATATCAATCACTTGAAATTACCTGAACCCGAGCAAACCCACAGTACACTCTCCTCCATTTATTTTATCACCTTTTGCTAATATTGATTTTTCATTTATAGATTTTATATGAGCTGGTCTTAACTTTAACCTCTGAAACTGTGAGATCCGTACGCCCTCAATGCATCTTCTAGAGATTTTTTTCTCCTGGTCATACTAAGATTTATTACGTCGCCATCTTGACCAGATTTTTAATATAAAATAAAATCATGCACTTTTCTGATCGAAAGACGCCGAAATAACAAAGAGGCATTAAATGTTCTCGTACAAAAATCCCACACATTAAGTTTTTCCTTCCAACCAGAAGATGACAATCTAGCAAACAGATATTTACAATTAAATATTAACACACACGCCCGCGAACACACACTAGGAAACCGTTAGTCTATAAAATAGTTTTGTTTAATGAAAAAATGAGACACACACATATACACACATTCGCTCACAGAGACACACGCGTGTGTGAAGAGGGTAAGATAATGATGTATGGGCAAATTATTGAAAATAAATGAGATATTTAATCTTAGTTCTTTTTATTGTCAACCTCATTGAGTAATCGTCGTTTCACATATGTGACGTGGCCCTCGGGTCGCTAGTCGCGAGGCGTGTATTATAACGGCGCTTCCCCTTGTCCAATTCTGATCCAAGGAAGGCACGACAAAATCTGGATAGCTGGGTTTTTACCACGTCGAACCAGGCCGTAATTAAATAAATAAATGAATAAATATTTTCGATAATGCCTGAATAAGATGCGGAAAGTGTTTTTGTATATATATATATATATATATATATATATATAAATAGAATATACAATCGTCGAATTCATTCTTCACAACAGAGCGAAGTTTTCCTTAAGAATAGTCAGAGCTTTCAATTTTCAAAATAAAAATGTCTTTTCGCTACTCTTTACCGAATCTTTAAGAAAACGGCCCAAGTGGGGTGTTTTCACGACAACGGTAGTAAATTCCACTAGCCTGTTTCGCTCGACATCTCCTACTGACTTTTCTCACTGGTATTTCGATTTTTTATACTTGTCCCCAATTCTCTTGCTGGGAGATCTGGTGTATCTTTACTCAAATTAGATTTTTCACCAATGAAATTTCTTCCACCTACACATTTCAAGAAGGAGTTATATCATTCCCTGGGTTTAACCAATGAAGTAACAACGCCTTCTCTGATGTAATTTATCTTTATCCTCTTCTTTTTAATTATATCATTTTAGTTTTTCAAATTTGTGAACTAAAGGTCTGACCTTACTGTAACCCCATAAAATGTCCTGACAACCTTCTTTTGACTATCGTTGTTGTCCACATTTCCAGGCCAAAAATCGGCTGCTGAATAACAGTAGAAAAACATTTTTCTTCCCAATTTCCAGCTAGTTTTTCTATTTTCCGGATTTTACAAGCATCGGAATATTAAGATATTTCTAATCAGTGCTCATATCGTGGTTTACAATAAACTGCGAAATCAACAAGACAATAATAATTTATTTCGGTCCGTCGTAATAGACTAAGAGTTACATATTTTTCATATGTAGAAATAGGGTTACAACATGTTTTTTTCCATTGTATACTCAGCATCCTTCATTAGAAACACATTTCGGTTGCCTCAAGGTTTTCATACATCTTTGATGAGATTCTGCTTCATTCGTTGCCATATTAAAGAACCGATATCACATAACAGTCTAGTACTCTTTTTTTCTCCTGTGAAATCTCCCTGTCTCTCCATACTCTATTCAGGTTCTTGAATGCATCCTTAGCCTAACTAATATGCTTTCGAATTTTAGAATCGCAATTTCCGTCCTCTGTTAAGACACTTCCCAGGTGTTTAAATTTCTGTACGTGTTTGGGTCTAGTCACCGCTACTTGGATTTGTCATTTTGGATATTCTTTCTAGTAATTAACATGCTTTCAATTCTCTCTTAGTTTATATAGTTTATATCTTTCCGCTTTCTGCAACTAATTCCCCTTGTAGTTTATTTAACGTTTAACAATTATATATAGACAAGAAGAAAAATTTTACTTTTATAAAATATATAAATTTTATAATTACTCATGAATATTCAGCAGTTTTACTGAAAAGTCTAAATATGATATGGAGGAAAAAAACTGATATAATATAATGTCTAATAAACATATGTGTGCAAAACATTTTAGTATATTTTTGCAAATAAATATATAAATATATTTAAGTTTTAGAATAATGTATGGGTATATATTTTAGATAACACAAAACTATGAATTTACACGTTTTCTTTTAATTTAAACATTTTCATAGTTATATAAACTGCATTGGGAAAGTAGTAATTCTTTCGGAAATAAAATATCCCGAGTGCAGATTTATATTTTTATATAATTCGATAGCTGCAGCCTTAATTTACGTTATATTTTAATTAGTGTGGTATTCATTAGATGGAAGTTGCGATTGAATGTACTTATTTAACTATAACTAATATGAAAAAATCAACTTTTATCTATAACTACTGTTGATGATGATGTAATGAACACAAGAAAAATAACTTTTAAGCTGCATTACATAATAATAATGCAGAATATTTTTCATAGATAAATATATATATATATATATTTTCATTTTAGAACATTTCCTAATACACTGTAACGAGTCGTTATGTCAGTTTATTTTATATATATCAGTTTAAAAGTTACTATTCAATTATTTCTGTTTCTGATCTTATCCATGAGAATTAAGACATATTTATAATTTTTTTTGTCCTAAGATTGCATAAATTGGATAAATTTCCCTTAAATTTGGATAAATTTACCATAAATTGGATAAATTTAGTTTATCTATAAGAAGAGAAGATTGAGCGGATTTTGCGTAGGTTAGAATCAAACAGGTTCTGGAATTTAGTTTAGTAAACAACCATTTAACCAATAAAAATTATGTCATGGACCTTCAGGATGTAGACTGTCATGGATTCTCGCTATCTCTTATCTCTTAATAATTGTCCTGTTGGTATAACTACTAAAACCCACGCCCCCATCCATTTGCTCAAGTCCATCAAGTAAATTTCAGTCCGAAAATCGTATAAAACTTAATCTTCTTTGATATTTCTTATTAAGACATTGCCTCACACAGTATTTTTCTAAATTTTTGTATTCCACTGTTTGTTAGATAATATGTATTACAGCTGTTTCAGCGTATAGAATGGAAGAAACTAATAGCTTTTAGTAGATTTTCGAAAACGTAAACTAATATAAATTTCATCTCCATTTTAACACTGCATTGGAAACCATAGCAAATTTATAACCAAAATCTCCCCAGGAACCACTTCATGAACACTGCTTTCCCGTTCTTTTCTTAACATAATGTACCTTACAACGATTCTGATCTTGACCAACTGTATCTAGACATGCCAATCTGCCTGTCTGATAATGGGTAAAAACCTGGATGTATTTGGTACTGACAAAATTATTCGCAAGCAACCTGAGGCCACTTTTGCGTCTGTACCGAATTTCGTTCACCACTGGTGTGCATAATACATTAAGACAGAATGTAAATAAGAGTAAATAATAAATGTTTTAAATATTCTTTAGTATTGCTTAAAGAAAATTTATTTGGAAATGACAAAGAAACTTAAGGAGAGAGCAGGATATTTGGTTCAACCGAAAAACACTGTTAATGTCAGCGAAAGATTCTGTGAGCGACGAAGAGATCTTAATTAATGTAAGGAAAAGGAAGTTTTTACTTCTCATGGAAAAGAGTGACGACATTATACTTGATGTATAATATGTAAAGAACTCTTGGAAACTTCAACACGCACTGAATATATTGAGGTTATCAGCAGCAGGAAAAATAACGTATAGCCTATTTAAGGTGTTTGTGTGAATATATAGCGTAAGATAGAGAAAAAGGAATATGACAGGAAGTTGCAAAAAACATTATGTCCTACATCACTCAGTCAGGTAAGTGGCATACGTGATACCCGCTTGGGCGATCATCTCGAAAAAGACACGACGGACTGAGCAGAAGATTAGCCCGCAGTAGGTTGTTACTACATTCTGCAGTAGACTGGTTGCCAGTCATAGCTACAGAACCCAAACTGTCCTGTTATTTAACCCACAACTGAAGGAAATATTCGGATTAATAACTTTCCCAACGGTATTTGTGCGTAAGTGCGTAAGTGAATGTAAGGAATTCGACTGGGATCCGAACTCGAATCCCAGATGTCTCGCTTCGAGACGATAACCACTGCACTAGAAAGCACATCCTACATCATTAGTGAGGCCATGAATTATGATACATTAATATAATTACCAATTAAGACAAATGCGTAATAATCACGGGAAAATACGGAATATAATTATTTGTATTATGAAAAAAAAATTGCAGAGAAAACGGTTATATTTAAATAGTCTGTTAGGGCACTATAATAAAAAATTAATAGGTACGGATAGCCTAATATATATATCGGCGATTAAACGGCGTGAAGATCTACAGAAAGATATTGCTGATACCATGGACCGAATATATGAAAGAACGACAAGAATTCGGAGAGGGTGTAAACGATAAAGGACATTTATTATTAGCATCAGGAAGCGACATCTGCGGTTTTTGAGATACGTAATGGGAATCTAATACTCACAGGACAGATAGCACCGCTTAGATGTGGCAAAAGACCGAAAGCATGGGACACCCCGTGAGGATGGAACTCACTACTCAATTGTAATAGGTTCTGGCGAAACAAGCTTGCTAAACATTAAACCACGACAGTGTTCTCCTTAGGGAATGGATAGAGGGAAAAGGAAATAGGGGAAAGCAACGCGAAGCATGCTTGATGATCTTGAGTAACTGGATGGCGTAACGGGGTTAGGGGTAATATAAAGTTAAAAAATAATAAAAGCGATAAGACATAGTGGAAAGAGTAAATCTATGATAAACTACGTCCTGAAGGAACATGGCACATTAAGAGGAAAATGAAACTAAAGACATAGATCCTATTGTCTTTTGCTCATTTCAGATCTAGTCTTTTGGAAAACGATGGTGTAGGCTGAAATCTCTCTCTGGTAGCTGGTACATCCCCGAGGCAAATTGAAGCTGTGGAGAAGGTAACAGAAAATCACTCCCTTGCTGGTCATGAGAATCCATGAATATTCTCTGATAATGATAATAAAAAAATTTTGAAGAACGATGAACTTCTAAATTGAACGCATCTATCATTAAAAAATGAAAAATATTTTTAAACAGTCCCTGAATTTCCGTGTACGTTAACTAGTATATAAATATAAACCAGGCTAGATTCGTTTTATTTTATTTTATTTCCTTTAAAAAACAAACAGACATACAAATGG
Organism: Ascarosepion bandense; assembly: GCA_037127315.1. Taxonomy (NCBI): domain Eukaryota; kingdom Metazoa; phylum Mollusca; class Cephalopoda; order Sepiida; family Sepiidae; genus Ascarosepion; species Ascarosepion bandense. The sequence continues at coordinate 2,995,574 of JBBBDQ010000932.1, forward strand.
TGTTTTTCCTCATTTTAGAAGCCGTCTTTATATAAAACTGCTTTTAGTGCAGCACATATACCATGACATTTTCTTTCATATCTATTATATTTTTTAACAGAGGTTAAAATGCCAATTGGTCTTTGGCTCCGTCTGCAGGAATGCCTGCAGGGACAAATTTAACTTTTACATACGTTTCTCGGCTTTTCACCAGAGGAAATTTGCTTCGGCTCGCCTCGTTGAATGCTTTCGACTGTCAGGAAAGCCGAGTTAATGCATTCCTATTGCAAGATCGCAAAAATATATATATTCGTAATTAGTACTGACGTTTCGCTTTGTGTCTCTGTTCGCTATTCATTATATTTTCTACGTTTTCATGACCACACAGCATACCTAGTTTTAACACTGAATAGAAGGTGGTAGCAAGTCATTTTAAATTTCGATCAACTTATTCAGTACTTTAGCAGGATATATCACTACACTACGTGCCAGAATTATATGCAAATCAATTTTTTTCTCCTAACTCCGATAGTTTTAATTGAAATTAGTGATACTTGGCACGTTATAGGACAACACTAACAAATATGCAGACCTAAACGTCTAAGCTAATCTGTGCAATAGTAAACAAATTACAGCCATTTTGGTGACTTGCAGCCTAACTCACCGTGCTAACTCCATATGCAATTCATTGCTAAAATGTCAAATATGGTGAAGTGCTGATAGAAAATTAGAACATTGATTATTTTAGGAAGATGTAATTTGAGAACAGCAAGAACAAACATCTTGAATATGGTTTCATAGTGCAAACAATATTGTACATAATTGCCATTTTTGTTAACAAGAGCAAAAAAATATTAGCCCATTGAATATGTCAAACTTTCGATTCCATCTGATGAAATTCCGTTGGCAGCAGTCAGAATGGCATTCCAGAATTCTTCCTTAGAGGTGTACTGCCTTCCCCCGGAGTAAATATTCTTTTTCAAGATGCTCCACAGATTTTCGATGTGATTTAAATCTGGAGAACAGGCTAGCCATTGAAGTATTTTCCCATATCTGGCAAAAACACTCTCCAAATATTCAGTTGTTATCCTTCCAGCATGAGATGGTGCATTATCATGCATGAATACCATCTTTTTCCGGAATAACAAATTCTTCTTCTTGTGCCAGGATTCGAGGTGTTCCTTAATCAAGTCAATGTAGAGTTTTGGGGTCATCTGCAAAACTGAATGATCCTACCTGCACATTACCAATGATTGCAGCCCATAACATCACACCACCACCTCCTTGTTGATGCCTGATTTGGTGGGGAATTGGACCCTCATTACAGTACCATTCTTTCCTCCACTCATCGGGTCCATCTAGGGTCGTTCGACAGTCATCGGTGAACAAAACAGTTTGACAATTTACCTTCATGTGGTTTCTTGCCTACTACGTCCTCTTTTTCTTGTGGATATCCTTTAATGAAGAGAGAATATCTGGCTTTGCACCTTTTGCAACCGTCCTCATGATACGGCATCGAGTTGAGTTGGGCACATCAGGAACGCCAGCATTTTCAAAATCCTTTTTGCTAGTTTTAAGAGGGTTACGGTGGACTTCTCTCTTGATCCTACTCATGGCTCGATGCAACACAGGTGATTTCTTTTGAATTTTCCCTTTGTCAGAATGTCTGTTGCAATGTTCAGGGAAAGTAACAAATGTTTTTAATGTACGATGATCACGGAGCAATTCTTTGGCTATTTATAAGGTAGATATCTTTTTACAAACCCTTTGGACAATTTTAGACTTCTCAGCTTGACTTAAAGCACCTTTACGTCCCATCTTGCATATAAAGTTGGCACAGGCTGCAAGTCACCAAAATGGCTGCGATTTGTTTACTATTGCACAGATTAGCTTAGGATTTTAGATCTGCACGTGTTAGAGTTGTCATTAAACGTGCCAAGTTTCACTAATTTTTATTACTAACTGTTGCAGTTAGAACAGAAAAATTGATTTGCATATAATTCTGGCACGCAGTGTATATCTTTGTGTACATTCTCAGCCTTTTGCTTTCTTCTTCTTCTTCTTCTTCTTCTTCTTCTTCTTCTTCTTCTTCTTCTTCTTCTTCTTCTTCTTCTTCTTCTTCGGTGTCCTTTTAAAACGTACTACCGGCCATAATTATTAGGTCACCCTAGTTTATTTTAAAAATGATATATCTTCTACTATTATTTTATTTTTTACCAGGTGAATAATTGTAAATGAAAATAGAATTGTTCTTTTGTTAACACTGCACAATAACATGTGCATCAAATGAATTTACAGATATTTAATAATTACCTATATTTCAGTTTCATCAATGAAAGATTGAAGAAAATTCAGGCTGATTCAGACGAGTTCATCTATGCTTCCATGCCTTGTAAAACTTTGCAAATAATACTAACAAAAGATACATTCTATTTTCATTTGGCAATGAATAGTAAAAGTAGTATAAAATAAATAATTTCTCCTTTATAATTATGGCTAGTAGTGTAGGTAATCACAGACATCCACTTACTTTTGTCTCTTGCCGCTCTCAATATCTTTCTCTTGATATCTCTTCCAAAACCTGCTCCAAAGTCTATTTGCTCAGGCCTAACAATTATAACTTGTGCTGCTTCCCCCTCTCTATCTTTCTTCTCCATGTTCTGTGAGTATTACATTTTCCAGGCCCTATTTCCTCATTACTTGTTCAAGGAACATCATATATCTATTTCTGATGTTTAATATGAGTTTTCTTCTCGTTTGCATCCTCTCCGAAATCTTATTGTTCTAACTTGGTCAGTCCATTGTATCTTCAGCATTCTTCTGTAAATCCACAATTCTGACGCCTCTGGCTTCACCTTTCTTCCTTATCACACCGTCCAACATTTACTTCCATTCAGAAAGACATATATTCCATAGCAATCCATCCCATTTTCTTTCTTTCCAATGAGATATTCATGTCTCTCAGTACTATGGTTAACGTTTTTAAATGCGTCCTTGGCCACGCCAATGTGCTTTTTGGTCTCAATGTCACACTTTCCATGCTCTGTGAGAGAATTTCCAAAGTATTTGCATTTCTTTACTTGTTTCGGTTTAATTTCTCTGACAGATACTTGGTATCTTGGGGGTCTTCTTTTTGCTGATGACAATATGTTTTCTCGAGGTATATGCTCAGTCATTTGTTCTCACTTTCTTGTGCTACCTCGTGTAGGAGATTCATAATGTTCATTTTTCGTGTCACCTATCAACACCATGTCATCCACTTATCTTATATTGTAGAGATTGTGGCAGCGAATGACAAATCCTGGGAAAGATTTTATTTCTTTCAGAAATGTTTAGCTGTACATGTTGAATAGATCCGGTAAGAAAACATATCCTTGTCTTACGCCCTTTCTATTGTTGCATAACTGCTGAATTAACTTTCCATCCTTACGCAAGCGGTTTGTTTCCAATATAAATTCTTGATTATTCTAATGAGTTTCCCAAAAATGTCGATATTGTCGAGCATCTCTAAATAGTGGTGTATTTTAGTAAACAGTTCTGAGTAGTTTGTAAAAAAAGTTTGATTTTCTTATGAATTTATATTGTTACTCGCCATTATTAAGCATTATTTTCACATAATTTCATGTTTGATCTCTTCCTATTATACATACAAATGTTTAGCAGGATATACAAATATAGCCCTCCTTCCTCATTACATGTCCCAGATATTTCAGTTGTCTTTTCGTGATGTAATGTATCATTCAATTTTCGTTTCCATCCTCTTTAAAACCTTGTCGTTGCTCACCGGTTTGGTCCATGGCATTCCCAGCATCCCTCTGTATAAACACATTCTGGGTGGATCAAGATTTTTCTTCATCTTTGTTGAGATTGTACAGTATTCGCTGCCATATTGAATGACAGACAACACATAACAATCCAGTATCTACTCAGTCTACGCCAAAATCTTCTACAGCTGCCCGCATCTTTACTACAATGACATCTAGTCCTGTTTTGTTTCTATTCAGTTTAACCATTGCAGCTGCCACTTCAGATTTTAATATTTCCTCTCTATGGCTTCTTCTGAGTAGTGTTGGCTGCTCTCTCTGATACTGGAAGTAATCCCATATATATATATATATATACTTCTCATAGCTGAAATATTTTGTCTTTCTAATTTGAGGGTTCCATTATTGGATTCTATAGATCTGTTGTCCTATTCTCTTATTTTTATTCATGTATCCTTTATTAGTAGTTCTCAATAATTTTATTTCTGCGCATTTGTCGTTGAGTCATTTTTCTTTATTTACTTCTTGTTTCCTTGTGTAATTTCCTGTATTTCCTTCCATGTCTTGTTATTGTTTTCTGTGCATGTTGAATCACGTCAAGCATTTACTCTGCAATCAATTCATTTTTCATTGCTTCCCGATGTCACTGATGCTTCCTTTAGTCAGATCAGTTCAGGTTTCTGTTTCCAATTAGTCCATCTTATTTTTTCACACTGACCGTGTATTTTTCTTAACGGTTGGGATCATTCACGAATCTGTTGTATTTGGATGCTGCAGTAGGCTTCTTTAATATTTAGTTTCATCTTCAGGTAAGAAATAACCGGATGGTGGTCGCATCTACAGCTGGCACTTTGATAAGTTTTACAAAAAAAAACTGCATTCCTGAATTTATTATTTGTTTGTTTTTTCTACAATTGCTTTCATAGCCATTGTTCAAATGAGTGTTCTCCATATGTTATGTTCTAAAATATTTTTTCATGCACTTCCGGCTTGTGGAAATATCTTCTGGTCTTTTCTTTCCTGCTATTTACAATTAGTTTGTTTTTCCTGTCAACCCCTAGGGTTCTTGATGTCCTTAATCGACTTGGTATTTTCGAAACCAGGTTTGCTTTTAACTGATTATTCGCTGTCCACCATTGGCTCCAATTTTACCCTCGGTTATCTCAGTTTTCTAGTCTGATGTTGCCAAATGTTTGTTGTATCGCCGAAATGGCAGTAAAAAACCCAGAAGATATGTGCTAATTATCTACAGCACTATATCCGTGCTAAGGTATATTAAAACAAATAAAGATAACATAATAAACAGCCAACAAATAGAAGAGGAGAAAAATGGGTAAGACCTAAAAGTTGCAGAGAGAAAAGTCTAATAGTAATCGCCAATGACACTCCGAAAATATCATTCACCTCCCAAAATGGAGTGATGCCCGAGGTAGATGCAGTAAAAGGCCAATTAATTGGACCAACTATAACGTAAGCTCGTAAATTCATGTCTGCTTTTCCCCAGATGACACTCTAAAGTTTGGCAGAGCCTCCTCTGGGTTTTTCTTCGCCCGAAGGCAAGGAATCCGACAAAATAAACGTCTGACGCAAGCAGTTTAGCTCTTCAGAATGTCATTGCTATTCGGAAAGTATTTATCGCCTCCGCACTTGCGCGGATCCCCAAGGTAGATGCGGCAAAAGGCAATTTTAGGTTTGAAGACCTTGCACTTCAGCTCGGACAAAAATACTTGGCGCCATTCTGTCCGAGCACTAAACCGCTCCACGACAGAGTTAGATGCTGAACAAAGACAATTAATGTGATTAAAACCATTCATCTATGTTCTTTTTTCCCAGACGAGACTCGGCCGTTCGGCAGAATCCTTCTAGATTCCTCTCCGCTCGAAAATGGTTTTCCTAACAAGTCATCGACAGAGGCGCGCAACTGGTCGCTTCAGACTGACAATGAGAGTCCGAATTGCTTACGGCCTCCCCACGTGGGCAGAAGCCAGAGATAGCTGCTGCACAAAGCTAATTAAAGTGGGTAAAACCAAGACTATGAGCTCAGACAAAAGTTCTCTTCTTCATTTTGAGGCAAAACTCTGCCTTTCGGCGGAAACTTTTCTGGATTCCTCTCCGCTCGAAGGCAGAGATTCAGACGAAGTGATTGACTGACGAACGCAGTTGATTTTTTCAGAGTGTCAATGACAGTTCGAATATTTATTTTTTGTGTAAGCCAAAAAAATACGTGGCACATGTCTGAAGTGAGGGGGAATTTCAGTCGGTTGACATTGTATATCTTATACTTCGCTAATCGCATTCATGATCTCATCATTCATTAGAGTTTTTTAATTTATTGCAAAAACTCGTTCATTATCTTACAATCTTACATATACCACAATATCACCTATTCTCAAAAAAGGGGAACAAGATAAATAACATGAAAGGTTTATTTGTATACAATATAATACAAAATTATATATATAAATTTAATGATGTAATGATGAGAAGTGGTGAGAATGAATAATGCAAAAACACACGAAAATATCACAAAATATTAAAACTAAAATTAAACAAATATTAGTAAATCCTGTTCAACCCACTTCAATTAAGAGTGGCTACTGTATTATACCTAATTGGGAAATCAAGTTGCACAGTCACAGGGAAACTTAGAATAAACAATGGAATAAGAAACCAAAGTCTAGGCAGTCAAGATAAAATGTGGAGTTCAAAAACAAACTATAGAATTTGGGAATCTCAAAATGGATCAAAAGATCTATTAGGGAACTGGCTAGAAACAACATTTACTTACATTAACGCAGTATGCAAAAGAAATCTAACTTAACCAGCGAAACGCTTGCAGGAAACCGCCCCATACATAAGGGATTTAAAAAGAAAGTCTAGATTGCCTTAATTAACTCGAAACAGACATACTAAATTTATCAACGTTTTGCTGAAATCTGTCGATTTACTCTTCGATAATTCTTTGCATTTTTCTTGAATTGCTGACTTTAATTTGTCTAGTTGCTATCTGTATTTTTCATAATCATTTGACTGGTTCCTTTGCAGAAGCTCATAAAAAGAAATCCTATCCAATCCCAACAGATGGCCTGCATGACTTCCAAGGATGAAGACCCACTTTTTGGTGTGGCGAAAATTTTGGAATACTACAGAATCTTTTTCGCTGAACATTGTTGCAAGTGATCTGTTTACCTTCATCCCACATGTTATGATTTCAAGAAATATTACATATTCTTTGTTTTTAGCAAATTACAAAATAGAAAATCGATGCCAAAGATTATTTTTACTGGCATCATGTGGTGCACAAATATCTTAACGATTTGAATACACAAACTTTACAAAAAGATAGACTTTGATTACTCAAGCTTCACTGAATATTAGATGTTGATGAATATCGTGTTTTTGCGAATTACAGAGTTGTTGAATGCACGTTAGGCTCAATCAATATCTTGATTGACTTGTCATTTGTACTGGTGGGACTACTTGAGTGAGCTTCATCAATAAGATTACATTCACCAATTCTTAGCTTATATGAAAACATCCATAGAGTTCTGTCACCCGAAGTATATTCACAGTACACAGTACAAATAATTTTGTTGCTGACAAGATATGTTTGGCAATAAAATATGACATCTAAAATGCATATTTAAATCTTTAATAGGATGCAAAATACACACAGATAACCAATAAGTCTTTTTTTTTTCTGAACATATACTTTGATGTGTGTTTTAATCGAACGTAAAAGCATATTATATTTTTAGAAAATTATTCGCCATTCAGTCCCATATACGAGAAATATTAGAGCATGTAGGATTGATGCCCAAGAAAATTCCTTCTTTTATTCTAATTAATATAGGTTTTAGAAGTCATATTTAGCTTCACAAATGCACATAAAATTTGGTAAAATCATTCTACTCTTCTGTAGTTATTTTGATTTTTGTACGTATTTAATTTTAACATTTCTATTATTCTAAATTTACATTGACAAATATACGTTATGTAAAATGATTTTGCAAATCTGTAATTATTTTAATAAGTTATCGGCAATTTGTTGGACGATTGACCTATGAAATATTGTTTAATACGTAAAGATTAGACGTCTATTTCAAATATGAAGTATCTACTATTAGGTGTTAATTAATAAGACTTTGACTTAACTATAAAACTAATTAATTTAAGTGAGAATTAAATTATTTATTATTCGGATATGGACATGAGCAGAAATGCGTGAAGAGATAGGACTTTCTTCATCAAGAGAAAATAGAACGATTCTTGTTGTAAAGGTTCCTCATGGTTAAATGCTAAAACTCATTGAATAAGTAGGTGATATTAGCTACGAAAAAGAGCCGGATTTATTAAGATTTTCGAATGCTCATGTGAAAAACGTAATCATCCGTTTCTAATAGATAGAAAATGACATCCATTTTAAACACGAAGTGTGACACACACACACACACACACACACACACACACACACACATATATATATATATATATATATATATATATATAATGCTTATCATCCAGTTATTGGTCAGTATTATAGTTAACATGTATAGATATTTAAAAGTGCTTTTATATATATAATGGAGATCAGTCAATAAAACGCCTTAAAATACCAAATGTTTGAAACCAAGGTTGCGTAATCCATTGATTCCAAGTTAATTTCAACACAAGAAAGACGTCACCACGAGTAGTGCACAAGAGGTTACAGTAGAAAAAAGTATGGTTAAATCTGAAAAACATTTACAATATAAACGGGATTTAAGAAGACAGAAGATGGCAGCTGATATTGCATTTAAATCTTTGGAGATTGTATCTATGAGGACAGCAAGTGAAGAAGAGGATGTGCCAGAAACGAAATTGTTGGAGTAGAAGAGGTGCCTACATTTATTTATTTCATCAATAAAATTGTAGAACCTACAACCTATTTGAGAGAAAATCATTCTCTATAGTGGTTAAAGGAGAGCTACTTTGTTTTGGAGGCGTAACATTTTCAAGACATTTATTTTCATAGTTAACCACTGATTCTGACGTTCGTTATATGAGCAGCAGTCAGATTTTATCAGCCATAGCATATTTTCTATTCAGAGGTAAATAAAAGGTGATATCATCTAGACAGAGCCCTACTTGCAAACTGATAAAAGCAAGAAGGTAAAAAGATTCATAAGAGAAACTGTGTAAGAGCAATTATCGAGCCTTGATGGACATCCGCATTATTATGAAACAAAATGGAAGCTTGTTCCTTCCAAACGAACTTCATTTCACGATTTGAAAAGAACGTTTTGATAAATCAAACAGTCGTCCAATAATAACGTAGACCTCAAATTTGCACAAAAGTCAAACAAACTGAACACTCGCAAAACATTTTGAGATAGCTGGGGCCAAATCTTCACCATTATTATCAAATGCCTGTTATAAATATTTAGTGATGGCCTTTAGCACATCAGCGTTGGAACTGACGAACTTGTCAGATATTTGATCGACAGTTACATTTTGTCGAAATGTAAGTGTTTGATATGATGAAACTCTTTTTTAGATGTAAGTGGCGTATAATTTTGTTAATTGTACACCCTGATGAGAATATATGTTCTGATTGAAGACAGAAGTGTAACATTCAGTGGAGAATGGGCGATAAGTTCTATTCTGAGAATCATAAAACTAATCAATAAACCGATATAAGGATAATGCGGAAATCCAAATTTGATTTATTCTAATGAAATTCAACTGACAGCCTTCAAAATGTGCATCAGCGTCTTGTTGCATCTTTTGCTACCTTTATGTATAGCAATGAATTATTTCCGTATTGAAATCCGGTAAATGTTAAATCCGTTCATTGATAGTTTTGGTTGGTTGCGTGTTTGACAACTGTATTTAAGAGATCCAAAACTAATTTTCCAGGGAGAAATAGAAATGGATAGATGATTGAATCCAAATAGCATGAAGATTATTATGTTTCTTTTCAGCTGCCCCGAGGACAAACTATATGTAAGTGTCCAACTGAAGCATAATCAGATGTAATACAAATGAAGATGTATTGTTTCTCTGCAGAATGCTGATAGAATGCAAACCTATCTTATGCTATGATAGTAGAGCCGTTTGATTATATCATCAAGGGCATTGATAAATATTAAGTAAAAATATATAGACATGGAAGAACACACTCTATAATGTAAATAGTTTTACAAGAATGACCGTTTAAAATGAGCTTCATTTCACAATTTCACTTTATCTGCTGAAAGTCAGAACCAGCCATGATGATGAAATGCAAAACTATTATCCGATGTGATTATAGGGGATTTGTTTGATTATAGGGGATTTGTTTGATTATCACGCTAAGAGATTTAATGAAGAATTAAGTGCCAATATAAAACCATGGAATAAAACCCCTATATTTTAAAATGTTCTATAAGACTGAACGTTTAAGACAACATTCATTTCCCGATTTTAGTTTATCTGCTGATAGTTAGCATCAGGCATGCTGATAGAATTCAAAATGTCTTTCTTATTCGATTAAAGGAGATCTGATTCATTATATAAGTAAGGATTTTAATTAAATTTAGATACAAATGTAGAGACATGAGGACCGCCCGCTATCATGTCAAACGTTCTATAGATGTGATCGTTCAAGATAACTTTCAGTTTACAATTTTTTAAAAATTAAATCTAATCTAAAATCCGATCTGATGTATGTAAAGACTTCAAAATATGGATAAATCTATTGTCTCAATTCATTTAACCATTCAGAATAACTAAATGGATGTAAGGCTTTACTGCGAGAATTATAATCGAACGAAGTTCAAAGAGACACAAGATGATAATTAACATATTTAAGTATATGAAAATCGTATGAAGGGGTGGTATTTCCAACCTAGAAGCACAGGAGAAGAAACGATAAGTATAGACCATGCGACCAAAAGCAATAATTCCAAACGAAAATGCTGAGATTTAAAAAACAAACACGTTAATTTAACTGAATTAACGTCTTCATAAAAAACAAACACGTTAATTTAACTAAATTAACGTCTTCATCATTTTACTTTTAAAATATATACATACAATTCCATCAGCTTACTCATTTTTCCGTTTTGTATAACTGAAACCTGAAACAAAAAGATCTCCAGTGAAAAATCTTATATATATATATATATATATATATATATATATATATATATATATATATATACATATATATATATATATATTGAAAGATACTCTCAAGTGTAGTTGAAATTATTTAAAATCTATTAGCACCAAACGCTTTTAATACAGATAAATCTTACAATCAATAAACGGTCAGACACTCTCTGGAGTTCTGGTCATTGGAGTTGATAGTATATCTAGCTCAATTTAAGTTCTGTTTACTACATATCCACAGCGATAAGGCCTTTTCTTTCACATATGGTTTTGTTTTTCTTACATTCTACCCTGAGGAAACCAAAGATAGCAGACACTCTGGTGAAACGTGTCATTAAAAGATTTTTCCCTGTATCTCATAACTTTCCTTTTCAGTGTGATATTTTCTATAAAATTGTTTCCATTCTTGTCCATAGTTTCTCAAATATGTCCTGTTGTTTTAATCAACTATCGTCAAATTTTTCAGAGACTTTACGGGAGCGGTTCAAAATATTCTAATACTCAGCCAGCAGAAAAAAGCCATAGCTGAAACTTTTTCATGGATTTCACAAAACCACATCTTACGATATGAGAAAAACGAAATAGAATTTGTCCTAATTTCTTTGTAATTCCATACCTCCAAAATAAATGTATGACACATTAGAAAATACATAAACATTCAATGGACACTTTCTGAGGATTTTCCGTACTATACAATTTTGATGACGTGGGCAATAGAATTCAAGCAAGGACATCACAAAAGATTACCCTCAGACAGACGGTTCAAAAAATATTAACCACAGATGCACACTTTGATGTCATTCACCGCATTGTTTTTTTTATAACAGATGCTTTACTGTCCAGTATATATTAGTTCTGGTTTGGCCTAAATTGTTTTATATGAAATACTGGGAATGAGCAAAGTCTTTGCGAGATCGGTCCCGAGAAAAAATAGTCTGAAGAATGGCGTTTTTTCAGGCAAACCGTCATCAACTTCCTCTTTATTATTCGCCTGAAATAGGCCGAGTTACCATGTAATAGCGTGTCTGCCTTAATCATTTTTTTATATTTGCTCTATATGTATTTATATACATATATATTTAGAGCTCTCTTAGAGAGTTATCCTACCATTGTATGTAGAGGATACTTCCTTTCCATTCTTCTATATCTACACCGCATAATTATATACATATATATACATATATATATATATATATATATATATATGTGTGTGTGTGTGTGTGTGTGTGTGTGTGTGTGTACAATGGCTGATAACTCGCTAACTAGCTAGCTAGCTATTTATCAGCCTTTATATGTGTACGTAATTACAAGTAAAAATCTTATTAAAACTTAAAATTTATTCCATTAGTGTATTGGGTAGAAAATAAATATGTCATTGATCTTATCTGGTTAAACCACAAACAAATTTCAAGTATAGAGTCTCTTTGTTCATAATTTTTTTTATTGTTTTAAACATTTGTTAGATTGTTAGATTAAGACGAATTCTTAACTTTGTTCTTTATTTATTATATATATATATATATATATATATATATATATATATATATATATGCTTTTTAATCGTTTCACCACAAGTAAGTTGGTATCGCCACTGGTGCGTAGGGGGGTACATAAGATAATAGATGTTTAAGCAGGAAAAGAACGATGAGTATAAAGAACCATGAACAGTGGGTGTCAGAGAAAGACCAAAGGAAGTATGGGAATACAGGTGTGATTACAGTTGCGTAGGTAGAGTCTGGAAAAAGAACAGGATACATGAGGTAATATAGAGAGAATGAGGAAAAAACTTGAGTCAAGTTGAAAATTGCATTTAAATTACTGGAAGATGTAGCTGCCAGGAAAGCAAGTATACAGGCTAGAAGTGCGAGAAAAAAAAGCTGATGGAGTAAAATTTTAGGCAGCATTGTTGGAGCTGATGGAGTAGACTTGTAGGCTCTGTCTATCACAGAGTAAAATTCCTTCTCAAGATCAGCAGCGAGGATATGTTTTCCACCTCGACAGATTTCTTAGAGGTAAATGTTGATGTCATCTGCGTAGATTCCTACTTGGGATTTGATTACCCCAGTGAGATGCCTACTTGGGATTTGATAACGACAGAGATATCATTTATCAAGATCAAAAAGAACGTCGGGCCTAGGATTGAGCCCTTGGGAATACCGTCGTACCAGGGCAACAGCTTGAGCGTCAACCGACTTATCAATATGTATGGTGTTCGTTAGCATATCGGCAGTAGACCTGGGAAAGGGGAAGACATACTCTCTGTCTGAGAACATTTTATGGGCAGTATGATTCTGAAGTATTTCAGCATTGATAATAGCCACGAACACTTTTTAAAAAATTGGTATGATGGTGATAGGGCGAGAATTAGATGGGTGCAATGATTCCTTGAGTTTTAACATAAAGAAACCAAAGTAGATTACTTCCATCATAGAGCAAAACAGGAAGCACAGAGGTAGTAATTTTAGAGTTTAAAGGGGAGAGTTGAGAGATCAGAGGAACATTTCTTTAAGACAATAACCGGGATGCCTTCGTCTGCTCTAGCCTTATGGGGGTCAAGTTTTGAAATTATTTTAGATACCAGGGAGGCTGTTATGTGAACATCTTTCAGTTGAGCCTCAGTTGTAAGAAAATAGTCGGGTGCGGATACACCAGACGAGTGAATGTTAAGTTAGAACAATCTTTGCGAGAAATGCACTCGGCTTTGTCTAAAGATGCCGTGAAGACCTCATATTTATTGATTAATAGAGGAGTGTCGGGTTTACTGTTGTTTAGAATACTTTTGCAGGGCCGTCAATAGTCTTTGGAGTCAAACTTAGAAACAGATATGTTCTGCCTCATTCTCTCTGCAAACAGCCGCTAAGCCTCATTCAAAATCCTTTACACTAATTACCAGCAAAAGCAAAGAGACGCTTATTCTGATCTGACGCATGCATCGAAATATATGTGCGTAACTAACTGACTGAGGTAAAGAACTACATATCTCGGAATTAATAAAAAAAATAAAATATTAATAAAATTGATTTTATAAAAAAAATAAGTAGAATTAAAAAGTAAATGGAAAACTAAGAATTTTATCTGCTTTATAATCCTCCACTATTGCATTTGATCGTCATAATTCTCCATATTTACCTGATTAAACAGTCAGACAAATGTGATCGCTTAGGCAATCATGTCTTAAAAAATACATGACAGACTGGACTGAAAATTTTCATGCATTACGATGCCATTATTTCTTTGGTAGGTTTGCGCGCGCGCGTGTGTGTTTGTGTTTATTTGCATGCACACAGGTGTGCGAGGTATTTTAACTGCTAAGCTTTTGAAGAATATATACCGGCGCGTATAAAATTGCAACAAATTCAAATAGAATTCGAACACGTCTTTTCCATCTTTCGTTCCAAACTGATATCCACAGAAGAACAATGCACATTTGTTAATTCAGTCATCTGAATGTCATACGTGATACACGCTTGGGCGATCATGTCTCGACAGAGACATGACTGACTGGGCAGAAGTTTATCCCACAGTAGGTTGGCATTGCTTTCTGCGGTAGACTGGTTGCCGACTAAGGCTATAGAACCCAATCTGTCCTGTTATTTAACCCATAACTGGAAGGAATAGGCGGATTAATACCTTTCCCAAGGGTATTTGCGCGTAAGTGAATGCAATGAATTCAGCTGGAATTCAAACTTGGCTCCCCGATTTCTCGTTCCGAGCCGATATCCAATGCACCACAACGCACATCCAAGAATATTCTGTTAAAACACACGACGGAAATTCAAAGTATATTAAATCGGAATACGACTATGATTTTTATTTTAACTTCTGCTTTTAAAATAACTCATTTTTGATTTGCTAATATTTTATTAGTCTTTCAAACTTTGCAGTTGAATAAAAAATGTAAACTATAATACTAAAACTGATCCAGGTGTGAATAGAGACTACATTCGCAATACTCTCCTGAACGCTTCTTCAAATTCTTGCTTACCAGTTATAATAAATACTAACATCTGCAGGATTTATGTTTGCAATGTTAACTGTTGTGAAGACGTTTTCTAATGTTCACTTACGAGAAATATTCCTATTATTGCAAGATGTTCAAATATGTTTCAAATTCAAACCTGTGGCTAAGAATGTTGCTAAGCAAAATTGGGGTCTTTTTATTGTAAAAAAATTAAGTTACGATCTCTCGGTTATCACATATACCTGCATATATATATACACACACACACACACACACACACACACACACACACACACACACACACACAAACACACACACACATATATATATATATATATATATATATATATATATTTTCAATTTATAAACAGTTCTTACGCGACCTATGTTTCTACCATGAGAGGTGCCTTCGGGCGAATAGCAATAACTGATTTTACCGTTTACCGTTTTTTTAAGAACGCCCACGTAACGGTGTTATTTTGAATGTTCACGTTGCAGGAAATTTTTGAACGCGCATTTATTTTAAATTAAAAGGAATTATGGCGTTTTCATCTATGCTTGTATAAAAGTAAGAGCTATTTTTGTATGCTTATTTAGTATGGTTATTTAGTATAAATACAAATTATTATATAAATATAAATTATTTAGTATATTTGTCATTTCGCGCTATCCTGCGGTGTGATGTCATAAAACCTCATCGCAAACTTAAGAACTGCGTTTATTATTTTTGGTAGCTATTGCCGTTGCCAAGTGGAGTTTTATGTCAACACAAAATAAAATCGTCGGTGATGGTGGATTTTATAATATTTCAGTTTAAACTACCTCTCTGAACATGGCTCATGTGAGCCGAAAGCTTAGAAGAAAACCAATAAATAATTATCCAAATGTTGGAGAATTTTTGTCTTTATCTTCAACTGAAATTAAAACAAAAATACGACGTTTAGAACGGCTCATGATTAAACATAATAGACATTCATTGTCTCTTATATTTAATAGCATATGTTTAGAAAATATATATATATATATATTTATTTATAAATATATACATATATGTTTGTGTTTTTCTGCGCGCATGTGTGTGCGCGCGTGCGTGTTTGCTTGTATGTGTGCGCACACACGTGTGTGAGTTGTTTTAACTTCAGAGAAGTCTTGACCAAGCAAAGACTGAATAATTCTGTTAAACAGAGCTTCTTCTACATTTCAAGCAATATGCATTCCGTTCAAATTTTGTATTCTAAAGTAAAAAAAAGATTATTTAAAATTGTATATTTCCTTCAAGATTTCAACATATCATCATCAACCTAAACCTTATATTTTAATGAATGTCCGTATTTGTGTAGATGCTCCGTTTATTTACTAAACACTGTATTATTCATTTTCATCAATCGGCCTGTCCATTAAAACGACACTTGAAGTATAAAAATATACCATTTAAAATGTGAGCATACGAGAATTATCAGTGATGTATATTTTGAGAAACCAATAAAATCTGTGCGTAGTGGTGCAGTGACTATTTTTTTTTAATCATTTCACCCCGAGCAAGGCGGAAACGCCACTGATGTGCAGTGGGTTACATAAATGTAAAAAGATTAATTAGAAAAGAGTGAGGAGTACAAACTAGTTAGAAAGGAACAATAGAAAGCTGAGAATGACAGATGCGATGACAGATACATAGTTGGAGAGAAAGGGAAGGTTATACAGGGGAGGGGAGAGAGCTAGAGGCCAGTGGTTAGTAGATGAGTATTGACTTTGCATTTAAATTTCTGGAGGTTGTATCCGTCAGGAAAGCAAGAATACGGGAGTGAGTTCCACAGGCGGGAAGTGCGAGAGAGGAAGCTGCAGGAGTAGAATTATCGTCTGCATTTGGCTAACCTGACTGTGAATGGGTGGGACTCAGTTGCCAGTCTGGTTGCACGGGTAAACACCTGTTGAGGAGGCACCAGTGACTTAAGCTCATCCGAGCAGAAGCCATGAAAGTATTTATAGAAGAGACAGAGGGAGGCCACATTTCGACGATGGGGAAGTGGCTGCTGTCGAGTCGCCAGATCAGTACCTATCACATTACAGACTCTCCTTTGGAGCTTGTCAAGAACACTGAGGAGAACGGCAGGGGCACCTGACCATAAATGGCAGCAGTACTCCATGCACGGACGGATGATTGACTTGTACATATGCAGGATGGATTCAGGTGGAAAAAACATCCTGGATCGACATATGCTCGGAAAGAGAAATCGGTAAACCGTATTCGAAATCCAGTTGAATTTCTTGCATTCACTTACCCGCAACACACCTGGGAAAGTTATTAATCTGTCTCTTCCCTCCAGTACTATAAATAACAGGGATAAATAACAGGGATAAATAACAGGACAGATTGGGTTCTGTAGCCTTAGCTGCCAACCAGTTTACCGCAAAAAGCAATAGCAATGCGGGATAATCTTCTGTCCAGTCAGTCATGTTTCTTTCGAGACATGATCTCCCATGCGTGTATCACGTATGGCACTTAACTGACTGAATAAAATCTGTGTTTAACTCTCTCTCTCTCTCTCTCTCTCTTTCTCACTACCTAAAATTCTCTCATTGGCTTTCACACACACGCACACACGCATACGCACACACACACTTATATTAGTTTTGCGTGTAACCCTATAAGTTGTTAGTAGATATTCATATTTGCATAGGAGCTCTGTTTATCTATTATGCAGTAAATTTAGTAGTATGAAAAGAAGATGGTCGGCTGCAACCAAAAGTTTCGTTTCTTTTTTTTACATCGCTGCTACGTTACGGTAGTTGGGGTGCTGATACTTTCTCCGAATACCTCCACTTACACTCGATGTTTCTCTTTTGTTACTGAGAAATGCTGTCGTGCGTCAGTTTTAAAGCCCATCGTATTTTACGGCTCGTGATCGAACCAGTGATCGAACCGTTAGATTGCTCGTCTCCAATGCGGGACATTGTAGACGACCACTTTACCGTTGCGCTACAGTCAGCGCTATTACTATTTTTTGGAAGTTATAGAAAACTGAGTAGATATGAAAATTTCTGAAAAATATGACGAGGATTACGCTTAAAGGCACGATTCCCTTTTACCGTGGGGGCATTTGTTCGAATCAGGTAGGAGAGATTATATTTTTTAATAAAATTTCACGAATATTTAGGTCGGCTGGTGAAAATAAATAACCATATGTTTTATTAAATATGGTTTGAAGTTGTTTAATATATTCCTGTATATATATGATAAAATTCTTGTTTTAAATATTGTAAATTTATAAGTGAAAATGATCAATATTATGAATAGAGCATAGGAAGATTTTGTTCAAGCTTGATGCTTACATAATATATATATATATATATATGTGTGTGTGTGTGTGTGTGTGTGTGTGTGTGTGTGTGTGTGTGTGTGTGTGTGTGTGTGTGTGTGTGCAATTAGCCAGATAGTGCTCCGAATTAAATTAAACCAGTAGACATTTGTATTAAAAAATGTTCATTATAAATATATATATTGCAGAACTTTAAATATTTTCATTCGGAATTAACCAATTAGGCAACCTTCTTTTCAACCATTCGGTATCTTCAACCCTTTTCTATTAAATGATTATTAATTCTAATAATTGATGTTATAGTTGCATATGCAATATAGAAAATTACATAAAGAACCAAACCGCCACGAATTTAAAATTTAATATATAACTGCAGAAACGAAAAATAACCACTTGTTGGAGTTTGTAAAACAAAGTTATTTCCAAAGCAGAATTAAAAGTGAATGATTAACAGTGAAAATATACATGTAAAAGATGTACTGAGTAAAATTATGAAAAAAACGTTATTCTAATAACAATTGTAAAATCAAGATTGCGAGCCTAAAAAATTGTTGAAAACTTGCTAATCACGTGCGAAATCTCAAAGAAGATTTGGCAAAACCCTTATGTTGTTTAAAGCATATTATAAAAGACTAGAACTTAGAAAAGTAATAATGTCTGTAAACTGTGCCACCAAAAGAAGTTAGTTATAATATCTTTACCGGAACGAGAAGAGTTACCAAATTAAAGTTCCGAAGCAATGTCTGGTTGTAAAACAACTAGATTTTTTTTTAGGATCATACAAAACCGAACCAAAATATTTACACTCTTAGCCGTTATTTTACATTTCTAGTTATACGTTCTGAAATTCCAGTAATGTGTTTGAAAAACGTTGGAAAATCAGTTTATTATACGGCGTGAATCATTACGTGGTAACAGCGCAGTAATAACACAGTGTCATGAAGTTTCGAGACTGAATTAAAATTATTACACCCGAGTAACTGTCTGAACATTGACACGCTACGTGCTTAGTAAATAGAGTGTCTTCAGAGTAAAATCAATCTTCAACATACTGTGGATCCAAAATGCAGATTTTACAACAAACATCAGGAAACTATTGATCGTATAATGTCAGGATGCTGTGTATTTGCGCAAATACACGATATCGTCACGATAATTAGGGGAATATTTAAACTGGGCAATATGCAAACACGTTTAAAATTATGTTAACAGACACTTGTATGAAGATTGTCGTGGACCAGGTTAAGAATTCAGCAAGAAAATGATACAACACCAAAATAGGAACTAACAAAAATATATTAACACAGCAAAATACAATACGTGGAACTTTGTTAATAGAACGAATAAATAAGGGTTAGGAAGTAATACTATAATTTCGCAATAGTCGTACGGAAGCATTCGTGGCTATCTCTATCGATCTCTACTGATCTGCTTATGCTGATCTCTTGTGGATCTCTGACTCTCGGTCTCTGATCTCTGCAACCTCTTGAGAGGGGATCTATAGGTATTTGTAGGAAGAGTTCATTCCGTTTTAATGGTTGATGCTACCATAACATATTAAAACTGACATATACCTGTTTTCAATTACTACAAATATTCTCTTTCGATTTCCAGGTCTTTACACATCAACACATTATATTGGATATTTCCGTAAAAACTAATTTGTTTAAAAAAGTTCTTACTGAACAAAAATTGTCTTAACAGAATTTGCTATACATTTACGCAATAATATTAAAACTTATATCAAACATGAACACACACACATCCACCCCCACACCCACCCCCCACACACACATATATATATATATATATATATATTCAGATATTAGCTTAATCGAGGTGGCCAGTAATCCAAGTAAAACATTGAATGATTTGAATACCCCTAAAATATGGTCTACCAATAAAAAAATGTTTATGGTTCCTCAAACAACACGGAAAGTTTCAACCCATAAGAAAAGATTCCTAAAAAAAGAGCTTAATAAAAACCAGATGTAATGAAACAAGTGTAATGGTGCTTGTCTATTAAAATATTTTATTAAATTATATATTAATATGTCTGATGTTCTGTATTTTTCTCCCGAAAAAAGACTGAAGAGATTTCAATTTCCGGTTTGAGAATTTATTTCACGGTAGAATTCATAATATGGCTGCCAAAAAATGTTAAAATCATATCATGTTGGGAAATTACGATATGCCGTCAATTAAATTTTGTTGTTGTTTTTTCTAATTTTAAAACATTATTTCCGATGTTTAATCACTCTGTTTTATCAAAACAAAAGATTAGAATTGTACACAAGCAGTGGAAAAATATTATTATAAATGTATGTGGTGTCTTTGAACCGCTTTTGTGATCTTCGAAATCTTTTAAAAACATGTCATGTGCAAACGTAATACGGAGGAAATTGTTAGCAATTTTCGGTTTTTACTCATTGTTGTTTGTTTCTGATTTATTTGGTCGATTTTTTTCAGAGGTTATTTCGTTGTTTCTGTAGTGAACCGTGATCTTTGTAAAGGTTTAAAGTATTAAAAACAGTTTTTAATATTCTGAGATTAATGGATCTGTTATTGTTATTACAAAATCGTCTATTAGATAATTTCTTATTTGATATAAACGTTTTAAAATAGCAGTATTCTTATTATACCGAGTTTTGATTGAAGATTCAGATTGAAAATTTAAGAAGTTCTAATAGTTTGGGATTTGCGTTAAAAGATTACATACACTTCAATGGTGTCTGATTAAAGCAGTATTATAAGTGCTTGAGTAATTTATCCTTTAAATTAGAAATAATCGTTATAACGAAAATATAAAAACGTCAGAAAGAATAGCTTCAGATTTCATGTAGGAATCAGATAAGCAATTTTCTTAATACTTCTATATAGCTTGTTTGGCAAAAACTGAATTAGAGAGAAATGGACACGATGTACAACTGAATTTTTAAAAATAGAGTGCAATGTTAGTTTATTTAATAAAGAGAAATTGTTAATATCTTCAGACTTGCAAAAATTGTAACATATGGAGTTATAAACAGTAAACTATAGCTATGATAGATTTTAATAAAATAGCACGGTAAAGATTAAACTAAGTACAAGGTTAATATTATAAAGATTATATATATATATATATATATATATATATATATATATATATATATATATATCATCCAAGTAAATTAGTAAAGTGGTCATTATAATTAAAATATAAAATAAAAAGGTTTTATTCAAATCTGCATATAAGATTAATAGAAAGATTATCATTATTATTATTATTATTATTATTATTATTATTATTATTATTATTTTGATTTCTGCTACACAACCTAGAAAATAGTCGTTTAGCACTTCGATGTAGTGTAATTGATAGCAAGCTTGTCTACTTAAAACTTATAACAGCTGATTGTTTATTTCGATCCTCACTGGGTAACTCGATACATTCGGCTATGTGCTACATCGAAGTGGTGCTTAGAAAATCAAACACCAAATAGTGGTGTAATATTATGGCTACGTATCTTGGTTTGCTTTTCTAACTCCTATAACATAACTAGCGTTACATTGACAAAGTTTTTTCTTAGTGTGTGGGCTGTATTGATCAAGGAAAATGTTTTTATTTCTGTCAAGATAGGATTTCTAGATATTGTTCCAATGTGTTTTCTTCTGTTAATTTTCTTATTCTTTCAACCGCATATGCTATCACTGGTACTATACATGGTTTCAATTTTCACAAATATTCTCTTTCGTTTTCCAGGTTTTTACACTTCAATAGTTTTTTTTAAGTCCTTGGTTTTATGTTATAGCCACTGGGCAAGTCATATCAATTATATCGACATATTTTGAATGTTAAGCACGACTGATAATATCTTGCATATATTTAAAGACGTTAAATACCATAAATTAAGTACCTTATTGAATGCCTTACGATAACCTATCCAGACATACTGAGAGTTTTCTTTGTATTGAAGCAGTTTTCTAAGATCATTATATCAATAAGTAATAAGCTTTACATTCGAAAGAGGTACGTTTGAGTTCTTTTATTTAATGGGAAGAAAGTTTTTTTTTTCTAAGAAAAATATGTCTGTTTTGGCAGAATAAATGTCAGCGGTTTTCAAGTTGTGGGTAAACAAGTAATTGCTGTGTTTTTTTATTGCATGGAAAAAAATGAATGAAAGAATAAAATCAAGCGAACGTATGAGTTTTTAAAGAATGTTTTAATGAAATGTACATACTTGTCTCGGGTTCAATAATGTTTCTAAGTATCTATAATAAATTTCCAGATATGTGGCTGCCTCAAACTTCAAACTTAAGCAAACAAGACATTTTACACTGGGCAAAGATTACTCCCGCACTCGATTATCTAGTGTTACAAAAGCATATAGTTTTACCCAATTTGTCTGACCTTAGAAAATCAGGTATCTCGTCTCGATGATATACCTCAGTCATTAAGGTCATTCAAAATAAAGCATGGTTTTTTTACAGGGTTATCTAGTCTAATCTATCGTATTTCAACCTATTCTCTCATGCGTAACATCATTTGCTATAAAATGTTGTCGTGGCTCTCATATGTAGTTAATGATAATCACAATATCCTTTTTTAGAACAATTTTTTCTTTTCTATATCTGAGAAGATTATCCCCTAATCACGTCCATAGAGAATTGTATAATACTTCAGTAGTTGAAATATTCGTGTTTCTTAATCCTGGAACCATAACCATCAATTAAAGTTCCACCACTAATAAACATGGGTATATCAAACCTGATTTTGAAAAGATCCATAAAATATTAATTATGAATCTTTATTTAAAATATTTTACATGCAGGCACTTCAACATTTTGTCAAATTTATACTTTGAGTTAACATTAACAGGAACTGAAAAGCATTTATTTAGGTAAGAAAATCTGGTACTGCAACTTTAATTAAATTGTAATTAAAATGGCGTCATTTGCGATGGGTACCATATACCCATGATAACTGTTCTCGTTTTAATAAATTTGAAATACATCTTTCACTATTTTGATGAGGATACGAAATCCGCATGTTCTGGTCGTTTTTAGAAGAATTGTTAGATATTTACATTATTTGTTTGCTTTATATTAGTGACTAGAGTACGTAGTTGTAATTTTGAATAGTTTGTTTAAAGTAAACATCAATACTTTCTCCCTTTTTACAATTTTGTTTACAAAATATATCCCAAGCAAGGTAGGTTAGGGTCGGTTACATGAGAGGAGAGCAAGAAGAAAGAATAACAAGACACAGGGCGTGGCGAGGAACGAATAATTGAAAGATAGAAATCAAGAAGAAAAGGTGGCAATTAAAGTTAATGCTTTTTCGCTTCTTTCTTTAATACCTTCTGTAGCAGTGAATATAGTTTATGTCTTTTTTAATACTGTCTCATCTACATATATTGTTCATTTTTTGGCCATAAAAAAGGGAATCCTGGTATGGTTCTAATTCTGTCAGAAGTGTTTAAATGATGAATGATATTTGTTTAATGGCTCTTTCTATTACCGCCTATTTATTGAATTAATTTCTATTTTTATGCCGATGTTTTCCCTCCAGTGTAAGCTCATAAGCTTTAGAGCAACTAAAATCAGTACGCGTAAGAGATTGCCTGGTGTAGCAGCAGGTTATTATTATTATTATTATTATTATTATTAATATTATTATCATAAATAGTGGTAGTAGTAGTAGTGGTGGTGGTTGTATCTGATTTATTTTCTATAAACTTTTACTTTCGTTTTCCAACTAGAGAGCTAAGGACAGAATTGGCGTCATGACATTTTAACTGATTATTTTTGCAAAAAATGCACTGAGGCCACATATTTTACATGGGTAAAGGTCTTCGTAAGATATGAACTGTATTTACGAATACATTTTGAAATTTATTATTATTATTATTATTATTGCTGATGTTTGATGTTTTTTAATAAACATGTCGTGTGGAGAGACTAAAAAACGGGTTGCTTATTGGAAAAGTATTATTGAAAGTAATGTAAAATATATTATTTCACAAAATGTAATTGTATATTATTTTGGAGAGAACAAGATTGATAAGCAAATACTCAAATTATTTATGCTTCGTCCTAATATTTCCAAATTAGTGCTATTTTATTGCCTGCAAATTCTAATGATGATATTAGATTTTTATTATTACGTTGTCATTTTTCATCATTTCTATTTCTGCTATGGTCGCACTACAAACCTAGTCTGCAGGAAGAACTAAGGTAGGTCGTGATATATTTTTATGGCTCCATTTCATGTTTTTTTCTATCTCCCCTATCATCCCTAGCGTTACATAGACAAAGTTCTCCTTAGTGTGTGGGCTGTATTTAACAAGAAAATTTCTTGTATATCTCTTAAGCTGGGGTTTCCATGGATTATTTCAATGCGTTGTTTTGTTCCATTTTTTATCATCCCAAGTTCTCCTGCTGTCACTGGCACGATTCTTGTTTTCAATTTCTACATTTTTTCTATTTCACATTCCAGGTTTTTATATATTGACAGTTTTTCGAATTCCTTGGTTACTATGTTACAATCCGCTGGACAAGACATATCAATTAATAGAGAAGTTTTTTCTTTCTGGTTTTTAACAAATATGTCCGGCCTATTTGCTTCAATCTTTCTGTCTGTGTAGATGGTGTAATCCCACAGAATAGTGACATCTTCTATATTTTTAACCGGTGCTGGGTGATGTTCATACCAGCGTTTGTTTAGAGATTTTCCATAGTGTTTCCACATTGTCCAATGTAAATATTGCCCGACTCTGTTGTGACAATTTTGGTATTCATTTTGGGCAAGTACAGAACATCCTGAGATTAGATGGTCTATTGTTTCTTTGTATTTATCACAGAACTTTTGGAGCCACATTATTGCGTATAATATTTACCTGAAAGTTCTTAGTGAAAAGTATTTGGTCTTGGGCTGCAAGAATAAAGACTTCAGTCTCAGACTTTAATCCAGATGCACGTAACCATTGATGAGTATTAAAATTATCTTCATTGGATTTATTGGCAGGTCCTGGATATTGGCCATGCAGAGGTTTGTCTTGCCAGCGTTGTTTCATCGGTTCACGTGCTTTATCTTTGGCTTTCATGTTCATATATTTTGCCGCAGTAGTTGGTTCTTGGTGTCTGTTTTGCTTTTTTCCAGAATCTACTAAATATAAATCTTCTTTGTTTTTACTGCCTTCTTTTATTATTGAATACTTTTTCTTTCTTTTTTGTTTGACTAATTGTATCATCCAGTTTTTTTTGTTGTTTCTAGTTGTTGTCTTGTATGAGAATTCTAAGTGAATAAGACCTCTTCCACCTTCTTTACGGGTTATGTATAGACAGTCTAATCAGCCTTTGGATGATGCATCTTATGATTAGAAAGAAGCTTTCTTGTTTTATAATCCATTCGTCTGATATCGTTTAGAGTCCAGTTGACGATGTCGAAACTATATTAGACCACTAGGATAGCAAGGTTATCAATGGCCATAATTCTGTTCTGAGAATTCACTTCAGTTTTTAATATAATTCGTAGCCTTCTATAGTACTTTTTATGCAATAGTTATTTCGTTTTTATGGTGAATCTTTTTAACTCTCATTTACACCTAGATATTTATAAGCTTAGTCTGGCTATAAATCATTTATTGCTACAGAAGGGTCTAAGCTAATTGAGGATGTTTGTTGTAGTGATCCTTGTAAAACTGTAGCTTTAGCACATTTATTCAAATTAAATTTCATTCCAATGTCTTCACTGAAGTATTTTACAGTTTGCAGAAGACCTTCCTGCTCATTATTACTCTTAGCCTACAACTTTAAGTCATCCATGTAAAACAGATTGCTTATTTTCTTTTGAACTATTTCATCACCACATTCTGTCTTGTTACGTTGACTGGTTAATGCTATTAATTATATGCAAAATAGTAAGGGAGAAATATATGTATCTCTTCTGAAGATTATTTCACCAGACATAACGGTTTTTTTTATATGATCGAGGTAAAGTGTTGTTTTCCTTAGCGACATACATTGTTTGATGAAATTGATGATGACGGGTGATACCTTGTATATATATTTAAAGTATTTAAGATCCAGGAATATGGTACACTATCGAATGCCTTCAAATTTTATATTCAAGCAGGACTGAGATTTTTCTATGCAGTGTAGCAGTTTTCCAAGATAATCTTATTAATAATAATTGTTTTTACATCCGTAACAGCCACGTTGCACCCTTTTTTCAAGCTGTAGCATGTCACTTCTTTCCAAGAAAAAATATGTCTGTTTTGTTAAAATAGATGTTAATAGTTTGTAAGTTGTCGAAATGCATGTATTTAGTCTGTAGATTTTCGGGTTATTTGTGTCACTATTCTTAGGTAGAAGAAATGTAATTCCTTTGATCATTCATGCAGTAAGTTTAGTGGGATCGTTAAATATTTCTTTAACTTCTTTTGCTAGGTTTTTATGTGCTGTATTTGAATAATATTACCAAAAATTATGAATTTTATCTATTCCGGGAAGTTTTCAATTGTGTGCTTTTTCAATGCACATTTAACATCGTCTTTAGTGATTCCAGCCCATGTCTGTTCTGGTTTATTTTCCATTCGTTCTCTGGCGCAATCCAGTCTGTGTTTTCTTATGTTCTTTAGGTCAAGCCCATATTTTTTCCCCGAACTGTATAACTTCTTCCATTTTTTGGGGGGGACTGTGTCTTCATCTCTTTTTTTACGTATTTTCGTGTAAACTTTCTTTGCATCGGTTTGAAAAATCTTGTTTTGTCTGTAGAAACTTGATCTTTTTTCATAGCGTCTTATTCTTTGTGCCTTCAGTTGTATTGTTTGCTTTATTTTTTTCTTTAGTTGATAGGACTTCAATTTCATTTCTAATGTTGTATTTTCTTTCGACTCTTCTACTTTTCCTAGTTCTTACATTCATTCCTCTTGTCAGTTCATCGAGTACTGATAATTTACTTCTAAGTTGTTCGATTTGTTTTTCTATCTTTCTTTTCCAAGGTGAATCTTCATGTCTGCGAGAATGCTTTGGTTTTAATTTGATGTTCAATTCCTTTTTACTGCTATTGCTGATGCATATATTGATTCATTGAGATTTATATGAGTGTCTTCTTCATCTAAAATTAATTTGAGTGCCGCATTGTATAGCCTAATAGTTTCGAGATTATGCTTTGTTGGTTGTAATTTTCGGAGCTGTTCTCGTTCCTCCATTGCAATATTTTGTATTTGACTTATGTGTTTGTTGATTTCTTCCTTGGCTTTTTGTGTACTGTTCTTGTTTTCGGTAACATAATTCCGTTCAATGAGTTTTGAACTCGTTTTATTGCCGTCTTGTAACTGACTCAGATCACACCTTTCCAGCACTTCTAAATTTACAGCATTATCTTCAGAGTGATTTGTGTGTATCACGGTTTCTTCATTATGACATCTGGCTTGTGTGATGCTACTACTTTTTTTCTGATCCCGGCTTCGTTTCATATTTTGTTGACTCGTCTATTCTTTTTGCAATTCGTTTTATTTCTTTGATTTCAGCCTCTGTCAATCGGTTATTTCCCATGATATTTCTACATTGGCTAATGTCAATGTACTTTCTATTTGTTTGTCCAAACATTTCTTGCCAAATGTCATATATTTGTTGAATGTTGTTTTTTTGAGGTTTGACTAACGCTGCATGATATGCAGTCATAATGACTTTGTACTCCTCTCGAGACTATTCTATTTTTCTTTCTTTAAATATACGGTTACAGATCTAGCTGGATAATTTTCAAGGCCATCATTAGGATTATCCTGGTTGTAGGGACGTGAAGATTCATTCTTTGTAAGAATTTGTTCCTATGGCAGACTTTTTGACCTCAGGTAGGTTCCCTCCTGAAAGACTGGCTCCCTGTTTAACCACCGGATGAGCAATTCTGGATTTTATTTCTATTCGTAATTGTCATATTTTCCCACGAGTGACGCACTGGGCTAAAAATCCACCGTAAGTTAACCGGCACTTCGGTAACGGTTTTTTACAAACAATTTTCTTAAGCGTGTAGGGAATCCTTTGTGACCTCTTAACGCAGTAGCCATTCACTCCTCGGCACGATTAACACCTTGGTTTGCAGGTTGTTGTTCGGAGTTTTCCTTCTCCTAAATGGGTTGCCAATCGACAGCTGGCAGACACGCGATTAGAATTCAAAAAGAAAGATACTGATTAAAAAAGAATGGACGTAACAGTCGCTCAACGAAACAAAACCTCACTACGCTAGATTATTTTGTTTAAAAAAATTGTTGCTACCATCACTAGTCCTTATAATAAAAGTAATTGTTAAGAAAAAAATGAATGGAAATGAAAAAGTTGACATAAGTGTAAGTATAGTACTGTTGTGAAATTTAGAAATAATAATTTATGCGTCCACTGTATATTCAGTTATTTTTCATTAAAATCCTCGAAAATAGGGTCATCAAAATAAAATATTTAAATAAATAGATAAATAAATAAAATGAATAAATAAATAAAAAATAAATAAATACGTATTCTTTCTAAGGAAGAATATTATAGAAATTATAATGAAACTGTTTTTCATTGTATTTATTTTCCTGTTGTTTTGTTTTGTTTTTTTGTTTTTTAAGTAAATTTTTCGAAATATCGACAACTAAAGGAAATATGAATAATAAGAAAACTAGTTGATGATTTATTCGGATCATTTAAATAAGAAACCGATAAATTAAAAAAATATGCGAAGAAAAATTCATGTTTATTGTAAAATAGTAAAACAAAATTTCATATAGAAAAAAATTCCAAGAGAAACGCTGTAAAAAAATAACTTGGATGTAATAGCCGCTTAACGAAACAAAACATCACTACACTAGAGAGTATTTTGTTAAGAGAAAAAATGTTGCTATCATCACTAGTCCTTTTAAAAAAATAATTGTTAAAAAAATTAACGGAAAAGAAAAAGTTGACATACGTTTAAGTTTATTACTGCAGTGACATTTAAAAATAATAATTTGTTTGCCCACTGTATATTCAGTTATTTTTTCATTGAAGTTATGTAAAATAAGGTTATCGAAAAATAAGTAAATAAATAAAATAAGAAATATAAATATCGTTAAATACGTATTCTTTCTAAAAAAGAATATCGTAGAAATTATAATCAAACTGTTTTACATAATATTTTTCCTGTTGCTTTTCTAAGATTGAATTAAGCGAAGCTTATATTCACATTCCAGTAGAAGAAAAAGTACAAAAATTTTATGTATCGATACTCACAAAGGACTTTACAAATTTAACAGTTTGCCACTTGAGATAAAAGTAGCACTGTCAATCTTCAACAGTCTATGGATAATATGCTCATGAGATAGAACTTTGCTACTGCTTACGTAGACGACATTTTAATCAAAAGCGATAATGTAGAATACGGAAAGCACAATTAGGAAGTCTTTAAAGAATTCAGGATTTTAGTTTTAAAGTGAAGGAGAAGAAATGCGATTTTTAAAGAAATCAAGTATTTAGGCCATATAATCAATGAAAGTGACAGTAAACCAGATCCAGGCCGAGCATTAATAATAAAAGATATGCCTGAGCGGAAGAGTTACAAAGCTTTCTTGGTCTATTACGGTGAATTCATTGAAAAGATATTTAATTAACTGTCTTGTACCAGCTTACACTGTATTTACACCCACATGATAATAAATCCGACATAGCAGAATGGGGAATTATCTGAGTCGAAAATTCTGCAACATTTAACGGAAAATGACCTGATGAACACCACCCAGATCTGGCTACGAACAGAAGACTTAACAATACTATGAAACTTTAAAACTCACACAGACAGAACAATCGAATCTAATCGCTCAGATAATCAAAGACATATAAAATATACATTCCTTCTGACATGGCAGTCCCTGCCGATTTTAACGGGCATTTGAATATCTTCAAAATCTATCTAAATACAAGAAACTTGAAATAGAAATCTCAAAAGTGTGGCACATGAGGACATCAACAACTCCAGTTCTCAATTGAAGCCTTCGTATTAAAGAAAACTCAAAGAGTCTCATTGAAGGGATCTCTGATACCTCAAGCCTTAAATAAATGAAAAAAGTTGTATTCTCAAGCACAGCTTACACATGCCGCAGGGCTTTATCTACGTAGATTATGTGTGATCATAGATGGTTTATTTCTCAAAAGATCCATAATTGAACATGTCATGTACCATTTGTGAATTTAGGTCTTTGATCGGCAACCAGAGAGAATAGATTATGCATCAGAAGTAATAATAATAATAATAATAATGATAATAATAATAATAATGATAAGACACACATGCAAATCTCAATGAAGCAATATATGCATCAGCAATAGCAGCAACAAAAAATTGAACATCAAATTAAAAACAAGGCAGTCTCGCAGACATTAAGATACACCTTGAAAAAGAAAACTAGAAAAAGAAATCGAACAACTTAGAAGTGAACTATTATTACTGGATGAACTGAGTAGAGAGGAATAAATGTAAGAACTAGGAAAAGCAGAAGAGTCGAAAGAAAATACAACATTAGAAATGAAAATGAAGTCCTATCAACTAAGGAAAAATAAAGCAAAAAATATAACTGAAGGCTCAAAGAATAAGACGCTATGAGAAAAGATTAAGATTTTACAAACAAAACAAGATTTTTCAAACCGATGCAAAGAAATTTTACAGGGAAATAGGGAAAAAAAGTATTGAACTGACAGTCGCCCCCCCCCCCACCCAGAATAGAAGAATTACGCAATTCT
Organism: Ascarosepion bandense; assembly: GCA_037127315.1. Classification (NCBI taxonomy): domain Eukaryota; kingdom Metazoa; phylum Mollusca; class Cephalopoda; order Sepiida; family Sepiidae; genus Ascarosepion; species Ascarosepion bandense. Next base: position 3,026,467 of record JBBBDQ010000932.1, read on the forward strand.
GGGAAAAGATATGGGCTTGCCCTAAAGAAAATAACAAAGAAGTAGATTGGATTGCACAAGAGATAGAACGAATAAAAAATAAACCAGAACAGACATGGGCTGGAATTACATAAGAGAATGTTAGATTTGCACAAAAAGAGCACACAATTAGAAATTCCCAGGTATAGATAAAATTCCTAACTTTTGGCTATATTATTTCAATACAGCACATAGAAAACTAGCCAAAGAACTTCAAGAAATGGATGACCAAAGGAATTACATTTCTTCTACCCAAGAATGGTGACACAAACAACACGAAAAAAATACAGACCAATTACATGCCTACTGACAACATTAAAAATTATTAACATCTATTTTAACAAAAGAGATATTTATTCTTAGAAAGAAATGACATGATACAGCTTGAACACAAAGAGTGCAAACGTGACTGTTATGGATGTAAAGACCAATTGCTTATTAACAAAATGATCCTGGAAAACTGCTACAGCACATAGAAAAATCTTAGTACTACCTGAATAGATTATTGTAAGGCATTTGATAGTGTGCTACATTCCTGGATTTTAAAGACTTTAAATGTATACAAGATATCACCCGTCATCATCAATTTCATCAAACAATTCATGTCTATAGGGAAAACAATCCTTTACCTCAATGATATAAATGGAACCTATAAGTCTGATGAAATTAACATTAAAAGGGTATATTTCAAGGTGATTCTTTGTCTCCACTACTATTCTGCATATCATTAATAGCACTAACCAGTCAACTTAATAAGACAGAATGTGGTTATAAAATAGGACAAAAGAAAATAAGCCATCTATTTTACATGGATGACTTAAAGTTATATGCTAAGAATGATAATGAGCTGGAAGGTCTTCTGAAAACTGTAAAATGCTTCAGCGAAGACACTGGAAGAAAATTCAATTTGAATAAAGCTACAGTTTTAGGTGGACCAATACAAGAAACATGATATTAAAAACTGAATTAAATTCACAGAACAGAGTTATGGCCATTAATAGCCTTGCAATCCCAATTGTCCAATGGAAAATGTTCTATCAGAAGACAAATATTAAAAAACAGACATCCGAAGGTGAATTATTATGGCAAAAGACGCATTCCATAATTTAAGTAGTGTATTAAGAAACAAAACAATTCACTATAAACAAAGAATTGGATTGCTGTGTGATGTCATTTCTTCAATATGGCAATGAATGCTTGGCAATCTCACAAAGGTAAAAGAAAAACTTGCAGCAATTGAAGTGTGGTTCTATAGAAGGATGTTACGGATATCATGGATCGAGCAAGTGAGCATTGATGAGGTTTTCGATATAAAAGTAAAAAGAAAATTAATAATGAGCATCTGAAAGAGACAGCTAAGTTCCTTGTACATGCAATGAGGAAGAAGGGCGTTTAGAACCTGATACTAACAGGCCAGATAGAGGGAAAAAGAGACACAGGATAGCAGCGAAAAACATATTTGAAGGGCCTGAACAGGTCGATGACAGAACGGGGGTTGCGTGATCTAACAGGAGAAGGTTTGCTAAGAACCACCAGGGATAGGGAAACGTGGAAAGCCATGATTGACTACGTTCTGAAAGGACAAGGTACATAAAAGAAGAAGAAGAAGATGTTACCGAGTTGTCTTTGTTATTGTTTTTTTTTTTTTTTTTTTTTTTTTGTTAATAGCATTTGGAGTACAGCATTACGTTCATATTACGTAGAATACACCAGTTTTTGTTCGATCATCAAAGTTAAGCAACGTTGAATGGTGTTCGCTTGGGAATATCAGTTGCTGTAAGTATTTATTAACGGATGTGCGTTGTGGTGCAGAGGAAAGAAAAATCGGTGAGACAATTTCGAATTCCAGTTGAATGCTCTGCATTCACGTAAGCGCGAGTACCCTTGGGAAAGGTATAAATCCGTTCCTTGCTTCCAGTTATGGGTTAAATAACAAGGTAGTACTTTGGACCCTGCGCTTAAACAAATCCCAATGAAACTTTCTCCGTCGGGGTGGAAGATGGCTCAACCCACCTAGGGTGCATGCGGCCTGGGTACAAACTTTTTCCCAGAATATGTCATATGAATTGATGTTAAGCTGATCACTGATATTTGTGTGCAATTGATTCTTTAGAGTTCTAGAATAATTTGGATTTTAGCTTTGGTGATTTCTTAAGCGATAGATTCCGAGTAATCGCAGGTATATTCTGTTTTATTTGCTGGGATATTATTATTTCGTATATCATTTCATTTAGGTTTTACTTAATCCTTTGTAGTATCTTTTATTCTATATTTACATCTTTATTGTTAGAGTGAGAGGTTATTGCGTTCTGTCTGATATTATGTTTTATCTTCACTATTTCTGCACTTTTATTTAACATGATGTCGTTTGTGGATATTTGGCAAACATGATCGTGTAAAGACAGTGTTTATTCTAGATCCTACTATAGTTCTTTATATTTGGTATGTCTGATCCGTGATGTTTTGTGCACTTTCAAGTGTGTTTAAAATAAGATACCATGGTTATTTTATACTCTTCCGAAGTCATTTTGTTAGCTTTCTTTTTATTAATTGATTTGTTATTCAGTCATTTGGTCCAAGAATGAATGGGTTTATTAACCACTAGCACTATAGCCCTGGGTTTCTCGGGTATAATGAAAGCTTTAAAACTAATTCATGGTCCTGGGGCTCAGACTCAGCCTAAAGAATATTTGTGTGAAGTTTGGTAAGAATCGGATAAAAATTGTGGATTTGTATAAAGGACATACTGACAGATAAACACACACACACACACACACACACACACACACACACAGACACAAACACACACACACACACACACAACCATCTTACCTTTTATATATATATAATTGATTGTCTGCATAATTGTAATAACTGCAACCTTGAAACTTCTGAATATCGTTTCTTATGTCTTTGTCTATGAGTGTATCAGATTTGATTAAAATCGGACCACTCCTATAACCCGATTTTTCCGATTATCGATTTTCGATATTTATCTGGACTACCTCGACACATAACCTAGGGAAAACACTCGCAGACGCTTATATTATAATTGTGTAAATTTTCAAGAAAATCGGTTCAGCGGTTTCGGAGTCTAGAGGTAACGGACACACAGATACACGCACACAGATAAAGTTCCATTTATAAATAAGTTTAGATGTGTCTCATCACCATTGGAAATATTTTCGGCCTCATAATTTTTTTGGCATTTTGACAAATAATAATTGAAACCAACAAATTCTAAACAACCAAAGTCTAAACAAAGAAAAATAATCAACGTCTAAACAAACAGAGTATAACCAAATAAAGAAAAGTAATCCCATTTATAATTAGCTATGAATAAATAAATCAAGATACGTTAATATTAAAATACGTATGTCGACAATAGTGAAATAATAAAACTCCGGATACTCTTGTTCATAATCTCGATTACATAGAGAGAGAGAGAGAGAGAGAGAGAGAGAGAGAGAGAGAGATGTTTATTTTTATATAGGCATTTTATTTTGTTTTATCTTT